>OY744577.1:4707236-5441529 GCA_963556215.1 Bombus vestalis | reverse complement strand
AACGGCTTGCAAAACGCGGTCTTTCGTCGTTTTTGACTGTAATTTCTTTCCTGCTGGAGATATTTCGACGTTTGAATGCTGATTTTACTCAATTTCACACGACGAATGCAACGCACGCCACTTTTAGCTTCGAATCAAGCCGAACGGATTGCAAAACGCGGTCTTTCGTCGATTTTGACTGTTATTTCTTTCCTTCTGGAGATATTTCGACGTTTCAACGCTGATTTTACTCAATTTCACACGCCGAATGCAACGCACGCCACTTTTAGCTTCGAAACAAGCCGAACGGCACGCAAAACGCGGTCTTTCGTCGATTTTGACTGTAATTTCTTTCCTGCTGGAGATATCTCGACGTTTAAACGCTGATTTTACTCAATTTCACACGCCGAATGTAACGCACGCCACTTTTAGCATCGAATCAAACCGAACGGCTCGCAAAACGCGGTCTTTCGTCGATTTTGACTGTAATTTCTTTCCTGCTGGAGATATTTCGACGTGTAACCGCTGATTTTACTCAATTTCACACGCCGAATGCAACGCACGCCACTTTTAGCTTCGAATCAAGCCAAACGGCTTGCAAAACGCGGTCTTTCGTCGATTTTGACTGTAATTTCTTTCCTGCTGGAGATATTTCGACGTTTGAATGCTGATTTTACTCAATTTCACACGACGAATGCAACGCACGCCACTTTTAGCTTCGAATGAAGCCGAACGGCTTGCAAAACGCGGTCTTTCGTCGATTTTGACTGTAATTTCTTTCCTGCTGGAGATATTTCGACGTTTCAACGCTGATTTTACTCAATTTCACACGCCGAATGCAACGCACGCCACTTTTAGCTTCGAATCAAGCCGAACGGCTTGCAAAACGCGGTCTTTCGTCGATTTTGACTGTTATTTCTTTCCTTCTGGAGATATTTCGACGTTTCAACGCTGATTTTACTCAATTTCACACGACGAATGCAACGCACGCCACTTTTAGCTTCGAATCAAGCCGAACGGCTTGCAAAACGCGGTCTTTCGTCGATTTTGACTGTAATTTCTTTCCTGCTGGAGATATTTCGACGTTTAAACGCTGATTTTACTCAATTTTACACGCCGAATGTAACGCACGCCACTCTTAGCATCGAAACAAGCCGAACGGCTCGCAAAACGCGGTCTTTCGTCGATTTTGACTGTAATTTCTTTCCTGCTGGAGATATTTCGACGTTTCAACGCTGATTTTACTCAATTTCACTAGCCGAATGTAACGCACGCGACCTTTAGCATCTAAACAAGCCGAACGGCTAGCAAAACGCGGTCTTTCGTCGATTTTGACTGTAATTTCTTTCCTGCTGGAGATATTACCACGTATAACCGCTGATTTTACTCAATTTTGCACGCCGAATGTAACGCACGCCACTTTTAGCATCGAATCAAACCGAACGGCTCGCAAAACGCGGTCTTTCGTCGATTTTGACTGTAATTTCTTTCCTGCTGGAGATATTTCGACGTGTAACCGCTGATTTTACTCAATTTCACACGCCGAATGCAACGCACGCCACTTTTAGCTTCGAATCAAGCTGAACGGCTCGCAAAACGCGGTCTTTCGTCGATTTTGACTGTTATTTCTTTCCTGCTGGAGATATTTCGACGTTTGAACGCTTATTTTATTCAATTTCACTAGCCGAATGTAACGCACGCCACATTTAGCATCGAAACAAGCCGAACGGCTCGCAAAACGCGATCTTTCGTCGATTTTGACTGTAATTTCTTTCCTGCTGGAGATATTTCGACGTTTAAACGCTGATTTTACTCAATTTTACACGCCGAATGTAACGCACGCCACTCTTAGCATCGAAACAAGCCGAACGGCTCGCAAAACGCGGTCTTTCGTCGATTTTGACTGTTATTTCTTTCCTGCTGGAGATATTTCGACGTTTCAACGCTGATTTTACTCAATTTCACTAGCTGAATGTAACGCACGCGACTTTTAGCATCGAAACAAGCCGAACGGCACGCAAAACGCGGTCTTTCGTCGATTTTGACTGTAATTTCTTTCCTGCTGGAGATATCTCGACGTTTAAACGCTGATTTTACTCAATTTCACACGCCGAATGTAACGCACGCCACTTTTAGCAACTAAACAAGCCGAACGGCTAGCAAAACGCGGTCTTTCGTCGATTTTGACTGTAATTTCTTTCCTGCTGGAGATATTACCACGTATAACCGCTGATTTTACTCAATTTTACACGCCGAATGTAACGCACGCCACTTTTAGCATCGAATCAAACCGAACGGCTCGCAAAACGCGGTCTTTCGTCGATTTTGACTGTAATTTCTTTCCTGCTGGAGATATTTCGACGTTTGAACGCTTATTTTATTCAATTTCACTAGCCGAATGTAACGCACGCCACATTTAGCATCGAAACAAGCCGAACGGCTCGCAAAACGCGATCTTTCGTCGATTTTGACTGTAATTTCTTTCCTGCTGGAGATATTTCGACGTTTAAACGCTGATTTTACTCAATTTTACACGCCGAATGTAACGAACGCCACTCTTAGCATCGAAACAAGCCGAACGGCTCGCAAAACGCGGTCTTTCGTCGATTTTGACTGTTATTTCTTTCCTGCTGGAGATATTTCGACGTTTCAACGCTGATTTTACTCAATTTCACTAGCCGAATGTAACGCACGCGACTTTTAGCATCGAAACAAGCCGAACGGCACGCAAAACGCGGTCTTTCGTCGATTTTGACTGTAATTTCTTTCCTGCTGGAGATATCTCGACGTTTAAACGCTGATTTTACTCAATTTCACACGCCGAATGTAACGCACGCCACTTTTAGCATCGAAACAAGCCGAACGGCTCGCAAAACGCGGTCTTTCGTCGATTTTGACTGTAATTTCTTTCTTGCTGGAGATATTTCGACGTTTAAACGCTGATTTTACTCAATTTTACACGCCGAATGTAACGCACGCCACTTTTAGCATCTAAACAAGCCGAACGGCTAGCAAAACTCGGTCTTTCGTCGATTTTGACTGTAATTTCTTTCCTGCTGGAGATATTACGACGTATAACCGCTGATTTTACTCAATTTTACACGCCGAATGTAACGCACGCCACTTTTAGCATCGAATCAAACCGAACGGCTCGCAAAACGCGGTCTTTCGTCGATTTTGACTGTAATTTCTTTCCTGCTGGAGATATTTCGACGTGTAACCGCTGATTTTACTCAATTTCACACGCCGAATGCAACGCACGCCACTTTTAGCTTCGAATCAAGCCGAACGGCTTGCAAAACGCGGTCTTTCGTCGATTTTGACTGTAATTTCTTTCCTGCTGGAGATATTTCGACGTTTGAATGCTGATTTTACTCAATTTCACACGACGAATGCAACGCACGCCACTTTTAGCTTCGAATTAAGCCGAACGGCTTGCAAAACGCGGTCTTTCGTCGATTTTGACTGTAATTTCTTTCCTGCTGGAGATATTACGACGTATAACCGCTGATTTTACTCAATTTTACACGCCGAATGTAACGCACGCCACTTTTAGCATCGAATCAAACCGAACGGCTCGCAAAACGCGGTCTTTCGTCGATTTTGACTGTAATTTCTTTCCTGCTGGAGATATTTCGACGTGTAACCGCTGATTTTACTCAATTTCACACGCCGAATGCAACGCACGCCACTTTTAGCTTCGAATCAAGCCGAACGGCTTGCAAAACGCGGTCTTTCGTCGATTTTGACTGTAATTTCTTTCCTGCTGGAGATATTTCGACGTTTGAATGCTGATTTTACTCAATTTCACACGACGAATGCAACGCACGCCACTTTTAGCTTCGAATTAAGCCGAACGGCTTGCAAAACGCGGTCTTTCGTCGATTTTGACTGTAATTTCTTTCCTGCTGGAGATATTTCGACGTTTCAACGCTGATTTTACTCAATTTCACACGCCGAATGCAACGCACGCCACCTTTAGCTTCGAATCAAGCCGAACGGCTTGCAAAACGCGGTCTTTCGTCGATTTTGACTGTTATTTCTTTCCTTCTGGAGATATTTCGACGTTTCAACGCTGATTTTACTCAATTTCACACGCCGAATGCAACGCACGCCACTTTTAGCTTCGAAACAAGCCGAACGGCACGCAAAACGCGGTCTTTCGTCGATTTTGACTGTAATTTCTTTCCTGCTGGAGATATCTCGACGTTTAAACGCTGATTTTACTCAATTTCACACGCCGAATGTAACGCACGCCACTTTTAGCATCGAATCAAACCGAACGGCTCGCAAAACGCGGTCTTTCGTCGATTTTGACTGTAATTTCTTTCCTGCTGGAGATATTTCGACGTGTAACCGCTTATTTTACTCAATTTCACACGCCGAATGCAACGCACGCCACTTTTAGCTTCGAATCAAGCCAAACGGCTTGCAAAACGCGGTCTTTCGTCGATTTTGACTGTAATTTCTTTCCTGCTGGAGATATTTCGACGTTTGAATGCTGATTTTACTCAATTTCACACGACGAATGCAACGCACGCCACTTTTAGCTTCGAATGAAGCCGAACGGCTTGCAAAACGCGGTCTTTCGTCGATTTTGACTGTAATTTCTTTCCTGCTGGAGATATTTCGACGTTTCAACGCTGATTTTACTCAATTTCACACGCCGAATGCAACGCACGCCACTTTTAGCTTCGAATCAAGCCGAACGGCTTGCAAAACGCGGTCTTTCGTCGATTTTGACTGTTATTTCTTTCCTGCTGGAGATATAACGACGTTTGAACGCTGATTTTACTCAATTTCACTAGCCGAATGTATCGCACGCCACTTTTAGCATCGAAACAAGCCGAACGGCTCGCAAAACGCGGTCTTTCGTCGCTTTTGACTGTAATTTCTTTCCTGCTGGAGATATTTCGACGTTTAGACGCTGATTTTACTTAATTTCACACGCCGAATGTAACGCAAGCCACTTTTAGGATCGAAACAAGCTGAACCGCTCGCAAAACGCGGTCCTTCGTCGATTTTGACTGTTATTTCTTTCCTGCTGGAGATATTTCGACGTTTGAACGCTGATTTTACTCAATTTCACTAGCCGAATGTAACGCACGCCACTTTTAGCATCGAAACAAGCCGAACGGCTCGCAAAACGCGGTCTTTCGTCGATTTTGACTGTAATTTCTTTCCTGCTGGAGATATTTCGACGTTTGAACGCTGATTTTACTCAATTTCACTAGCCGAATGTAACGCACGCCTCTTTTAGCATCGAAACAAGCCGAACGGCTCGCAAAACGCGATCTTTCGTCGATTTTGACTGTAATTTCTTTCCTGCTGGAGATATTTCGACGTTTGAACGCTGATTTTACTCAATTTCACTAGCCGAATGAATCGCACGCCACTTTTAGCATCGAATCAAGCCGAACGGCTCGCAAAACGCGGTCTTTCGTCGATTTTGTCTGTAATTTCTTTCCTGCTGGAGATATTTCGACGTTTGAACGCTGATTTTACTCAATTTCACACGCCGAATGCAACGCACGCCACTGTTAGCTTCGAATCAAGCCGTACGGCTCGCAAAACGCGGTCTTTCGTCGATTTTGACTGTTATTTCTTTCCTGCTGGAGACATTTCGACGTTTCAACGTTGATTTTACACAATTTTACACGCCGAATGTAACGCACGCCACTTTTAGCATCGAAACAAGCCGAACGGCTCGCAAAACGCGGTCTTTCGTGGATTTTGACTGTTATTTCTTTCCTGCTGGAGACATTTCGACGTTTCAACGTTGATTTTACACAATTTTACACGCCGAATGTAACGCACGCCACTTTTAGCATCGAAACAAGCTGAACGGCTCGCAAAACGCGGTCTTTCGTGGATTTTGACTGTTATTTCTTTCCTGCTGGAGATATTTTGACGTTTAAACGCTGATTTTACTCAATTTCACTAGCCGAATGAATCGCACGCCACTTTTAGCATCGAAACAAGCCGAACGGCTCGCAAAACGCGGTCTTTCGTCGATTTTGACTGTAATTTCTTTCCTGCTGGAGATATTTCGACGTTTGAACGCTGATTTTACTCAATTTCACTAGCCGAATGTAACGCACGCCACTTTTAGCATCGAAACAAGCCGAACGGCTCGCAAAACGCGATCTTTCGTCGATTTTGACTGTAATTTCTTTCCTGCTGGAGATATTTCGACGTTTGAACGCTGATTTTACTCAATTTCACTAGCCGAATGAATCGCACGCCACTTTTAGCATCGAATCAAGCCGAACGGCTCGCAAAACGCGGTCTTTCGTCGATTTTGTCTGTAATTTCTTTTCTGCTGGATATATTTCGACGTTTAAACGCTGATTTTACTCAATTTCACACGCCGAATGCAACGCACGCCACTTTTAGCTTCGAATCAAGCCGAACGCCTCGCAAAACGCGGTCTTTCGTCGATTTTGACTGTAATTTCTTTCCTGCTGGAGATATTTCGACGTTTGAACGCCGATTTTACTCAATTTCACTAGCCGAATGTAACGCACGCCACTTTTAGCATCGAAACAAGCCGAACGGCTCGCAAAACGCGGTCTTTCGTCGATTTTAACACTTATTCCTTTCCTGCTGGAGATATTTCGACGTTTCAACGCTGATTTTACTCAATTTTACACGCCGAATGTAACGCACGCCACTTTTAGCTTCGAAACAAGCCGAACGGCACGCAAAACGCGGTCTTTCGTCGATTTTGACTGTAATCTCTTTCCTGCTGGAGATATCTCGACGTTTAAACGCTGATTTTACTCAATTTCACACGCCGAATGTAACGCACGCCACTTTTAGCATCGAAACAAGCCGAGCGGCACGCAAAACGCGGTCTTTCGTCGATTTTGACTGTAATTTCTTTCTTGCTGGAGATATTTCGACGTTTAAACGCTGATTTTACTCAATTTTACACGCCGAATGTAACGCACGCCACTTTTAGCATCTAAACAAGCCGAACGGCTAGCAAAACGCGGTCTTTCGTCGATTTTGACTGTAATTTCTTTCCTGCTGGAGATATTTCGACGTGTAACCGCTGATTTTACTCAATTTCACACGCCGAATGCAACGCACGCCACTTTTAGCTTCGAATCAAGCCGAACGGCTTGCAAAACGCGGTCTTTCGTCGATTTTGACTGTAATTTCTTTCCTGCTGGAGATATTTCGACGTTTGAATGCTGATTTTACTCAATTTCACACGACGAATGCAACGCACGCCACTTTTAGATTCGAATTAAGCCGAACGGCTTGCAAAACGCGGTCTTTCGTCGATTTTGACTGTAATTTCTTTCCTGCTGGAGATATTTCGACGTTTGAACGCTGATTTTACTCAATTTCACTAGCCGAATGAATCGCACGCCACTTTTAGCTTCGAATCAAGCCGAACGGCTCGCAAAACGCGGTCTTTCGTCGATTTTGTCTGTAATTTCTTTTCTGCTGGATATATTTCGACGTTTAAACGCTGATTTTACTCAATTTCACACGCCGAATGCAACGCACGCCACTTTTAGCTTCGAATCAAGCCGAACGCCTCGCAAAACGCGGTCTTTCGTCGATTTTGACTGTAATTTCTTTCCTGCTGGAGATATTTCGACGTTTGAACGCCGATTTTACTCAATTTCACTAGCCGAATGTAACGCACGCCACTTTTAGCATCGAAACAAGCCGAACGGCTCGCAAAACGCGGTCTTTCGTCGATTTTAACACTTATTTCTTTCCTGCTGGAGATATTTCGACGTTTCAACGCTGATTTTACTCAATTTTACACGCCGAATGTAACGCACGCCACTTTTAGCATCGAAACAAGCCGAACGGCTCGCAAAACGCGGTCTTTCGTCGATTTTGACAGTTATTTCTTTCCTGCTGGAGATATTTCGACGTTTAGACGCTGACTTTACTCTATTTCACACGTCGAATGTAGCGCACACTACTTTTAGCATCGAAACAAACCCAGTGGCTCGCAAAAACCTGTCTTTCGTCGATTTTGACAGTAATTTCTTTCCTGCTGGAGATATTTCGACGTTTAAACGCCGGTATTATTTAATTTTACAGGCCGAATTGTGCGCACGCCACTTTTAGCATCGAAACAAACCCAGTGGCTCGCAAAACCCTGTCTTTCGTCGATATTGACAGAAATTTCTTTCCTGCTGGATATATTACATCGTTTATACGCTGATATTATACATTTCTACATGCCGAGTGTAACGAACACCACTTTTAGCATCGAAACAAGCCCAGCGGCTCGCAAAACGTGGTCTTTCGTCGATTTTGACTGTAATTTCTTTCCTGCTGGAGATATTTCGACGTTTAAACGCGGATATTATTTAATTATACAGGCCGAATGTAACGCACACCAATTTTGACATCGAAACAAGCCCAGTGACTGGCAAAACGCAGTCTTTCGTCGATTTTGACAGTAATTTCCTTCCTGCTGGAGATATTTCGACGTTTAAACGCGGGTATTATTCAATTTTACAGGCCGAATTGTGCGCACGCCACTTTTAGCATCGAAAGAAACCAAGTGGCTCGCAAAACGAGGTCTTTCGTCGATTTTGGCAGTAATTTTTTTCCTGCTGGAGATATTTCGACGTTTAAACGCGGATATTATTTAATTTTACAGTCCGAATGGAACGCACACCAATATTGGCATCGAAACAAGCCCAGTGACAGGCAAAACGCAGTCCTTCGTCGATTTTGACAGTAATTTCTTTCCTGCTGGAGATATTTCGACGTTTAAACGCTGACTTTACTCCATTTCACACGTCGAATGTAGCGCACTCTACTTTTAGCATCGAAACAAGCCCAGCGGCTCTCAAAACGCGGTCTTTCGTCGATTTTGACAGTAATTTCTTTCCTGCTGGAGATATTTCGACGTTTAAACGCAGGTATTATTTAATTTTACAGGCCGAATTGTGCGCACGCCACTTTTAGCATCGAAACAAACCCAGTGGCTCGCAAAACCCTGTCTTTCGTCGATATTGACAGAAATTTCTTTCCTGCTGGATATATTACATCGTTTATACGCTGATATTATACATTTCTACATGCCGAGTGTAACGAACACCACTTTTAGCATCGAAACAAGCCCAGCGGCTCGCAAAACGTGGTCTTTCGTCGATTTTGACTGTAATTTCTTTCCTGCTGGAGATATTTCGACGTTTAAACGCGGATATTATTTAATTATACAGGCCGAATGTAACGCACACCAATTTTGACATCGAAACAAGCCCAGTGACTGGCAAAACGCAGTCTTTCGTCGATTTTGACAGTAATTTCCTTCCTGCTGGAGATATTTCGACGTTTAAACGCGGGTATTATTTAATTTTACAGGCCGAATTGTGCGCACGCCACTTTTAGCATCGAAAGAAACCAAGTGGCTCGCAAAACGAGGTCTTTCGTCGATTTTGACAGTAATTTCTTTCCTGCTGGAGATATTTCGACGTTTAAACGCAGGTATTATTTAATTTTACAGGCCGAATTGTGCGCACGCCACTTTTAGCATCGAAACAAACCCAGTGGCTCGCAAAACACTGTCTTTCGTCGATTTTGACAGTAATTTCTTTCCTGCTGGATATATTACATCGTCTAAACGCTTATATTATTCAATTCCACACGCCGAGTGTAACGAACACTACTTTTTGCATTGGGACTATCCCAGCGGCTTGCAAAACGCGGTCTTTCGTCGATTTTGACAGTAATTTCTTTCCTGCTGGAGATATTTCGACGTTTAAACGCGGATATTATTTAATTTTACAGTCCGAATGTATCGCACTCTACCCTTAGCATCGAAACAAGCCCAGCGGCTGGCAAAACGCGGTCTTTCATCGATTTTGACAGGATTTCTTTCCTGGTGGAGATATTTCGACGTATAAGCGCTGATTTTAGCCAATTTCACACGCCGAAAGTAGCGAACGCCACTTTTAGCATCGAAACAAGCCCAGCGACTCGCAAAACGCGGTCTTTCATCGATTTCGACAGGATTTCTCTCCTGCTGGAGATATTTCGACGTTTAGACGCTGATATTATTTAATTATACAGGTCGAATGTATCGCACTCTACTCTTAGCATCGAAACAAGCCCAGCGACTGGCAAAACGCGGTCTTTCATCGATTTTGACAGGATTTCTTTCCTGCTGGAGATATTTCGACGTTTAGACGCTGATATTATTTAATTTGACAGGCCGAATTGTGCGCAAGCCACTTTTAGCATCGAAAGAAGCCCAGCGGCTCTCAAAACGCGGTCTTTCGTCGATTTTGACAGTAATTTCTTTCCTGCTGGAGATATTTCGACGTTTAAACGCGGGTATTATTTAATTTTACAGGCCGAATTGTGCGCACGCCACTTTTAGCATCGAAACAAACCCAGCGGCTCGCAAAATCCTGTCTTTCGACGATTTTGACAGTAATTTCTTTCCTGCTGGAGATATTTCGACGTTTAGACGCTGATATTATTTAATTTGACAGGCCGAATTGTGCGCACGCCACTTTTAGCATCGAAACAAGCCGAACGGCTCGCAAAACGCGGTCTTTCGTCGATTTTGACTGTAATTTCTTTCCTGCTGGAGATATTTCGACGTTTGAACGCTGATTTTACTCAATTTCACTTGCCGAATGTAACGCACGCCACTTTTAGCATCGAAACAAGCCGAACGGCACGCAAAACGCGGTCTTTCGTCGATTTTGACTGTAATTTCTTTCCTGCTGGAGATATTTCGACGTATAACCGCTGATTTTACTCAATTTCACACGCCGAATGCAACGCACGCCACTTTTAGCTTCGAATCAAGCCGAACGGCTTGCAAAACGCGGTCTTTCGTCGATTTTGACTGTAATTTCTTTCCTGCTGGAGATATTTCGACGTTTGAATGTTGATTTTACTCAATTTCACACGACGAATGCAACGCACGCCTCTTTTAGCTTCGAATCAAGCCGAACGGCTTTCAAAACGCGGTCTTTCGTCGATTTTGACTGTAATTTCTTTCCTGCTGGAGATATTTCGACGTTTCAACGTTGATTTTACTCAATTTCACACGCCGAATGCAACGCACGCCACTTTTAGCTTCGAATCAAGCCGAGCGGCTCGCAAAACGCGGTCTTTCGTTGATTTTGACTGTAATTTCTTTCCTGCTGGAGATATTTCTACGTTTGAACGCTGATATTACTCAATTTCACTAGCCGAATGTAACGCACGACACTTTTAGCATCGAAACAATCCGAACGGCATGCAAAACGCGGTCTTTCGTCGATTTTGACAGTAATTTCTTTCCTGCTGGATATATTACATCGTTTATACGCTGATATTATACATTTCTACATGCCGAGTGTAACGAACACCACTTTTAGCATCGAAACAAGCCCAGCGGCTCGCAAAACGCGGTCTTTCGTCGATTTTGACAGTTATTTCTTTCCTGCTGGAGATATTTCGACGTTTAGACGCTGACTTTACTCTATTTCACACGTCGAATGTAGCGCACACTACTTTTAGCATCGAAACAAACCCAGTGGCTCGCAAAAACCTGTCTTTCGTCGATTTTGACAGTAATTTCTTTCCTGCTGGATATATTACATCGTCTAAACTCTTATATTATTCAATTCCACACGCCGAGTGTAACGAACACTACTTTTTGCATTGGGACTATCCCAGCGGCTTGCAAAACGCGGTCTTTCGTCGATTTTGACAGTAATTTCTTTCCTGCTGGAGATATTTCGACGTTTAAACGCCGGTATTATTTAATTTTACAGGCCGAATTGTGCGCACGCCACTTTTAGCATCGAAACAAACCCAGTGGCTCGCAAAACCCTGTCTTTCGTCGATATTGACAGAAATTTCTTTCCTGCTGGATATATTACATCGTTTATACGCTGATATTATACATTTCTACATGCCGAGTGTAACGAACACCACTTTTAGCATCGAAACAAGCCCAGCGGCTCGCAAAACGTGGTCTTTCGTCGATTTTGACTGTAATTTCTTTCCTGCTGGAGATATTTCGACGTTTAAACGCGGATATTATTTAATTATACAGGCCGAATGTAACGCACACCAATTTTGACATCGAAACAAGCCCAGTGACTGGCAAAACGCAGTCTTTCGTCGATTTTGACAGTAATTTCCTTCCTGCTGGAGATATTTCGACGTTTAAACGCGGGTATTATTTAATTTTACAGGCCGAATTGTGCGCACGCCACTTTTAGCATCGAAAGAAACCAAGTGGCTCGCAAAACGAGGTCTTTCGTCGATTTTGGCAGTAATTTTTTTCCTGCTGGAGATATTTCGACGTTTAAACGCGGATATTATTTAATTTTACAGTCCGAATGGAACGCACACCAATATTGGCATCGAAACAAGCCCAGTGACTGGCAAAACGCAGTCTTTCGTCGATTTTGACAGTAATTTCTTTCCTGCTAGAGATATTTCGACGTTTAAACGCTGACTTTACTCCATTTCACACGTCGAATGTAGCGCACTCTACTTTTAGCATCGAAACAAGCCCAGCGGCTCTCAAAACGCGGTCTTTTGTCCATTTTGACAGTAATTTCTGCCTTGCTGGAGATATTTCGACGTTTAAACGCTGATATTATTTAATTTGACAGGCCGAATTGTGCGCAAGCCACTTTTAGCATCGAAAGAAGCCCAGCGGCTCTCAAAACGCGGTCTTTCGTCGATTTTGACAGTAATTTCTTTCCTGCTGGAGATATTTCGACGTATAAGCGCTGATATTATTCCTTTTCTCGAGCTGAATGTAACGAACACTACTTTTTGCATTGGGACTATCCCAGTGGCTCGCAAAACCCTGTCTTTCGTCGATTTTGACAGTAATTTCTTTCCTGCTGGATATATTACATCGTCTAAACGCTTATATTATTCAATTCCACACGCCGAGTGTAACGAAAACTACTTTTTGCATTGGGACTATCCCAGCGGCTTGCAAAACGCGGTCTTTCGTCGATTTTGACAGTAATTTCTTTCCTGCTGGAGATATTTCGACGTTTAAACGCGGATATTATTTAATTTTACAGTCCGAATGTATCGCACTCTACCCTTAGCATCGAAACAAGCCCAGCGGCTGGCAAAACGCGGTCTTTCATCGATTTTGACAGGATTTCTTTCCTGCTGGAGATATTTCGACGTTTGAACGCTGATTTTACTCAATTTCACTAGCCGAATGTAACGCACGCCACTTTTAGCATCGAATCAAGTCGAACGGCTCGCAAAATGCGGTCTTTCGTCTATTTTGACTGTAATTTCTTTCCTGCTGGAGGTATCTCGACGTTTAAACGCTGATTTTACTCAATTTCACACGCCGAATGTAACGCACGCCACTTTTAGCATCGAAACAAGCCGAACGGCACGCAAAACGCGGTCTTTCGTCGATTTTGACTGTAATTTCTTTCCTGCTGGAGATATCTCGACGTTTAAACGCTGGTTTTACTCAATTTCACACGCCGAATGTAACGCACGCCACTTTTAGCATCGAAACAAGCCGAACGGCACGCAAAACGCGGTCTTTCGTCGACTTTGACTGTAATTTCTTTCCTGCTGGAGATATCTCGACGTTTAAACGCTGATTTTACTCAATTTCACACGCCGAATGTAACGCACGCCACTTTTAGCATCGAAACAAGCCGAACGGCACGCAAAACGCGGTCTTTCGTCGATTTTGACTGTAATTTCTTTCCTGCTGGAGATATCTCGACGTTTGAACGCTGATTTTACTCAATTTCACACGCCGAATGTAACGCACGCGACTTTTAGCATCGAAACAAGCCGAACGGCACGCAAAACGCGGTCTTTCGACGATTTTGACTGTAATTTCTTTCCTGCTGGAGATATCTCGACGTTTAAACGCTGATTTAACTCAATTTCACACGCCGAACGCAACGCACGCCACTTTTAGCTTCGAATCAAGCCGAACGGCTCGCAAAACGCGGTCTTTCGTCGATTTTGACTGTAATTTCTTTCCTGCTACATATATTTCGACGTTTAAACGCTGATTTTACTCAATTTCACACGCCGAATGTAACGCACGCCACTTTTAGCATCGAAACAAGCCGAACGGCACGCAAAACGCGATCTTTCGTCGATTTTGACTGTAATTTCTTTCCTGCTGGATATATCTCGACGTTTAAACGCTGATTTTACTCAATTTCACACGCCGAATGTAACGCACGCGACTTTTAGCATCGAAACAAGCCGAACGGCACGCAAAACGCGGTCTTTAGTCGATTTTGTCTTTAATTTCTTTCCTGCTGGAGATATTTCGACGTTTAAACGCTGACTTTACCCAATTTCACACGCCGAATGTAGCGAACGCCACTTTTAGCATCGAAACAAGCCCAGCGACTGGCTAAACGCGGTCTTTAGTGGATTTTGTCTTTAATTTTTTCCCTGCTGGATATTTCTCGACGTTTAAACGCTGATTTTACTTCTTTTCACACGCCGAATGTAACGCACGCCACTTTTAGCATCGATACAAGCCCAGCGGCTCTCAAAACGCGGTCTTTCGTCGATTTTGGCAGAAATTTCTCTCCTGCTGGAGATATTTCGACGTTTAAACGCTGACTTTATCCAATTTCACACGCCGAATGTAGCGAACGCCACTTTTAGCATCGAAACAAGCCCAGCGACTCGCAAAACGCGGTCTTTCGTCCATTTTGACAGTAATTTCTGCCTTGCTGGAGATATTTCGACGTTTAAACGCTGATATTATTTAATTCTACAGGCCGCATTGTGCGCACGCCACTTTAAGCATCGAAACAAACCCAGTGGCTCGCAAAACCCTGTCTTTCGTCGATATTGACAGAAATTTCTTTCCTGCTGGATATATTTCATCGTTTATACGCTGATATTATTCATTTCTACATGCCGAGTGTAACGAACACCACTTTTAGCATCGAAACAAGCCCAGCGGCTCGCAAAACGCGGTCTTTCGTCGATTTTGACAGTTATTTCTTTCCTGCTGGAGATATTTCGACGTTTAAACGCTGACTTTACCCAATTTCACACGCCGAATGTAGCGAACGCCACTTTTAGCATCGAAACAAGCCCAGCGACTCGCAAAACGCGGTCTTTCTTCGATTTTGACAGTAATTTCTTTCCTGCTGGAGATATTTCGACGTTTAAACGCTGACTTTACTCCATTTCACCTGTCGAATGTAGCGAACGCCACTTTTAGCATCGAAACAAGCCCAGCGACTCGCAAAACGCGGTCTTTCGTCGATTTTGACAGTAATTTCTGCCTTGCTGGAGATATTTCGACGTTTAAACGCTGACTTTACTCCCTTTCACACGTCGAATATAGCGCACTCCACTTTTAGCATCGAAACAAGCCCAGCGGCTCTCAAAACGCGGTCTTTCG
Source organism: Bombus vestalis (assembly GCA_963556215.1). NCBI lineage: Eukaryota > Metazoa > Arthropoda > Insecta > Hymenoptera > Apidae > Bombus > Bombus vestalis. The sequence continues at coordinate 5,426,171 of OY744577.1, read as the reverse complement.
TCGATTTTGGCAGAAATTTCTCTCCTGCTGGATATATTTCGACGTTTAAACGCGGATATTATTTAATTTTGCAGGCCGAATTGTGCGCAAGCCACTTTTAGCATCGAAACAAGACCAGCGGCTGGCAAAACGCGGTCTTTAGTCGATTTTGTCTTTAATTTCTTTCCTGCTGGAGATATTTCGACGTTTAAACGCTGACTTTACCCAATTTCACACGCCGAATGTAGCGAACGCCACTTTTAGCATCGAAACAAGCCCAGCGACTGGCAAAACGCGGTCTTTAGTCGATTTTGTCTTTAATTTTTTCCCTGCTGGATATTTCTCGACGTTTAAACGCTGATTTTACTTCTTTTCACACGCCGAATGTAACGCACGCCACTTTTAGCATCGATACAAGCCCAGCGGCTCTCAAAACGCGGTCTTTCGTCGATTTTGGCAGAAATTTCTCTCCTGCTGGAGATATTTCGACGTTTAAACGCTTATATTATTCAATTCCACACGCCGAGTGTAACGAACACTACTTTTTGCATTGGGACTATCCCAGCGGCTTGCAAAACGCGGTCTTTCGTCGATTTTGACAGTAATTTCTTTCCTGCTGGAGATATTTCGACGTTTAAACGCGGATATTATTTAATTTTACAGTCCGAATGTATCGCACTCTACCCTTAGCATCGAAACAAGCCCAGCGGCTCTCAAAACGCGGTCTTTCATCGATTTTGACAGGATTTCTTTCCTGGTGGAGATATTTCGACGTATAAGCGCTGATATTATTCCTTTTCTCGAGCTGAATGTAACGCACGCCACTTTTAGCATCGAAACAAGCCCAGCGACTCGCAAAACGCGGTCTTTCTTCGATTTTGACAGTAATTTCTTTCCTGCTGGAGATATTTCGACGTTTAAACGCTGACTTTACTAACTTTCACACGTCGAATGTAGCGCACTCTACTTTTAGCATCGAAACAAGCCCAGCGGCTCTCAAAACGCGGTCTTTCGTCGATTTTGGCAGAAATTTCTCTCCTGCTGGATATATTTCGACGTTTAAACGCGGATATTATTTAATTTTGCAGGCCGAATTGTGCGCAAGCCACTTTTAGCATCGAAACAAGCCCAGCGACTGGCAAAACGCGGTCTTTAGTCGATTTTGTCTTTAATTTTTTCCCTGCTGGATATTTCTCGACGTTTAAACGCTGACTTTACCCAATTTCACACGCCGAATGTAGCGAACGCCACTTTTAGCATCGAAACAAGCCCAGCGACTCGCAAAACGCGGTCCTTCTTCGATTTTGACAGTAATTTCGTTCCTGCTGGAGATATTTCGACGTTTAAACGCTGATTTTACCCAATTTCACACGCTGAATTGAGCGAACGCCACTTTTAGCATCGAAACAAGCCCAGCGGCTCTCAAAACGCGGTCTTTCGTCGATTTTGGCAGAAATTTCTCTCCTGCTGGATATATTTCGACGTTTAAACGCGGATATCATTTAATTTTGCAGGCCGAATTGTGCGCAAGCCACTTTTAGCATCGAAACAAGCCCAGCGACTGGCAAAACGCGGTCTTTAGTCGATTTTGTCTTTAATTTTTTCCCTGCTGGATATTTCTCGACGTTTAAACGCTGACTTTACCCAATTTCACACGCCGAATGTAGCGAACGCCACTTTTAGCATCGAAACAAGCCCAGCGACTCGCAAAACGCGGTCTTTCTTCGATTTTGACAGTAATTTCTTTCCTGCTGGAGATATTTCGACGTTTAAACGCGGATATTATTTAATTATACAGGCCGAATGTAACGCACACCAATTTTGGCATCGAAACAAGCCCAGTGACTGGCAAAACGCAATCTTTCGTCGATTTTGACAGTAATTTCTTTCCTGCTGGAGATATTTCGACGTTTAAACGCGGATATTATTTAATTTTACAGGCCGAATGTAACGCACACCAATTTTGGCATCGAAACAAGCACAGTGACTGGCAAAACGCAGTCTTTCGTCGATTTTGACAGAAATTTCTATCCTGCTGTAAATATTTCGACGTTTAAACGCTGACTTTACCCAATTTCACACGCCGAATGTAGCGAACGCCACTTTTAGCATCGAAACAAGCCCAGCGACTGGCAAAACGCGGTCTTTAGTGGATTTTGTCTTTAATTTTTTCCCTGCTGGATATTTCTCGACGTTTAAACGCTGATTTTACTTCTTTTCACACGCCGAATGTAACGCACGCCACTTTTAGTATCGAAACAAGCCCAGCGGCTGGCAAAACGCGGTCTTTAGTCGATTTTGTCTTTAATTTCTTTCCTGCTGGAGATATTTCGACGTTTAAACGCTGACTTTACCCAATTTCACACGCCGAATGTAGCGAACGCCACTTTTAGCATCGAAACAAGCCCAGCGACTGGCAAAACGCGGTCTTTAGTGGATTTTGTCTTTAATTTTTTCCCTGCTGGATATTTCTCGACGTTTAAACGCTGATTTTACTTCTTTTCACACGCCGAATGTAACGCACGCCACTTTTAGCATCGATACAAGCCCAGCGGCTCTCAAAACGCGGTCTTTCGTCGATTTTGGCAGAAATTTCTCTCCTGCTGGAGATATTTCGACGTTTAAACGCTGACTTTACCCAATTTCACACGCCGAATGTAGCGAACGCCACTTTTAGCATCGAAACAAGCCCAGCGACTCGCAAAACGCGGTCTTTCGTCCATTTTGACAGTAATTTCTGCCTTGCTGGAGATATTTCGACGTTTAAACGCTGATATTATTTAATTCTACAGGCCGCATTGTGCGCACGCCACTTTAAGCATCGAAACAAACCCAGTGGCTCGCAAAACCCTGTCTTTCGTCGATATTGACAGAAATTTCTTTCCTGCTGGATATATTACATCGTTTATACGCTGATATTATTCATTTCTACATGCCGAGTGTAACGAACACCACTTTTAGCATCGAAACAAGCCCAGCGGCTCGCAAAACGCGGTCTTTCGTCGATTTTGACAGTTATTTCTCTCCTGCTGGAGATATTTCGACGTTTAAACGCTGACTTTACCCAATTTCACACGCCGAATGTAGCGAACGCCACTTTTAGCATCGAAAGAAGCCCAGCGGCTCTCAAAACGCGGTCTTTCGTCGATTTTGACAGTAATTTCTTTCCTGCTGGAGATATTTCGACGTTTAAACGCGGGTATTATTTACTTTTACAGGCCGAATTGTGCGCACGCCACTTTTAGCATCGAAACAAACCCAGTGGCTCGCAAAACCCTGTCTTTCGTCGATATTGACAGAAATTTCTTTCCTGCTGGATATATTACATCGTTTATACGCTGATATTATTCATTTCTACATGCCGAGTGTAACGAACACCACTTTTAGCATCGAAACAAGCCCAGCGGCTCGCAAAACGCGGTCTTTCGTCGATTTTGACAGTTATTTCTTTCCTGCTGGAGATATTTCGACGTTTAAACGCTGACTTTACCCAATTTCACACGCCGAATGTAGCGAACGCCACTTTTAGCATCGAAACAAGCCCAGCGACTCGCAAAACGCGGTCTTTCTTCGATTTTGACAGTAATTTCTTTCCTGCTGGAGATATTTCGACGTTTAAACGCTGACTTTACTCCATTTCACACGTCGAATGTAGCGAACGCCACTTTTAGCATCGAAACAAGCCCAGCGGCTCGCAAAACGCGGTCTTTCGTGGATTTTGACAGTAATTTCTTTCCTGCTGGAGATATTTCGACGTTTAAACGCTGATTTTACCCAATTTCACACGCCGAATGTAGCGAACGCCACTTTTAGCATCTAAACAAGCCCAGCTACTCGCAAAACGCGGTCTTTCGTCGATTTTGACAGTAATTTCTGCCTTGCTGGAGATATTTCGACGTTTAAACGCTGACTTTACTCCCTTTCACACGTCGAATATAGCGCACTCCACTTTTAGCATCGAAACAAGCCCAGCGGCTCTCAAAACGCGGTCTTTCGTCGATTTTGGCAGAAATTTCTCTCCTGCTGGATATATTTCGACGTTTAAACGCGGATATTATTTAATTTTGCAGGCCGAATTGTGCGCAAGCCACTTTTAGCATCGAAACAAGACCAGCGACTGGCAAAACGCGGTCTTTAGTCGATTTTGTCTTTAATTTTTTCCCTGCTGGATATTTCTCTACGTTTAAACGCTGATTTTACTTCTTTTCACACGCCGAATGTAACGCACGCCACTTTTAGTATCGAAACAAGCCCAGCGGCTGGCAAAACGCGGTCTTTAGTCGATTTTGTCTTTAATTTCTTTCCTGCTGGAGATATTTCGACGTTTAAACGCTGACTTTACCCAATTTCACACGCCGAATGTAGCGAACGCCACTTTTAGCATCGAAACAAGCCCAGCGACTGGCAAAACGCGGTCTTTAGTCGATTTTGTCTTTAATTTTTTCCCTGCTGGATATTTCTCGACGTTTAAACGCTGATTTTACTTCTTTTCACACGCCGAATGTAACGCACGCCACTTTTAGCATCGATACAAGCCCAGCGGCTCTCAAAACGCGGTCTTTCGTCGATTTTGGCAGAAATTTCTCTCCTGCTGGAGATATTTCGACGTTTAAACGCTGACTTTACCCAATTTCACACGCCGAATTTAGCGAACGCCACTTTTAGCATCGAAACAAGCCCAGCGACTCGCAAAACGCGGTCTTTCGTCCATTTTGACAGTAATTTCTGCCTTGCTGGAGATATTTCGACGTTTAAACGCTGATATTATTTAATTTTACAGGCCGCATTGTGCGCACGCCACTTTAAGCATCGAAACAAACCCAGTGGCTCGCAAAACCCTGTCTTTCGTCGATATTGACAGAAATTTCTTTCCTGCTGGATATATTACATCGTTTATACGCTGATATTATTCATTTCTACATGCCGAGTGTAACGAACACCACTTTTAGCATCGAAACAAGCCCAGCGGCTCGCAAAACGCGGTCTTTCGTCGATTTTGACAGTTATTTCTTTCCTGCTGGAGATATTTCGACGTTTAAACGCTGACTTTACCCAATTTCACACGCCGAATGTAGCGAACGCCACTTTTAGCATCGAAACAAGCCCAGCGACTCGCAAAACGCGGTCTTTCTTCGATTTTGACAGTAATTTCTTTCCTGCTGGAGATATTTCGACGTTTAAACGCTGACTTTACCCAATTTCACACGCCGAATTTAGCGAACGCCACTTTTAGCATCGAAACAAGCCCAGCGACTCGCAAAACGCGGTCTTTCTTCGATTTTGACAGTAATTTCTTTCCTGCTGGAGATATTTCGACGTTTAAACGCTGACTTTACTAACTTTCACACGTCGAATGCAGCGCACTCTACTTTTAGCATCGAAACAAGAACAGCGGCTCTCAAAACGCGGTCTTTCGTCGATTTTGGCAGAAATTTCTCTCCTGCTGGATATATTTCGACGTTTAAACGCGGATATTATTTAATTTTGCAGGCCGAATTGTGCGCAAGCCACTTTTAGCATCGAAACAAGCCCAGCGACTGGCAAAACGCGGTCTTTAGTCGATTTTGTCTTTAATTTTTTCCCAGCTGGATATTTCTCGACGTTTAAACGCTGACTTTACCCAATTTCACACGCCGAATGTAGCGAACGCCACTTTTAGCATCGAAACAAGCCCAGCGACTCGCAAAACGCGGTCTTTCTTCGATTTTGACAGTAATTTCTTTCCTGCTGGAGATATTTCGACGTTTAAACGCTGACTTTACTAACTTTCACACGCCGAATGTAGCGAACGCCACTTTTAGCATCGAAACAAGCCCAGCGACTCGCAAAACGCGGTCTTTCTTCGATTTTGACAGTAATTTCTTTCCTGCTGGAGATATTTCGACGTTTAAACGCTGACTTTACCCAATTTCACACGCCGAATGTAGCGAACGCCACTTTTAGCATCGAAACAAGCCCAGCGACTCGCAAAACGCGGTCTTTCGTCCATTTTGACAGTAATTTCTGCCTTGCTGGAGATATTTCGACGTTTAAACGCTGATATTATTTAATTTTACAGGCCGCATTGTGCGCACGCCACTTTTAGCAACGAAACAAGCCCAGCGACTGGCAAAACGCGGTCTTTCATCGATTTTGACAGGATTTCTTTCCTGCTGGAGATATTTCGACGTTTAAACGCTGATATTATTTAATTTTACAGGCCGCATTGTGCGCACGCCACTTTTAGCGTAGAAACATGGCCAGTGGCTCGCAAAACGCGGTCTTTCAACGATTTTGACAGTAATTTCTGCCTTGCTGGATATATTTCGACGTTTAAACGCTGATATTATTTAATTTTACAGGCCGCATTGTGCGCAAGCCACTTTTAGCATCGAAAGAAGCCCAGCGGCTCTCAAAACGCGGTCTTTCGTCGATTTTGACAGTAATTTCTTTCCTGCTGGAGATATTTCGACGTTTAAACGCGGGTATTATTTAATTTTACAGGCCGAATTGTGCGCACGCCACTTTTAGCATCGAAACAAACCCAGTGGCTCGCAAAACCCTGTCTTTCGTCGATATTGACAGAAATTTCTTTCCTGCTGGATATATTACATCGTTTATACGCTGATATTATTCATTTCTACATGCCGAGAGTAACGCACGCCACTTTTAGTATCGAAACAAGCCCAGCGGCTAGCAAAACGCGGTCCTTCATCGATTTTGACAGTAATTTCTTTCCTGCTGGAGATATTTCGACGTTTAATCGCTGATCTTATTCCTTTTCTCGAGCTGAATGTAACGCACCCCACTTTTAGCATCGGGACTAGCCCAGCGGCTGCAAAACGCGGTCTTTCGTCGATTTTTTCAGTAGTTCCTTTCTTGCTGGAGATATTTCGACGTTTAAACGCGGATATTATTTAATTATACAGGCCGAATGTAACGCAAACCAATTTTGACATCGAAACAAGCCCAGTGACTGGCATAACGCAGTATTTCGTCGATTTTGTCTGTAATTTCTTTCCTGCTGGAGATATTTCGAAGTTTAAACGCGGATATTATTTAATTTTACAGGCCGAATGTAACGCACACCAATTTTGGCATCGACACAAGCCCAGTGACTGGCAAAACGCAGTCTTTCGTCGATTTTGACAGTAATTTCTTTCCTTCTGGAGATATTTCGACGTTTAAACGCTGACTTTACTCCATTTCACACGTCGAATGTAGCGAACGCCACTTTTAGCATCGAAACAAGCCCTGCGGCTCGCAAAACGCGGTCTTTCGTGGATTTTGACAGTAATTTCTTTCCTGCTGGAGATATTTCGACGTTTAAACGCTGATTTTACCCAATTTCACACGCCGAATGTAGCGAACGCCACTTTTAGCATCTAAACAAGCCCAGCTAGTCGCAAAACGCGGTCTTTCGTCGATTTTGACAGTAATTTCTGCCTTGCTGGAGATATTTCGACGTTTAAACGCTGACTTTACTCCCTTTCACACGTCGAATATAGCGCACTCCACTTTTAGCATCGAAACAAGCCCTGCGGCTCTCAAAACGCGGTCTTTCGTCGATTTTGGCAGAAATTTCTCTCCTGCTGGATATATTTCGACGTTTAAACGCGGATATTATTTAATTTTGCAGGCCGAATTGTGCGCAAGCCACTTTTAGCATCGAAACAAGACCAGCGACTGGCAAAACGCGGTCTTTAGTCGATTTTGTCTTTAATTTTTTCCCTGCTGGATATTTCTCTACGTTTAAACGCTGATTTTACTTCTTTTCACACGCCGAATGTAACGCACGCCACTTTTAGCATCGAAACAAGCCCAGCGGCTCTCAAAACGCGGTCTTTCGTCGATTTTGGCAGAAATATCTCTCCTGCTGGATATATTTCGACGTTTAAACGCGGATATTATTTAATTTTACAGGCCGAATGTAACGCACACCAATTTTGGCATCGAAACAAGCACAGTGACTGGCAAAACGCGGTCTTTAGTCGATTTTGTCTTTAATTTTTTCCCTGCTGGACATTTCTCGACGTTTAAACGCTGACTTTACTCCCTTTCACACGTCGAATATAGCGCACTCCACTTTTAGCATCGAAAGAATCCCAGCGGCTCGCAAAACGCGGTCTTTCGTCCATTTTGACAGTAATTTCTGCCTTGCTGGAGATATTTCGACGTTTAAACGCTGATATTATTTAATTTTACAGGCCGCATTGTGCGCACGCCACTTTTAGCAACGAAACAAGCCCAGCGACTGGCAAAACGCGGTCTTTCATCGATTTTGACAGGATTTCTTTCCTGCTGGAGATATTTCGACGTTTAAACGCTGATATTATTTAATTTTACAGGCCGCATTGTGCGCACGCCACTTTTAGCATCGAAACAAACCCAGTGGCTCGCAAAACCCTGTCTTTCGTCGATATTGACAGAAATTTCTTTCCTGCTGGATATATTACATTGTTTATACGCTGATATTATTCATTTCTACATGCCGAGTGTAACGAACACCACTTTTAGCATCGAAACAAGCCCAGCGGCTCGCAAAACGCGGTCTTTCGTCGATTTTGACAGTTATTTCTTTCCTGCTGGAGATATTTCGACGTTTAAACGCTGACTCTACCCAATTTCACACGCCGAATGTAGCGAACGCCACTTTTAGCATCGAAACAAGCCCAGCGACTCGCAAAACGCGGTCTTTCTTCGATTTTGACAGTAATTTCTTTCCTGCTGGAGATATTTCGACGTTTAAACGCTGACTTTACTAACTTTCACACGTCAAATATAGCGCACTCCACTTTTAGCATCGAAAGAATCCCAGCGGCTCGCAAAACGCGGTCTTTCGTCCATTTTGACAGTAATTTCTGCCTTGCTGGAGATATTTCGACGTTTAAACGCTGATATTATTTAATTTTACAGGCCGCATTGTGCGCACGCCACTTTTAGCAACGAAACAAGCCCAGCGACTGGCAAAACGCGGTCTTTCGTCGATTTTGGCAGAAATTTCTCTCCTGCTGGATATATTTCGACGTTTAAACGCGGATATTATTTAATTTTGCAAGCCGAATTGTGCGCAAGCCACTTTTAGCATCGAAACAAGCCCAGCGGCTCGCAAAACGCGGTCTTTCGTCGATTTTGACAGTTATTTCTTTCCTGCTGGAGATATTTGGACGTTTAAACGCTGACTTTACCCAATTTCACACGCCGAATGTAGCGAACGCCACTGTTAGCATCGAAACAAGCCCAGCGACTCGCAAAACGCGGTCTTTCTTCGATTTTGACAGTAATTTCTTTCCTGCTGGAGATATTTCGACGTTTAAACGCTGACTTTACTAACTTTCACACGTCGAATATAGCGCACTCCACTTTTAGCATCGAAAGAATCCCAGCGGCTCGCAAAACGCGGTCTTACGTCGATTTTGACAGTTATTTCTTTCCTGCTGGAGATATTTCGACGTTTAGACGCTGACTTTACTCTATTTCACATGTCGAATGTAGCGCACACTACTTTTAGCATCGAAACAAACCCAGTGGCTCGCAAAACCCTGTCTTTCGTCGATATTGACAGAAATTTCTTTCCTGCTGGATATATTACATCGTTTATACGCTGATATTATTCATTTCTACATGCCGAGTGTAACGAACACCACTTTTAGCATCGAAACAAGCCCAGCGGCTCGCAAAACGCGGTCTTTCGTCGATTTTGACAGTTATTTCTTACCTGCTGGAGATATTTCGACGTTTAAACGCCGATTTTACCCAATTTCACACGCCGAATGTAGCGAACGCCACTTTTAGCATCGAAACAAGCCCAGCGACCCGCAAAACGCGGTCTTTCTTCGATTTTGACAGTAATTTCTTTCCTTCTGGAGATATTTCGACGTTTAAACGCTGACTTTACTCCATTTCACACGTCGAATGTAGCGAACGCCACTTTTAGCATCGAAACAAGCCCAGCGGCTCGCAAAACGCGGTCTTTCGTGGATTTTGACAGTAATTTCTTTCCTGCTGGAGATATTTCGACGTTTAAACGCTGATTTTACCCAATTTCACACGCCGAATGTAGCGAACGCCACTTTTAGCATCTAAACAAGCCCAGCTAGTCGCAAAACGCGGTCTTTCGTCGATTTTGACAGTAATTTCTGCCTTGCTGGAGATATTTCGACGTTTAAACGCTGACTTTACTCCCTTTCACACGTCGAATATAGCGCACTCCACTTTTAGCATCGAAACAAGCCCTGCGGCTCTCAAAACGCGGTCTTTCGTCGATTTTGGCAGAAATTTCTCTCCTGCTGGATATATTTCGACGTTTAAACGCGGATATTATTTAATTTTGCAGGCCGAATTGTGCGCAAGCCACTTTTAGCATCGAAACAAGACCAGCGACTGGCAAAACGCGGTCTTTAGTCGATTTTGTCTTTAATTTTTTCCCTGCTGGATATTTCTCTACGTTTAAACGCTGATTTTACTTCTTTTCACACGCCGAATGTAACGCACGCCACTTTTAGCATCGAAACAAGCCCAGCGGCTCTAAAAACGCGGTCTTTCGTCGATTTTGGCAGAAATATCTCTCCTGCTGGATATATTTCGACGTTTAAACGCGGATATTATTTAATTTTACAGGCCGAATGTAACGCACACCAATTTTGGCATCGAAACAAGCACAGTGACTGGCAAAACGCGGTCTTTAGTCGATTTTGTCTTTAATTTTTTCCCTGCTGGACATTTCTCGACGTTTAAACGCTGACTTTACTCCCTTTCACACGTCGAATATAGCGCACTCCACTTTTAGCATCGAAAGAATCCCAGCGGCTCGCAAAACGCGGTCTTTCGTCCATTTTGACAGTAATTTCTGCCTTGCTGGAGATATTTCGACGTTTAAACGCTGATATTATTTAATTTTACAGGCCGCATTGTGCGCACGCCACTTTTAGCAACGAAACAAGCCCAGCGACTGGCAAAACGCGGTCTTTCATCGATTTTGACAGGATTTCTTTCCTGCTGGAGATATTTCGACGTTTAAACGCTGATATTATTTAATTTTACAGGCCGCATTGTGCGCACGCCACTTTTAGCATCGAAACAAACCCAGTGGCTCGCAAAACCCTGTCTTTCGTCGATATTGACAGAAATTTCTTTCCTGCTGGATATATTACATTGTTTATACGCTGATATTATTCATTTCTACATGCCGAGTGTAACGAACACCACTTTTAGCATCGAAACAAGCCCAGCGGCTCGCAAAACGCGGTCTTTCGTCGATTTTGACAGTTATTTCTTTCCTGCTGGAGATATTTCGACGTTTAAACGCTGACTCTACCCAATTTCACACGCCGAATGTAGCGAACGCCACTTTTAGCATCGAAACAAGCCCAGCGACTCGCAAAACGCGGTCTTTCTTCGATTTTGACAGTAATTTCTTTCCTGCTGGAGATATTTCGACGTTTAAACGCTGACTTTACTAACTTTCACACGTCAAATATAGCGCACTCCACTTTTAGCATCGAAAGAATCCCAGCGGCTCGCAAAACGCGGTCTTTCGTCCATTTTGACAGTAATTTCTGCCTTGCTGGAGATATTTCGACGTTTAAACGCTGATATTATTTAATTTTACAGGCCGCATTGTGCGCACGCCACTTTTAGCAACGAAACAAGCCCAGCGACTGGCAAAACGCGGTCTTTCGTCGATTTTGGCAGAAATTTCTCTCCTGCTGGATATATTTCGACGTTTAAACGCGGATATTATTTAATTTTGCAAGCCGAATTGTGCGCAAGCCACTTTTAGCATCGAAACAAGCCCAGCGGCTCGCAAAACGCGGTCTTTCGTCGATTTTGACAGTTATTTCTTTCCTGTTGGAGATATTTGGACGTTTAAACGCTGACTTTACCCAATTTCACACGCCGAATGTAGCGAACGCCACTGTTAGCATCGAAACAAGCCCAGCGACTCGCAAAACGCGGTCTTTCTTCGATTTTGACAGTAATTTCTTTCCTGCTGGAGATATTTCGACGTTTAAACGCTGACTTTACTAACTTTCACACGTCGAATATAGCGCACTCCACTTTTAGCATCGAAAGAAGCCCAGCGGCTCTCAAAACGCGGTCTTTCGTCGATTTTGACAGTAATTTCTTTCCTGCTGGAGATATTTCGACGTATAAGCGCTGATATTATTCCTTTTCTCGAGCTGAATGTAACGAACACTACTTTTTGCATTGGGACTATCCCAGTGGCTCGCAAAACCCTGTCTTTCGTCGATATTGACAGAAATTTCTTTCCTGCTGGATATATTACATCGTTTATACGCTGATATTATTCATTTCTACATGCCGAGTGTAACGAACACCACTTTTAGCATCGAAACAAGCCCAGCGGCTCGCAAAACGCGGTCTTTCGTCGATTTTGACAGTTATTTCTTACCTGCTGGAGATATTTCGACGTTTAAACGCCGACTTTACCCAATTTCACACGCCGAATGTAGCGAACGCCACTTTTAGCATCGAAACAAGCCCAGCGACCCGCAAAACGCGGTCTTTCTTCGATTTTGACAGTAATTTCTTTCCTGCTGGAGATATTTCGACGTTTAAACGCTGACTTTACTAACTTTCACACGTCGAATATAGCGCACTCCACTTTTAGCATCGAAAGAATCCCAGCGGCTCGCAAAACGCGGTCTTACGTCGATTTTGACAGTTATTTCTTTCCTGCTGGAGATATTTCGACGTTTAGACGCGGATATTATTTAATTTTGCAGGCCGAATTGTGCGCAAGCCACTTTTAGCATCGAAACAAGCCCAGCGACTGGCAAAACGCGGTCTTTCATCGATTTTGACAGTAATTTCTGCATTGCTGGATATATTTCGACGTTTAAACGCTGATATTATTTAATTTTACAGGCCGCATTGTGCACAAGCCACTTTTAGCATCGAAAGAAGCCCAGCGGCTCTCAAAACGCGGTCTTTCGTCGATTTTGACAGTAATTTCTTTCCTGCTGGAGATATTTCGACGTTTAAACGCGGGTATTATTTAATTTTGCAGGCCGAATTGTGCGCACGCCACTTTTAGCATCGAAACAAACCCAGTGGCTCGCAAAACCCTGTCTTTCGTCGATATTGACAGAAATTTCTTTCCTGCTGGATATATTACATCGTTTATACGCTGATATTATTCATTTCTACATGCCGAGTGTAACGCATGCCACTTTTAGCATCGAAACAAGCCCAGCGGCTGGCAAAACGCGGTCCTTCATCGATTTTGACAGTAATTTCTTTCCTGCTGGAGATATTTCGACGTTTAATCGCTGATCTCATTCCTTTTCTCGAGCTGAATGTAACGCACCCCACTTTTAGCATCGGGACTATCCCAGCGGCTGCAAAACGCGGTCTTTCGTCAATTTTGACAGTAGTTCCTTTCTTGCTGGAGATATTTCGACGTTTAAACGCGGATATTATTTAATTATACAGGCCGAATGTAACGCAAACCAATTTTGACATCGAAACAAGCCCAGTGACTGGCATAACGCAGTATTTCGTCGATTTTGTCTGTAATTTCTTTCCTGCTGGATATATTTCGAAGTTTAAACGCGGATATTATTTAATTTTACAGGCCGAATGTAACGCACACCAATGTTGGCATCGAAACAAGCCCTGTGACTGGCAAAACGCAGTCTTTCGTCGATTTTGACAGTAATTTCTTTCCTTCTGGAGATATTTCGACGTTTAAACGCTGATTTTACCCAATTTCACACGCCGAATGTAGCGAACGCCACTTTTAGCATCGAAACAAGCCCAGCGGCTCGCAAAACGCGGTCTTTCGTGGATTTTGACAGTAATTTCTTTCCTGCTGGAGATATTTCGACGTTTAAACGCTGACTTTACTAACTTTCACACGTCGAATATAGCGCACTCCACTTTTAGCATCGAAAGAATCCCAGCGGCTCGCAAAACGCGGTCTTACGTCGATTTTGACAGTTATTTCTTTCCTGCTGGAGATATTTCGACGTTTAGACGCTGACTTTACTCTATTTCACACGTCGAATGTAGCGCACACTACTTTTAGCATCGAAACAAACCCAGTGGGTCGCAAAACCCTGTCTTTCGTCGATATTGACAGAAATTTCTTTCCTGCTGGATATATTACATCGTTTATACGCTGATATTATTCATTTCTACATGCCGAGTGTAACGAACACCACTTTTAGCATCGAAACAAGCCCAGCGGCTCGCAAAACGCGGTCTTTCGTCGATTTTGACAGTTATTTCTTTCCTGCTGGAGATATTTCGACGTTTAAACGCTGACTTTACCCAATTTCACACGCCGAATGTAGCGAACGCCACTTTTAGCATCGAAACAAGCCCAGCGACTCGCAAAACGCGGTCTTTCTTCGATTTTGACAGTAATTTCTTTCCTGCTGGAGATATTTCGACGTTTAAACGCTGACTTTACTAACTTTCACACGTCGAATATAGCGCACTCCACTTTTAGCATCGAAAGAATCCCAGCGGCTCGCAATACGCGGTCTTACGTCGATTTTGACAGTTATTTCTTTCCTGCTGGAGATATTTCGACGTTTAGACGCTGACATTACTCTATTTCACACGTCGAATGTAGCGCACACTACTTTTAGCATCGAAACAAACCCAGTGGCTCGCAAAATCCAGTCTTTCGACGATTTTGATAGTAATTTCTTTCCTGCTGGAGATATTTCGACGTTTAAAAGCTGACCTTACTCCATTTCACACGTCGAATGTAGCGCACTCTACTTTTAGCATCGAAACAAGCCCAGCGGCTCTCAAAACGCGGTCTTTCGTCGATTTTGGCAGAAATTTCTCTCCTGCTGGATATATTTCGACGTTTAAACGCGGATATTATTTAATTTTGCAGGCCGAATTGTGCGCAAGCCACTTTTAGCATCGAAACAAGCCCAGCGACTCGCAAAACGCGGTCTTTCTTCGATTTTGACAGTAATTTCTTTCCTGCTGGAGATATTTCGACGTTTAAAAGCTGACCTTACTCCATTTCACACGCCGAATGTAGCGAACGCCACTTTTAGCTTCGAAACAAGCCCAGCGACTCGCAAAACGCGGTCTTTCGTCCATTTTGACAGTAATTTCTGCATTGCTGGAGATATTTCGACGTTTAAACGCTGATATTATTTAATTTTACAGGCCGCATTGTGCGCACGCCACTTTTAGCAACGAAACAAGCCCAGCGACTGGCAAAACGCGGTCTTTCATCGATTTTGACAGGATTTCTTTCCTGCTGGAGATATTTCGACGTTTAAACGCTGATATTATTTAATTTTACAGGCCGCATTGTGCGCACGCCACTTTTAGCATCGAAAGAAGCCCAGCGGTTCTCAAAACGCGGTCTTTCGTCGATTTTGACAGTAATTTCTTTCCTGCTGGAGATATTTCGACGTTTAAACGCGGGTATTATTTAATTTTACAGGCCGAATTGTGCGCACGCCACTTTTAGCATCGAAAGAAGCCCAGCGGCTCTCAAAACGCGGTCTTTCGTCGATTTTGACAGTAATTTCTTTCCTGCTGGAGATATTTCGACGTTTAAACGCGGGTATTATTTAATTTTACAGGCCGAATTGGGCGCACGCCACTTTTAGCATCGAAACAAACCCAGTGGCTCGCAGAACCCTGTCTTTCGTAGATATTGACAGAAATTTCTTTCCTGCTGGATATATTACATCGCTTATACGCTGATATTATTCATTTCTACATGCCGAGTGTAACGCACGCCACTTTTAGTATCGAAACAAGCCCAGCGGCTGGCAAAACGCGGTCCTTCATCGATTTTGACAGTAATTTCTTTCCTGCTGGAGATATTTCGACGTTTAGACGCTGACTTTACTCTATTTCACACGCCGAATTTAGCGAACGCCACTTTTAGCATCGAAACAAGCCCAGCGACTCGCAAAACGCGGTCTTTCTTCGATTTTGACAGTAATTTCTTTCCTGCTGGAGATATTTCGACGTTTAAACGCTGACTTTACTAACTTTCACACGTCGAATATAGCGCACTCCACTTTTAGCATCGAAAGAATCCCAGCGGCTCGCAAAACGCGGTCTTACGTCGATTTTGACAGTTATTTCTTTCCTGCTGGAGATATTTCGACGTTTAGACGCTGACTTTACTCTATTTCAAACGTCGAATGTAGCGCACACTACTTTTAGCATCGAAACAAACCCAGTGGCTCGCAAAATCCAGTCTTTCGACGATTTTGACAGTAATTTCTTTCCTGCTGGAGATATTTCGACGTTTAAAAGCTGACTTTACTCCATTTCACACGTCGAATGTAGCGCACTCTACTTTTAGCATCGAAACAAGCCCAGCGGCTCGCAAAACGCGGTCTTTCGTCGATTTTGACAGTTATTTCTTTCCTGCTGGAGATATTTCGACGTTTAGACGCTGACTTTACTCTATTTCACACGTCGAATGTAGCGCACACTACTTTTTGCATTGGGACTATCCCAGCGGCTGGCAAAACGCGGTCTTTCGTCGATTTTGACAGTAATTTCTTTCCTGCTGGAGATATTTCGACGTTTAAACGCGGATATTATTTAATTATACAGGCCGAATGTAACGCACACCAATTTTGGCATCGAAACAAGCCCAGTGACTGGCAAAACGCAATCTTTCGTCGATTTTGACAGTAATTTCTTTCCTGCTGGAGATATTTCGACGTTTAAACGCGGATATTATTTAATTTTACAGGCCGAATGTAACGCACACCAATTTTGGCATCGAAACAAGCACAGTGACTGGCAAAACGCAGTCTTTCGTCGATTTTGACAGAAATTTCTATCCTGCTGTATATATTTCGACGTTTAAACGCTGACTTTACTCTCTTTCACACGTCGAATATAGCGCACTCCACTTTTAGCATCGAAACAAGCCCAGCGGCTCGCAAAACGCGGTCTTTCGTGGATTTTGATAGTAATTTCTTTCCTGCTGTAGATATTTCGACGTTTAAACGCTGATTTTACCCAATTTCACACGCCGAATTTAGCGAACGCCACTTTTAGCATCGCAACAAGCCCAGCGGCTCGCAAAACGCGGTCTTTCGTGGATTTTGACAGTAATTTCTTTTCCTGCTGGAGATATTTCGACATTTAAACGCTGATTTTACCCAATTTCACACGCCGAATGTAGCGAACGCCACTTTTAGAATCTAAACAAACCCAGCTACTCGCAAAACGCGGTCTTTCTTGGATTTTGACAGTAATTTCTTTCCTGCTGGAGATATTTCGACGTTTAAACGCTGATTTTACCCAATTTCACACGCCGAATGTAGCGAACGCCACTTTTAGCATCGAAACAAGCCCAGCGGCTCGCAAAACGCGGTCTTTCGTCGATTTTGACAGTTATTTCTTTCCTGCTGGAGATATTTCGACGTTTAGACGCTGACTTTACTCTATTTCACACGTCGAATGTAGCGCACACTACTTTTTGCATTGGGACTATCCCAGCGGCTGGCAAAACGCGGTCTTTCGTCGATTTTGACAGTAATTTCTTTCCTGCTGGAGATATTTCGACGTTTAAACGCGGATATTATTTAATTATACAGGCCGAATGTAACGCACACCAATTTTGGCATCGAAACAAGCCCAGTGACTGGCAAAACGCAATCTTTCGTCGATTTTGACAGTAATTTCTTTCCTGCTGGAGATATTTCGACGTTTAAACGCGGATATTATTTAATTTTACAGGCCGAATGTAACGCACACCAATTTTGGCATCGAAACAAGCACAGTGACTGGCAAAACGCAGTCTTTCGTCGATTTTGACAGAAATTTCTTTCCTGCTGGAGATATTTCGACGTATAAGCGCTGATTTTACATCTTTTCACACGCCGAATGTAACGCACACCAATTTTGGCATCGAAACAAGCCCAGTGACTAGCAAAACGCAGTCATTCGTCGATTTTGACAGTAATTTCTTTCCTGCTGGAGATATTTCGACGTTTAATCGCTGATCTTACTCCTTTTCTCGAGCTGAATGTAACGCACCCCACTTTTAGCATCGGGACTAGCCCAGCGGCTGCAAAACGCGGTCTTTCGTCGATTTTGACAGTAGTTCCTTTCCTGCTGGAGATATTTCGACGTTTAAACGCTGATATTATTTAATTATACAGGCCGAATGTAACGCAAACCAATTTTGACATCGAAACAAGCCCAGTGACTGGCATAAAGCAGTATTTCGTCGATTTTGTCTGTAATTTCTTTCCTGCTGGAGATATTTCGAAGTTTAAACGCGGATATTATTTAATTTTACAGGCCGAATGTAACGCACACCAATTTTGGCATCGAAACAAGCCCAGTGACTGGCAAAACGCAGTCTTTCGTCGATTTTGACAGTAATTTCTTTCCTTCTGGAGATATTTCGACGTTTAAACGCTGACTTTACTCCATTTCACACGTCGAATGTAGCGAACGCCACTTTTAGCATCGAAACAAGCCCAGCGGCTCGCAAAACGCGGTCTTTCGTGGATTTTGACAGTAATTTCTTTCCTGCTAGAGATATTTCGACGTTTAAACGCTGATTTTACTCAATTTCACACGCCGAATGTAGCGAACGCCACTTTTAGCATCTAAACAAGCCCAGCTACTCGCAAAACGCGGTCTTTCTTTGATTTTGACAGTAATTTCTTTCCTGCTGGAGATATTTCGACGTTTAAACGCTGATTTTACCCAATTTCACACGCCGAATGTAGCGAACGCCACTTTTAGCATCGAAACAAGCCCAGCGGCTCGCAAAACGCGGTCTTTCGTGGATTTTGACAGTAATTTCTTTCCTGCTGGAGATATTTCGACGTATAAGCGCTGATTTTACATCTTTTCACACGCCGAATGTAACGCACACCAATTTTGGCATCGAAACAAGCCCAGTGACTAGCAAAACGCAGTCATTCGTCGATTTTGACAGTAATTTCTTTCCTGCTGGAGATATTTCGACGTTTAATCGCTGATCTTACTCCTTTTCTCGAGCTGAATGTAACGCACCCCACTTTTAGCATCGGGACTAGCCCAGCGGCTGCAAAACGCGGTCTTTCGTCGATTTTGACAGTAGTTCCTTTCCTGCTGGAGATATTTCGACGTTTAAACGCTGATATTATTTAATTATACAGGCCGAATGTAACGCAAACCAATTTTGACATCGAAACAAGCCCAGTGACTGGCATAAAGCAGTATTTCGTCGATTTTGTCTGTAATTTCTTTCCTGCTGGAGATATTTCGAAGTTTAAACGCGGATATTATTTAATTTTACAGGCCGAATGTAACGCACACCAATTTTGGCATCGAAACAAGCCCAGTGACTGGCAAAACGCAGTCTTTCGTCGATTTTGACAGTAATTTCTTTCCTTCTGGAGATATTTCGACGTTTAAACGCTGACTTTACTCCATTTCACACGTCGAATGTAGCGAACGCCACTTTTAGCATCGAAACAAGCCCAGCGGCTCGCAAAACGCGGTCTTTCGTGGATTTTGACAGTAATTTCTTTCCTGCTAGAGATATTTCGACGTTTAAACGCTGATTTTACTCAATTTCACACGTCGAATGTAGCGAACGCCACTTTTAGCATCTAAACAAGCCCAGCTACTCGCAAAACGCGGTCTTTCGTCGATTTTGACAGTAATTTCTGCCTTGCTGGAGATATTTCGACGTGTAAACGCTGACTTTACTCCCTTTCACACGTCGAATATAGCGCACTCCACTTTTAGCATCGAAACAAGCCCAGTGGCTCTCAAAACGCGGTCTTTCGTCGATTTTGGCAGAAATTTCTCCCCTGCTGGATAAATTTCGACGTTTAAACGCTGACTTTACTAACTTTCACACGTCGAATGTAGCGCACTCTACTTTTAGCACCGAAACAAGCCCAGCGGCTCTCAAAACGCGGTCTTTCGTCGATTTTGGCAGAAATTTCTCTCCTGCTGGATATATTTCGACGTTTAAACGCGGATATTATTTAATTTTGCAGGCCGAATTGTGCGCAAGCCACTTTTAGCATCGAAACAAGCCCAGCGGCTCGCAAAACGCGGTCTTTCGTCGATTTTGACAGTTATTTCTTTCCTGCTGGAGATATTTGGACGTTTAAACGCTGACTTTACCCAATTTCACACGCCGAATGTAGCGAACGCCACTGTTAGCATCGAAACAAGCCCAGCGACTCGCAAAACGCGGTCTTTCTTCGATTTTGACAGTAATTTCTTTCCTGCTGGAGATATTTCGACGTTTAAACGCTGACTTTACTAACTTTCACACGTCGAATATAGCGCACTCCACTTTTAGCATCGAAAGAATCCCAGCGGCTCGCAAAACGCGGTCTTACGTCGATTTTGACAGTTATTTCTTTCCTGCTGGAGATATTTCGACGTTTAGACGCTGACTTTACTCTATTTCACATGTCGAATGTAGCGCACACTACTTTTAGCATCGAAACAAACCCAGTGGCTCGCAAAACCCTGTCTTTCGTCGATATTGACAGAAATTTCTTTCCTGCTGGATATATTACATCGTTTATACGCTGATATTATTCATTTCTACATGCCGAGTGTAACGAACACCACTTTTAGCATCGAAACAAGCCCAGCGGCTCGCAAAACGCGGTCTTTCGTCGATTTTGACAGTTATTTCTTACCTGCTGGAGATATTTCGACGTTTAAACGCCGACTTTACGCAATTTCACACGCCGAATGTAGCGAACGCCACTTTTAGCTTCGAAACAAGCCCAGCGACCCGCAAAACGCGGTCTTTCTTCGATTTTGACAGTAATTTCTTTCCTGCTGGAGATATTTCGACGTTTAAACGCTGACTTTACTAACTTTCACACGTCGAATATAGCGCACTCCACTTTTAGCATCGAAAGAATCCCAGCGGCTCGCAAAACGCGGTCTTACGTCGATTTTGACAGTTATTTCTTTCCTGCTGGAGATATTTCGACGTTTAGACGCTGACTTTACTCTATTTCACACGTCGAATGTAGCGCACACTACTTTTAGCATCGAAACAAACCCAGTGGCTCGCAAAATCCAGTCTTTCGACGATTTTGACAGTAATTTCTTTCCTGCTGGAGATATTTCGACGTTTAAAAGCTGACTTTACTCCATTTCACACGTCGAATGTAGCGCACTCTACTTTTAGCATCGAAACAAGCCCAGCGGCTCTCAAAACGCGGTCTTTCGTCGATTTTGGCAGAAATTTCTCTCCTGCTGGATATATTTCGACGTTTAAACGCGGATATTATTTAATTTTGCAGGCCGAATTGTGCGCAAGCCACTTTTAGCATCGAAACAAGCCCAGCTACTGGCAAAACGCGGTCTTTAGTCGATTTTGTCTTTAATTTCTTTCCTGCTGGAGATATTTCGCCGTTTAAACGCTGACTTTACCCAATTTCACACGTCGAATGTAGCGCACTCTACTTTTAGCATCGAAACAAGCCCAGCGGCTCTCAAAACGCGGTCTTTCGTCGATTTTGGCAGAAATTTCTCTCCTGCTGGATATATTTCGACGTTTATACGCGGATATTATTTAATTTTGCAGGCCGAATTGTGCGCAAGCCACTTTTAGCATCGAAAAAAGCCCAGCTACTGGCAAAACGCGGTCTTTCGTCGATTTTGACTGTTATTTCTTTCCTGCTGGAGATATTTCGACGTTTCAACGCTGATTTTACTCAATTTCACACGCCGAATGCAACGCACGCCACTTTTAGCTTCGAATCAAGCCGAACGGCTCGCAAAACGCGGTCTCTCGTCGATTTTGACTGTTATTTCTTTCCTGCTGGAGATATTACGACGTATAACCGCTGATTTTACTCAATTTTACACGCCGAATGTAACGCACGCCACTTTTAGCATCGAATCAAACCGAAGGGCTCGCAAAACGCGGTCTTTCGTCGATTTTGACTGTAATTTCTTTCCTGCTGGAGATATTTCGACGTATAACCGCTGATTTTACTCAATTTCACACGCCGAATGCAACGCACGCCACTTTTAGCTTCGAATCAAGCCGAACGGCTTGCAAAACGCGGTCTCTCGTCGATTTTGACTGTAATTTCTTTCCTGCTGGAGATATTTCGACGTTTAAACGCTGACTTTACCCAATTTCACACGCCGAATGTAGCGAACGCCACTTTTAGCATCGAAACAAGCCCAGCGACTCGCAAAACGCGGTCTTTCGTCCATTTTGACAGTAATTTCTGCCTTGCTGGAGATATTTCGACGTTTAAACGCTGATATTATTTAATTTTACAGGCCGCATTGTGCGCACGCCACTTTTAGCAACGAAACAAGCCCAGCGACTGGCAAAACGCGGTCTTTCATCGATTTTGACAGGATTTCTTTCCTGCTGGAGATATTTCGACGTTTAAACGCTGATATTATTTAATTTTACAGGCCGCATTGTGCGCACGCCACTTTTAGCGTAGAAACATGGCCAGTGGCTCGCAAAACGCGGTCTTTCAACGATTTTGACAGAAATTTCTTTCCTGCTGGATATATTACATCGTTTATACGCTGATATTATTCATTTCTACATGCCGAGTGTAACGAACACCACTTTTAGCATCGAAACAAGCCCAGCGGCTCGCAAAACGCGGTCTTTCGTCGATTTTGACAGGATTTCTTTCCTGCTGGAGATATTTCGACGTTTAAACGCTGATATTATTTAATTTTACAGGCCGCATTGTGCGCACGCCACTTTTAGCGTTGAAACATGGCCAGTGGCTCGCAAAACGCGGTCTTTCAACGATTTTGACAGTAATTTCTGCCTTGCTGGATATATTTCGACGTTTAAACGCTGATATTATTTAATTTTACAGGCCGCATTGTGCACAAGCCACTTTTAGCATCGAAAGAAGCCCAGCGGCTCTCAAAACGCGGTCTTTCGTCGATTTTGACAGTAATTTCTTTCCTGCTGGAGATATTTCGACGTTTAAACGCGGGTACTATTTAATTTTGCAGGCCGAATTGTGCGCACGCCACTTTTAGCATCGAAACAAACCCAGTGGCTCGCAAAACCCTGTCTTTCGTCGATATTGACAGAAATTTCTTTCCTGCTGGATATATTACATCGTTTATACGCTGATATTATTCATTTCTACATGCCGAGTGTAACGCATGCCACTTTTAGCATCGAAACAAGCCCAGCGGCTGGCAAAACGCGGTCCTTCATCGATTTTGACAGTAATTTCTTTCCTGCTGGAGATATTTCGACGTTTAATCGCTGATCTCATTCCTTTTCTCGAGCTGAATGTAACGCACCCCACTTTTAGCATCGGGACTAGCCCAGCGGCTGCAAAACGCGGTCTTTCGTCGATTTTGACAGTAGTTCCTTTCTTGCTGGAGATATTTCGACGTTTAAACGCGGATATTATTTAATTATACAGGCCGAATGTAACGCAAACCAATTTTGACATCGAAACAAGCCCAGTGACTGGTATAACGCAGTATTTCGTCGATTTTGTCTGTAATTTCTTTCCTGCTGGATATATTTCGACGTTTAAACGCTGACTTTACTAACTTTCACACGTCGAATATAGCGCACTCCACTTTTAGCATCGAAAGAATCCCAGCGGCTCGCAAAACGCGGTCTTACGTCGATTTTGACAGTTATTTCTTTCCTGCTGGAGATATTTCGACGTTTAGACGCTGACTTTACTCTATTTCACACGTCGAATGTAGCGCACACTACTTTTAGCATCGAAACAAACCCAGTGGGTCGCAAAACCCTGTCTTTCGTCGATATTGACAGAAATTTCTTTCCTGCTGGATATATTACATCGTTTATACGCTGATATTATTCATTTCTACATGCCGAGTGTAACGAACACCACTTTTAGCATCGAAACAAGCCCAGCGGCTCGCAAAACGCGGTCTTTCGTCGAGTTTGACAGTTATTTCTTTCCTGCTGGAGATATTTCGACGTTTAAACGCTGACTTTACCCAATTTCACACGCCGAATGTAGCGAACGCCACTTTTAGCATCGAAACAAGCCCAGCGACTCGCAAAACGCGGTCTTTCTTCGATTTTGACAGTAATTTCTTTCCTGCTGGAGATATTTCGACGTTTAAACGCTGACTTTACTAACTTTCACACGTCGAATATAGCGCACTCCACTTTTAGCATCGAAAGAATCCCAGCGGCTCGCAATACGCGGTCTTACGTCGATTTTGACAGTTATTTCTTTCCTGCTGGAGATATTTCGACGTTTAGACGCTGACATTACTCCATTTCACACGTCGAATGTAGCGCACACTACTTTTAGCATCGAAACAAACCCAGTGGCTCGCAAAATCCAGTCTTTCGACGATTTTGATAGTAATTTCTTTCCTGCTGGAGATATTTCGACGTTTAAAAGCTGACCTTACTCCATTTCACACGTCGAATGTAGCGCACTCTACTTTTAGCATCGAAACAAGCCCAGCGGCTCTCAAAACGCGGTCTTTCGTCGATTTTGGCAGAAATTTCTCTCCTGCTGAATATATTTCGACGTTTAAACGCGGATATTATTTAATTTTGCAGGCCGAATTGTGCGCAAGCCACTTTTAGCATCGAAACAAGCCCAGCGACTCGCAAAACGCGGTCTTTCTTCGATTTTGACAGTAATTTCTTTCCTGCTGGAGATATTTCGACGTTTAAAAGCTGACCTTACTCCATTTCACACGCCGAATGTAGCGAACGCCACTTTTAGCATCGAAACAAGCCCAGCGACTCGCAAAACGCGGTCTTTCGTCCATTTTGACAGTAATTTCTGCATTGCTGGAGATATTTCGACGTTTAAACGCTGATATTATTTAATTTTACAGGCCGCATTGTGCGCACGCCACTTTTAGCAACGAAACAAGCCCAGCGACTGGCAAAACGCGGTCTTTCATCGATTTTGACAGGATTTCTTTCCTGCTGGAGATATTTCGACGTTTAAACGCTGATATTATTTAATTTTACAGGCCGCATTGTGCGCACGCCACTTTTAGCATCGAAAGAAGCCCAGCGGTTCTCAAAACGCGGTCTTTCGTCGATTTTGACAGTAATTTCTTTCCTGCTGGAGATATTTCGACGTTTAAACGCGGGTATTATTTAATTTTACAGGCCGAATTGTGCGCACGCCACTTTTAGCATCGAAAGAAGCCCAGCGGCTCTCAAAACGCGGTCTTTCGTCGATTTTGACAGTAATTTCTTTCCTGCTGGAGATATTTCGACGTTTAAACGCGGGTATTATTTAATTTTACAGGCCGAATTGGGCGCACGCCACTTTTAGCATCGAAACAAACCCAGTGGCTCGCAGAACCCTGTCTTTCGTAGATATTGACAGAAATTTCTTTCCTGCTGGATATATTACATCGCTTATACGCTGATATTATTCATTTCTACATGCCGAGTGTAACGCACGCCACTTTTAGTATCGAAACAAGCCCAGCGGCTGGCAAAACGCGGTCCTTCATCGATTTTGACAGTAATTTCTTTCCTGCTGGAGATATTTCGACGTTTAGACGCTGACTTTACTCTATTTCACACGCCGAATTTAGCGAACGCCACTTTTAGCATCGATACAAGCCCAGCGACTCGCAAAACGCGGTCTTTCTTCGATTTTGACAGTAATTTCTTTCCTGCTGGAGATATTTCGACGTTTAAACGCTGACTTTACTAACTTTCACACGTCGAATATAGCGCACTCCACTTTTAGCATCGAAAGAATCCCAGCGGCTCGCAAAACGCGGTCTTACGTCGATTTTGACAGTTATTTCTTTCCTGCTGGAGATATTTCGACGTTTAGACGCTGACTTTACTCTATTTCAAACGTCGAATGTAGCGCACACTACTTTTAGCATCGAAACAAACCCAGTGGCTCGCAAAACGCGGTCTTTCGTCGATTTTGACAGTTATTTCTTTCCTGCTGGAGATATTTCGACGTTTAGACGCTGACTTTACTCTATTTCACACGTCGAATGTAGCGCACACTACTTTTTGCATTGGGACTATCCCAGCGGCTGGCAAAACGCGGTCTTTCGTCGATTTTGACAGTAATTTCTTTCCTGCTGGAGATATTTCGACGTTTAAACGCGGATATTATTTAATTATACAGGCCGAATGTAACGCACACCAATTTTGGCATCGAAACAAGCCCAGTGACTGGCAAAACGCAATCTTTCGTCGATTTTGACAGTAATTTCTTTCCTGCTGGAGATATTTCGACGTTTAAACGCGGATATTATTTAATTTTACAGGCCGAATGTAACGCACACCAATTTTGGCATCGAAACAAGCACAGTGACTGGCAAAACGCAGTCTTTCGTCGATTTTGACAGAAATTTCTATCCTGCTGTATATATTTCGACGTTTAAACGCTGACTTTACTCCCTTTCACACGTCGAATATAGCGCACTCCACTTTTAGCATCGAAACAAGCCCAGCGGCTCGCAAAACGCGGTCTTTCGTGGATTTTGATAGTAATTTCTTTCCTGCTGGAGATATTTCGACGTTTAAACGCTGATTTTACCCAATTTCACACGCCGAATTTAGCGAACGCCACTTTTAGCATCGCAACAAGCCCAGCGGCTCGCAAAACGCGGTCTTTCGTGGATTTTGACAGTAATTTCTTTTCCTGCTGGAGATATTTCGACATTTAAACGCTGATTTTACCCAATTTCACACGCCGAATGTAGCGAACGCCACTTTTAGAATCTAAACAAGCCCAGCTACTCGCAAAACGCGGTCTTTCGTGGATTTTGACAGTAATTTCTTTCCTGCTGGAGATATTTCGACGTTTAAACGCTGATTTTACCCAATTTCACACGCCGAATGTAGCGAACGCCACTTTTAGCATCGAAACAAGCCCAGCGGCTCGCAAAACGCGGTCTTTCATGGATTTTGACAGTAATTTCTTTCCTGCTGGAGATATTTCGACGTATAAGCGCTGATTTTACATCTTTTCACACGCCGAATGTAACGCACACCAATTTTGGCATCGAAACAAGCCCAGTGACTAGCAAAACGCAGTCATTCGTCGATTTTGACAGTAATTTCTTTCCTGCTGGAGATATTTCGACGTTTAATCGCTGATCTTACTCCTTTTCTCGAGCTGAATGTAACGCACCCCACTTTTAGCATCGGGACTAGCCCAGCGGCTGCAAAACGCGGTCTTTCGTCGATTTTGACAGTAGTTCCTTTCCTGCTGGAGATATTTCGACGTTTAAACGCTGATATTATTTAATTATACAGGCCGAATGTAACGCAAACCAATTTTGACATCGAAACAAGCCCAGTGACTGGCATAAAGCAGTATTTCGTCGATTTTGTCTGTAATTTCTTTCCTGCTGGAGATATTTCGAAGTTTAAACGCGGATATTATTTAATTTTACAGGCCGAATGTAACGCACACCAATTTTGGCATCGAAACAAGCCCAGTGACTGGCAAAACGCAGTCTTTCGTCGATTTTGACAGTAATTTCTTTCCTTCTGGAGATATTTCGACGTTTAAACGCTGACTTTACTCCATTTCACACGTCGAATGTAGCGAACGCCACTTTTAGCATCGAAACAAGCCCAGCGGCTCGCAAAACGCGGTCTTTCGTGGATTTTGACAGTAATTTCTTTCCTGCTAGAGATATTTCGACGTTTAAACGCTGATTTTACTCAATTTCACACGCCGAATGTAGCGAACGCCACTTTTAGCATCTAAACAAGCCCAGCTACTCGCAAAACGCGGTCTTTCGTCGATTTTGACAGTAATTTCTGCCTTGCTGGAGATATTTCGACGTTTTAACGCTGACTTTACTCCCTTTCACACGTCGAATATAGCGCACTCCACTTTTAGCATCGAAACAAGCCCAGCGGCTCTCAAAACGCGGTCTTTCGTCGATTTTGGCAGAAATTTCTCCCCTGCTGGATATATTTCGACGTTTAAACGCGGATATTATTTAATTTTGCAGGCCGAATTGTGCGCAAGCCACTTTTAGCATCGAAACAAGCCCAGCGACTGGCAAAACGCGGTCTTTAGTCGATTTTGTCTTTAATTTTTTCCCTGCTGGATATTTCTCGACGTTTAAACGCTGATTTTACTTCTTTTCACACGCCGAATGTAACGCACGCCACTTTTAGTATCGAAACAAGCCCAGCGGCTGGCAAAACGCGGTCTTTAGTCGATTTTGTCTTTAATTTCTTTCCTGCTGGAGATATTTCGACGTTTAAACGCTGACTTTACCCAATTTCACACGCCGAATGTAGCGAACGCCACTTTTAGCATCGAAACAAGCCCAGCGACTGGCAAAACGCGGTCTTTAGTCGATTTTGTCTTTAATTTTTTCCCTGCTGGATATTTCTCGACGTTTAAACGCTGATTTTACGTCTTTTCACACGCCGAATGTAACGCACGCCACTTGTAGCATCGAAACAAGCCCAGCGGCTCTCAAAACGCGGTCTTTCGTCGATTATGGCAGAAATTTCTCTCCTGCTGGAGATATTTCGACGTTTAAACGCTGACTTTACCCAATTTCACACGCCGAATGTAGCGAACGCCACTTCTAGCATCGAAACAAGCCCAGCGACTCGCAAAACGCGGTCCTTCGTCCATTTTGACAGTAATTTCTGCCTTGCTGGAGATATTTCGACGTTTAAGCGCTGATATTATTTAATTTTATAGGCCGCATTGTGCGCACGCCACTTTTAGCATCGAAACAAACCCAGTGGCTCGCAAAACCCTGTCTTTCGTCGATATTGACAGAAATTTCTTTCCTGCTGGATATATTACATCGTTTATACGCTGATATTATTCATTTCTACATGCCGAGTGTAACGAACACCACTTTTAGCATCGAAACAAGCCCAGCGGCTCGCAAAACGCGGTCTTTCGTCGATTTTGACAGTTATTTCTTTCCTGCTGGAGATATTTCGACGTTTAAACGCTGACTTTACCCAATTTCACACGCCGAATGTAGCGAACGCCACTTTTAGCATCGAAACAAGCCCAGCGACTCGCAAAACGCGGTCTTTCTTCGATTTTGACAGTAATTTCTTTCCTGCTGGAGATATTTCGACGTTTAAACGCTGACTTTACTAACTTTCACACGTCGAATATAGCGCACTCCACTTTTAGCATCGAAAGAATCCCAGCGGCTCGCAAAACGCGGTCTTACGTCGATTTTGACAGTAATTTCTGCCTTGCTGGAGATATTTCGACGTTTAAACGCTGATATTATTTAATTTTACAGGCCGCATTGTGCGCACGCCACTTTTAGCATCGAAACAAACCCAGTGGCTCGCAAAACCCTGTCTTTCGTCGATATTGACAGAAATTTCTTTCCTGCTGGATATATTACATCGTTTATACGCTGATATTATTCATTTCTACATGCCGAGTGTAACGAACACCACTTTTAGCATCGAAACAAGCCCAGCGGCTCGCAAAACGCGGTCTTTCGTCGATTTTGACAGTTATTTCTTTCCTGCTGGAGATATTTCGACGTTTAAACGCTGACTTTACCCAATTTCACACGCCGAATGTAGCGAACGCCACTTTTAGCATCGAAACAAGCCCAGCGACTCGCAAAACGCGGTCTTTCTTCGATTTTGACAGTAATTTCTTTCCTGCTGGAGATATTTCGACGTTTAAACGCTGACTTTACTAACTTTCACACGTCGAATATAGCGCACTCCACTTTTAGCATCGAAAGAATCCCAGCGACTCGCAAAACGCGGTCTTTAGTCGATTTTGTCTTTAATTTTTTCCCTGCTGGATATTTCTCGACGTTTAAACGCTGATTTTACTTCTTTTCACACGCCGAATGTAACGCACGCCACTTTTAGTATCGAAACAAGCCCAGCGGCTGGCAAAACGCGGTCTTTAGTCGATTTTGTCTTTAATTTTTTCCCTGCTGGATATTTCTCGACGTTTAAACGCTGATTTTACTTCTTTTCACACGCCGAATGTAACGCACGCCACTTTTAGCATCGAAACAAGCCCAGCGGCTCTCAAAACGCGGTCTTTCGTCGATTTTGGCAGAAATTTCTCTCCTGCTGGAGATATTTCGACGTTTAAACGCTGACTTTACCCAATTTCACACGCCGAATGTAGCGAACGCCACTTTTAGCATCGAAACAAGCCCAGCGACTCGCAAAACGCGGTCTTTCGTCCATTTTGACAGTAATTTCTGCCTTGCTGGAGATATTTCGACGTTTAAACGCTGATATTATTTAATTTTACAGGCCGCATTGTGCGCACGCCACTTTTATCATCGAAACAAACCCAGTGGCTCGCAAAACCCTGTCTTTCGTCGATATTGACAGAAATTTCTTTCCTGCTGGATATATTACATCGTTTATACGCTGATATTATTCATTTCTACATGCCGAGTGTAACGAACACCACTTTTAGCATCGAAACAAGCCCAGCGGCTCGCAAAACGCGGTCTTTCGTCCATTTTGACAGTAATTTCTGCCTTGCTGGAGATATTTCGACGTTTAAACGCTGATATTATTTAATTTTACAGGCCGCATTGTGCGCACGCCACTTTTAGCATCGAAACAAACCCAGTGGCTCGCAAAACGCGGTCTTTCAACGATTTTGACAGTAATTTCTGCCTTGCTGGATATATTTCGACGTTTAAACGCTGATATTATTTAATTTTACAGGCCGCATTGTGCGCAAGCCACTTTTAGCATCGAAAGAAGCCCAGCGGCTCTCAAAACGCGGTCTTTCGTCGATTTTGACAGTAATTTCTTTCCTGCTGGAGATATTTCGACGTTTAAACGCGGGTATTATTTAATTTTACAGGCCGAATTGTGCGCACGCCACTTTTAGCATCGAAACAAACCCAGTGGCTCGCAAAACCCTGTCTTTCGTCGATATTGACAGAAATTTCTTTCCTGCTGGATATATTACATCGTTTATACGCTGATATTATTCATTTCTACATGCCGAGTGTAACGCACGCCACTTTTAGTATCGAAACAAGCCCAGCGGCTGGCAAAACGCGGTCCTTCATCGATTTTGACAGTAATTTCTTTCCTGCTGGAGATATTTCGACGTTTAGACGCTGACTTTACTCTATTTCACACGCCGAATTTAGCGAACGCCACTTTTAGCATCGAAACAAGCCCAGCGACTTGCAAAATGCGGTCTTTCTTCGATTTTGACAGTAATTTCTTTCCTGCTGGAGATATTTCGACGTTTAAACGCTGACTTTACTAACATTCACACGTCGAATGTAGCGCACTCTACTTTTAGCATCGAAACAAGCCCAGCGGCTCTCAAAACGCGGTCTTTCGTCGATTTTGGCAGTAATTTCTTTCCTGCTGGAGATATTTCGACGTTTAAACGCTGACTTTACCCAATTTCACACGCCGAATGTAGCGAACGCCACTTTTAGCATCGAAACAAGCCCAGCGACTCGCAAAACGCGGTCTTTTGTCCATTTTGACAGTAATTTCTGCCTTGCTGGAGATATTTCGACGTTTAAACGCTGATATTATTTAATTTTACAGGCCGCATTGTGCGCACGCCACTTTTAGCAACGAAACAAGCCCAGCGACTGGCAAAACGCGGTCTTTCATCGATTTTGACAGGATTTCTTTCCTGCTGGAGATATTTCGACGTTTAAACGCTGATATTATTTAATTTTACAGGCCGCATTGTGCGCACGCCACTTTTAGCGTAGAAACATGGCCAGTGGCTCGCAAAACGCGGTCTTTCAACGATTTTGACAGTAATTTCTGCCTTGCTGGATATATTTCGACGTTTAAACGCTGATATTATTTAATTTTACAGGCCGCATTGTGCGCAAGCCACTTTTAGCATCGAAAGAAGCCCAGCGGCTCTCAAAACGCGGTCTTTCGTCGATTTTGACAGTAATTTCTTTCCTGCTGGAGATATTTCGACGTTTAAACGCGGGTATTATTTAATTTTACAGGCCGAATTGTGCGCACGCCACTTTTAGCATCGAAACAAACCCAGTGGCTCGCAAAACCCTGTCTTTCGTCGATATTGACAGAAATTTCTTTCCTGCTGGATATATTACATCGTTTATACGCTGATATTATTCATTTCTACATGCCTAGTGTAACGCACGCCACTTTTAGTATCGAAACAAGCCCAGCGGCTGGCAAAACGCGGTCCTTCATCGATTTTGACAGTAATTTCTTTCTTGCTGGAGATATTTCGACGTTTAGACGCTGACTTTACTCTATTTCACACGCCGAATTTAGCGAACGCCACTTTTAGCATCGAAACAAGCCCAGCGACTCGCAAAACGCGGTCTTTCGTGGATTTTGATAGTAATTTCTTTCCTGCTGGAGATATTTCGACGTTTAAACGCTGATTTTACCCAATTTCACACGCCGAATTTAGCGAACACCACTTTTAGCATCGAAACAAGCCCAGCGACTAGCAAAACGCGGTGTTTCGTCGATTTTGACAGTAATTTCTGCCTTGCTGGAGATATTTCGACGTTTAAATGCTGATATTATTTAATTTTACAGGCCGCATTGTGCGCACGCCACTTTTAGCATCGAAAGAAGCCCAGCGGCTCGCAAAACGCGGTCTTTCGTCGATTTTGACAGTAATTTCTTTCCTGCTGGAGATATTTCGACGTATAAGCGCTGATTTTACATCTTTTCACGCGCCGAATGTAACGCACACCAATTTTGGCATCGAAACAAGCCCAGTGACTAGCAAAACGCAGTCATTCGTCGATTTTGACAGTAATTTCTTTCCTGCTGGAGATATTTCGACGTTTAATCGCTGATCTTATTCCTTTTCTCGAGCTGAATGTAACGCACCCCACTTTTAGCATCGGGACTAGCCCAGCGGCTGCAAAACGCGGTCTTTCGTCGATTTTGACAGTAGTTCCTTTCTTGCTGGAGATATTTCGACGTTTAAACGCGGATATTATTTAATTATACAGGCCGAATGTAACGCAAACCAATTTTGACATCGAAACAAGCCCAGTGACTGGCATAACGCAGTATTTCTTCGATTTTGTCTGTAATTTCTTTCCTGCTGGAGATATTTCTAAGTTTAAACGCGGATATTATTTAATTTTACAGGCCGAATGTAACGCACACCAATTTTGGCATCGAAACAAGCCCAGTGACTGGCAAAACGCAGTCTTTCGTCGATTTTGACAGTAATTTCTTTCCTTCTGGAGATATTTCGACGTTTAAACGCTGACTTTACTCCATTTCACACGTCGAATGTAGCGAACGCCACTTTTAGCATCGAAACAAGCCCAGCGGCTCGCAAAACGCGGTCTTTCGTGGATTTTGACAGTAATTTCTTTCCTGCTGGAGATATTTCGACGTTTAAACGCTGATTTTACCCAATTTCACACGCCGAATGTAGCGAACGCCACTTTTAGCATCTAAACAAGCCCAGCTACTGGCAAAACGCGGTCTTTAGTCGATTTTGTCTTTAATTTCTTTCCTGCTGGAGATATTTCGCCGTTTAAACGCTGACTTTACCCAATTTCACACGTCGAATGTAGCGCACTCTACTTTTAGCATCGAAACAAGCCCAGCGGCTCTCAAAACGCGGTCTTTCGTCGATTTTGGCAGAAATTTCTCTCCTGCTGGATATATTTCGACGTTTAAACGCGGATATTATTTAATTTTGCAGGCCGAATTGTGCGCAAGCCACTTTTAGCATCGAAAAAAGCCCAGCTACTGGCAAAACGCGGTCTTTCGTCGATTTTGACTGTTATTTCTTTCCTGCTGGAGATATTTCGACGTTTCAACGCTGATTTTACTCAATTTCACACGCCGAATGCAACGCACGCCACTTTTAGCTTCGAATCAAGCCGAACGGCTCGCAAAACGCGGTCTCTCGTCGATTTTGACTGTTATTTCTTTCCTGCTGGAGATATTTCGACGTATAACCGCTGATTTTACTCAATTTCACACGCCGAATGCAACGCACGCCACTTTTAGCTTCGAATCAAGCCGAACGGCTTGCAAAACGCGGTCTTTCGTCGATTTTGACTGTAATTTCTTTCCTGCTGGAGATATTTCGACGTTTAAACGCTGACTTTACCCAATTTCACACGCCGAATGTAGCGAACGCCACTTTTAGCATCGAAACAAGCCCAGCGACTCGCAAAACGCGGTCTTTCTTCGATTTTGACAGTAATTTCTTTCCTGCTGGAGATATTTCGACGTTTAAACGCTGACTTTACTAACTTTCACACGTCGAATATAGCGCACTCCACTTTTAGCATCGAAAGAATCCCAGCGGCTCGCAATACGCGGTCTTACGTCGATTTTGACAGTTATTTCTTTCCTGCTGGAGATATTTCGACGTTTAGACGCTGACACTACTCTATTTCACACGTCGAATGTAGCGCACACTACTTTTAGCATCGAAACAAACCCAGTGGCTCGCAAAATCCAGTCTTTCGACGATTTTGATAGTAATTTCTTTCCTGCTGGAGATATTTCGACGTTTAAAAGCTGACCTTACTCCATTTCACACGTCGAATGTAGCGGACTCTACTTTTAGCATCGAAACAAGCCCAGCGGCTCTCAAAACGCGGTCTTTCGTCGATTTTGGCAGAAATTTCTCTCCTGCTGGATATATTTCGACGTTTAAACGCGGATATTATTTAATTTTGCAGGCCGAATTGTGCGCAAGCCACTTTTAGCATCGAAACAAGCCCAGCGACTCGCAAAACGCGGTCTTTCTTCGATTTTGACAGTAATTTCTTTCCTGCTGGAGATATTTCGACGTTTAAAAGCTGACCTTACTCCATTTCACACGCCGAATGTAGCGAACGCCACTTTTAGCATCGAAACAAGCCCAGCGACTCGCAAAACGCGGTCTTTCGTCCATTTTGACAGTAATTTCTGCATTGCTGGAGATATTTCGACGTTTAAACGCTGATATTATTTAATTTTACAGGCCGCATTGTGCGCACGCCACTTTTAGCAACGAAACAAGCCCAGCGACTGGCAAAACGCGGTCTTTCATCGATTTTGACAGGATTTCTTTCCTGCTGGAGATATTTCGACGTTTAAACGCTGATATTATTTAATTTTACAGGCCGCATTGTGCGCACGCCACTTTTAGCATCGAAAGAAGCCCAGCGGTTCTCAAAACGCGGTCTTTCGTCGATTTTGACAGTAATTTCTTTCCTGCTGGAGATATTTCGACGTTTAAACGCGGGTATTATTTAATTTTACAGGCCGAATTGTGCGCACGCCACTTTTAGCATCGAAAGAAGCCCAGCGGCTCTCAAAACGCGGTCTTTCGTCGATTTTGACAGTAATTTCTTTCCTGCTGGAGATATTTCGACGTTTAAACGCGGGTATTATTTAATTTTACAGGCCGAATTGGGCGCACGCCACTTTTAGCATCGAAACAAACCCAGTGGCTCGCAGAACCCTGTCTTTCGTAGATATTGACAGAAATTTCTTTCCTGCTGGATATATTACATCGCTTATACGCTGATATTATTCATTTCTACATGCCGAGTGTAACGCACGCCACTTTTAGTATCGAAACAAGCCCAGCGGCTGGCAAAACGCGGTCCTTCATCGATTTTGACAGTAATTTCTTTCCTGCTGGAGATATTTCGACGTTTAGACGCTGACTTTACTCTATTTCACACGCCGAATTTAGCGAACGCCACTTTTAGCATCGAAACAAGCCCAGCGACTCGCAAAACGCGGTCTTTCTTCGATTTTGACAGTAATTTCTTTCCTGCTGGAGATATTTCGACGTTTAAACGCTGACTTTACTAACTTTCACACGTCGAATATAGCGCACTCCACTTTTAGCATCGAAAGAATCCCAGCGGCTCGCAAAACGCGGTCTTACGTCGATTTTGACAGTTATTTCTTTCCTGCTGGAGATATTTCGACGTTTAGACGCTGACTTTACTCTATTTCAAACGTCGAATGTAGCGCACACTACTTTTAGCATCGAAACAAACCCAGTGGCTCGCAAAATCCAGTCTTTCGACGATTTTGACAGTAATTTCTTTCCTGCTGGAGATATTTCGACGTTTAAAAGCTGACTTTACTCCATTTCACACGTCGAATGTAGCGCACTCTACTTTTAGCATCGAAACAAGCCCAGCGGCTCGCAAAACGCGGTCTTTCGTCGATTTTGACAGTTATTTCTTTCCTGCTGGAGATATTTCGACGTTTAGACGCTGACTTTACTCTATTTCACACGTCGAATGTAGCGCACACTACTTTTTGCATTGGGACTATCCCAGCGGCTGGCAAAACGCGGTCTTTCGTCGATTTTGACAGTAATTTCTTTCCTGCTGGAGATATTTCGACGTTTAAACGCGGATATTATTTAATTATACAGGCCGAATGTAACGCACACCAATTTTGGCATCGAAACAAGCCCAGTGACTGGCAAAACGCAATCTTTCGTCGATTTTGACAGTAATTTCTTTCCTGCTGGAGATATTTCGACGTTTAAACGCGGATATTATTTAATTTTACAGGCCGAATGTAACGCACACCAATTTTGGCATCGAAACAAGCACAGTGACTGGCAAAACGCAGTCTTTCGTCGATTTTGACAGAAATTTCTATCCTGCTGTATATATTTCGACGTTTAAACGCTGACTTTACTCCCTTTCACACGTCGAATATAGCGCACTCCACTTTTAGCATCGAAACAAGCCCAGCGGCTCGCAAAACGCGGTCTTTCGTGGATTTTGATAGTAATTTCTTTCCTGCTGGAGATATTTCGACGTTTAAACGCTGATTTTACCCAATTTCACACGCCGAATTTAGCGAACGCCACTTTTAGCATCGCAACAAGCCCAGCGGCTCGCAAAACGCGGTCTTTCGTGGATTTTGACAGTAATTTCTTTTCCTGCTGGAGATATTTCGACATTTAAACGCTGATTTTACCCAATTTCACACGCCGAATGTAGCGAACGCCACTTTTAGAATCTAAACAAGCCCAGCTACTCGCAAAACGCGGTCTTTCGTGGATTTTGACAGTAATTTCTTTCCTGCTGGAGATATTTCGACGTTTAAACGCTGATTTTACCCAATTTCACACGCCGAATGTAGCGAACGCCACTTTTAGCATCGAAACAAGCCCAGCGGCTCGCAAAACGCGGTCTTTCATGGATTTTGACAGTAATTTCTTTCCTGCTGGAGATATTTCGACGTATAAGCGCTGATTTTACATCTTTTCACACGCCGAATGTAACGCACACCAATTTTGGCATCGAAACAAGCCCAGTGACTAGCAAAACGCAGTCATTCGTCGATTTTGACAGTAATTTCTTTCCTGCTGGAGATATTTCGACGTTTAATCGCTGATCTTACTCCTTTTCTCGAGCTGAATGTAACGCACCCCACTTTTAGCATCGGGACTAGCCCAGCGGCTGCAAAACGCGGTCTTTCGTCGATTTTGACAGTAGTTCCTTTCCTGCTGGAGATATTTCGACGTTTAAACGCTGATATTATTTAATTATACAGGCCGAATGTAACGCAAACCAATTTTGACATCGAAACAAGCCCAGTGACTGGCATAAAGCAGTATTTCGTCGATTTTGTCTGTAATTTCTTTCCTGCTGGAGATATTTCGAAGTTTAAACGCGGATATTATTTAATTTTACAGGCCGAATGTAACGCACACCAATTTTGGCATCGAAACAAGCCCAGTGACTGGCAAAACGCAGTCTTTCGTCGATTTTGACAGTAATTTCTTTCCTTCTGGAGATATTTCGACGTTTAAACGCTGACTTTACTCCATTTCACACGTCGAATGTAGCGAACGCCACTTTTAGCATCGAAACAAGCCCAGCGGCTCGCAAAACGCGGTCTTTCGTGGATTTTGACAGTAATTTCTTTCCTGCTAGAGATATTTCGACGTTTAAACGCTGATTTTACTCAATTTCACACGCCGAATGTAGCGAACGCCACTTTTAGCATCTAAACAAGCCCAGCTACTCGCAAAACGCGGTCTTTCGTCGATTTTGACAGTAATTTCTGCCTTGCTGGAGATATTTCGACGTTTAAACGCTGACTTTACTCCCTTTCACACGTCGAATATAGCGCACTCCACTTTTAGCATCGAAACAAGCCCAGCGGCTCTCAAAACGCGGTCTTTCGTCGATTTTGGCAGAAATTTCTCCCCTGCTGGATATATTTCGACGTTTAAACGCGGATATTATTTAATTTTGCAGGCCGAATTGTGCGCAAGCCACTTTTAGCATCGAAACAAGCCCAGCGACTGGCAAAACGCGGTCTTTAGTCGATTTTGTCTTTAATTTTTTCCCTGCTGGATATTTCTCGACGTTTAAACGCTGATTTTACTTCTTTTCACACGCCGAATGTAACGCACGCCACTTTTAGTATCGAAACAAGCCCAGCGGCTGGCAAAACGCGGTCTTTAGTCGATTTTGTCTTTAATTTCTTTCCTGCTGGAGATATTTCGACGTTTAAACGCTGACTTTACCCAATTTCACACGCCGAATGTAGCGAACGCCACTTTTAGCATCGAAACAAGCCCAGCGACTGGCAAAACGCGGTCTTTAGTCGATTTTGTCTTTAATTTTTTCCCTGCTGGATATTTCTCGACGTTTAAACGCTGATTTTACGTCTTTTCACACGCCGAATGTAACGCACGCCACTTGTAGCATCGAAACAAGCCCAGCGGCTCTCAAAACGCGGTCTTTCGTCGATTATGGCAGAAATTTCTCTCCTGCTGGAGATATTTCGACGTTTAAACGCTGACTTTACCCAATTTCACACGCCGAATGTAGCGAACGCCACTTCTAGCATCGAAACAAGCCCAGCGACTCGCAAAACGCGGTCCTTCGTCCATTTTGACAGTAATTTCTGCCTTGCTGGAGATATTTCGACGTTTAAGCGCTGATATTATTTAATTTTACAGGCCGCATTGTGCGCACGCCACTTTTAGCATCGAAACAAACCCAGTGGCTCGCAAAACCCTGTCTTTCGTCGATATTGACAGAAATTTCTTTCCTGCTGGATATATTACATCGTTTATACGCTGATATTATTCATTTCTACATGCCGAGTGTAACGAACACCACTTTTAGCATCGAAACAAGCCCAGCGGCTCGCAAAACGCGGTCTTTCGTCGATTTTGACAGTTATTTCTTTCCTGCTGGAGATATTTCGACGTTTAAACGCTGACTTTACCCAATTTCACACGCCGAATGTAGCGAACGCCACTTTTAGCATCGAAACAAGCCCAGCGACTCGCAAAACGCGGTCTTTCTTCGATTTTGACAGTAATTTCTTTCCTGCTGGAGATATTTCGACGTTTAAACGCTGACTTTACTAACATTCACACGTCGAATATAGCGCACTCCACTTTTAGCATCGAAAGAATCCCAGCGGCTCGCAAAACGCGGTCTTACGTCGATTTTGACAGTAATTTCTGCCTTGCTGGAGATATTTCGACGTTTAAACGCTGATATTATTTAATTTTACAGGCCGCATTGTGCGCACGCCACTTTTAGCATCGAAACAAACCCAGTGGCTCGCAAAACCCTGTCTTTCGTCGATATTGACAGAAATTTCTTTCCTGCTGGATATATTACATCGTTTATACGCTGATATTATTCATTTCTACATGCCGAGTGTAACGAACACCACT
This sequence comes from Bombus vestalis, assembly GCA_963556215.1. Classification (NCBI taxonomy): domain Eukaryota; kingdom Metazoa; phylum Arthropoda; class Insecta; order Hymenoptera; family Apidae; genus Bombus; species Bombus vestalis. The sequence continues at coordinate 5,386,614 of OY744577.1, read as the reverse complement.
TTTAGCATCGAAACAAGCCCAGCGGCTCGCAAAACGCGGTCTTTCGTCGATTTTGACAGTTATTTCTTTCCTGCTGGAGATATTTCGACGTTTAAACGCTGACTTTACCCAATTTCACACGCCGAATGTAGCGAACGCCACTTTTAGCATCGAAACAAGCCCAGCGACTCGCAAAACGCGGTCTTTCTTCGATTTTGACAGTAATTTCTTTCCTGCTGGAGATATTTCGACGTTTAAACGCTGACTTTACTAACTTTCACACGTCGAATATAGCGCACTCCACTTTTAGCATCGAAAGAATCCCAGCGGCTCGCAAAACGCGGTCTTACGTCGATTTTGACAGTAATTTCTGCCTTGCTGGAGATATTTCGACGTTTAAACGCTGATATTATTTAATTTTACAGGCCGCATTGTGCGCACGCCACTTTTAGCATCGAAACAAACCCAGTGGCTCGCAAAACCCTGTCTTTCGTCGATATTGACAGAAATTTCTTTCCTGCTGGATATATTACATCGTTTATACGCTGATATTATTCATTTCTACATGCCGAGTGTAACGAACACCACTTTTAGCATCGAAACAAGCCCAGCGGCTCGCAAAACGCGGTCTTTCGTCGATTTTGACAGTTATTTCTTTCCTGCTGGAGATATTTCGACGTTTAAACGCTGACTTTACCCAATTTCACACGCCGAATGTAGCGAACGCCACTTTTAGCATCGAAACAAGCCCAGCGACTCGCAAAACGCGGTCTTTCTTCGATTTTGACAGTAATTTCTTTCCTGCTGGAGATATTTCGACGTTTAAACGCTGACTTTACTAACTTTCACACGTCGAATATAGCGCACTCCACTTTTAGCATCGAAAGAATCCCAGCGACTCGCAAAACGCGGTCTTTAGTCGATTTTGTCTTTAATTTTTTCCCTGCTGGATATTTCTCGACGTTTAAACGCTGATTTTACTTCTTTTCACACGCCGAATGTAACGCACGCCACTTTTAGCATCGAAACAAGCCCAGCGGCTCTCAAAACGCGGTCTTTCGTCGATTTTGGCAGAAATTTCTCTCCTGCTGGAGATATTTCGACGTTTAAACGCTGACTTTACCCAATTTCACACGCCGAATGTAGCGAACGCCACTTTTAGCATCGAAACAAGCCCAGCGACTCGCAAAACGCGGTCTTTCGTCCATTTTGACAGTAATTTCTGCCTTGCTGGAGATATTTCGACGTTTAAACGCTGATATTATTTAATTTTACAGGCCGCATTGTGCGCACGCCACTTTTATCATCGAAACAAACCCAGTGGCTCGCAAAACCCTGTCTTTCGTCGATATTGACAGAAATTTCTTTCCTGCTGGATATATTACATCGTTTATACGCTGATATTATTCATTTCTACATGCCGAGTGTAACGAACACCACTTTTAGCATCGAAACAAGCCCAGCGGCTCGCAAAACGCGGTCTTTCGTCCATTTTGACAGTAATTTCTGCCTTGCTGGAGATATTTCGACGTTTAAACGCTGATATTATTTAATTTTACAGGCCGCATTGTGCGCACGCCACTTTTAGCATCGAAACAAACCCAGTGGCTCGCAAAACGCGGTCTTTCAACGATTTTGACAGTAATTTCTGCCTTGCTGGATATATTTCGACGTTTAAACGCTGATATTATTTAATTTTACAGGCCGCATTGTGCGCAAGCCACTTTTAGCATCGAAAGAAGCCCAGCGGCTCTCAAAACGCGGTCTTTCGTCGATTTTGACAGTAATTTCTTTCCTGCTGGAGATATTTCGACGTTTAAACGCGGGTATTATTTAATTTTACAGGCCGAATTGTGCGCACGCCACTTTTAGCATCGAAACAAACCCAGTGGCTCGCAAAACCCTGTCTTTCGTCGATATTGACAGAAATTTCTTTCCTGCTGGATATATTACATCGTTTATACGCTGATATTATTCATTTCTACATGCCGAGTGTAACGCACGCCACTTTTAGTATCGAAACAAGCCCAGCGACTTGCAAAATGCGGTCTTTCTTCGATTTTGACAGTAATTTCTTTCCTGCTGGAGATATTTCGACGTTTAAACGCTGACTTTACTAACATTCACACGTCGAATGTAGCGCACTCTACTTTTAGCATCGAAACAAGCCCAGCGGCTCTCAAAACGCGGTCTTTCGTCGATTTTGGCAGTAATTTCTTTCCTGCTGGAGATATTTCGACGTTTAAACGCTGACTTTACCCAATTTCACACGCCGAATGTAGCGAACGCCACTTTTAGCATCGAAACAAGCCCAGCGACTCGCAAAACGCGGTCTTTCGTCCATTTTGACAGTAATTTCTGCCTTGCTGGAGATATTTCGACGTTTAAACGCTGATATTATTTAATTTTACAGGCCGCATTGTGCGCACGCCACTTTTAGCAACGAAACAAGCCCAGCGACTGGCAAAACGCGGTCTTTCATCGATTTTGACAGGATTTCTTTCCTGCTGGAGATATTTCGACGTTTAAACGCTGATATTATTTAATTTTACAGGCCGCATTGTGCGCACGCCACTTTTAGCGTAGAAACATGGCCAGTGGCTCGCAAAACGCGGTCTTTCAACGATTTTGACAGTAATTTCTGCCTTGCTGGATATATTTCGACGTTTAAACGCTGATATTATTTAATTTTACAGGCCGCATTGTGCGCAAGCCACTTTTAGCATCGAAAGAAGCCCAGCGGCTCTCAAAACGCGGTCTTTCGTCGATTTTGACAGTAATTTCTTTCCTGCTGGAGATATTTCGACGTTTAAACGAGGGTATTATTTAATTTTACAGGCCGAATTGTGCGCACGCCACTTTTAGCATCGAAACAAACCCAGTGGCTCGCAAAACCCTGTCTTTCGTCGATATTGACAGAAATTTCTTTCCTGCTGGATATATTACATCGTTTATACGCTGATATTATTCATTTCTACATGCCGAGTGTAACGCACGCCACTTTTAGTATCGAAACAAGCCCAGCGGCTGGCAAAACGCGGTCCTTCATCGATTTTGACAGTAATTTCTTTCTTGCTGGAGATATTTCGACGTTTAGACGCTGACTTTACTCTATTTCACACGCCGAATTTAGCGAACGCCACTTTTAGCATCGAAACAAGCCCAGCGACTCGCAAAACGCGGTCTTTCGTGGATTTTGATAGTAATTTCTTTCCTGCTGGAGATATTTCGACGTTTAAACGCTGATTTTACCCAATTTCACACGCCGAATTTAGCGAACGCCACTTTTAGCATCGAAACAAGCCCAGCGACTCGCAAAACGCGGTGTTTCGTCGATTTTGACAGTAATTTCTGCCTTGCTGGAGATATTTCGACGTTTAAATGCTGATATTATTTAATTTTACAGGCCGCATTGTGCGCACGCCACTTTTAGCATCGAAAGAAGCCCAGCGGCTCGCAAAACGCGGTCTTTCGTCGATTTTGACAGTAATTTCTTTCCTGCTGGAGATATTTCGACGTATAAGCGCTGATTTTACATCTTTTCACGCGCCGAATGTAACGCACACCAATTTTGGCATCGAAACAAGCCCAGTGACTAGCAAAACGCAGTCATTCGTCGATTTTGACAGTAATTTCTTTCCTGCTGGAGATATTTCGACGTTTAATCGCTGATCTTATTCCTTTTCTCGAGCTGAATGTAACGCACCCCACTTTTAGCATCGGGACTAGCCCAGCGGCTGCAAAACGCGGTCTTTCGTCGATTTTGACAGTAGTTCCTTTCTTGCTGGAGATATTTCGACGTTTAAACGCGGATATTATTTAATTATACAGGCCGAATGTAACGCAAACCAATTTTGACATCGAAACAAGCCCAGTGACTGGCATAACGCAGTATTTCTTCGATTTTGTCTGTAATTTCTTTCCTGCTGGAGATATTTCGAAGTTTAAACGCGGATATTATTTAATTTTACAGGCCGAATGTAACGCACACCAATTTTGGCATCGAAACAAGCCCAGTGACTGGCAAAACGCAGTCTTTCGTCGATTTTGACAGTAATTTCTTTCCTTCTGGAGATATTTCGACGTTTAAACGCTGACTTTACTCCATTTCACACGTCGAATGTAGCGAACGCCACTTTTAGCATCGAAACAAGCCCAGCGGCTCGCAAAACGCGGTCTTTCGTGGATTTTGACAGTAATTTCTTTCCTGCTGGAGATATTTCGACGTTTAAACGCTGATTTTACCCAATTTCACACGCCGAATGTAGCGAACGCCACTTTTAGCATCTAAACAAGCCCAGCTACTCGCAAAACGCGGTCTTTCGTCGATTTTGACAGTAATTTCTGCCTTGCTGGAGATATTTCGACGTTTAAACGCTGATTTTACCCAATTTCACACGTCGAATGTAGCGAACGCCACTTTTAGCATCGAAACAAACCCAGTGGCTCGCAAAACCCTGTCTTTCGTCGATATTGACAGAAATTTCTTTCCTGCTGGATATATTACATCGTTTACACGCTGATATTATTCATTTCTACATGCCGAGTGTAACGAACACCACTTTTAGCATCGAAACAAGCCCAGCGGCTCGCAAAACGCAGTCTTTCGTCCATTTTGACAGTAATTTCTGCCTTGCTGGAGATATTTCGACGTTTAAACGCTGATATTATTTAATTTTACAGGCCGCATTGTGCGCACGCCACTTTTATCATCGAAACAAACCCAGTGGCTCGCAAAACCCTGTCTTTCGTCGATATTGACAGAAATTTCTATCCTGCTGGATATATTACATCGTTTATACGCTGATATTATTCATTTCTACATGCCGAGTGTAACGAACACCACTTTTAGCATCGAAACAAGCCCAGCGGCTCGCAAAACGCGGTCTTTCGTCGATTTTGACAGTTATTTCTTTCCTGCTGGAGATATTTCGACGTTTAAACGCTGACTTTACCCAATTTCACACGCCGAATGTAGCGAACGCCACTTTTAGCATCGAAACAAGCCCAGCGACTCGCAAAACGCGGTCTTTCTTCGATTTTGACAGTAATTTCTTTCCTGCTGGAGATATTTCGACGTTTAAACGCTGACTTTACTAACATTCACACGTCGAATGTAGCGCACTCTACTTTTAGCATCGAAACAAGCCCAGCGGCTCTCAAAACGCGGTCTTTCGTCGATTTTGGCAGTAATTTCTTTCCTGCTGGAGATATTTCGACGTTTAAACGCTGACTTTACCCAATTTCACACGCCGAATGTAGCGAACGCCACTTTTAGCATCGAAACAAGCCCAGCGACTCGCAAAACGCGGTCTTTCATCGATTTTGACAGGATTTCTTTCCTGCTGGAGATATTTCGACGTTTAAACGCTGATATTATTTAATTTTACAGGCCGCATTGTGCGCACGCCACTTTTAGCGTAGAAACATGGCCAGTGGCTCGCAAAACGCGGTCTTTCAACGATTTTGACAGTAATTTCTGCCTTGCTGGATATATTTCGACGTTTAAACGCTGATATTATTTAATTTTACAGGCCGCATTGTGCGCAAGCCACTTTTAGCATCGAAAGAAGCCCAGCGGCTCTCAAAACGCGGTCTTTCGTCGATTTTGACAGTAATTTCTTTCCTGCTGGAGATATTTCGACGTTTAAACGAGGGTATTATTTAATTTTACAGGCCGAATTGTGCGCACGCCACTTTTAGCATCGAAACAAACCCAGTGGCTCGCAAAACCCTGTCTTTCGTCGATATTGACAGAAATTTCTTTCCTGCTGGATATATTACATCGTTTATACGCTGATATTATTCATTTCTACATGCCGAGTGTAACGCACGCCACTTTTAGTATCGAAACAAGCCCAGCGGCTGGCAAAACGCGGTCCTTCATCGATTTTGACAGTAATTTCTTTCTTGCTGGAGATATTTCGACGTTTAGACGCTGACTTTACTCTATTTCACACGCCGAATTTAGCGAACGCCACTTTTAGCATCGAAACAAGCCCAGCGACTCGCAAAACGCGGTCTTTCGTGGATTTTGATAGTAATTTCTTTCCTGCTGGAGATATTTCGACGTTTAAACGCTGATTTTACCCAATTTCACACGCCGAATTTAGCGAACGCCACTTTTAGCATCGAAACAAGCCCAGCGACTCGCAAAACGCGGTGTTTCGTCGATTTTGACAGTAATTTCTGCCTTGCTGGAGATATTTCGACGTTTAAATGCTGATATTATTTAATTTTACAGGCCGCATTGTGCGCACGCCACTTTTAGCATCGAAAGAAGCCCAGCGGCTCGCAAAACGCGGTCTTTCGTCGATTTTGACAGTAATTTCTTTCCTGCTGGAGATATTTCGACGTATAAGCGCTGATTTTACATCTTTTCACGCGCCGAATGTAACGCACACCAATTTTGGCATCGAAACAAGCCCAGTGACTAGCAAAACGCAGTCATTCGTCGATTTTGACAGTAATTTCTTTCCTGCTGGAGATATTTCGACGTTTAATCGCTGATCTTATTCCTTTTCTCGAGCTGAATGTAACGCACCCCACTTTTAGCATCGGGACTAGCCCAGCGGCTGCAAAACGCGGTCTTTCGTCGATTTTGACAGTAGTTCCTTTCTTGCTGGAGATATTTCGACGTTTAAACGCGGATATTATTTAATTATACAGGCCGAATGTAACGCAAACCAATTTTGACATCGAAACAAGCCCAGTGACTGGCATAACGCAGTATTTCTTCGATTTTGTCTGTAATTTCTTTCCTGCTGGAGATATTTCGAAGTTTAAACGCGGATATTATTTAATTTTACAGGCCGAATGTAACGCACACCAATTTTGGCATCGAAACAAGCCCAGTGACTGGCAAAACGCAGTCTTTCGTCGATTTTGACAGTAATTTCTTTCCTGCTGGAGATATTTCGACGTTTAAACGCTGATTTTACCCAATTTCACACGCCGAATGTAGCGAACGCCACTTTTAGCATCTAAACAAGCCCAGCTACTCGCAAAACGCGGTCTTTCGTCGATTTTGACAGTAATTTCTGCCTTGCTGGAGATATTTCGACGTTTAAACGCTGATTTTACCCAATTTCACACGTCGAATGTAGCGAACGCCACTTTTAGCATCGAAACAAACCCAGTGGCTCGCAAAACCCTGTCTTTCGTCGATATTGACAGAAATTTCTTTCCTGCTGGATATATTACATCGTTTACACGCTGATATTATTCATTTCTACATGCCGAGTGTAACGAACACCACTTTTAGCATCGAAACAAGCCCAGCGGCTCGCAAAACGCAGTCTTTCGTCCATTTTGACAGTAATTTCTGCCTTGCTGGAGATATTTCGACGTTTAAACGCTGATATTATTTAATTTTACAGGCCGCATTGTGCGCACGCCACTTTTATCATCGAAACAAACCCAGTGGCTCGCAAAACCCTGTCTTTCGTCGATATTGACAGAAATTTCTATCCTGCTGGATATATTACATCGTTTATACGCTGATATTATTCATTTCTACATGCCGAGTGTAACGAACACCACTTTTAGCATCGAAACAAGCCCAGCGGCTCGCAAAACGCGGTCTTTCGTCGATTTTGACAGTTATTTCTTTCCTGCTGGAGATATTTCGACGTTTAAACGCTGACTTTACCCAATTTCACACGCCGAATGTAGCGAACGCCACTTTTAGCATCGAAACAAGCCCAGCGACTCGCAAAACGCGGTCTTTCTTCGATTTTGACAGTAATTTCTTTCCTGCTGGAGATATTTCGACGTTTAAACGCTGACTTTACTAACTTTCACACGTCGAATATAGCGCACTCCACTTTTAGCATCGAAAGAATCCCAGCGGCTCGCAAAACGCGGTCTTACGTCGATTTTGACAGTTATTTCTTTCCTGCTGGAGATATTTCGACGTTTAGACGCTGACTTTACTCTATTTCACACGTCGAATGTAGCGCACACTACTTTTAGCATCGAAACAAACCCAGTGTCTCGCAAAATCCAGTCTTTCGACGATTTTGACAGTAATTTCTTTCCTGCTGGAGATATTTCGACGTTTAAAAGCTGACTTTACTCCATTTCACACGTCGAATGTAGCGCACTCTACTTTTAGCATCGAAACAAGCCCAGCGGATCTCAAAACGCGGTCTTTCGTCGATTTTGGCAGAAATTTCTCTCCTGCTGGATATATTTCGACGTTTAAACGCGGATATTATTTAATTTTGCAGGCCGAATTGTGCGCAAGCCACTTTTAGCATCGAAACAAGCCCAGCGACTGGCAAAACGCGGTCTTTAGTCGATTTTGTCTTTAATTTCTTTCCTGCTGGAGATATTTCGACGTTTAAACGCTGACTTTACCCAATTTCACACGCCGAATGTAGCGAACGCCACTTTTAGCATCGAAACAAGCCCAGCGACTCGCAAAACGCGGTCTTTCTTCGATTTTGACAGTAATTTCTTTCCTGCTGGAGATATTTCGACGTTTAAACGCTGACTTTACTCTATTTCACACGTCGAATGTAGCGCACACTACTTTTAGCATCGAAACAAACCCAGTGGCTCGCAAAATCCAGTCTTTCGACGATTTTGACAGTAATTTCTTTCCTGCTGGAGATATTTCGACGTTTAAAAGCTGACTTTACTCCATTTCACACGTCGAATGTAGCGCACTCTACTTTTAGCATCGAAACAAGCCCAGCGGCTCTCAAAACGCGGTCTTTCGTCGATTTTGGCAGAAATTTCTCTCCTGCTGGATATATTTCGACGTTTAAACGCGGATATTATTTAATTTTGCAGGCCGAATTGTGCGCACACTACTTTTAGCATCGAAACAAACCCAGTGTCTCGCAAAATCCAGTCTTTCGACGATTTTGACAGTAATTTCTTTCCTGCTGGAGATATTTCGACGTTTAAACGCTGACTTTACACAATTTCACACGCCGAATGTAGCGAACGCCACTTTTAGCATCGAAACAAGCCCAGCGACTCGCAAAACGCGGTCTTTCTTCGATTTTGACAGTAATTTCTTTCCTGCTGGAGATATTTCGACGTTTAAACACTGACTTTACCCAATTTCACACGCCGAATGTAGCGAACGCCACTTTTAGCATCGAAACAAGCCCAGCGACTCGCAAAACGCGGTCTTTCGTCCATTTTGACAGTAATTTCTGCCTTGCTGGATATATTTCGACGTTTAAACGCGGCTATTATTTAATTTTACAGGGCGAATTGTGCGCACGCCACTTTTAGCATCGAAACAAACCCAGTGGCTCGCAAAACGCGGTCTTTCAACGATTTTGACAGTAATTTCTGCCTTGCTGGATATATTTCGACGTTTAAACGCTGATATTATTTAATTTTACAGGCCGCATTGTGCGCAAGCCACTTTTAGCATCGAAAGAAGCCCAGCGGCTCTCGAAACGCGGTCTTTCGCCGATTTTGACAGTAATTTCTTTCCTGCTGGAGATATTTCGACGTTTAAACGCGGGTATTATTTAATTTTACAGGCCGAATTGTGCGCACGCCACTTTTAGCATCGAAACAAACCCAGTGGCTCGCAAAACCCTGTCTTTCGTCGATATTGACAGAAATTTCTTTCCTGCTGGATATATTACATCGTTTATACGCTGATATTATTCATTTCTACATGCCGAGTGTAACGCACGCCACTTTTAGTATCGAAACAAGCCCAGCGGCTGGCAAAACGCGGTCCTTCATCGATTTTGACAGTAATTTCTTTCCTGCTGGAGATATTTCGACGTTTAGACGCTGACTTTACTCTATTTCACACGCCGAATTTAGCGAACGCCACTTTTAGCATCGAAACAAGCCCAGCGACTCGCAAAATGCGGTCTTTCTTCGATTTTGACAGTAATTTCTTTCCTGCTGGAGATATTTCGACGTTTAAACGCTGACTTTACTAACATTCACACGTCGAATGTAGCGCACTCTACTTTTAGCATCGAAACAAGCCCAGCGGCTCTCAAAACGCGGTCTTTCGTCGATTTTGGCAGTAATTTCTTTCCTGCTGGAGATATTTCGACGTTTAAACGCTGACTTTACCCAATTTCACACGCCGAATGTAGCGAACGCCACTTTTAGCATCGAAACAAGCCCAGCGACTCGCAAAACGCGGTCTTTCGTCCATTTTGACAGTAATTTCTGCCTTGCTGGAGATATTTCGACGTTTAAACGCTGATATTATTTAATTTTACAGGCCGCATTGTGCGCACGCCACTTTTAGCAACGAAACAAGCCCAGCGACTGGCAAAACGCGGTCTTTCATCGATTTTGACAGGATTTCTTTCCTGCTGGAGATATTTCGACGTTTAAACGCTGATATTATTTAATTTTACAGGCCGCATTGTGCGCACGCCACTTTTAGCGTAGAAACATGGCCAGTGGCTCGCAAAACGCGGTCTTTCAACGATTTTGACAGTAATTTCTGCCTTGCTGGATATATTTCGACGTTTAAACGCTGATATTATTTAATTTTACAGGCCGCATTGTGCGCAAGCCACTTTTAGCATCGAAAGAAGCCCAGCGGCTCTCAAAACGCGGTCTTTCGTCGATTTTGACAGTAATTTCTTTCCTGCTGGAGATATTTCGACGTTTAAACGCGGGTATTATTTAATTTTACAGGCCGAATTGTGCGCACGCCACTTTTAGCATCGAAACAAACCCAGTGGCTCGCAAAACCCTGTCTTTCGTCGATATTGACAGAAATTTCTTTCCTGCTGGATATATTACATCGTTTATACGCTGATATTATTCATTTCTACATGCCGAGTGTAACGCACGCCACTTTTAGTATCGAAACAAGCCCAGCGGCTGGCAAAACGCGGTCCTTCATCGATTTTGACAGTAATTTCTTTCTTGCTGGAGATATTTCGACGTTTAGACGCTGACTTTACTCTATTTCACACGCCGAATTTAGCGAACGCCACTTTTAGCATCGAAACAAGCCCAGCGACTCGCAAAACGCGGTCTTTCGTGGATTTTGATAGTAATTTCTTTCCTGCTGGAGATATTTCGACGTTTAAACGCTGATTTTACCCAATTTCACACGCCGAATTTAGCGAACGCCACTTTTAGCATCGAAACAAGCCCAGCGACTCGCAAAACGCGGTGTTTCGTCGATTTTGACAGTAATTTCTGCCTTGCTGGAGATATTTCGACGTTTAAATGCTGATATTATTTAATTTTACAGGCCGCATTGTGCGCACGCCACTTTTAGCATCGAAAGAAGCCCAGCGGCTCGCAAAACGCGGTCTTTCGTCGATTTTGACAGTAATTTCTTTCCTGCTGGAGATATTTCGACGTATAAGCGCTGATTTTACATCTTTTCACGTGCCGAATGTAACGCACACCAATTTTGGCATCGAAACAAGCCCAGTGACTAGCAAAACGCAGTCATTCGTCGATTTTGACAGTAATTTCTTTCCTGCTGGAGATATTTCGACGTTTAATCGCTGATCTTATTCCTTTTCTCGAGCTGAATGTAACGCACCCCACTTTTAGCATCGGGACTAGCCCAGCGGCTGCAAAACGCGGTCTTTCGTCGATTTTGACAGTAGTTCCTTTCTTGCTGGAGATATTTCGACGTTTAAACGCGGATATTATTTAATTATACAGGCCGAATGTAACGCAAACCAATTTTGACATCGAAACAAGCCCAGTGACTGGCATAACGCAGTATTTCGTCGATTTTGTCTGTAATTTCTTTCCTGCTGGAGATATTTCGAAGTTTAAACGCGGATATTATTTAATTTTACAGGCCGAATGTAACGCACACCAATTTTGGCATCGAAACAAGCCCAGTGACTGGCAAAACGCAGTCTTTCGTCGATTTTGACAGTAATTTCTTTCCTTCTGGAGATATTTCGACGTTTAAACGCTGACTTTACTCCATTTCACACGTCGAATGTAGCGAACGCCACTTTTAGCATCGAAACAAGCCCAGCGACTCGCAAAACGCGGTCTTTCGTGGATTTTGATAGTAATTTCTTTCCTGCTGGAGATATTTCGACGTTTAAACGCTGATTTTACCCAATTTCACACGCCGAATTTAGCGAACGCCACTTTTAGCATCGAAACAAGCCCAGCGACTCGCAAAACGCGGTGTTTCGTCGATTTTGACAGTAATTTCTGCCTTGCTGGAGATATTTCGACGTTTAAATGATGATATTATTTAATTTTACAGGCCGCATTGTGCGCACGCCACTTTTAGCATCGAAAGAAGCCCAGCGGCTCGCAAAACGCGGTCTTTCGTCGATTTTGACAGTAATTTCTTTCCTGCTGGAGATATTTCGACGTATAAGCGCTGATTTTACATCTTTTCACGCGCCGAATGTAACGCACACCAATTTTGGCATCGAAACAAGCCCAGTGACTAGCAAAACGCAGTCATTCGTCGATTTTGACAGTAATTTCTTTCCTGCTGGAGATATTTCGACGTTTAATCGCTGATCTTATTCCTTTTCTCGAGCTGAATGTAACGCACCCCACTTTTAGCATCGGGACTAGCCCAGCGGCTGCAAAACGCGGTCTTTCGTCGATTTTGACAGTAGTTCCTTTCTTGCTGGAGATATTTCGACGTTTAAACGCGGATATTATTTAATTATACAGGCCGAATGTAACGCAAACCAATTTTGACATCGAAACAAGCCCAGTGACTGGCATAACGCAGTATTTCGTCGATTTTGTCTGTAATTTCTTTCCTGCTGGAGATATTTCGAAGTTTAAACGCGGATATTATTTAATTTTACAGGCCGAATGTAACGCACACCAATTTTGGCATCGAAACAAGCCCAGTGACTGGCAAAACGCAGTCTTTCGTCGATTTTGACAGTAATTTCTTTCCTTCTGGAGATATTTCGACGTTTAAACGCTGACTTTACTCCATTTCACACGTCGAATGTAGCGAACGCCACTTTTAGCATCGAAACAAGCCCAGCGGCTCGCAAAACGCGGTCTTTCGTGGATTTTGACAGTAATTTCTTTCCTGCTGGAGATATTTCGACGTTTAAACACTGACTTTACCCAATTTCACACGCCGAATGTAGCGAACGCCACTTTTAGCATCGAAACAAGCCCAGCGACTCGCAAAACGCGGTCTTTCGTCCATTTTGACAGTAATTTCTGCCTTGCTGGATATATTTCGACGTTTAAACGCGGCTATTATTTAATTTTACAGGGCGAATTGTGCGCACGCCACTTTTAGCATCGAAACAAACCCAGTGGCTCGCAAAACGCGGTCTTTCAACGATTTTGACAGTAATTTCTGCCTTGCTGGATATATTTCGACGTTTAAACGCTGATATTATTTAATTTTACAGGCCGCATTGTGCGCAAGCCACTTTTAGCATCGAAAGAAGCCCAGCGGCTCTCAAAACGCGGTCTTTCGTCGATTTTGACAGTAATTTCTTTCCTGCTGGAGATATTTCGACGTTTAATCGCGGGTATTATTTAATTTTACAGGCCGAATTGTGCGCACGCCACTTTTAGCATCGAAACAAACCCAGTGGCTCGCAAAACCCTGTCTTTCGTCGATATTGACAGAAATTTCTTTCCTGCTGGATATATTACATCGTTTATACGCTGATATTATTCATTTCTACATGCCGAGTGTAACGCACGCCACTTTTAGTATCGAAACAAGCCCAGCGGCTGGCAAAACGCGGTCCTTCATCGATTTTGACAGTAATTTCTTTCCTGCTGGAGATATTTCGACGTTTAGACGCTGACTTTACTCTATTTCACACGCCGAATTTAGCGAACGCCACTTTTAGCATCGAAACAAGCCCAGCGACTCGCAAAATGCGGTCTTTCTTCGATTTTGACAGTAATTTCTTTCCTGCTGGAGATATTTCGACGTTTAAACGCTGACTTTACTAACATTCACACGTCGAATGTAGCGCACTCTACTTTTAGCATCGAAACAAGCCCAGCGGCTCTCAAAACGCGGTCTTTCGTCGATTTTGGCAGTAATTTCTTTCCTGCTGGAGATATTTCGACGTTTAAACGCTGACTTTACCCAATTTCACACGCCGAATGTAGCGAACGCCACTTTTAGCATCGAAACAAGCCCAGCGACTCGCAAAACGCGGTCTTTCGTCCATTTTGACAGTAATTTCTGCCTTGCTGGAGATATTTCGACGTTTAAACGCTGATATTATTTAATTTTACAGGCCGCATTGTGCGCACGCCACTTTTAGCAACGAAACAAGCCCAGCGACTGGCAAAACGCGGTCTTTCATCGATTTTGACAGGATTTCTTTCCTGCTGGAGATATTTCGACGTTTAAACGCTGATATTATTTAATTTTACAGGCCGCATTGTGCGCACGCCACTTTTAGCGTAGAAACATGGCCAGTGGCTCGCAAAACGCGGTCTTTCAACGATTTTGACAGTAATTTCTGCCTTGCTGGATATATTTCGACGTTTAAACGCTGATATTATTTAACTTTACAGGCCGCATTGTGCGCAAGCCACTTTTAGCATCGAAAGAAGCCCAGCGGCTCTCAAAACGCGGTCTTTCGTCGATTTTGACAGTAATTTCTTTCCTGCTGGAGATATTTCGACGTTTGAACGCGGGTATTATTTAATTTTACAGGCCGAATTGTGCGCACGCCACTTTTAGCATCGAAACAAACCCAGTGGCTCGCAAAACCCTGTCTTTCGTCGATATTGACAGAAATTTCTTTCCTGCTGGATATATTACATCGTTTATACGCTGATATTATTCATTTCTACATGCCGAGTGTAACGCACGCCACTTTTAGTATCGAAACAAGCCCAGCGGCTGGCAAAACGCGGTCCTTCATCGATTTTGACAGTAATTTCTTTCTTGCTGGAGATATTTCGACGTTTAGACGCTGACTTTACTCTATTTCACACGCCGAATTTAGCGAACGCCACTTTTAGCATCGAAACAAGCCCAGCGACTCGCAAAACGCGGTCTTTCGTGGATTTTGATAGTAATTTCTTTCCTGCTGGAGATATTTCGACGTTTAAACGCTGATTTTACCCAATTTCACACGCCGAATTTAGCGAACGCCACTTTTAGCATCGAAACAAGCCCAGCGACTCGCAAAACGCGGTGTTTCGTCGATTTTGACAGTAATTTCTGCCTTGCTGGAGATATTTCGACGTTTAAATGCTGATATTATTTAATTTTACAGGCCGCATTGTGCGCACGCCACTTTTAGCATCGAAAGAAGCCCAGCGGCTCGCAAAACGCGGTCTTTCGTCGATTTTGACAGTAATTTCTTTCCTGCTGGAGATATTTCGACGTATAAGCGCTGATTTTACATCTTTTCACGCGCCGAATGTAACGCACACCAATTTTGGCATCGAAACAAGCCCAGTGACTAGCAAAACGCAGTCATTCGTCGATTTTGACAGTAATTTCTTTCCTGCTGGATATATTTCGAGGTTTAAACGCGGATATTATTTAATTTTGCAGGCCGAATTGTGCGCAAGCCACTTTTAGCATCGAAACAAGCCCAGCGACTGGCAAAACGCGGTCTTTAGTCGATTTTGTCTTTAATTTTTTCCCTGCTGGATATTTCTCGACGTTTAAACGCTGATTTTACTTCTTTTCACACGCCGAATGTAACGCACGCCACTTTTAGTATCGAAACAAGCCCAGCGGCTGGCAAAACGCGGTCTTTAGTCGATTTTGTCTTTAATTTTTTCCCTGCTGGATATTTCTCGACGTTTAAACGCTGATTTTACTTCTTTTCACACGCCGAATGTAACGCACGCCACTTTTAGCATCGAAACAAGCCCAGCGGCTCTCAAAACGCGGTCTTTCGTCGATTTTGGCAGAAATTTCTCTCCTGCTGGAGATATTTCGACGTTTAAACGCTGACTTTACCCAATTTCACACGCCGAATGTAGCGAACGCCACTTTTAGCACCGAAACAAGCCCAGCGGCTCTCAAAACGCGGTCTTTCGTCGATTTTGGCAGAAATTTCTCTCCTGCTGGAGATATTTCGACGTATAAGCGCTGATTTTACATCTTTTCACACGCCGAATGTAACGCACACCAATTTTGGCATCGAAACATGCCCAGTGACTAGCAAAACGCAGTCATTCGTCGATTTTGACAGTAATTTCTTTCCTGCTGGAGATATTTCGACGTTTAATCGCTGATCTTATTCCTTTTCTCGAGCTGAATGTAACGCACCCCACTTTTAGCATCGGGACTAGCCCAGCGGCTGCAAAACGCGGTCTTTCGTCGATTTTGACAGTAGTTCCTTTCTTGCTGGAGATATATCGACGTTTAAACGCGGATATTATTTAATTATACAGGCTGAATGTAACGCAAACCAATTTTGACATCGAAACAAGCCCAGCGGCTCTCAAAACGCGGTCTTTCGTCGATTTTGGCAGAAATTTCTCTCCTGCTGGATATATTTCGACGTTTAAACGCGGATATTATTTAATTTTGCAGGCCGAATTGTGCGCAAGCCACTTTTAGCATCGAAACAAGCCCAGCGACTGGCAAAACGCGGTCTTTAGTCGATTTTGTCTTTAATTTTTTCCCTGCTGGATATTTCTCGACGTATAAACGCTGACTTTACTCCCTTTCACACGTCGAATATAGCGCACTCCACTTTTAGCATCGAAACAAGCCCAGCGACTCGCAAAACGCGGTGTTTCGTCGATTTTGACAGTAATTTCTGCCTTGCTGGAGATATTTCGACGTTTAAATGCTGATATTATTTAATTTTACAGGCCGCATTGTGCGCACGCCACTTTTAGCATCGAAACAAGCCCAGGGACTCGCAAAACGCGGTCTTTCATCGATTTTGACAGGATTTCTTTCCTACTGGAGATATTTCGACGTTTAGACGCTGACTTTACTCCATTTCACACGTCGAATGTAGCGAACGCCACTTTTAGCATCGAAACAAGCCCAGCGGCTCGCAAAACGCGGTCTTTCGTGGATTTTGACAGTAATTTCTTTCCTGCTGGAGATATTTCGACGTATTAGCGCTGATTTTACTTCTTTTCACACGCCGAATTTAACGCGCTCCACTTTTAGCATCGAAACAAGCCAAGGGACTCGCAAAACGCATTCTTTCGTCGATTTTGACAGTAATTTCTTTCCTGCTGGAGATATTTCGACGTTTAAACGCTGATCTTATTCCTTTTCTCGAGCTGAATGTAACGCACGCCACTTTTAGCATCGGGACTATCCCAGCGGCTGGCAAAACGCGGTCTTTCGTCGATTTTGACAGTAATTTCTTTCTTGTTGGAGATATTTCGACGTTTAAACGCGGATATTATTTAATTATTCAGGCCGAATATAACGCACACCAATTTTGACATCGAAACGAGCCCAGTTACTGGCAAAACGCAGTCTTTCGTCGATTTTGTCTGTAATTTTTTTCCTGCTGGAGATATTTCGACGTTTAAACGCGGATATTATTTAATTTTACAGGCGCATTGTGCGCACGCCACTTTTAGCATCGAAACAAGCCCAGGGACTCGCAAAACGCGGTCTTTCATCGATTTTGACAGGATTTCTTTCCTACTGGAGATATTTCGACGTTTAGACGCTGACTTTACTCCATTTCACACGTCGAATTTAGCGCGCTCTACTTTTAGCATCGAAACAAGCTCAGCGACTCGCAAAACGCAGACCTTCGTCGATTTTGACAGTAATTTCTTTACTGCTGGAGATATTTCGACGTTTAAACGCTGATCTTATTCCTTTTCTCGAGCTGAATGTAACGCACGCCACTTTTAGCATCGGGACTATCCCAGCGGCTGGCAAAACGCGGTCTTTCGTCGATTTTGTCAGTAATTTCTTTCTTGTTGGAGATATTTCGACGTTTAAACGCGGATATTATTTAATTATACAGGCCGAATGTAACGCACACCAATTTTGACATCGAAACAAGCACAGCGGCTCGCAAAACGCGGTCTTTCGAGGATTTTGACAGTAATTTCTTTCCTGCTGGAGTTATTTCGACGTTTAAACGCTGACTTTACCCAATTTCACACGCCGAATGTAGCGAACGCCACTTTTAGCATCGAAACAAGCCCAGCGACTCGCAAAACGCGGTCTTTCTTCGATTTTGACAGTAATTTCTTTCCTGCTGGAGATATTTCGACGTTTAAACGCTGACTTTACCCAATTTCACACGCCGAATGTAGCGAACGCCACTTTTAGCATCGAAACAAGCCCAGCGACTCGCAAAACGCGGTCTTTCGTCCATTTTGACAGTAATTTCTGCCTTGCTGGATATATTTCGACGTTTAAACGCGGATATTATTTAATTTTACAGGCCGCATTGTGCGCACGCCACTTTTAGCAACGAAACAAGCCCAGCGACTGGCAAAACGCGGTCTTTCTTCGATTTTGACAGAAATTTCTTTCCTGCTGGAGATATTTCGACGTTTAAACGCTGACTTTACTAACTTTCACACGTCGAATGTAGCGCACTCTAGTTTTAGCATCGAAACAAGCCCAGCGGCTCTCAAAACGCGGTCTTTCGTCGATATTGGCAGAAATTTCTCTCCTGCTGGATATATTTCGACGTTTAAACGCGGATATTATTTAATTTTACAGGCGCATTGTGCGCACGCCACTTTTAGCATCGAAACAAGCCCAGGGACTCGCAAAACGCGGTCTTTCATCGATTTTGACAGGATTTCTTTCCTACTGGAGATATTTCGACGTTTAGACGCTGACTTTACTCCATTTCACACGTCGAATTTAGCGCGCTCTACTTTTAGCATCGAAACAAGCTCAGCGACTCGCAAAACGCAGACCTTCGTCGATTTTGACAGTAATTTCTTTACTGCTGGAGATATTTCGACGTTTAAACGCTGATCTTATTCCATTTCTCGAGCTGAATGTAACGCACACCACTTTTAGCATCGGGACTATCCCAGCGGCTGGCAAAACGCGGTCTTTCGTCGATTTTGTCAGTAATTTCTTTCTTGTTGGAGATATTTCGACGTTTAAACGCGGATATTATTTAATTATACAGGCCGAATGTAACGCACACCAATTTTGACATCGAAACAAGCACAGCGGCTCGCAAAACGCGGTCTTTCGAGGATTTTGACAGTAATTTCTTTCCTGCTGGAGTTATTTCGACGTTTAAACGCTGATTTTACCCAATTTCACACGCCGAATGTAGCGAACGCCACTTTTAGCATCGAAACAAGCCCAGCGACTGGCAGAACGCGGTCTTTAGTCGATTTTGACAGGATTTCTTTCCTGCTGGAGATATTTCGACGTTTAGACGCTGATATTATTTAATTTGACAGGCCGAATTGTGCGCAAGCCACTTTTAGCATCGAAACAAGCCCAGGGACTCGCAAAACGCGGTCTTTCATCGATTTTGACAGGATTTCTTTCCTACTGGAGATATTTCGACGTTTAGACGCTGACTTTACCCCATTTCACACGTCGAATTTAGCGCGCTCTACTTTTAGCATCGAAACAAGCTCAGCGGCTCTCAAAACGCGGTCTTTCATCGATTTTGACAGGATTTCTTTCCTACTGGAGATATTTCGACGTTTAGACGCTGACTTTACTCCATTTCACACGCCGAATTTAACGCGCTCCACATTTAGCATCGAAACAAGCCCAGGGACTCGCAAAACGCGGTCTTTCGCGGATTTTGACAGTAATTTCTTTCCTGCTGGAGATCTTTCGACGTATAAGCGCTGATTTTACTTCTTTTCACTCGCAGAATTCAACGCGCTAAATTTTAGCATAGAAACAAGCCCAGGGACTCGCAAAACGCATTCTTTCGTCGATTTTGACAGTAATTTCTTTCCTGCTGGAGATCTTTCGACGTTTAAACGCTGACTTTACTTCATTTCACACGTCGAATGTAGCGCACTCTACTTTTAGCATCGAAACAAGCCCAGCGACTCGCAAAACGCGGTCTTTCGTTGATTTTGACAGAAATTTCTTTCCTGCTGGAGATATTTCGACGTTTAAACGCTGATCTTATTCCTTTTCTCGAGCTGAATGTAACGCACGCCACTTTTAACATCGGGACTAGCCCAGCGGCTGCAAACGCGATCTTTCGTCGATTTTGACAGTAGTTTCTTTCTTGCTGGAGATATTTCGACGTTTAAACGCGGATATTATTTTATTTTGCTTGCCGAATTGTGCGCAAGCCACTTTTAGCTTCGAAACAAGCCCAGCGACTCGCAAAACGCAGTCCTTCGTCGATTTTGACAGTAATTTCTTTCCTGCTGGAGATATTTCGACGTTTAAACGCTGATCTTATTCCTTTTCTCGAGCTGAATGTAACGCACGCCACTTTTAGCATCGGGACTAGCCCAGCGGCTGCAAAACGCGATCTTTCGTCGATTTTGACAGTAGTTTCTTTCTTGCTGGAGATATTTCGACGTTTAAACGCGGATATTATTTTATTTTGCAGGCCGAATTGTGCGCAAGCCACTTTTAGCATCGAAACAAGCCCCGCGACTGGCAAAACGCGGTCTTTCTACGATTTTGACAGTTATTTCGTTCCTGCTGGAGATATTTCGACGTATAAGCGCTGATTTTACTTCTTTTCACACGCGAATGTAACGCACACCAATTTTGGCATCGAAACAAGCCCAGTGACTCGCAAAACACGGTCTTTCGTCGATTTTGACTATAATTTCTTTCCTGCTGAGTAAAACGCTTAGCGTTATATAGCATATCAGTATAACTTTTAACGTTATATAGCATATCAGTATAACGTTTAACGTTATATTCTCTCATGTTATAACGTACAAAGTTATATAGTATTACGTTGTAACGTATAACGTTATATAGCATTTCCGTGTAACTTTTAACGTTATATAGCATACCAGTATAACGATTAACATCATACAGTATGACGTTATAACGAATAACGTTATATAGTATTGTGTTATAACGTATAACGTTATATAGTATTACGTTATAACGTATAACGTTATATAGTATTGTTTTTTAACGTGCTATTTCAACGGCAGGGATTTTGTTGCTATTTTCGTTTATGTATTGCAGCCTTGCATCTGTCATAATTGCATCTCTGTATGATCCGTTACGAGAATATGACGGTGTGTTTGAGTGAAATAGTAGAATTTATTCAGTATTTAATATCATTTCTGTCTATGCAGTCTTGTAAATTTATGTCGCATTCGCTGTTACTTATATTTTACATTCTGTCGTCAATTGCCGAAGCATGTAGACGTGTGTCTAGTGTTCAGTGAAGTTTACAATACCATATGTGACGATTCTCCGTTGAAAGTGAATTGAAACAGAAATAAACCAAGTGTTTACTAAACTTACTTGTGGAAAAACCGAAACTTCTAATCTTTAATCCAAATCATAGCTTCTCGACTAGTTATTTCAATTTGAATTAACCAGCTCGTAGATGGCCCAAGCAATTAATTAGGCTCTCATGGGCAAAACTATAATCGCACTATTCTACATATGCCGTGCCAAAAGAATAATCTGTGCCATCTCTCTAGTTGCACAAACAACAGCAAAAAACGTAAGCAAAATATAGTTTTAAAAAATGTAAACACCAGTCGAAAGTAATCGTGAACAAGCCATGTTATCACTTATATCACATTCGCGATATTAGAATCCACAAACGATTCTATGGACGAAGTTGAAACATCAACAAGTCAACATACGCAAAAAGGTTCTCCTCCCCCACCAATCTTCACTGATGATGTTATCGACATGCAAACAATGATAAATTCTATCGAGAAAGATGCTAACAAAAAGGATTACAAACTTAAAATAAAAAATTATCAGTTTCAAATTTTGCCGCCTAATCCAGATTCGTATAGAAAACTAATAAAGTTACTAAAAACGCTGAACGCAAATTTCCACATATATCAACTGCAACAAAAAAGACCTTCTCGTGTGGTACTTCGCAACATCCATCACTCAGCTAACTTAGATGAATTCAAGTTTGAACTCTTAAATCATGGCCATGAAGTAACCAACATTAGCAATATAAGGCATAGTCACAAAAACCCCGCTATCCTTATTCTTTATTGACTTAAAGCACAAGCCAAATAACAAAGAAGTCTATAACATCGACCGTTTAATGAATTCTGTAGTGAAAACTGAACCACCTTTTATAAATAAAAAAGTGATAGTTCAATGTAAAAGGTGCCAAAGGTACGACCACACACAGAAATATTGCAACCACAGTTACCTCTGCGTTGAATGTGCAGGTCTTCACTCTACAGATCTGAGATAAATAGGCTGTGATAGTTGTAGTTGCTGGTGTAGATGTCGCTGCTGGGGTACTGCTGCATTTCTTCTAATTTAAATGCGTGGAAGAAAAATTCGGACTACGGGCGCCAGGGTTTGAACCCGGGTACCGAACGTTCGTAACCAAAGGCGCTAACCACTGCGCAGCCGTCTTCCAGGTAGTATTTGCTGTCGAGTATCGCCACAAATCAGTGCACTAAATCTTCAAAAACTACTTCGAAGTGCATCCTGTGTCAAGGAGAGCATCCTGCGAATTATAAAGGTTGCACAGCCTACAAGGCCTTGTATAAAAATAAGTACCCTGAACCCAGAACTAAAGACCTAACCAACCGAATACTTATTCAACAAAAACTCACTACTCCCCCAACCTCTTATGCACAGGTATTTCAAGGAAATCAAAGCAGATCGAAAATCTATAGTGATCTTCCACAGAATAGTGTTCACAATTCACAAAATACTGATAACTTCAATAGGCCTGAAAAATTAACCGTAAAACAAACATAACAAATTAATAATTTGCTATCGTTGCTTACAATCATCGAGGACAAATTAATACGCTCCGCCGTAAACTAAAACCAAACCGCACAGTTCTTTAGAATGTTAACGATCTAGCTCAGCATAAATACGAACCGGAACTTTTCCTAAAACAACAAGAAATTGACGTAATGCTTATATCTGAAACTCACTTCACCGATAAAAATGATCTAAAAATAAACGGTTATTATTATAAACGGTTAACTTTTACCATACTCAATATCCCAGTGGAAAGACCAACGGCGGCACTGGAATTATCATCAAGACCAGCATAAAACACTATGAGCTTCCATCATTCCAGAACGACTACCTCCAAGCTACAAACGTAGAGATAGAAGATTGGCATGGTCCAATCACCACATCAGCGGTATACTGTCCCCCTAGACATTGTATTTACAAAGAAGATAATTTCTTCGAAGACCTAGGCAATAGATTCATAGCTGGAGCAGACTATAACGCTAAACATACGCAATGGGTCAGCAGACTTAACACAGTAAGAGGCAAAAATCCTCTGAAATGCATAAACGACAACAGACTTAATTACCTTAGTACAAATGAACACACTTACTGGCCCACTGACACTAACAAACTACCTGACTTATTACATTTTTTTATAACTATAATAAAAATATCACGCCAAGATATGACCAAATCAACTCTTCTGTGTAACTCTCTTCAGATCATTCACTCGTCAGATCATTTATAGCAACATATAACTCAACAATTATTGAAAATCAGCCTAATGGTTTTATTCATAACCAACTCACAAAGTAGCAGTTCTTTATGGAAGTCTTCAATCGTTCAACATCAGCCTTAATGAGCCTAAAAAGAAACGAAGATGTAGATGCAGCCACGGAATATTTAAACACCAGCATAATAAATGATCCGTCCTTTCAGCCCTACTAAGATTTTTGCTAATAAACATGAATACCCCCATTGCTTAATAAAAAAAAAGCGTAGAGAACGAAGAGTATGGCAAGGTTATAGAACTCCTGACGAATAGCGTAAGCTAAATAATGCAACGAGAAAATTAACTAAAATCCTTAAAAACTGTAAAAATGACTGTTTTCAAAAATGTCTTGCTAATCTATCTCCCAGCTGACTCCAACTACTCACTATGGAACGCACCCAGGAAACTCTCTCGTCCTCCGCAAACAATCCTTCCAATTCGCTGTCCGCAAGGTGGATCAGCGCGTAGCCCTACACAAAAAGTCAACTTGTTTGCTAGTCATCTATCTAACGTCTTCAAATCATATCCCCCCCACTATTCCTGACGAAATAACTGAATACCTGCACTCTGCCTTCCAGATGTCTCCTCCTCTTGAGTCTTTTCCATCTCTAGAAGTCATAGAATTAATCCATCGTCCAAATCCCAAAAAAAGCATCGAGGCATGATCTGATAAGTAACAAAGTCATTAAGGAGCTTCCCATAAAAGGGATTGCAATCATCACTTCCATTTTTAATGCAATTCTCCACCTTGAATACTATCCCAAGCCTTAGAAAATATCATTAATTACCCTTATCCCTAAACCTGGGAAACCAATACATAAAAGTAACTCTTATCGCCCAATTAGTCTTCTACCCACCTTATCCAAACTATTCGAGAAGATGCTATCGATACGACTCCTTCCACTCCTAGAGGATCTAAAAACATTGCCAGATCACCAATTCGGTTTCCGAAAGCAACAATCTACGATGGAGCAAATTCGTCGTTTAATTCACAAAATCACCCGACTTAGGAAAGAAAAAAATTTCACTGCGGTATTTCTAGACATTCAACAGGCATTCGACAAAGTATGGCATGAAGGACTTTTGTTCAAACTAAATAAAATCCTACCACACACCTACTACTCTATCCTAAAATCTCATCTAACCAATAGGCTGTTCGTGATCAAATACTTAGACGCTATAACCGCAACATTTCCAATAGAAGCTGGCATACCACAAGGCCGTGTCCTCGGATCTCTGCTGTTCACCATCGACACTGTCGATTTACCAACTTTACCAGAGTTAAACACAGCGAGATTTGCTGATATACAGCTTTATTAGCATCCCACTCAGACCCAATAATTGCCTCCTCAACCCTCCAGCGAGGTCTCGACTCTATGGAAAAATGGTTGCACAAATGGCGCTTCAGAATAAATGAAAATAAATTCAGTCATATAACCTTCGCACTGCGAAAACTATACTTCCCACAGGTGACAAACAAAGATTCAGTCAGATATCTGGGCATGATTCTGAACAGAAGAATGAGATGGAAACGACACACCGTAGATAAATCCAAGCAACTTAAATTAAAATTTTAAAAATTCTACTGCCTCATTGGCAGACGTTCGAACTTCAACGTGCAGAGTAAAATAATGCTATATAAAGCCATGTTAATACCTATTTGGACCTATGGGCTCCAACTATGGGGAACAGCGAGTAATTCCAACATAGAAATTCTCCAACGATTCCAATCGAAAACGTTAAGATTCCTAATAGATGCACCTTGGTACGTCACCAACGAAGCAATACATCACGACCTTAAGATACCTACAGTTAAAGAAAAAATATAACATAAGAATTAACAACCATCAAAACCCAGTAGTTACTCAATTACTTGACACGACGGATCAGATCCGCAGGCTAAAAAAACATTACTCTCTAGATTTAAACATTAGATTCACCTAGAATCAAACATGCGATAATCACTTATTATTCGCGTTACAGTACCGCGTCAGAATAATTTACTTATAATTCTCAGTGAGAATTGATTGTAAACTACTTCCAAATAAAAGAAGAAGAATTAGAGGATAAGTGCAACGCTACGTTGACGAAGACATGCGCCGCTCATATGTGGACTGTTACAGGCGACGATGTATTTCTACAACGTTCGTATTGTCCTGGCCTTATGGATAGCCCCACGCTTCACGGACAACGAAAGTTTTGGACCGATTTCCTCTATCTTCTGGCATGAGCGGTTCACTTCCTTTGTATATCGCGGATACCCGCCTAAAACAACTAGCCCAATAGGAATTGGTCATCAAAACACGCACAATGGAAAAAAATTGCAAGTAGCAATTTTCTTGCACAAAATGGTTCGAGAGGTTAGTTAACATAAAATGTTCGCGACTCGTAAAAACTATGAAGGCGAAGAGGACGATGTTTTCGTACGTAGAAAGAAATATAATGATTTTACAGAAAAAATTTTAAGTTGATAAATGTAAGTACTGAAAAGTGGTACGTAATAAGACTCATAAATTAAACTCTATTTATACGGTAGCATAGAAAAAGATAAAAACCGTCAAAATATCGTGCGATCACACTGTTACGTCGGCTGACTTTCTACCTGGGCCAACGTTTGCTTAACACCGATAACATCTGATATCCGTGACGTGTAAGAAATATTTGTTGTGAAACAGTTGTTTGTTGAACGTACACTACATACCGTGCAGAAATGTTGGACGCTTAATTCGTTTCCATAGAATCTACATATATTACGATTCCGTTAATCGTTTACAGAAAGAGAGATTTGTAATTATTTTGCTATTGTTATTGTTACGTCGAGTAAGACGGTCCCTGCGACGGCCCTCATGGTCTGACCGCCGAGGCCTACATACCGTTACACTGACCCTCAATAAACCCAAGGAACCACCATAAACCGAATCTTTTTAGCTTAATTTCTATTTTTATAAGTATTTTCGGTTTATGGATGGTCCTTAAAACCGTCCTTCGGTTTATTGCACGCTCTTACAACTTACGGAGAAAGCGGTTGTTTGTCCATTAAAAACAGCAGGTATTTCCCATTAAAAAAGGACACCCATACCGAGCTTTCCTCCATAAGTGAACGAGACAGGTCATCATTATTCTGCAAAACGTCGTTCAGTCAACACGGCTGCTCCTGTAAGCTTCGCGTAGTCAAACTAATATTGTTGCTACTCATCTATCAAGTGTATCAGTCTTCACTATCTGTATCAATTATCTCTTCCGCAACGACGGAACCTCAAGTGTAACAAGTTCAAAAATATAAAAATTACTTCTCAATCAAACCACCCCTATTATCATAACGGAAATAAGGGGATCGACCATTTCGCGGCGTCGATTATTTAATAGTAACGGGAATTTACGACTCCCGTTGACGTGCTTCTTAGCGATCGCGTCTCTCCGCGAGTGAACGAAACACACACTATCGAGAATATGAAGTCAGATTGCGTACATTGCATCACCGCTATGAAATCGTCACGCTCGCAGACAGTATTCCAAGAAGAAGAATAACCGTTATGTGATAACTATGTCCTAGGATGAGATTTAGTCGAGGAGCACGAGGCAGGTATGGGTTGTCACGCCGTAGGACCACACCCTGGGAAGCCCGATGGATATGATATTCTCCTGTGGCTGGGTGGTGGCTGGTATGTGTCTAAACACCCGGCAGTTTGCCGATCCGGTGCGGAGAATTTCGGAGAAGTTGGTGGGCCCATACCTGCCAAGACCATTCACATCACCTTCTTGTGGGGCTCCCTGTCACCCCGCGCCGGCTTGGACCGGTGTGGGGTGCGAAAGAGTGAGTGGCACCGGGACTACAACTTCTGTTGACGACAAGGCAAATATGAACACAATATATGGACATGTCAAAGAAAATATCAAAGAACGTTTACGGTGCAGGGGAGGGATACCACAGTACCGGCGCAGCCGCGGGTTGTAAAGCGGGTCCCGTTGCGTCATCATCGAGCAACCGTTGCCGTCCGGGGGTGGACCACCAGGCCCCCGGACGCGTTCATGCGTCTGATGAAGAAGAGGTGCAACCGGCGAGATCTCGAGGATGGCCAAAGGGCCACGAGGACGCGGGGAAGGGTGAGGTCCAACGATGAAATGTCGTCTTGTTCTTCCTCTTCGGCCGCTGGAGACGGTGGCGGAGCTGTCGCGGGCGAGAGTGGGCTTCACGACTGCCGATCCCGGGGCTATGATGTTGAGATGGAGAAGATCGAAAGGATCGCCGCCGTTTCCAGAAATCTGAAGGGCACGCTCATGAGGCGGTTGAGGATGACCTTACGGAGGGTGAGAGTGTCTACCGCCGAGCTCTGACAGCGCACGGTCACCACCTCCGCCGTCGCCTCGACGATGGCCGATCTCTGCCGCCACCGAATCCGCGACAGTGGCGTTGGCGGCGACGACGCGCTGATAGATGAATCCGAAGGAATAGAAATTACCGATAAGGGCGAGGGGCCGAGTAACGGACTACAACACGCGAACGGCACGTATCTGCGTGGGAGGGTGCGCTCTTTGGAGAGTGAGGTCAGTCGTCTCCAGGAGACGATGCAACGGCAGACCGAGGAATGCGCAAAGAGGAAAGATAGAGGAGGGATTAACTACGGTGAGGGGCATGAGGTGGGGACCACGACCACCACAACGAGGGGGACGAAAGGAAGCGCTCCCGGGACCCCAACGGGAGTGACTATGGTACCCCGTCCTTTACACCCCCGTATTCCCGGCCAGCGTCGCGCTATCACCACCGTTCCGGTGGGGCGTGGAGTAATGAAACGGCAGTAGGAAAAGGACCAAAAAGACTCAGAGGTCCAGGAACTCGAGATACTCTCCTCCGTAAGTTCCTCCGTAAGTTGGAGGAGTGGTGGTGTGAGACAACGCATAGGGATGCCTGTCCCCACGGAAACGGACGCTGACGCCGTTGCAAAAACCGTGCCAGTACGGTTGCGACCGGCGAGAGGCACATCGCGTTCGACCGTCCAGTCGTCGGGCGACGAGGCAGAAGACTTCATTAACGTCGTGAGAGGAGGTATAGGGGGAACAAGGCCAAAAGGCCAGAGGTGCAACTTCCTTCAACAGTCCACGCGCCGACCGAAGACGCGAGAGCTGAGGGACAGGCGTTGTCGTCGTTGCCGTCGTCATCACTGCAAACGGGGGTCTCGGCACACGGGACGGCAGCGAGTAACAACTATAAGGGACCCAGATGGAGGAATTTCTCCGAGGTGGCCGCCTAGCATCCAGCGCCCCTCCGCACGGGAAAAGAATCCGCAGAGGGAGCGGGAGTTAAGAACGTCGATAGAGGGAAGGACTGAAACGCAAATGGGCAGGACGCGTGCAGTGCAAACATGCCTGGCCTTTCCCGGCCCCTACGGTGTGCCACGGTGTCGCTCACCGTGAAGGACGGCTCGGGTTTAACATATAGGAATGCGATGTCGGTGGTCACGAGAGAGATCAAACTCTCCGACCTTGACATCGCGGAGATTAGACCGAGGAAGGCGGTCACGGGCGCTCTCATATTCGAGATCGCGGGCCAGGACGCTGACAGCAAAGCGTCGCGGCTGGCCGAACGGATGGCATGCGCCCTTCGAAACTGCCCCGCCAAGGTGGCTGTGCCGCGGAGGACAGCGGAGTTGACCGGGCTGGAAGTTTCAGACACCCCGGAGGAGGTGCTAGCTGTCGATGCCGAGGCAGGAGGCTGCCGCGCCAAGGAGATCAACGCGGGCGTTATACGCTCCGCTCCTCGGAGCCTCGACTCGGTACGGCTACGCTACATGCTGACAGCTGCTAGGTAAACCAGCGGTAGAAACGGCGGAAGAAGAGACGCTCCACCAGGAGGCAAGCTCCATATAGGTTGGTCAGTGGCGAGGGTTTCCCCTCTTCCTACACGCCGACTCCAGTGCTTCAAATGCCTGGAGTCAGGCCACGTGCGCCGGGATTGCGTGTCAACAATCAACCAGTCGGACCGTTGCTACCGGTGCGGCGCGGAAGGGCATCGGGCAAGGGACTGCCTGACGCGGATTCCTAATTGCTCGGTATGCGCGGACTTGGTACTGCCCGCGTCGCACCGTATGGGATCTCCAGCGTGTAAACCACCGGCCGACAAGAGGAGAGCCGTACAACAGGCTGGGACCGTTCCTGATGAAAGCAGTGACGCGACGGCAAGTAAAGAGACGACGCAGTCGACCGGTCCCATAGAGACCAGAAGAGGAAAAGAAAAGGTCGGTTGTACCGACCGCAAGAGGAACGGCCCGGATGAGGCAAATAGTATTAGTGTATATGGGGCTCGGCTTGTGGCCGACCGTGCCATTCCTGGAGTATAAAACTCATACTGGCTTCGCTGATAGATGTTCGTTATTTACCATCGTCTATTTTCGAGCGCATTGGTGGTGTGTGCGCGGCTTGGAAAAACCCTGTCCTCTCCTTTCGGTTCATTGGACAAGTTGAACCTACTCTTTCGGGCGGCAGCTCGCTGAGCCGGCGCGGCGCGAAGCACGCATCTCGCCGCACCGTTACCAGCGGGGGCCACGAGGAGGCAGAGCTGCCAGCATGTATCTTGGTCCCGGCAGGTTGGCTTTGCAGCCGATTATCCCCTGCACCGTCACGACCTTCGTTTCCGAGTGTGCCGCCTGCTCTGACGGTCGCAGGGTATCCTCTCTAGCTCTTGTTTACCGTTTTTCCGCTATTTTCTTTCTTTGTCCATCGTTTCTAGTTCTTACGTTTGTTGTCCTATCGTGTTTCTTGTGCTACTTTGTTGTTGTTGCCTAGTGTGCGGGTTCTTCTTCCTCTTCTTCTTGTCCCCTGTTTTGTTCGGGAGCTCGTCAAGCCAGCCTTAGACTTCGTCATGGGGGCTGGTTTGCGAAATCGTCCTGGTATTTCAATCTGCTTCCTGCGAATCGTTCCTGTGGCGATGCTTCCCCTATCTCACGTAGGATTCTCCCTCTCCTATGCTCTTTTGTTTGCAGAACACTCCTTGTGAACTGGCGGAAGTGGAGGTATACGTCCTTTGTTACGAATTCCTACTTTTCCTCCGGCCAGTGCAAGTTTAGCTCTTCGATTGCGTTCCGCAGTTTCTGCCTTTCTTCATTGTAGAGAGGACAACCCTCTAAGATGTGATGAGGGGTTTCTGTTTCTCCGCAGTCACACGTATCTACCTCGCTCAGGCAGAATGACCTGAGTTTGCTATTGAAGTCCCCGTGACCGCTAATGAACTGTGTCATGTAGTGGTCGGGCCTTATCCAGCGGTACTCAAGCCTATCTGTGACCCTGCCGAAATATTCGTGTGTTGTCCTGCCCTTCGGTGTAGTCTGCCAGCATTCCTGCCACTTTTCGATGGCTTCATTGGTGATGTCCCGCTGGTTGGTTTTCTCGTCCAGGCCTCTTTTCTTCTGGTGGGCCCTCGCCCTCGCTTCGATTAGCAGGTCGATGGGAATGACTCCGGCGATGACCTGTAGTGCCTCCGTTGATGTTGATTGGTAGGCTTTCGTCACTTGGAGGAGTGCCATTCTTTGTGATCTTATAAGCATGCGCTTCGTCCTCCCGTTCAACAGATCGATCCAGCCAGCCGCGACGTATGTGGTTATTGGTTCGAACAGCCCTTTGTACAGCGTACTCATGGCTGATTGTCCGAGTCCCCATTTCGCCTTGGCCACTCTCGCGAGGCTGTTGTATTCAAAAACTATTGTTTTTGGCACTTGCGAGTTGATTCTTGCACGGCCGACTGATTAGGCCACTCTCCAGGTACACTCCCAGATACTTGATTACCTGACTCATTTTGACGCTTTTTCCATCTATCTTGATGGATGGTGGTCTCTCCGCGTCCAGTCTGCTCTTGACAAGTAGCATCTCCGTCTTTTCTGCCGATAGCGATAGCTTCTTCCTAATACATCACTCGGAAACGCGTGTAACTACGTCTTGTCCTTTTTCCTGTAGTTCGATTCTAGCGTTTACAGCGATTAGGATCACTATGTCGTCCGCGTATGTGATAGGTTCGCACTCTATCGCGCCTGTCGTTAACTCTGCCAGCAGGTCATCGAATATTAGGTTCCAAAAACTTGGACCTAGTACCGATCCCTGCGGGCATCCTTTCGTGATGGACTTGCTGACTGTTTCATTTTTCCCGGCTATTTGCACGATTCTGTCCGAAAAGTAGCTCCTCGTCAACCGATACAGATTGTTGGGACAGCCTCTTCTCTTCAGTTCGTGCAATACGCTCGGCCACCATACGTTGTCGAAGGCTCCTGAGATGTCGAGTGATATTGCGAGGACATATTTTCTGTCGCTCATTTGCTCGACTTTTTCGCGGAATTTGAGAATTGCGTCCACCGTGGACCTTCCGGTGCGAAAGCCATATTACCGGTCTGAGGACATGTCATGTCTATGGAAGATGGTCGCCATCCTAGTAGCCATCAGTCTTTCCAGCAGTTTGCCTGCCATTGAGAGCAGGCAGATCGGTCTGTAAGACTTCGGACTACTCTTGTCCCAGGGCGGACAGCATCGCTGCTGCGGTCGTTCGCCAGTTGGAGATTTCCCCTTGTGGCGTCCGCAGGATCGATACTGCTTGTTCTCTCCAAAGTTTCCCTGTGGCCGTTCTATATGGGATTCCCCAGGGTTCCTTATTTCCCTCCTTGGTAACAAATTCTTGCCAGCTTTGAATCCTGGCTCTCGTGATCATCCTCACATATTCTCTCCTGGTTTCTCTGTACCGCAACTTCTCCTCTTCCCTCGTTGCGGGGTCCTTGGCTCTCTGGTACCTTCTTCTTGCCCGGTAGGTGTTCCTCTTTGTTCGTGTGAGCTCGGGCGTCCACCATGGTACCGACCTACAGTGCCATTTGTTTTTGGGAATGGCCGCGTCGCAGGCTCTTATGAGGATCGCCTGCATTTGTTCGGCCATTTGTTCTACGTCTTCAGCCTTTTTAAGGTGTGTCCCTCGGAGTGTCTCTCCCCCCTCCGTGACAACTCTTTGGAACACTTCCCAATTGGCTTTTCGCATGTTGTATCGCTTTTCCTGAAGCTGCGATGTGGTACTTCTCTTTTCGAGTTCCAGGCGCGTCTCCAGGATTCTGTGGTCACTGGAGGTTCCGTCCTCGTGGACTTTCCATTCTCTCACGAGCGGTATTGCTTCTGGACTCGCTATGGTTATGTCTATATTCGATCGCCCTTGGGCAGTCTCAAATATGTAGGCCTGCTCAGGTTGGTTGAGGACATAAAGGCTGTATTGCGCTATAACAGCCTCTAGAGCTTCTCCTCTGTTATCTGTGCTCTTGCTGTTCCACAATGTTGACTTTGCGTTTGAGTCCAGACCAATGATTGCTCTTTTGCCTCTAAGACTCCTCAGTACTCTGTCTAACTGTTCGATGCCGACTTCGATGTTTTCGGACGGCGGAAAGTACTGACTTACTGCGTATAACTCTGTTTCTCCGTCGCTTACCTGCACGCATACGCAGTGTGTTGTACAGAGCCCAGCGACTTCGAGTGATGTTAGGTGCTCTGATTTTACACCTACTGCTGCCATTGGCGGGTTGTTCTTCGAACCTTGACAGGCGATCGCGACTCCTATACCGAGTCCAGGTATCTTGTCGTTGATGCTGTATGGCTCTTGCATCAGCAAGATTTCATCGCCATCAGCTCTCATCTGCGCCCTGATCTCGTAGGGGACAGTTTTAGATCGCTGCATGTTGTGCAGCAGGATCCTTATCCCCCATTTTCTACCATGTCCTCTTCTGTTTCCGTTTATGTTTCTATTCATAATCTGTTCTAGCTACGGCCACCTCCAAGGCCTTTTTGTACATCGGGCAGTTCGTGTCGGATGCTGCATGGTCGCCTTTCTTCCCTGCCTTCCTACAATTTACGCAGCTGGCATGCTTTTCCTTATCTGTGCACGCTTTCGTGCTGTGCCCGCTTTCTGCACAGTGTGCGCAGATCTCGTAGTTGACGCGGCAGTATTTTGCCACGTGCCCGTATCCTTGGCATTTATAGCACCGGCTTACAGCGATGAAATCGCGGACCTTACGTGCATTCCAAGAGATGTATATCTTGCCTTGCAACAATTTGCTTCTTACCTGGGGGGGGGGGTGCTTCTAGTACCCAATTGGTCTCCTCGACGTCCTTGCGGCCCGTCCTGAAGCGGAATTTTATGACCTCGACGTCCTCTTCGTTGAGTCTGTCTTGGTTCTGTTTTCTGATACAATTCAGAATCTCCTTTTCCGGCATTTCCCTCGGAACGTCGAATAGTATCATTCGGGGTCGCCTCCTCTGTGGGGTGCTGGTTTATAGGCCAGCATCCTTTAACTTCGCGTTCTCGGTGAACGCTTTCAGGTCTTCCAGCTTCGTCGTTTCCACGACTAGTCCGTTACCACCGATATTCCTTACGGCAATGATCTGTACTCCCTTCTTTTTAGGTTTCACGAGCGTGAATACTGCTTCTCGCGCCTCCTCGCTTGTCTTTATCGTGCAGTCCGCCGCCTGCTCTGGGCGGATTATTACCACGTTTTTCGGTGGCTTAACTGCTATTTTCCCCATTTTGCTGCTGGCCATTTTGACCTTCCCCGCGTATGAGGACTGTTTTGTTTCGGCCTTCGTAGTGTTCTTGACTACGATCTCGAGCTGTTTACTGGCTTGCAGCGATTTGTTGACTGCGCTCAGTATCTCAGTATCTCAGTATTCTTGGGTCCGGCGCTGTTCCAGCCTCCCGGTTAGGTAACTATTGTGGAGCAGGAGCTCCTTCACGGGTCCTCTCATATCTTTAAAATGCCGCATGATTGTTACGGCCTGGTCCTTGTTTATCTTCTTGCTTGGGTCGAGATAGAAGGCCAGGATCTTCTTTTCAATTTCCGCTGCCTGCTCTTTTATGCCGGGTATCGTTCTTGTTGTTCCCGGCTCTGGGCGTGTTTCCTGTTTAGTTTCTTTTTCTTCTTCCTCCGTTGTTTTATTCTTCTTCACGTCCGGGCTCTGTTTCTCCGGTGTTGAGCCCGATTTTTGCATCTTTAGGTGTTGTAACACCACACGCGCCTTTGCGGCTGGCAGTGACTGTCCTTGCGTCGGTATCCTGCTTATCTGCAGCGCTTGTGCGCGCAAAGCAGAGTACAACGTTGGTTTAACCCCGGGACTTTTTGTCCCGTGCGATGACGCCTCTGTCGTTTGTCCGATGTGGTAACGAGGTACCTATATAGTCCGCTCGATGGCGCCTCAGGCGAGTGCCCAATGTGGCCACTAGGTGCCTTGGTAGTCCGCCAGGTTGCGCCTCTGTCTTCCGTGGTTTCTAGGATAGCCCGTGCGGCGGCGCTGCCGTAGCACTTCGCAATATGGCGTCTGCCCGTGGTTGGCCTAAGACACTGTTTTATTACACTTTTCTCTACCAGATCCCGATGAATTTCACTGAACTTTTTACTTCCAGCTATTCACTTGCTCTTCTATTACACTTGGAACTACTTTTCTTGTCCGAAAACTAACTTTTTCCACAAGATTTCAGTCACTGTTTACGGAGCTATACACACGCGTCCCGTCTACATGCCGCTATCTTGAAAACTCGGCCCGGATGAGACAAGTATTGTGAGCGTCGGCTTTGCCGACCGCGCCATACCTCGGGTTTAGTACCCATACTGGCTTTGCTCATTTTATGTCCACCTTCAGGTGTCCGCTGCCCAGGGAGCGGCGCGCATAGGTGGTCGGCGCGCGACTTGGAAAAACCCTGCCCTCTCCTTTCGGTTCATTGGACAAGTTAGACCTACCCTTTCGGGCGGCCGCTCGCTTAGCCGGCGCGGCAGAATGCTCGCATCGTTACCAGCGGGGGCCACGTGGAGGCGGGGCTGCCAGCTTGCGCTCGGTCCCAGTAGGTTGGCTTCTCAGCTGAGAAGCCGATTATACCCCTGCACCGTCACAGCATTCATTTGCATGAGTGTCGCCTGCACGGACAGTCGCAGGGAAAGGCCCGGACGAGACCATGAAAATGGAGCCTTCCCCTACATAAACGGAAGGAGAAGAAGCGGACGGCAATCTCTCCTGCAGTGCAATCTTAACCACTCCCGCTGGACTCAGTACTTAATGTTCCAGAGCCTGGTGGAGCGGGGGATCAGCCTGACAGTGATGGCGGTGTCGTACAGCATTCCAGATGCGTCACGGTGCGCTGGGGACCTGTCCGGTTTGATCGCCATACTCTGGATCGGGAACGCGGGGAACCCCTCTTGCACGACAATCGACCAAGGACGGGGCTTTGTGACCGTGAAATTGGGCAACCTGGCCATGATCGGCGTTTACGTGTCGCCCAACATCAGCCGGGCGGAATACGCCTCCTTTCTGGATGGACTCGCGGCTTGCGCGAGACGTCCCGGCGTCTATCTGTCTCTGATCCTCGGGGACTTCTACGCTCACTCCGCGGCGTGTGGTTCCCGCAAGACTGATGGAAGGGGGCGCCCTGTACAGTACTGAGCGGCTGCGCTCGACCGCCGGCTTACCAATCGGGGATCGTCTAGCACGTGCGTGCCGTGGCGGGGCGAGTCCCATAGTGGACCTCACATGGACAATCCCTGCCGCCTCCGGCCGCGTTTCGGGATGGGAGGTGTCGGCTGAGGAAACACTCTCGGACCACCTCTACATCGTGATGGACCTGGCTATCGGTGACGTCAGAGACGACCGTTCGTTCGGGACGCGTGGGCCCGACGGCTCGTAAGGAAGAAGAAGAAGGAATTTCCCGCGGTGGGCGGTGACCCACCGGGATGAGGATCTAATAGCCACAGCCGCTATGGCCGTCGCCTGGACGGAAGAATCCTCGGCGGATGAGGAAACAGAGGCGGGAGCTGTCCGCCTGAAGCGCGACTTGCACGCGATCTGCGATTCGTGCATGCCGCGGTCTGGAGCTCCGCGCCGTACCGGTGCGGTGTACTGGTGGTCTGAGGAGATCGCTCGTCTCTGCAAGGCGTGCATTCGCGCCTGGCGCTGGTACACCAGATCCCGGCGTGGGAGGCGGGTGGACGAGACCACGGTGGCCTGTTTGTACGACGCATGCCGCGAAGCTCCTCTGCAGGGAGCTATCAAGGAGGTGAAGAGACGGGCCTGGGAGAAGCTCCTGGCCACCGTCGACTCCAATCCCTGGGGTCGCCCTTACTGAATGGTGTTGAACAAACTCCGTCCTTGGGCGCCCCCCGCGATGGACAACATGGACCCACGGTTCCTAGAGGTGATCGTCGGAGCCCTGTTTCCGGGTACGGTGAACGAGGAAGAAGGCAGGGCAAACGAAGAGCAGGAGTTGTTACTGCCGGAGGAAAAGGCGCAGGACACCATGGGAAGCTGGAGCCCGGACTCGGTGGTCACCGAGGAGGAGTTGGCCGGGGCTGTCGGGAGGATCGGAGCGCGGAAAGCTCCTGGTCCGAACGGAGTCCCGGTCCGCCTGTGGAAGGAGGTCGCCGGGGTCTTGGCCCCGAGGCTGAGGTTCCTGTTCGACAAATGCCTGCCCCGGGGCGAATTCCCCGTTCTGTAGAAGGAAGGATCCTGCTGCCGAAGCCAGGACGCCCTCCGGACTCGCCTTCCGCCTTTCGGCCTGTGTGCCTTTTGGACGAGGCTGGAAAGTTGTTGGAGAGGGTTATGACTGCCCGACTCGAGTCGCATTTGTCCCAGCATGCTCCCGGACTATGCGACAGCCAGTTCGGCTTCCGGAGAGTGCAGTCTACGGCCGACGCTATAGCCCGTGTTCGCTCCCTCGTCGAGTGGGCTGAGCGGCGGAGTTGCGTGGCGCTGGCCGTGTCGCTGGATGTTGTTAACGCCTTTAACAGCATCGCCTGGGACAGGATAGGCCGGGCCTTCGAGTTTCATCAAGTGCCCATTTACCTGCGGGGTGTGGTTCGGGAGTTCCACCGGGATCGTAGTATCGTCTACACTGGGTGGGGTGGAGGGATGATGAGGAGGAGGGTGTGCCGCGGTGTCCCACAGGGATCGGTGTTGGGCTCGTTACTGTGGGATATCGCGTACGACACGGTACTTCGTGCGCCGATGCCCCCAGACTCTGCGCTGACGTGCTACGCTGACGACACGTTGGTGCTGGTATGGGGATCGACGTGGGGCAGGACCGTCCGTCTGGTGGAACTGGCGATGGCCAGTCCGGGCGTCGCGATTACAGGGTTGGAGCTCGAGGTGTCCCCCGAGAAATCCGAGGCAATGTGGTTTTGCCGGAGGGCCGATCACGAATCGTCTCCAGCGGATTATCGCTTGGGGTGAGTAAAGATCGAGATCGGGATCGGGGCCAGCATGAAATATCTGGGTCTGACTCTCGACAGCCAATGGACTTTCGACGCTCACTTCGAGAATCTAACACCGTCGGTCGAGGCAACGGCGAACGCCTTAGGACGTTTACTGCCTCGACTGGGCGGGCCCGGCGTAGGAGTGTGTCAGCTGTACGCCGGCTTGGTGCGATCAAAGCTCCTTTACGGGGCGCCGATCCGAGCGGTCGCAGTCTCCTGGCGATCAGGAGGTTACACAGAACGATGGCCATTAGGATAGCGTGGGGTTTTCGCACCATTTCGGCGGCGGCAGCGGCGGTGCTCGCCGGGCTTCGCCCGTTCGAGCTACAAGCCCTGAGGTGTCGCGAGAGTTACCTCCGCACTCGGAGTCGGCCAGGTGAACGCCGACGCTAGGGTACAGGCTCGGCGGGCCCTGCTCAACAGATGGCGCGACGGGGCTAAGGGTCCTTGAGGTCATCCTTCCAAACGGGGACGTTGGAATGTGGCGGACCTCCCCTAATCTACAGGGTGACGCAGATGCTCACCAGATACGGGTGCTTCGGTGAGTATCTGCACCGAATCGGGAAGGAGGCAACCGCGCGTTGTCACCACTGCGGTGCGGGTGTGGACTCGGCGCGGCACACGCTGGAGCATTGCCCGGCGTAGGCGGCGCCGCGCCATTCCCTCACCGTGAAAATAGGATGCGACCTCTCGCCGCCGGCGATTCTTGAGGCGTGCTGACCAGCGAAAGGGGCAGGACGGCCGTGACCTCCTTCTGCGAGCAAGTTATGCTGCGAAAGGAGGCAGCGGAGCAGGTGAGGGAGCGGGACTCCCACCCTGAGAGGATCGGCCGACGAGGGCGCAGCGGTATCCGTGGAAGTGCCTACACGTGGCGCGCTAGGACCACTGCGACCTCCGATGGAATTTGAAATTTAGGTGCTGGACTCTCCTGCGTCTAGGGGCCGTCAAGCAGTCCGGTTCGGGACCCGGACTGCCCCTGGGGATAGGGCGCGATGTGACATGGACGCACACCGTGCCATTTGCGGACAGGTTGTCGTGCGCGGGGGGGGGGCTGGTGTGTTGCCCCAGCGGTTCCCGGGCACCCCTCGATCGCAAGAGGGACGGTTATCGTGGAGGTTTTAGTCAGTTGAAGTCCGACACTATCACGCCGCTTTTTCCCCTAGAAACGGCGGGTGTCCGTGCGGATTTCCTCCACATAAAAATAACTGCTAAATTAAAATTGGATTTATATCAATTGGATATAACCATGGCATATACTTATGGTGATTTAAATGAAGACATTTATATGCGTTAAGCCAAATATTTTGAAGTACCGGGCAAGGAAGATTATGTATACCATCTAAAGAAATCCCTATATGGATTGAAGCAATCCGGTAAACAATGGTTTGACAAATTAAGTGGCTATTTAAAGAAACTTAACCTTAAACAAATTGAAGAGGATCCTTGTGTCTATTCAATGAAAGATGGAGATAAAATCCTCATACTGGCAGTTTATGTGGATGACCTAATAATAGCCAGTAATAACCATAAGTTGTTTACTCGCTTAAAGAAGAACTTAATGAAAAAGTTAGATATAAGGGATCTTGGACAGTTGAATTTTTGCTTAGTCCTGCAATTTTATCAAAATGAGGAGACCAAAGAGTTAAGAATTAGTCAAGAAAAATATTACAGATATGGTGAGGAAATTTGGTCTTGAAGATGCAAAAATCACAATTACCCCATTAGAGGTAAAAATGAATTTAGGCAAAAATGACGACTCACCTGAAATTGATTCGAACATCTATCAGTCATTGATCGGATCATTAATGTATGCCGCCATAGCTACCATACCCGATATAATGTATGCTATGAGCGCACTAACTTGTTTTAAT
Organism: Bombus vestalis; assembly: GCA_963556215.1. Lineage (NCBI taxonomy): Eukaryota > Metazoa > Arthropoda > Insecta > Hymenoptera > Apidae > Bombus > Bombus vestalis. The sequence goes on along the minus strand of OY744577.1, from coordinate 5,347,005 downwards.
AACAACCCAAAGAGGAGTCATTGGTTATCCGCCAAAAGGGTCTTACGTTACCTTAAGTGAATGTCTAACACTGGTCTATGTTTTAGGGATATTGGTGATGATCTAACAGGATACGTCGACTCCGACTGAAGAGGCGACATTGACGATAGGAAATCCAGTACCGGCTTCGTGTTCAAACTATCGAATGGTGCTATATCATGGAAATCCAGAAAGCAAAAAAGTGTGGCAATTTCCAGCACCGAGGCCGAATACATAGCGCTAACAGAAGCCACTAGAGAAGCCGTATACTTGCGACAATTTCTAAGCAAGTTTGATGTAATGGCTGAAGAAAGAGCAACCGAAATATATTGCGACAAACAGAGTGCGGCTAAGTTAATCAAAAATCCAGTGTTCCACGGTCGCACGAAACATATAGACATCTGCCATCATTATGTTCGTAAGATTTTCCAAAAAGGGATCATTGAAATTCGCTATATGCCCACAAATGAGATGCCAACTGATTTACTAACGAAAAGCCTGGACAGCCAAGTCGCAGTGATTACCTAGAGACCATTGGTTTGAAGAGCATTCGAATTCCATTGAGAGGGGGTGTTGAAAATGACAACGTGAATTCATGCTCGCCCTCTATATGCGGATACGCTAGTTACAAAAGCGGTAACTAGAAGATTGTTCTAGGTAGAATCGATAGTCTCAATCGATAATTCGTTATGATGTTTCTTTGTTCTTTTGAATTTTTCGCTAGTCTATGTAAGTGAGTGTAATAAAGGTTTTTCGGCTCAGAACGGTGTGATTGATTTATCCATACAATAATAGTAATAACTATTGTAATCCCGCTTCAAATATATAATAACAACAATTATTTTGTAATCGGAAGAGATACACGACGAGACTGATAGACAAATTAATTCAAGCATTCAAAGAGTTCGGACATATTGTTTGTTAAAGCTTTCTTTGGTAATATTAACATTAATTGTGTTCTTGTAAAGTTTAGTTTGGTGTTCAATTTATTGGTAATTTAAAACATCTACATAGTTTAAATACAAATCTATTAATTTTATATTACATTTTGTTATTATTATAGGCACCCGAATTCGTTTCAAAATCCTTTTTTCTCAACATACGTGACCGCAATAATATAAATGCAAAGTAAACTAAATTTCATAGAAATGTAAATCATTGAAATATTAATCTTTATGTAAAGGTTAAAAAGCTTTTAATAAAATGAAACACACACACAGATATTGCAAACTAAATATTTATTCCCATCCCACATCATCCATAAAACTGTACTTTTATATTTGTGATGCTATCTTAAAAAATTATATTGATATTGATCCAAAAATGTATATGTATTTCACGGTTTTTGATAAACTTTAAATGAGCTGTAATTCTTGCATTCCATCTACCAAAATTTTGTTAATTGTGTATCCATGCAGAATATATAATATAAAACATTTTATGCAATATGTGTTTTTATTTACAATAAATAAATTACATTTTTTTATCAGTAGGTCAACAGAGTCACAGAATCAGGAAGAAAACTGACGGCGGCACTAGCAAAATGTTGGCATTCTTACATTTCATAAAAGCTGATGTTATATGTTTGTACATATATGTATATCTTATGAAGTCTTAATGCGGTCCCATTGCATTATGATATTCATCAACAGAAGCTTGATCAACTTTGATTAAAATTTATTTTCACTAACAAATTTTTTACACTTTAAGTATATTATAATTGTAGGAACTAATTACAAGAGCGTAAGATGAATGTTTTCACATGAGTACTATTTAGCTAGATTATGTACTGGAAAAAATGTTTATAAAATATTAGTTTGCCAACTGTTTGCAAGTGTTTGCAAGTGTTTGCAACTGTCAACACCCATTATAAAATTTCAATCATTTGTAAAAAGACAAATTGTGTCAGAAATTCTTTAAATAAAGTGATAGATAATAAATTTTGGAAGAATTTCCTTGTAAAACACAATTTGGTCAAAAATAATCCACAAATTGTAGGTTTGATCCTGCTTGTTCTTCATTTTTCAATATCATCATTTTTTAATACTGAGTTTGGAAGAAGCCAAGCCAACTTCTTACAGGAGTTATACATATAGTAACAGTATACAGATCAAAGTATGTTATCACTTATAACACTTCTTTCTAGGGTTTTACTAAACTAAAATGTGTTATTAAGCAGAATATTATGCAGAATTCATTTATTCTTTAGTATATAGATTAGTAAATTTTACAACTATTATTTTTAAAGAAAGGGAAACTACAATTATTATGAAAGTTTTAGCATTTATAGTAAGATTCTTATGTAACAGTAACGTTACTTGCTTGTTAATGATACAAAAATTGGAAGATTTTTAGAACTTTTTCATTATTAGAAGATATTAACACCTTCCTCCAAAACGTTTTCTTGAAATTACATTCCCTTCAGAATTTATGATAAGTAATTGCATTAATATAAAACAATATATTACTCTGATCCTTTCACCTGGAATATATATTATTTTTCAGGAAACATAGTTTTAAGACAATAATACGATAGCTTGCGTGCATGTTGAAACAAATCAGTTAATTTCCGTTGTATATTCTGATATAATAACCTTAACGATATACTAGTTATTATAAGTGATAAATGCCTTGTGCATGTTAAAGAATATTGCATGTACTAAGTACTTTAAAATTCTTTGTTTGTTGTATGCTATACTCCATATCCTACATTGTTTTAAAGTAACATTTACATCAATTTTTTCACGTAATAAATATTTAATTAAACACGTTAGCAAACTTGAATTTCTCACATATAAAATTCATAAAAATTTTTTGTTTGCATATTAACAAAAAATAGATTTACATAAATATATATATATATATATATATATATATATATATAAATTATCTAAAAATATTTTCAAATAACACTAGAAAAAATATGTTGTTTAACATATTTATAATGTTCTTTCCGAATAAAATACTTATCTTACATCAAATTCTTTGTTTAGTGCAGCATATAAATGATAAAAAGTATAGATATTTATGATTTCCTAGGTCTAAATTAATGGATTTGATATGTAAAGGACTTTTTGTTGTTTAAAATACTCGATATTTTTACAAAAAACAATTATTTCGAAAATATATTGACAATAATATTTTGAAAGAACTATCTTAGTAATCACATGTGAGATAGTTTAGAGATAAATATTACATTGTATGAAATTTGGCTTCAGCTGCATTCCAAAATATGTTTTCTTCATGAAATCTTCCTTCTAATATTTTTTTATCAAATATTATTTTCAATGCAAAAGTTATTTTTTGTTTATCATATTATTTCTTACAAAATATAAACATTGTTGGCTTGGCATTGTGGACATACATACATGCACGCTTTAAAAATTCATACATGATTTAGTCGGTTTTCATTAGAATGGATATACACCAAATGCTATATTGATCTATGCTACATTGATATTGTTTGGTGACATTTCAAATGGACCTCAATGTACATGATTGTGCGGTCATTTGTCTCCTATTGTCTCAAGCACACATAGGTACAAATTGTGATAATCGATATCTGATTATGCAGTAGGAAAGACAAGTCGTGCTTGAGTGACATGTTAATAAAAACTGGGCTCTGCATATTATGTTAATAGTTATAAGATAGAATAGCTATCGCTCGTGGAAGGTATGTTACTTTTTAAATATCTTAAGCAAAATCAGAAAATCGGTTACCCAGAGTTCAATAATGATGATCTAGCCTGCAACATTTCATTAAATTAAATCAAACTTATTAAAATATGCATATTAATTTTACTAGCTATTAAACAGAGTTAGAAATTACACAAATCATTATCATATCAATAATTGTTACAATTTCAACATTCATATATGTAGTTTTTATATTTAAATTTATTGAATTGACGATTCAAATATCTTTACTTAAGTGTATGTCTGTGTATAATTTCCTTTAAAGTTCAAATTAATCTTTTATTTTTTATTTTAAGTGTTTTATTGTACTATTCAATTTATCATTTTAAACTTTAGTTCTTACGATGTTAACATAAGCTGGAAAAATTTAATTTTTGTTTATATTGATACATGTATATTATTTGCTTAGCATTATATGAATATTTAACAAGAATTTGAATAGAAATGTATGTCTGCAACTATGAAAATTTAATAAAATCAATAAATATATTTTTGTTACAAATAATTAATGGTAATAAAAAATGATTTCAAATAAAAGCTTGGAACATAATTATGATGATAAATATGTATTTATGAGAAAAGTTAAAATGTTTTACCTAACTCTGTTTTAAAGGTGCAAAATATTTATAAATGTCAAAAATAATAGAAGGATAAAAGACATCTGTAAATGAAGATCGTTAAAATTATAATTTGCGGGTAATCCGAATAACCGATTCTGTTCTCAATTATAAATTTCTTACAATTACATACAGTGAAGACTATAATAGGATTTCATTATATTATACATAAATATATACAAACACATCTTCTCTTATATCAACAATAATTCTCATAATTGATCATACTAATATCATATAAATATGTGTGTGCGTGTGTGTGTGCGCGCGCGCGTGTGTGTCTGTACATATATATATATATATATATATATATATATATATATATATATATATATATATATATATATGATTCATCTATCAATAATTAGTTATAATAATAATTTTTAATGTTAGAATACTCTTCAATGTCGAACGTAACAGTTGCACTTTACATACAGAATCACATACCAGTTCATTGCACCTCATGCTGATACAATACTACTGCATATAAATATTATATCTTTTACTAGATAAGAACTATACTTTTACAGGTTTACTCACCATCACTAGTCGAAGGAAACTTTATAGAGATTTAAACCAGAATTTCTAACTTATGTTTTGGTTTTAAGATATAATAATTAAGGAAGATAACTTTTTAGTAATAAATTACTACTATTTTTACGAATGATGTAAATTATAATTTTCTACTTTAAAATAAATAGGAGTTTTTCAGTCTGGGCCCTTATTATTAGTGGTGTTATGTGATCCATACAAGTATACAAAATGAGCACTATATATGACGATATTCTATTTATTTGAGTTTCTTATTATAGTTAACATTTACTTTCAAACACTTATTAAACACATGATAAAGAGTGAAATGTATATTACATTGTAAATTATGTCACATTAAGAATTCTGTAAAAAATATACGAGGAAAAGAACTATAAATTGATGTCTCAGAGGTTGTATCATATTATTGTTTAGAAATATGTCATGTTTTTAGGATACGTTAGGATTAAAAAGCAAAATGAAAGCAGGAGTTTTGTACACATAAAATATATCAGAAATATTTCGTACGTACATAAGTAATCTTAGAACATAAACTGAAAGAATAAATATAATATGTAAATAAAAATGAATAAATTTTTGTTTCTATGCATGTCATTTGTTTTATTCGTATCTAACACAGTTATATAGAAATATGCTAAAATAATGTACTAAATTATTCAATTGATAAGTGAATATAAAGCTCAAAGAAAGAAGACAAATAAACAAACAAGGCTCCATAAAATAATGAATTTATATCAATGTTTGAATCAATAAAAGGAAACAGTGTTAAAAGATCTCATACTATAAGATACACATTTAGCAAATTTCAAAATTGTTAGTTATGGTTTAAATAATTCGGCTCAACTATTTTTCATTCTATAAACTTCGTAACAAATAATGAAAATAACTTCTCCCCATATTTAAAACTATTTCAGAAGAAAAGTTCATAGAGGTTAAAATATGTTCGTAAAAAACTTAAATACACGTTTTGAATAAGAAATGTTCAATCGAAATTACGTTTTAAAGTTAATTCTTCTTTCACCTGCATTGTATTATTCTGATTCGATTTTAGATGTAATCATAATATATAATATTCATGTTGTTATATAAATATTGTAAGTAATACCAAATATGTTCTTCAGTTTTTTAAAAATATGAGTGACAATGAAAAACCTGTTATGTGAACCACTATAAGAATATAAACAACACTCACTAAACATAGGTTTGCATTTCTTATTATCAATGAGTTAGAATATCCGCTTTACACTGTGATTGTATTTTCATGTATGTACCAAAATTTTAAAACAGAATTTTAATGGTTTATCTGTTATGCCATCTGAGAAAAGATTTTTCTAATCGTAGAATTAAACGATATATTGAAATTATAATATTATAAGTTTCTATATAAATATTTGGCACATTATTATTTTACTTGTACTCGTCACCCATTGGGAATTTTTTATCTGCTTTATAATAAGTGCACTTATTTCAATATAAATTTAAATTATATATATATATATACAATACTTTATCTAAATTTAGTTTTCTGACATGAAATATTACATGTAGAAGTTTGTAACTATTAATATGCCAGTATATATCAATAAAAAATATAGTAATATCATAATATGATAGTAATGCAGCCCAAATTTTTTTATAATGTTTAGTTACATAATTTTTATTTCTGAAAGAGAAAAGGAATGAAATCAATTTGATGTTTCTTTCATTTTTGGGAATGGCATTTAGATAAACCATTATACCTTCAATAGCTTTTCAGTACATTTTGTATGACACATTTGATTATAAATCTGTACATTATATTTACTGTTATATTATGTACATACACGTATAACTATGTTAAATACAGATGACTTGGTTATTTGTGTATGCTTAAATAATTATTTTTAAAAGACTGAAGCAAAATAAAATGAGTAATGCTATCTGTTTAAAATGGAAATATTACATTTTAATTTAAATCTATAAAGAAAAATTGTATAGTTCTACACACATATTTCATACAAATGTACAGAAAATTTCTTGTCCACTGAACAGTAGATGTTATTTATTTTAATCACTTTACTTATTACGACAAATAATACGAAAAGCAAACTCTAATGAGGAAAGTATATAATATTCAATTAGAAAGGGTTTTCTTATTGATAGTTGGACAGATAATTAAAAATACACATATTGTTATTTTAGGAAATAGTATCGATAAAAATGTTTAAAACATAAAAAAATCACTCTTTTGATGATGTGATTGGCTACACAACAAATTTTGTTTATTAGAGTATCAAAAATAACAAAATTGTATTGTTAAGTATTCAATATTTTTGCTTCCAATTTCCGAAGTCAATTTTTAACGTGCATTTAACTGCTTTCTATTGCAAGGTATGCGTCTATTATACAGAGTGAGACAGTAGTATAACTGAAACTGAAAGAATAAGGAGTATGTTACGAAAAACAAAAGGGACACAATTGATTTTAGAAATTGCTTGAATACACAAATAATTAATCCTTCTACAGTTTCTGTTTGATATATGTGTATACGTGGGCATGTACAAAAATCACGAGCTTAAATATATGACAATATTGGTAGAAAAGCAAAAAAAGAGAGAGAGAAAGAAAACTTCGGATTTGTACAAAAATTCCAATTATATTACCAAACTACATCGTTGTGTATCGTCAGTGATCGGAAATCTTTGATTGAAATCTAAATAGTCGAGAAAATTATGTCGTTTAAAGCAATTGGTAACGAAATAGGATAATAACTAACTCCAATCTATGTCGGATGAATTTCCAAAATAAATTTTTCTGAAAACGAAATCTCGGATTAGAAATTTCATAGCATGTTTTTCATTTATCCTTTCACATATAATTCCCTCTTTTATCTTTATACTATAGTACCATTCTGTTTGTACTCTGTATACTTCGACGCATTAAATAAATACACATTAAATAAATCAGTTTCATTATAATAGTAATTTTTTTTCGATAATTTTTTGTTGTACATTACCATATTGTAGAATTTATTTTTAATGTAATTAAATCGCTTTTTGGCATCTTGGAAGAAGATTGCTGCAATGTTTCATTACAATAACAAACGCTATTAACTTGGTTAATGAAAATCTCTCTTGAAAAAATTCCTTCGAATGGTGATGGTATTTTGTTATTACAGCTATATTTTATCTGTTACGACAACGAATTCTTTAAAATTTCACCGCAGATTGTCTATAGTTCGCTGCATTATTTTGGCACTACATACGTGTCTTCGATTGTTTGTCTATTGTGATTGTGATCTGTCTTGACTACGAGTTCGTCTGTAATTCATATCTGAGTATTCTCTTTCTCTCTACACTTGTGTATGTTCAAGCCCCTATCCCCTTGGGTATTTGTACTAGAATATGATTTGATATTATGTTCAACAATGCAATGTAATTTGATCTTATAATTCGTTCATAGTAAACACTGTGCAAACTTGGCACTTATATGATTGTATATCTTCGTCCGGCTTTGTATCCTCTATGGAAAACGTAGGTTAATTCTGGCTTTCTTCCGCGCTGTCCTCGTGCTTCTGTCGATTAAACTAAGAATTCCCAAGGTGGACACCGGACTTCGGATTTTCGTTTGCAATTGGCACATGATACGATCGATACATATTCGCGGTTGTCACTTTCACGCATGCTGTAGAATAGGCTCGCCCTCGTCGGACGAAGTCTCGCCACCGCTGATCACTTGACTTGGAATTGTTTCAGACTCCCATTGACCTATTTTTGTAGGATCTTTTTCACAAAGTCTTTGAGCCAGCATCTGTTAAAACAGAGTAGTGCCAATTTTAGAGATAATTAACTAGTTGTTGCTCGTGACTTTGTTCACGTAGAACGCGGGCAATTGATATTTTTTTATTTATTTGTTGATATTATAGTGCCTTTACATAAGCTATATTTTTAGTTTTATTAAAATTAAAAAGGTTGATTGTATTAATTCTAGGAACTTTCAAATCTGGGCAAATCGACATATAATTGCTCGTGAGCAAAAGCTTTCTTGCCCTAAATCTATACCCGCATACCTACATTAATATTACAAAAAGTCCAAAAATATTTATTTGTCTTGAGGGAGAAGTGTTCCGGGATAATTGTGACTACCTTTTACGTGTTTTATTTACGAGACGAAGCTAAGGGCCAATTCTGATTCCGTAACGAAGTCTGTTAGAAAGTAACTCCTATTTTTAAATATTCGCGGCCGCTAGAGAAGTGAGCGCACGGTCGAGCAATCGATATAATTCGATCTCAATGACATCTTCGGTGCAACGCAAAGCGATTTTATAGCATCGCATCGTCATTCCGTCAACCCACCAAGCAACTGTGCGATTTCAGATTCAATGGCATTTGTCATAGAACGAAATCGAATAACGGTGCGGTGCAAATCAAGTTTAATCCGGCATATTTATTCATTTAGTAATTTACGGACATTAACCTTATGTTACAAAAAAAAAAAAAAAAAAACGAAAGTACAATAACTGATTAAAGACTGCAACGCTGATCGTCTGAATTTATAGAAAGCAACAGAATAGAGGTCAACTCGATCGGTGGAAATACATATTCATATATTTACATAGTTGCATATTCTGGTGAAGAAGTGGACGCGGAAGATCAGAGTATTGCATAAGGAACGTGAACAAGCATCGAAATTAATAAGCTGAACTAACGAAGGAGTGTGAACAAGGTTATTGATGACTTTACATAAAAGGAGAATGTTAGCATATTCATCATTATATAGAGTACGGGATCGTAGTTGTGGTGATGACTGTGAATTGGACAACAAGTGCGCATGATGCAAATCGCAGGAATTTGCGCAGTGTCGCATTTATGATCACTACTCGGTTCCCCGAGGAGTACGCATAATAAAATGTAGCCTGTGTCTATCTGGTGAAAATATACTTTCCAATGGTTAAAGAATTGTGTAAATCGGTTGAACAGTTTCTGAGATACCTCGAATGCACACAAAGAAACCCCTCTTTCTGTAATATTAATATAGATAATTATTTCAAGTTATTGCATGTTTAGATGAAATGAAATTAATTAGTCTTTTATCGTTTATTTTGTTTATATACTCTAACGCATTCCACATTTTCCTAACATATTTTTTACATTAAACATTTCTCTTTTATTTAAATTTGAATTTGCTATCTATATGTATAATAAGGGTAATTTCATAATTATACTATGAGTTTTTTTTCTTTTTTAGCGAAATGCAAAATTTTACAAATCGTTTTACTGCATAAAATAAAATATTGCATATAAATATGAAATTTTGGAGAATTTTTTAACGTATCTGAACTTACCTGAAGACTAGAAAGACTATTATCACAGTCGGTAGTATCAATATCATTCAAATTGACACCAGATCTTTCCATCTCAGCGTAAGTTCCAAAGGGCAATTTTCCTAAACATTCTAATTTCATAATGTGCATTTTGCTACGCAAATGCTTCGCCAAGTGACCATGTATTCTGAATGCTATTTTGCAGTCTGTACATTTAAATGGCCTTGGATTGCTGGTGGTCGCTGCTCCGAACGTGGAAGTCATACTAACCTGTAATCAAACAAATTCGAAAATTCAATTCACGTCTAAAGTATCGAAAAATATGCATGCATATCGCATTTAAACACGAGTGAAAATTTCAACGATTTAATAAACTCTGGAACTAGGAAAATTTCATTCTATCTTCTATCCTAACCAAACTCCGATAAATTCAGTTCACTTTAATCGTATACAACTTTTTTGCTTCTACGACTTTAATCAGTCATATTCCATTACTATGATAATACAATAATTAACTTTGTTCGATTAAAATATTGGATACATTATGGAAATGTAAAGAATGAATAATGAATCATACTATATTACCATTCAGTTGAACGATTGAAGTCAATATAAGGTATGCTCCTGAAGTTAATATCGAATTATAAGGGAATAATTTTTAAATTTGTCTGGAAATTTAACTGAATAAAAAGTATATAAATAAAACGTGTTCTTCTTATTTATATCACATAATCACGTCAATTCATTTCAGAAAAACGGATGCGACATACAGATGAAGTTCTATGCGCACGATATATTTCAATATAAATATCGATGCCTCAAATTTCTAGTAATAGAATGATGAAAGAAGAAAAAAGTAAGAACAATCATAATCAGCACATCCGGGATTCTAATGTTAGTGACTGTTAGAAGTTTGTATGGTTTTCCAAGTATGATAATTTTAAGAATAAACACTTGGGAACAATAATTATTTTAATTTAAAAGTATTTACTCTGAAAGAGGGAAAACTGTGCTTATTTATAATGCAAGTTCATTCTGAGTACGTCATTTCCTCTAGGGAAAATTATACCGCGTCTAACGCAGTTAGTCGTATATGTTTATTTTACGACTCTCAACTTGACTTGAAATCAAACCAAATTCAGAAAACCTAAAAGTTTATAACGTAATTGGAAATAACATCATAACGGAAGATTCGGAACAAAAAATGATTTAAGGTATTTATATAAATTAATAATGAAACAAATAGTAAGAATAATAAATATTATTAATTTATATTTTAATTTCTTTTTAGTATAGTGATTAGTTTAGTATAGTAAATATATACAATTTAGTATAGTAAATAGGAATATAATAATTTATCAGAAAATAGATTTGTATGATTTGTTGTTAGGAAAACAACAGTTTTATTTGACCAAAATTATTCATGTTGAATACTTGTAGAATGAAAAGTGAAATGACAATTGCAATTATATTTGAAGAATATTTCATAAACGTATGAAAATAGTTGAAAATTGTTTTTATAAAAGCGTTTCGAACCACGCTAATTTATGATTTGCTATGCGTCGAAGATACGTCATATAATGCGTCTTTGAATATGTCTTAAAAAAATATTAGAAATATATTAGAAATAGAAAGATATGCATTTGAAAAAAATCACCTTAAAATTTCCTTCATTACTGCAGAAAACTGCGTAGGAACCTCTGTAGAAACAATTTTTGTATAGCTTTATTGATTTACTATATATTTAATCATTCTGATTGTAAGTTAACTCACTTATTGTACGTCGCACGTGCATATGCGCGTATCTTCACAGAGAACAGTAAATAATTCGCCCCTTAACCGCAAGATTTTATTCGTCTTTAATTTTATAAAATAGATTTACTTCGTCATGAGTAGATTTGTAAACGATTTGTAAATCAGTCCAATATAGTACACTTGTAAGTTCAATTCATTTCAACACGAAAAAATATAATGAATAAATAAAACTTTATATTTATTTCAGGCTGCGTTGCTGTACGAGAATTATTTGAGGAAAGTATTCAACCATTCTGAATATGTATATCTCGAGAGCAGATTCTGTGAATTTGATGTAACTAAACAATCATCTGAAACGAATATCACTATGTGTATGTGAACAGCCATTCTTAGCGAGGCCACTCAATATTCAATTGGTAATGAAACATCGCTGAGTGAGTTTATGTTTGTGTGTCTGTTGCTACATTTACAATGACTAAGCGACTAAGTTTTACCTTTCAAATATCAGTTTCAACAAACAAAAGTTTGCACAAATGATAAAACACTATATCATCTACTTACGTCTGTTAATCCTTTTATTTCGCAGATTTGGCACTTTGTCATTTATAATCAACAGTCGAAAATTGTAAAACATACTCGCTTAAATGCACACTGCCAATTGGATAACTACAAAAGAATTTACATATACACTGGAAGATTTGTTTCAAATAGTCGTTAAGTTATATCAATTTCATTCGGTTTTGAAATATTTAAAACGGCTGGATATTTTCAAACTAATTCTTGCAACCAAGTATATTATAACGTAATCACTATACCCGGCGGATGATCTTATAAATTTTCAACCAATAAATATATGATATATGTAAATACTTGATTTAGATTTTTTCCATTTATTTTTGTTATTAAAAAATTGCTTATAAAGTAATAATTAAATAAATGACCATCTACAATTTGAATCACATTTAACTGCTTCAATGGTAATATTTGTTTGTATTTCCTAGGAAAACCATACCAGCTGTTAACGATGTTTTATTAATTTACCGATAGATAATCCCCGCATAACGCGTTCCTTTTAACGCGGGACGTGCCCTGACGTTATACAGGGATCCACTGTAATTATATTAACAATTAAAGGCCGAAAATCAAGTAATGACTCGATTAACTCGAGATCATTAGACAGTTTATTATCGTAAATGAAATATGTAATATTTAAATATAAAAAGTTGATTACCTTATTGTGATGAGAAACAGATCTTTCGTGCTTTGTCAAATGACCCTTGGTTCGAAAAGAAACCGCGCAACTTTCGCATCTAAATGGTCTCTCGAAGTAATGAATGTTGATATGCAACCGTAACTGACTAGGTTTGCTGAACACCTTGTTACAAATTCCACAGACGCTTCTCCCATCTTCAGTCACACTGTAACTACATTCAGTAGACTCAGTTCTTTCAACGAAAACTGCTTTAGCATCGAATGTAGCAAAGGATTATCAACAAATCGAACATATTATTATTGTACCACTTTCCTATAATCTTGAATTTCTATAAATTCTCACATTTTCCAAGTTGTATATAAACTGTTATATTATTCTCTTTTATATCTATTAATCGAGTGTTGGGAAATGGAGCTAATTCCTTATTTGGACTATCAATATATTCTGAGGATAATAACTTTTTTTACAATGTATCGTTATAATTGTATTAAAAATTAATGAAAAACGAGGAATATCTGATAGTTTTACTAAACCTTACATATGTATCTTATTTTTCATTTATTTATCGTACTTCCCATGTTGTGTACTTTATGCGTTTTGTTACTATTGATGTAATGCAAACATACAGTATCCAAAAACAGTGCAAGTAAGAATGGTGGTATTCCTTATTTTGTACTTGATGTTCTATGTTTTTAACTTGTACGTCAGATGGAACTTTGGAACTCTTTGCGATCTTGTTTGACAGGTCTGTCAATCCCTTATCATGGGCAAACGTAGTGATATCAAATGCGCTGGTCTTAATAGAACGAATTAATCCCATTTTATTAATGACTACATCGGTGTACCAAAAATTCCGATTAAAAGACAATTCGACTAAATTATGCTATCGTTATTCTGTACTCATCGTATTTTAAGTAAAAAGAATCATATTAATAACTTTTAATAAAATTTGAAATTTCATTGTCTTTCAGTATTTATATTGTACAATGATAAAATCAGGTTAATTTCTTAACAATTCCTTATTAGACAAAGAAAGATGATTTGCAGCGTGAGTGTTAATTATTCCTAAATCTGACAACGTTGAGTAATCAATAATCACAACCGTTTATTTCTGACTAAATGACTTAATTTTCCATTTCATTTCAATTAGCCACTACTGGTCTTTATCACGTAAAAATACAAAACAGAAGTTAAGAAATACTTGAAAATTAAGTAATTGAAATGATAGTGGGTCATCAAATGATGTCAGTTAAAGTTAAGGAACTCGTGAAGTGTTATTATCACTCAATTAAAACTAACGTGTGAAATATCGCTCACCTGACATAATTAGGTGCAGGTCCATTCGAGGGCTGCAAGAACTCAGCTTGTGGTTTATTGGCTGCAGCGCTAGGCGAGGGCGATCTAAAACCGGGTCCCCCGACAACCATTTTCCGTGCAACCGTATGTTTCATGCTCTCCGCTATTTCTTTTTCTCTATGAATCGATTCGATATCGAACGACCGTCGATCTATGACGATATTGTTCTGATAAATTTTCTCTCTGATTTCCATCTTGATATCTTCAGTGGTATGCTTCGATACGTGCTTAATTCTGGAATCTATCATAGTTATTTGTATCTTGCTAGGATCGTTATAAGTCGTTACTGGACTAGTCTCTAATTCAGCGTTTCTTGATTTCGGGGATGATTGTTCCGAGTAAATGTCTCTCTCTCTCGGTTGCTTTTCCATCTTCGTATTTCCTACTCGATATTGTTGTTTAATTTTACTATCCATAACGTGTCGTTCAGTGAGATATGCTTGCAACATATGCCCCTCGGCATCCGGTTTCCACTCTCTTCCTTGTATCGGTAATCTTTCCATCGTTTGAACGATCGTTTGTAACAGTACCGGTTCCGAAACGGGAGTTAAAATATCTGTTGGCTTGGCTCTTTGCGGTATGGAAGAGGGCACCGGCTGTAGGGCTGGTTTCGTCGTGAGATCCATAGGCTGTGCCAAAGTATTTCGCGAGTCGGTATCTACTCCGTTTACCTCGATGTCGGAACTTTCTTTTTTCAATGATTGAATCACGGTCGTCCTCGATTCTTCCGAAGCGGTTCGGCTCGAGGGAAAATAGTATCGATGGGACAATTCGTTTCGAACCATGGTAGTTTCTTGCGTGGTGACAGTTTGGCTGCTCAAGCAGACGTTGTTGCTTATCGCGGTAGATGATACGTTCGCGGACTTGGAGGTCGTTGGGAAAGTTAGAGTGTAAGGGTAAGTTGTCGGTCTTCCAGACGGTAGAAGCCCTGGAAATCTGTTTGTATTACGTTGCGACAGACTTAGCAAGCTCTGTGCAGCTTCTTGCTCCTCGCTTCCGGATTCTTCACTCTCCTCTCCATCGCTTTCTTCCTCCTCTTCCGAGGATTCCTCAGTATTTCCACCTGCAGCTAACCGGGCGATAGCTTCTTTATCGATATTTTCATCACAGACCGTCGTAGGCACCGGAACAACGCCGAGCTCGACGCACTTCTTGTAATGAGCTTTCGACTTCATATGTTTCGTCAGGTTGCCTTTGGTTTTAAAACTGCGAATGAACGAAGAAGAAATATTTGTAAATATTTATAACGTATAATTGTATAAGTTATAATATACAGAGTGATACACGTAACTAAAGCCACTACTACTAATAATACTGCAAATAAAAATTTGAGCGTGTTGATTCATCAGGAAGTATACGACACATTATCGGATTTTTCCTATCATTTGCATTTATTGAAATTCCCATGTCACCTCCAACTTTTCTTAAATGAAATTCAAATTTTTTTAACGAAAATTATGAATAACATTAAAAAAAGAATAATAATATGTATTAAAATGGCTATTAAACGACTGTCAAAGAAATTCTGCTAATTAATGCGCTAAAGTTTAAGCGAGTACTTGACTCGTACATATAAATGTATCTTTCATTATAAATAAGAATTTAACTTCTATCTGAAAAATCGAAGATGACTAAAGTCGAAAAACAAAAGTAATAGAAGAAAATCGAATAGTTCGCTATTAATCCATGTAGCATACATCCGAAAAAATTTTCGATAAACAAATTATTTTCGAAGTTATCTAAGTGTTCTAATGGTTCTAATAAAATGTCTCGCTTTAAATAATATTTGGAACTATTCTAGTATAAATATCGATTTTTTAAAAATAGTATTTCGTGCATATAAAATAACATTTCATTTGAAAGTACGATTTTGTTACAAAACTTGAAATTAAAATCCCTGAAATAACAAAGTTATACCGTTCCAAGTCAGCCATGTATATTCGTATACATGTATGAACCGTAGTTACTATTTACAAGTGTTTTCCTCAGAATATCATTTCATGAAATAGTGTCACAGAAATGATAAAAAGTGGTAAGCCGATTCAATTTAAATTTTGCACAATTATTTTATATAGGATCATATAGCGACTATCCTAAAATTTTTCTACAATTTTTATTTAGTATTATTTAGTATTTGAAAAAGATAATTAAGAATTGCGAGGGCAACCGGTGATTCTTTACAAGAAATAAATATTTAAAAAAAGAAAGAGTGGATTAAATATAATATCTCTGCGTTATTGTTAAATGTTAGGCATAAGTATGCTGTCTCAAAAGATAAAAAGTTTACTTTAAAATCATTTACTTTCATCGGAAAGCATGTCGAAAATAGTTGTAGTTCACGATTTTAAGATCTCAGTTCGTTTGACATTGTGCAATAACAGTTTTGATAAAGCTTTCGCATCGTAATCCCCATTATCGTTTCTAATATATACTACACACATATGCAGAAATATTAGAATTAATAAAGCAGATCAAAACAGAAGAGAGCGTTACTTGTTGCATGCCACATAATTAAATACTGCATATTTAAAAAATAGAGCTATGTTTTATTCTAAGAAATCGCAATCCTTTCAAACATTTTTAGTTTTTTTCTACTATTTTGTATTTAAACATAGAAATTAGTAAATGAAAAACATATTTAACAAAATATTTGGAATTTTTGAACATGCTTATATTGCCACCAGAGCCTGCCAATCTGATGTTCATCAGTAGTGCGAAGATTCAATATGAATAAAATGTGTATGCATTTCTAATAGATTTCCAATAAAATTTTTCAAATAATTAATTCTCTTTGGCAATAAATTATAATTCCTATATCAATGTAATAATTTTAGTAAAAGCCTGTATGCAGTTTATGTTATTTTTTCGAATTTCTCAACGACGTTAACATGATTATCTGTTCAAGTTTTATCTCGTAAGGTTCATAACTTAATATATACAACATAACTTATATGTAGATAAATACATGTAACATATATAAAAGAGATAATGGAAAATAATGGAAAGATACAATATATATTATTAATAAATATTACTATTATTTTTCCTCGTCCCATTTTGTGTGTGTGTGTGTGTGTGTTGTTATCCTTTGTGTAGAATGTTTGGGTTATACGGTTTCATAATGTAAATTAAGCAGGTTTCCTTTCCTCCTTTCTTGATGAATATTAACGTCTGAATATGTATATCGTTTCTTACATGTATTTATTTTATCCGCATATATAGGGCGATTCATAAAAGTATGTCTATACTTTCAGAAGTTAATCTACACAAAATAACATGTATAGCTCCTACGTGCCTTAGTTTTCGAGATAGAGATGATTGAAGAAAATATTCAAAATCCACCTCGTGCCTCGACACATGTTTCGAAATCAAGCATATCCTAATCAAACATGTTCGCATTACGATATGATAATTTATTATCTCTTTGCCATTGAATCCCGCTTCGTCAACAAACAACATGAAACATGGCGAAGCAGGATTTTCAGAATATTGTCTTGGGAACAATTCGCAAAATGATTCTTCGCAAAATGAAGACGTATTCTGTTGTGTATAGTCCAATGTCAAGCCGTGCAGAAACGTGTACCGCGGTAGTTTCTTTAATTATTTGTAACTCGAAAACTGTGATACATAAGACAAACATACAAGATGTTCTAAATTTAAACATATGTGTTAAATAGATGCTAAACTGCGGGGGCATAATCTATAGGAAAAAGGACGAAAGAAATGTTATATAAAGTTTGTCGATAAACAATTTGTTGCAGAATTATAAAGAAATGTTTATTGAAACTGAGCAATATCCTCCTGATCAAATGTTCATTGATGTGCTTGTATCCGAGGACAAGGACAACATTTTGAAATGAGAAAATAAAAGTATTCGACAATCGTTTTTGTCATATTGCATATGATATTTTCCAACTATTAACGACATAAAACTGTTAACACGTGATACAGTCAATTTGTGTGTGGTGTAATGCGTCGTTATCTATTGCAATTTTTGTTTATAACTCTGTAACAAAGTACTTATTGACAAACTTGCGTACAACATTTCCTTCTTTCTTTCACCTGTAAATTAAGTCCTTACTGTTTGGCCATTTAAGTTTTGGGAAGCTTACAAGCATAAACACACATTTATATGATATTTTTTATTTATTTTAATATGTGGATTCATCCTCTGAAGTATAGACACGTATTTATGAATCATGTTTATTCTTGAATGTGCACTTGCAAGGAAGGTACGAACGTTTACGCTGTATAATTGATATTGTCTTGCGAATGCTTAGTGTACAGCCTTTACTACAGTATTGTTTCTGTCTGCATAATCTTTTTCGGCGAGTAGTCTGCTGCTATCTATGTTCTATTGTTTTTCTGCAGTGGTAATTTTGCATTTTTTGCATGGGTTATGTCAATGGTCTCTTTTATTATGTATTGTATTTCCTGTGGTTTCTCGTATTTTCATGCACTGTCATGACTGTTATGACAGTATTTCTTTTGTTTTCACGAGGAATTGTCTTAAACCATTTTATGAGCCACTTGTATAGAAGTACAGTGGATTTGGTATAACGCATTCCCCTCTATAACTTGGATTCGTCTAACGTCACACTCATAGTTCATGTACAGGGTGTTACACATTTTAATGTACAATATTTAATTATTCTGTAAAGAAAGTTCGGTGTGCTCTGTAACTAAAAACAAGACTAAAATGTCGTGTAGTAAAAAAATCGCATATGCTTCATTAAGTTATAAAAAACTTACAACGAAAATGTAAAATGCGACGAATGTACGTTAATATTCTTTTTCTCGGTTTAACAGAGGATAAGGCAATATATATGTATAATATTCATGGTAAGTGTTGATATATGGCACAAACATGAGGGTGTATTTTGTATATGTAGGTATATTTATTGCTTTTGTGCATGGTTTTACTATACGACGAAAAAAGCACGCTATTTCATTTTTGTTTCGTCCTGGCTTGTGAAATAGGCGGAGAAATTGTGGAGAAGTTAAATAAAACAAGTCAATATCAACTTTGCACTATCAAAAAAATGTTTGAACAAAAGTTGTTGGTTTGTTTCAAAGGAAGCATTATTATTGCCAATTATTTTTCTGTAGATCGAGTAGTAGGACTTTGTCAGGGTCAACTCCATTTTTATAAATCGAACCATGTACTTTTTGATACATTAATCGAACCATCTCGGCATTCCCTGTAAAAGGTATTGACCTATCTATACTGAAACATCACTAATTTAGCAGATATTTTAACTTAAATTTGTCAAATTTAACATACGAAATACAAAGACAAGATAAACGCAAAAATACAGTTTCGTGTCTTTCCTTGGCTCTAAACATCCTTTACATTATATAGCTTTACGTGTAATATTTTTGTTAAAACTTCTTAAGGAAACATTTATGAACTTTTAACAATGTGACATTTTAGTCTTGTTTTAAGCTATGCAAACATTAGCAATATTTATACACTAAACTACGGATACCCTGTGTAATGCATACATATGTACATGTGGTTGGTATAAATAACGCATGTTATCGTGTACAGCGCATATAAGGCTGTTTCCTATAACGCGGAACGTATCCTCCGCGTTAAACGGTGGCCCACCGTATTTATCTATATTCGGATCTTATATAATATAGTGGCGTTCGCCGTTTAGGTACTGCCTTTTTATTCTTTTATCTTTCTCGTGTTTTATCACACGCATGCGTTTCTGTGTACATGTTCTTGTACATTTTTTTTCTTTTAGACTCAGCAGTATATTTGTATCAAATCAGTCCGATTAAACAAGTTTCTGTTGTGCGTGCTATTGTGAAAGTAGTTTTATATCTATACAGGTAGCTGTGTAACTTTACGATTCTTTCGTAGCCATATCTTTCCTCAATAGTGTTTGGCATTGACTGCTCGATAGTAATATTTGTCTTTTCTCCTTTTTTTTTTTTTCTATTACATTTTGGTAGAATTGTCTGTAATTTCTATTGAATTATACGTTTTGTATTTCTTTTTCATTTTATCTTTTATACTTTATTATTATTATTATCATCATCATTATTATTATTATCATCATCATCATCATCATTATTATTATTATTATTATCATTATTATTATTATTATTATTATCATTATTATTATTATCATTATCATTATCATTATCATTATCATTATCATTATCATTATTATTATTATTATTATTATTATTATTATTATTATTATTATTATTATTATTATTATTATTATATATGAAATAAAGAAAAGTTTTAATTTTGCATTGTATTGAAATAAACAAATGTGGATATTGAAAGAAATAAAAGAAAGAAGATTCGTTAAAACCGACTTACCTAAAAGCGCAATGTTTACACGTGTACGGCCTTACATCCGTGTGCGTTCTGATATGTTTCTTTAACATGGATGGCTTTTTACAACGAATGCCGCATTCCTCGCAAACGTATCGGCCTCGACCTTACATAATAAAGAAATAAGTTGAAACCGTTAACCAGCACATAATATGCTATTTACGTAAAACATATATGTCTCAATAGACGCACACATAAATGCAAATATTAGTTGTGTTGTCATATACCTATACCTTTAACGTGACAATATACATATATATGAGAATACAAGCTGGGGCGGAAATCGTAGTACAAGCGGGTAATTTCACGCAAAAAAAATAAGACAAAAATTTGATATAACATTTTCATCAGAGACTTCGTTTTCGAGAAACTCGAGTTTGAACTACATGTGAGAATATGTCAAAAAAGAAGAACAAAACTTTTCATAAGGTGTTTCGTTCTTTTTTTTCTTTGAGAAAAACAAATTTAAAAATCGCGCCCATTTCAGATTAGTTGGTAATTAACTTTTACATGAGCAAATATTATATTACGTTTTTTACTTATTTTCACATCTACAATAACTTCATATTGATTGTTTATTCATACGAAATCTGTACTTGTTAGTTAGCCACGTTAAAGTATATATGCCAAATTCCCAAATTTGATCTTATCAGAAACGGAGCGTCACGTAACAAAATTTTATTTCATATTTTCGACTCATTTTTTCATGTAGAATTACCCCGTGCCCAATTGTACTATGATTTCTCATCCATCCTGTACAATGCGTGATAAAAACTATAAAAATAGTATTAAAATAACAATTTTTCATAGTTTTACGCTCGCTAGCTATTTCACCCTTGGCCCTCTCTTTTAATACTTTATCCTCTTAAACTTTGTACTCTTTCTTCTATTACTCGTTAGAGACATATTATATATAGTGACTACAAAAAGTATTTGTACACCATTGAATTTATGCATTAATTATGTATTATATTACACAATAATTAACCAGATCTGACTATAACACATTTCACATCATTTGGTAGTACCTTCGTATGATTATAAAAGCTTGACAGTATGCAAATAGAATGTAACACCTAATAAAAAGACGCTCCATTGGAAAATAAGGTACGTACAAATACTGTTCGTACCCTCTGTTTGTAGATATAAACATATCTGACTGGCTTACTAATTGACTTATTGCATATTGGAAAGAAATTCGCATATTCGTTTCTTCATACGTTCCAATTTCCCTGAATATCAAACGTAAACAAATAAGTGAAAATGTTGAAAATACAAAAAAAGACAGATGTTGGATTACGCATAAAGTCAGTATGTTATATGTTTACCTCTGCCCCTGACATATGTATAGTCCTCGTTGCTTTCAAATCCTCCGTCGAATATCTTAACCCTTTTCGCTTTTTCTTGCATATCGCTATCCAAACCGCTATCGGAACTAGTTGGGGTGGTCGGTCTTTCCGAGGAATGCGTCAAAATGTCATCCTGTTTTTTCCAGGCGGTCGTATAATTAAGCGGTCTGTGCCTCGAATCATAATGCGCCATATCAACGTCAGATGGTACTTCTTTGCATATCTTCCAATTCGAGTACATAGATAAGCCGTGCTGCTGTGTCACATACATCGGCTGTGGTCTATTCAGAGTACAGTAAAATACTCTGGTCGAACATTTCAGGCCAAGATATGTATACGCGTGACCGTTCAAATAAAGCTGCCCGTAGGATTTCTTCGGCCGAGGGGTTTCTGGGCTTATGAGCGGAAGCGTGTTTGCCGTAGGAGTGATACCATGATGCTTCTTGGGCGTGAACGTGCCTGGCTTTAGTGGCAACGAAGTTGGCCTCAAGAACTTGAGGCGAAGTCTCGTCGAGGTCTCGTTAACGCTAGGAACTTTTGGGCTCGTTAATCCGATCTTCAAGACGTCGTTGCCAGGAGTTTTGAAGCCGAGCTTGGGGTCCTTTGCCGGGCTGGCGAGATCCAATGGCTGGCCTATCATCGAAACGTGTCCATTGGACATCGGCTCTGGAATTCCAGCTATTGGCGTTTGTATCTTGGTGGCGTTGGTATTTGTACTTGGCGTTTGTATTTTCACCGGACTGGCGAGATCTAAGGGTTGAGGGACTATGTGGAGGCCAGGCAATCCTGGTATCACCTTATATCCGGCTTCATCGGTGGCTAAACTCGTAGATATGTCTATGGCTGGCGTCAGGGTGTGTGGTCCAGGCATGCCAGGAACATAAGGTATAACTTTACCACCGTGAAGAATATTCGTGATTCCCGGTTGAGGCAAAGTCAGCGGGTTATAGGCAGTGATACTGGTCAAAGGATTTAAGTTCGGCTCTAGATAACTGTAGCACGACATGTTGGGTGCTATATTCGAAGTTGATATGTTCGGTATGATCGGCGCTAACATTTTTGGAGTGTTGGGCAAAGATATGGAGGAACTAGGCGTGCTGACCGCCGTACGCGGTGGTTTGTGTACCATCGTGCCTCCCGAGTGAAGACCCGATCTAACCACGATCGAAGCGGTCTCCGAAGTGACGCACTTGCTGCTCACGATCTGCTCGCTCGTAGGAGAATTGGTTTGTCGCGGCTCGATTCTCATCGTCTTCGTTTCACCGGTATTGTCCAATATCCTGACTTCCCCGCCGAACATTTGCAACGAGTTTGGTCGTGGATACTTGCTTAGCTCCTCGAGAGACCGTAACGTGGTTGGTACGGGGTCCGATCTCTGTTTCTTCATGGGTGGAGCGTACGCGTCGACGAGCCTCGTATTGCCCAACAAAGGCCCGGGAGAAGGAAGGGGTTGCAAGGTGCTGTAATATTCGGAAGACTTGGAATCAAAATCCGACTCTCTTTTCTCCATTTCCAACTGATAATCTCTTCGAGGACTCACGCTGCCTTTGCAGTAGTACTTACGATGAACATCGAGATTATCGATACTTGAGTAAGGGATATTGCAGGAAGAGCAGAAATAGCTCTCGTGTTCCGTCGTTACCTCTTGACTCGAGTTTTGATTTTTCAATAGGAGATCCTTGATTATCGAACTTTCCGGACCGTTCGGATAATCTTTGCTTTCTTGCACAAAGCTCTCGCTGTAACATCGTTTTCTCGAAGATTCTTCCGCGGATGAGAGATTCAACGGCTGATCGGTAAATTGTTTTGTTTCCACGATGCTTTGCTGTCTTTGAATCAGTTTGTGCAGTCGCGGATCTACCGCATCGACGATCGCTTGGTTGTCCGTAATAATTTTATCAATATGTTCCTGTACTTGCTCTGGGTTTGGTTTTGGCGTTGTGGTAGCGGCTGTCGAGGAAGAACTGTTCGTGGAAGAAATGGAAGAAAGGGAAGACGTTTCGATATCGTTGTTGACACACTGGAGGGCCGTGTGAAATTTTGGCTTGTAGATTTTCCCCGTTTTAATCGTTTTTACACTAACTGAAGTCGTCGTGGGCGTCGATGACGGAGGGGGTGGTGGTGTGCCGGTTCCGTTGCTCGCACTGTCCGACAAGCTTATGTCTGAGTCCTCCGATACCTGTGAAATGATCGAATGTTTTTACGTCACATATTTTCTCATTCAAATCTTACTTCTAAGTTAAAAACCGAGTGTTAAAACTGCATCCGCAATCTTAAATACGCGCTAATATCAAACTTTTTCAAACTCTGTAAGAAAATATAAATAATCGTTCCATTAGCTTTCAAATGAAACGTGACGTTACGTATTTCGATTACCTTGTATCGGATTAAGCCTGACAATTACAACAGCTCGCGTCGTACTATAACGTATATTGTATCTATCGCGATTCGAAAATCCTGTATGTGAGGAAGTGAGAAAGTGAAATAGGAAACGTACCTTGCTGGCATCACCACCTTCCATCTTAAGGGCGTGAGCACGGGATCTGCAGTGCTTGTAGAGATTCGACTTGGTCTTGAAAGCGAATCCGCAAGGAACGCAAGGATACGGCCTCTCGTTGGTGTGAGCTCGGATGTGTTTTTGCAGGACGCTCGGTTTCGCGCACGACAGCCTGCAATAAGGACACACGTAGCCGTTTTTCCTCGATTCGGTCGGTTCTCCGTCCGCGGGTTCCGCAGAGATCTCGATCTTGATCGGATCTTTCGGCGACTCTCTGGAGTCCTTGGCCGACTCCTTCCTTTTAGTTGTCTCTGGAGAACCGTTGCTGACCACGGCGTCCTCCTTGGACTCCACTTGCGGCGTAACCTCGGTCGTCGCCATCTTCTTGAACTTCTTGTGCAAGTATTTCGGCTCGCCATCGTTATTGTTATTGTTGTTGTTGTTGTTATTGTTGTTGGTGTTGTTATTGTTGTTGTTGTTTGCTAACTGTGGGTCTGTCATCGCCACAGTGTGAGTCTCTGCAGAAAGGAAAATGAAAATTCGGTAAGAAAATTGATTTGGTGTTTCGCTCGAAACATGTTATCAATTACGAATAAAATTTGCCTTCTCTCATCAAAGTATTCATTTCAAATGGTTTGCGCACACATACATACAATAATAGCCATTAAGATTAGAAATGACGGAAAAATATGAAATATTGTTAGAAACCTAACCAAACCGCGTAAGGCACGCAAACGCGGGAAAAAAGATATATTGTTTGTTTAGGTCCGATACTACATCGTGATTCAGCTAGATTGTTCCGAGAATCGTCTTACGAGGAACATTACAATGAATCACGTGTTATGAGTAGAGTAATAGTTTATGATTGTGAAGAGCAGGAGATTCCGGGAAACATGTAAGAAAAAGTTTACTAAGATATTCGAGAAACAACAGTGAATTGTCCAATAGTGTTGTGCATACAGTTACTCAAGATGGATAATTTTTTTATTTTCTCCTTTGTCGTCCTCTATACGTGATTGAATAATATTTACATGTAGAATCTTTTATTATTTGATGAAAAATAAAATTGTCTCGGCGAACAACTTGAGAAACTTTATTTTACATAGAAATCGAGTAAATTCAAGCATGATTATAAATACTGTATTTCTACATAAATTTCTTACTTTGATTATCAGCTTTTTTAATAGATAACATTCAGAAAAAGCCAATGTATATTTTATTTATAACGAAAATAAAATCTAACAATTAATTAATATCTTTTCAAAGATAAGTCAAGCAATCAAGTATAACCGTTTCGGCGGTGGATTCTGCATATGAAAACAATAAAAAACTGTTTGCATTAACGTATGTTCAATAGCAATTTAATCTTGTTTTCGAGGTATAGCGAGTTGCTTCTGTAACAAATTGTATCTGCGCATCTTTACATTTCAATAATCTAACATTTACAACTAGTGCACCAATGATTTGTACGTGAGGTATTCAACTACTTCTCTAATTACACTTTTCGATACAATTGTTGCAACATAAAGCTCGTTATAATTGGAATACAACGTCAAATAGAGTATATGTTTATGTGGACTTTTCTTATTATTCCCACGTACAGAATTCAGCGTCTAAGCGGTTCCTCGATGCTACGGGACACTCTGCATAAGCAACAACGCGGTGAAATAATCGAATGAATATTCTTATCATGCTTCCAGTGCATGACGTTACACTCTTGTTTGTTTCGCCGTTGTATCTACGGCATATTTTAATGAGAATGTTACTGAGAAATAGTAAATTATGTCCACGCTTCACGTTTCACGACTTCCTATATGATTTTCTGGCTTGGGCATGACTTAAATAAGGCACTTGAAAATTCTATAACATCATTTTACTTGGCTCGCTCGTAATTAGTTTAACATAATTACATATGTATTAGTCTATTTGAACAAAAAAATGTTTTTCTCGGAATTACTTTATTGAAATGAAACAATTTTGCACATTATTTTTTATTTATACAACCATTTCCCGAAGTAAATGATACTTTTCTATTACGTCAATTGCTTCAGAAATATGAATATACAGAGTCACGTATTTCATGATAAATTTCAGTAGAAGCAACTGCGTGAGCAAGTTCGTTACTTTTTACATCACACATACACACACACACGCACGCACGCACACACACACACACACACACACACACACACACACACACACACACACACACACCATGTAATATATAATTCTGCTTTATTGTTTATGACTCAAACATGTGAAAAGTGTGAAAAGATCCAAATTAATAATAAAATTCCCTAAAAGAACGGGATTACTTGATTTATTCGATCTAATCATAAAATAAAGTTACTTTTTGAGTAAAATTATTTTTAAAATCGCTCTTGAAGGTCAGTGGAAATCCGAGTCGTTTATTACAAGTTGTGACGTTTTATTTTCGTAATGTTCTAAATATTGTCGATTACCATCAAAATGTTGTCCGAAGTGCCGTTTTAAATGGTTCGTGCAAAAGCTGCACACGAACACGTTTGACGTGTAATTATCAGGTCACTTAATATTCAAGGCCTGAAAAGTCATTCTTGTGGAGTTATACGGCAGTTACGTTACGAAAGCGGAAGAAGCCGAGTTCAATAGTTCAGAGCGTCGTTTATGCGCGAATAAGACTTTCTTTCCTTCGATTGGATTTCCATCTATAATGAAATTCGTTGAATGACGTTTTTGTTCGCCAGTAAAAGACGATCAGAAATTATTCATAGCCAGCAGAAGCCGTTCAAATTTTTTAATCACCGTTATCCCAATTTGTTCAGCGCTATAAATATTTTCGACGTTATCGATCGTTTAATATCTACGTCTAATATCCTTACCGACTAAAGGCACAAATTCTTTGCTGCTTAATGTAATTAGTAATTACGCAAAAATAGATTACGCGCGTAACTTAATCAAGCGGTCGTTAATTACTTTGTTTGTACCAATACACTACAGCATTCTACTGCTGCACAATTTACAAATTACTGTTATACCGATTTAACTGATTTCATTTCTTCTATTTAAATTAGTACCGCTTGACGCTCTTCGCTGTTCCTAACTATGGCGTTTTCAAAATAGATGGCGTAACATTGAATAGTAAAATGTCATTCTCGGAATGAACGCAGTTGTTTTCCTCCGGTAATAGTCGATGTTCGATCATTTTGCAATCTGTGAAAGTATTGCTTCATCTAATGTCTTGTCAATATTTCCAACACAGTTTCCGTCTGATAAGACAATTTTTCGTGCTAAAATGCATTCGTAAACCATTTTTTACCTTACGTTACCAGGAAAATGATTAGCATACATATTTTATTCACTATCGGAAAAATGAATTGATATTGCAGCGGAAAATTCGATCAATAACGTAAAGTGTAAATCGATAGCAACGTAGAAGAATACAAACCCGAAGTTTTTAAAATCTGTATAACATATTTCTCTAATAATTTTTCTAATAAGGCGAGTAAATATCAGTTTGTTGCCCTACTTTCATGTATTTTGCTTGCATGTCAACAATTTTGTAGATCAACGTTTACATTTCCAAATCATTTCTCCTTTCATGATTTTTATTCCGACGTGCAATTGTATATCTCAGTTTCTAACTGCTACTCTTCTTCCCTTCTTCCCTTCTAACCATACCATATATATTCGAGCTATATATTCGATTATAGCTCGGATATGATAAAATTCACAATCGAAAAATTAAGCGTATTATATATATGTATGTGCACATCAAGTATAGAAATCAATATGCAATGAGCAAAACTCGCGTTACAAGTACCTGTGTTTTAGTGCCTCAGATTTCATAAACATATATTTAACGCTAATCACATTTTGCTTCAGAGATATAAGCAAATAAAATGTGAGAGACGTTTAACAGTTCTAGTTGTTGTACATTCGAATTGTACAAAAGGCAAAGGTACAAAATAACAGAAATCTAAACCGAATATTCGAGCGAAACATGTTTCTAGCTACAAAAAGATTAAAAAATCATAGTTTGACACAAATGCAAGGTAAACTTTGTTCAAACAACGGTATAGAAACGTGGGAGAAAAAATTGTTCCGCCAACTTCTATTATTCTTTAATATTGTTTGAAATGTCAATAGCTATAGCTAGAAAATACAGTGGATTCATAAACGCCTCGGGTTTTTTTCATTCCATTAGAAAATCTATCAATAGATTTTGAATCTATGCTTTTATACTCTTCTGTGACAAAGTGTGAAAGCGCTGTTGTAATCTGACAGACCACAAAATAACTAATTTTTTTTTAAATTAAAAAAAGAAAGATTATTTTTCTCTTTGAGCAAGATTTCACTATTTGTGTCCAATTTTATACAGTATTCGACTAATTCGTGTATATATTTTAACAGATATTTTACAAATTGAGTTATTAATTTAACGAAAAGTGAAGTGTCCTTAAAAATTATGGACATTATCAAATAAAGAAATGAAAGGGATTTGCATTTGCAAATCGGTAATGAGAATCGGAGGAAAATTGCTAAATTAGCAAATATTGCCGCCATTGATATAATGCAATGGAATTCAAAGTTCATTATCAATATTCCATTCTATTACGACTATATTTCATTGGTACTGTCTATAACCATTTATCGTATGCTATGAAAAATAAATGAAATTTCAGAAGCCGACGCTAATTTTACAACGGTATAGTTCGTATTAATTAAAAATTAAATAAGATTAACAAGTTTCTGCGTCGCTGATAATGATGCTGTTGATGAATTTATGAAACTGTATTCTGAAATAAATATCTTAGGAAGACAGAAGTTTTAGGACAAATGTATCTTACGTTTCATGTCCTTACATCTATAATTCGCTATTTCATCCATGAAAACTTGACAACTATTAATGTTTAATTTAAAAAGTAACATATCTGGAATAACTTTTTTAGGAACAACGAAAAGCAATTTGGCAGTTCAGAAAGAAATTTTTTACTAATATGTAGCGTTGAGAAAACCTATAAATTTTAGGAAACAATGGTCAAATATTATTTCTGTAATTTACCATTTTTAGTCCTTGAAACCGCTCTTTAATGATTTTGGTATAAGTAAATGGTAAAGTAAAGCTGACGTATTTTGACTTGTGACACTTTTGATATACGTGAGCGAAATCTAATTATCTTTTATAAAATTCGCACAGATACGCCGATTAATATTCAGACACTCTTTAAAACAATAATTTTTGTAAAATTGAACCAAACGACTTGAGTTTTTTTTTAAAGTTAGGATTAGTTTGTCAGATGACGTATAGCAAAATCTAGTAAAATTGCAATTAGACGGAATCGTGAAGAAAAAAGGAACGTAAATTTAAACGATACATTTTGAAGATTTATGCCGTTGAAAATGGTGAAAATCGCAGTTTTTCACGACTTTCGGCCTAAAATCTTACGTCTCTCGATGCCTTTCGCTCATCCATAACTGACGTCAATCTTCGAAATGTGTTATTTAAATTTTCATTACAGACCAAGATACAAGGGTTGTAAAAAGTGATTCCGATCAATTGCAATTTTTTCAACACTTTTGTACTGCCATCCGGTAAACAAATACTTTTAACTTCTAAAAAAAATAGGGCGTCCGAATATTAAGGAGAGTAATTGCAATTGAATTATTTTACATATTAATTTGATATTTACTTAGTAAATCCTTGTTCGACTTTATGGTGGAGTATACGGACACTGTGTCGAGTATACAATGGATTTCTGGTATCTTCGCAATTAAAAGTGCGAGGAAGTGATTTTATGCATCTCCTACGAAGATAACCGAATACGAAATGAGAAAATACAAAACTCGTCGTATCTCACAAACAAGATCAAATAAAACACGTTAATAGGAACTTTTTAAACTATTTTTAAGTACTGAATCCGTCCCTTAAATATGGTTCGCCTGTTACGAAACTACCTGTATAACTGATTTGAAGAACATTTATATTGATTAATTACCGCTATCCTACTTAAATCTACATCTTCATCGTTCACAGTTTTATACTATGACCACGGTTCTATATATTTACGTTCCATTATAGAATATCAACATATACGTATAGCATATTAAAGTTTAGAATTAAGAGGCATTCAAATAATTGAGTTTTTCGTTATTAATCCTATGTAATCAGGATCATATTTAATATTTCGAGTTCATAAATGACAGATTATTTTTGCAAGTGTAATTTGATTGCAGTTATATGTGTGAACTAATAATCACGATAAAATATCCGCATTGATACGTTTCTATTAAATTAGGTTTTTGAATAAGAAAATATGATTCGTTGTGTTTCGTCGAATTAAACAAACATTCGTGTTACGTTTTCGAAGAAACGGGATTACTTTTTAGACAAAATTCCACCGTGCTGCCGATAATAGCATGATAAATTGCAACGTTGATAAGTTTAGAGTTTTCATTTTCATGTTCCCCGCATACACGGTGACGGAAGATATCAACAAGTTGGAGTTTGGTCAATTAATCGATTTATATTCGGATACGGAATGTCTCGCAAACTGAATTTTATCTCAGTCTATAAACAACATATCTCGTATGTTAATAAAGAAAACCGCAAATCGAGAATCGAACGTAAAGGAAAATTTCGGTTTCAAAGTTTTTGAAAGTTTCTCGTTTTAAAAACCTTATTGAATAATCCTTGGAAACGTCACGTATATTCGGATATCGTTCATTCTACACGTACTAAAGGCTGTTTCAGATATGGCTAATAGTTTAGTCAAGTAGCAAGTAAAACCGAATTTACACTGTTGATTTACACGATAAACAATGTCTTTCATCCTCAACATCCGCGGCAGTTCTCCAAAGTGAATAATGTAAATTCTGCTCTAATGGCCACCTGGTCAAATTACCGGTCGTGTCTGAAGCAGCCTTAAAAGATTCAAACATCCGCGGTACCCTCGACAACGATGACTCGAAATTATTCGCCTTCGATCATCCAACGTAATCAGCGCGTGTATCTTTGGAAAGCCTGAAAAAAATGCTTTAAAATTAGACGTTCGATACAACAATCGATCCAAATTATCGTTCGAGCAATTATACGAAATTTACCAACATACAAACAGCATAAATTTCTTAAAAGAAAACCTAGATGCATAAAAGATTATCCAAGCAATTTCCAGTTTTTCGAATCGGTTGCCCGATACTAATTTAGCAAGAAGCCGTGGCCACCAAAAATTCTGTACAAATGTGATTGCGGCAGACCAATTTCACGAAAGAATACACAGCTACATAATTTGATTCGTGACGACATAACATCTTGCATGGTAAGAAAGAAAGAAGTGGAATAACAAACAAAATGTCTAGTTCAGGTTTAAAGGTTTAGATATCGTTATGCCTCGTACAAAACAGTCGCTAACAACGATCGAATTTTCATCGTAATCGTTAAAGTGTTTTCACTTTTGAAAAATGATCGCATAAAACGTAGGTTTCTCTCATAACCTCTATGTTCCAACTTCATTTGCACTGAAAATTGAAGCGAGAAATGTGAAAACTTTATTATTATGTACATATTTAACCAATATGCAAGAAAAATTAATCTGCTAAAGTCTTTTCGTGTCACGATATAAAGGAGCTGTTTTAAGTAATCGATTGTTTAAATTTTAATTCGCTTCCCTAAAAACATCAAACTCGCGAATGGAAATGATAAAAAGTAGGATTAAAAACAATATATATGTTAAGAGTAACCTTTTCGATCGCTTTTATGATATCCGATAATGTGAAATTTGCCCTATTTAAGTCAATCCCCGTGAATATTTCCCAAACACATAAACAATATCGAAAAATGAATTAGATACAGATTCAATAATTCAGTACACGATTTAATATAATTTCCTTATATGGATGGATGTTCGTTTTTCGCATAAAACAAAATATTTGAAACATAAATCATAAAACAAGTAATATCAAGTTATTTCGTATGTAGGTTTAAATTCTTATTGTTTGTGACTCGAATGTATAGGAAATATATAGTATTATATCGGTATTATTGTAATTTTCAAAATTACGTTCTGGATTATGTAAAATTGTGTTGTTTCGTCCGAAAGCGTTTAAAAAAAGTGAATAATTACTCGCGAAGTGATTGGTTACTTGGAGTTGTTATTTTTGTTTGAAATACACAGGTGACTGATACGCGAAAGGCAACTCTCCTGTGCGTGCAGACATACGTGGAGCGCAACAACGAAATTACAGAAAATTTTGAACAGGTCAGTGGCTAGATAGTTAGCCCTGATAAAAATAAATTCATCTTGTCTGACGTAATGTCTGCTAATAAATAGCGTGGCTATTATTGCCGCTCGCGTGTATCTCATTCGGCTGACTCGTGGAAAAAATGTTACTACAATTTACGCGTTTCCTTCGAGAGTTGAAACCACTTGGTCTGTGGGACGATTTTTCTTCGACGACGCTGTTTTCTGCGGCACTGATCGCCGAAATGCTTGATAATTTTGGAACGCTATTTATACGTGGTAACGGATGATGCTGGGAAATCAAGAGGAGAACGAGAGGGACTGACCAGAAAGCGAGCCAACCTGCTTCTTCGCGTCCCGTCGCGTCGACGGGGAAGCGTTTCGCCGAAAACTCGTCGCAAACTTCTCGCGTCGCGTCGCGTCGCGTCGGCCACCTATTTTACATTGAATATTCCCTTTGTGTTGCGCGAGCAGGAAACGAGCACCGATATTCCTACAGTACGAGACACAGAATGATAGCCCACATAACATTTTTCCTTATTTTTGAATATACAGGGTAAAGTTGTCTAATACGAGAGCCTAGTTTGTCTCCTCCGTTACCGTTAATTCTTCAATGTCTTTGTTCCGTAACTATCTTCTAATTAGTTGTTTTCTTCGTGCGTTTGCGTTGAAATCAATTAAGCGTCTTCAGAGAGCTTTCTAAGTGATTTAATCAAGTTACAAATACCTTTCAAATGGTAAATATTTTTATTTTCCTTTGTTTGAACATGATTATGTTTTTATGTTATAACGAAGTTTAAGATTTACTTGTCCTTTATTATTAAATAACGGAGACTTATCCTTCAAGCTATTTAAGCTATCATGTTACTGTTTTCGCATATGGAACACTTGGAAGTTTCTATTACGATACCAATCTCATATTTATATAAGTCTGATAGTGGAATTGACAAACGCGAAGAAGAAATTGTTCCAAACGACGAAAGTGATCATCAAGAAAATTATGATGCGGAATGGTTGTTTGGTACTTGTGATGTATGCATATGGCGAATAATGGGTTAAATGTATAAAGTGTGAGCCTACGAAGACTGCGGTGTTGAAGAAATATAATAGATTATATGTGTGGAATGTGTGAAAAAAGAAAGAAATGAATAAATATACGGATCCTGAATTAGGAACCCATATTTACAATATGTGCATATTATCATTTTCATTTTATGGTTAAATCGTATTAACTTTACCCTACGCAAAAAGATATGCATTTTCTTTTATATTATAGATGCTATTAAATGTAAACATACTGAAAATTGCTTGCGTAGAACGTGGTTTATGAAGGTTATAGAAAGAAATGGAAAAAGTGGAGATGAGATCGGTGGAACGATCCTCGTTAATCAATTTCTTGTTATTGGGTCTTATTATAATATATGAAACTTGATTGTTATAGTATTACAGATTGAAAGCACTAGAGTATATTAAATTCCTAAGCAGTGTTATAGTGTCTCGTTTTTCGATTTATTTAAAAAATGGGTCGACGAAATATTTAAAGTAAAAGTGGATTGCTCTGTCGAATTTGAAATTTCGTACTCGATAACAGATGTTCCGAGAGATACGTGTTTGTAGTATTTTTAAAACATCTCAATGTCGACAAGAAAAGTATGTAATAAAAAAAACGCATGTCCCCATTTGAAAATGTTTATTCGATCTTCGCGAAACGTTACCAAGCCATCAACACAAGGACGAGAGCATATTATATCCTCCTCGATATCATACATAACTTTTGTCCGAAACAATTTTTCATTGAACGTTCTCGGACAAACCGGACACACCTTACATTACAAACGCAACACTCGACATTTCGTGTGCATAAGATATGCAAAACATATATTTTCTTATGTATATATTCAGAAATGAACAAAAATGTTTTATCATTTTGGCGCCGTTTGTGTGTAATCTCACCATTTTTGTTTGCTGTTTATAGCCATTTTATATACAATTTTGTTGTTATTGTCAACGACTGGAGTTACAGAACTAACGAAGCACAGGCACAGCATTTTAAAATTTCAACGCGACATAAAAATTTGCGTGGCTGCTTGTAAATAGAAAACGAAACAAGAAACGTTCCTATGCTTTTCCAACTTTCATTATTTGTGATTAGTAAACTACTGATTCAGGAACTTTTAACAAATTTGAAAAGATTTATATAAAAAAGATGCGTATGCTTTGTTATATTAACACTTGGACGCAGATCTTACTGCGAATCGTCGGCACTTTTCAGTCAGTCTGTTATCGTGTAATTATATATGATGCACTTATGCATTATACGAGTTTATTTATTTATCTGCTGATCGTCCCATAAAGTACCAGAAATTGGGATTATAATCATTTTTCTGGCCATTCACTTTCACCGCATCATTCGACTCGCAAATTGCCAATCTTATCTGCGCCATTTGTAAATCGTTTCATTTAAATAGGACACTGGCAAATACAGGAGTCATCTGTTTTGCGTGTATCATAAGTTTGAATCAAGAGGAATAAAATCGTACGCATTACAAGTAAATACATACAAGACTAAGTGTCTGGGTATCGGCATAAACATTTTTTTCTTAGTACGGTAATACGGCAATTCCGAACCTTACCCTACTCTTTTACTTTGCTCCATTTTCGTTTTGCTTTTCGCAACTTTAAAAAGATTGTAAAATCATGTTTGCCAACTTTTACAATAATAGACTTATCAAAAGTTGGAGAAAATTCCGTTTCTTCGAAGATTTCTTCAGGGAAGGGATTTGTTTCGAGCTTTTTCGGCCGTTTCAGAGACAGAATTGCAGAAAACGTGATAAACCGATCGAAAAATGCGATCGTGCGAAAGTTAATATCGTGTCAATGGAGAGCTGAGGAAATAATAAAGTTAATGGAATTTTGCAAGCGTAAGGATAACGGATTCGTTGAATACGCAGCAGAAGCTTCTATAAAGCGATAAACGGCCTCTGAAATTACGTGGAGCCAGACGTCGCTTGCAACTTTATTGGATCATCGAAAAAGAAATCCAGAGAAATGAATGAAACTACAACGAGTCCATTCTTATACGACGAATTCAGCTGGTTCATTCTTACAAATGCTGCTCTGTGAGCACGCGTCCGGTATCAGCGGAAAGCAGAATATCTTGCTACGGCCTCTATCAAGAGCGTTCATTGCCTCTCTATTTTGTGGGATTCGATCTCCATCGATCGAGTAAATCAACACCCTGATTCTAAATAAAACTTTTATTTTTATTCGAAATCAAATTTTTCAGGCTTGAAGTTTATAAACAGATCGCGGAATTTTATAGATTTTCATATTTTTATAAATGTAACTAAACACATGGAACCTAATTAGATATGGGAGAATAAAAGCACCCTTGAACCTAGAGAAATTTTCTAGACTTTTTCGTTGCAGATCCCAAGTGTAAAAACCTGAGAAACCTTAAAAATACTGAAAAACGTGTATTTCGCATTCTCGAAGTTTTACAACGACTATTTTTTTTTTTTTTTTTTTTTTTTACATTTGCGGTAGCAACACATTGGCATAACTATTATTCGCGATCTTTTTCAGATTTTTGGTAAGACGAGCCCTAGTCAAAAAATCAAAAAACAATTTTTCGAGGTGTATGTCTTATCTTCTCGAGTCTAGAGTCAAGAGTCTCGAGTATATTAGCTATCAACTCAACCAAGTAGAGAGCAAAGTCGTTAAAGCTAAAGCTGAACGCGAATTTACATTGTTTCGCTTTGGAGATTGGCGGAACACAGTTTCATGAAAACAGCGTTCATCCGCCGTGTTCCTCCAAAATGAGAATAAAATTAGGCTTAAGCTATATAAACTTTTTTCGTCGTAAGTTCGCGTCCCAAGAAGGTAAAATTCTATTTATATTAATTTTTCAGTTGTTTTCGAACGTTAATATCTAATGTTATTCGCTTAAGAATATCGTAAAAATATCTTATCGTAAAATGTACATAGAAATCAGGAAATCGCACATCATCTTTGTAACATTTCATAATAAAATATTTTTGAAATTTATTTAAGGAATATCGCTCATCGTTGTACAGATGATAAAACAAAATTAATGGAATAGCAAAGAAACTAAATCTCTAAGGGGGCGAGAAGCTACGACAGGAAAAGGTCATAGTGGTTTCCTAATCGAATAGGATTACTTGGGTTTCGCTAGATATACCGTTGGTTCAACAGTTGATATTCTAAAACCTG
Organism: Bombus vestalis; assembly: GCA_963556215.1. Taxonomy (NCBI): domain Eukaryota; kingdom Metazoa; phylum Arthropoda; class Insecta; order Hymenoptera; family Apidae; genus Bombus; species Bombus vestalis. The sequence continues at coordinate 5,309,840 of OY744577.1, read as the reverse complement.
GAATAATCGAATTAGTTGATTCTTTTCATTTATATATTATCTTCTTTTGAGTGCAAAAATATGGAACATCAAGTAATATATTCGCCGTATAAAAATAATTCAAAAATTCAAAGCATCGATCACGTTTTTGCCCGAAATACCTCGAAAAAATCAGTTTTCGAATTTTTTTAACTACAGCGCACCGCACCAAACGGTGTGAGTAAATTCAGGGTAATACGTTGCTACTGTAAAAATAAAAAAGTAGTCATTCTAAAACTTTCATATGAAATACACATTTTTCAGCATGTTTCAGCATTTTCCACTTTTTATACTCGGAATTTGCAATGAAAAAGTCCAAAAAAATTCTATAGCACACACCACCGTGTCTGCGAAGTTGCTGAATTTTTTCAGAATTTTTACATGTTTTTAAATAGCGAAAATAGGAAAAAATAGACAATCAGAATTTACCCTCTAACTACCCCTCCTGTAGAGATAAAGAGTTGGAAATTGATTTGTCTTTGCAGGTACGAAAACGCAAAATGTTTTTTTTTATTAAAATATATAAAATATAAGGGCACTATTAACTTTAACCTTTTCGCTTTAACCTTTGTTTCATCTACTAAACATTACGATAAATATTCAACTTTGCATACTTTATATATTTTTATATATTACATGCATTGCGTGCGTTCCTGCATCTTCAAATTTCCCATGAGCACATAAAAATCCGCGATCCTAGCGATTGATAAAGTTATAGTCACACACGCATCAATTAATTATAAGACGATAAAGCATATTAAATGTCTCGTTTCTCAATTATTCGGATTCCTGCAACGAAAATCTATATATGATAACTATGCACGTATATCATTTGCACATGTATCGTATATGTATTGTACGAACGAACATGGTGCATTGAATATTTCTATCTAGTGAACGATCTTAATTTCCTATGCGTTTTCCTCGTAGTATTATCACGTTTCATGGCAAAGGTATTGCTTCGATATCGTGTAATTCGAGTAGATGCAAGCATTACGGCTTCGTACTATCGACACATTACGTTAGACAGTGAGTTACGAACTCGATCTTTTAAAAATTGCCATTTTTCAATAAACGATATATCCAAATTTAAATATATACAAAAGCTTAATTATTACACTACATCCTTTTTAAATCTTTTTATCTTTTTAGATCTTTTCAAACGTAAAGTCTACGAAAAAGTTAGATAATTTTGGCCATGAAGACATATTACGAACAAAAAATAATGTTAGAAAAACGATTTTTAGGTTATATTCTACAAGAGTAGACAGAAGGTCACGTCTGTATGAAATTAGTTGCCCATTTTTCAAATCTCGTATGTTTGCCGTTGTTGCAAGTTGTTCTACGTTTATTTTACATTGTTTCAAGGAAATAGTGATTTATCTCGAAAGGTTTCAGAAACAACCTCGTAAAAGTGAATTTAATGCGAAAAACTGCTAGCCACTCGTCGACGACATTTGACCAATTTTCTCGACGATCCAACAGTAAAGGCGTCCTTCTGTTCGTGGTCCGGTCATCAAATTTTTGTTTTCGGTTGTTTTAACTTGCTGTTGTTACTTGCTAAACTAAATATGACATTGAAATATAATACTTTGGAACAACTAGAATAATCCAGGGCAACTTTTACACGGTCGATTTTCAAGAAATGGAAGGCTATTAAAAAATTCACATTTTTCGGATTGTTTCTAAAACTTTTCGAGGTAAGTCATTATTTCTTTGGAACAATGTTGAACATATTTAGAACAACTTGGAACAACAAAAGAACGAGATACGAGACTTGTTGTTATTTCACTTTACATCCTTATCGACCACGAGAAAATTTACTATCTTCTAAGCTAATTTTCTTAAGAAATCATCGGGGAAAAGCAATTGTTTATGACGTTTATCACTAAATTTATCTGCATAAAAAAAGCCACACGGTGTCATTTAAAGAGAGTTACTTAAAAAGAAACTTGGATCTGTTTTTTGAATGACAAATTTTCTTCTTTTACTTTTATTATTGTATCAAGTTATAACTAGTTTTTGTCCGAAACATCTTTTTACGACGTTAGGGAAATTATTTCATATTTATAATATAATACCTATTATATTTATAATTAAGGAAATTTTTATGTAACTGTCACTCGATTTTACTTCCACAGATGTCACGCGACTTTTAACACTTTTTGTAAGTATAATACTGTCCGTAGTTACAACTATACGTATCTAAACGCTTACTTGGGTAGGTGTTTTAAGAATTCGAGTAATTGAAAGGGAAATAACAAGTGTCACTGAAACGTGGATATTTAACGTGAATACAATGCATATGACAGCGTATCTATGACAACTAAACACATTGGTATTTCTATAAATTGAGCCGATCTATTCATCAGATTATTTATTGGGTTGGCAACTAAGTATTTTAAATAAGAAGGAAAATTCAACATTTTTGCTTCAAAATATAACTTTATTCAATTAGGTATTGTCCGTTTCTGTCAATAAGCTTTTGCCATCTTTCAGGCAGTGTCATATCAGGTCTGTAAGTATGAAACCGGAATTTGCCTATAGATGGCCCAGCTGATAATGTAGTTATCACTAAACTGCGTCATTGATGCCAAAAGTCTTTGTTGACATCTCACAAACATTTTCGACTCGCAACAATACAAGTTTCATACAACAGCATAGTTTGTAATAGCGTTGAACATGTCGAATTTTGTGCCTGGAAACTACGATTTGCGGACAGCATTGATTTTCTGTTACCATTTGAAGAAAACTGCTGCAGAATCGCATCGAATGCTTGTCGAAGCTTAGGGTGAGCATGCTCTTGATAAATCACAGTGCTTTGAGTGGTTTAAAAAATTCAGAAGTGGCAATTTTGACGTGAGGAACGGAGAACGTGGAAGACCACCGAAAAAGTTTCAAGACAGCGAATTGGAAGCATCGTTGGATGAGGATGACGCTCAAACGCAACAACAATTCGCTGATCGATTAAACGTGACACGAGAAGCCGTCTCCATACGTTCGAAAGCTATGGGAAAGATCCAGAAGGTGGGGAAAATGGGTTCCACATGAACCGAATGAAAGACAGCAGGAAAACCGAAAAACCACTTGCGAAATGCTGCTCGCCAGATACAAAAGAAAGTTATTTCTCCACCGAATTGTGACTGGCGATGAAAAGTGGATATATTTTGAGAATCCTAAGCGTAAAAGATCATGGGTAGCTCCAGGCGAACCACCGACATCGACTACAAAACCAAATCGCTATGGACGGAAGACAATGCTCTGTGTTTGGTAGGATCAGAAGGGTGTGATCTATTATGAGCTGTTAAAACCTGGCGAAACCGTTAATACCGAGCGCTACCGACAACAAATGATCGATTTGAATCAAGCTTTGAGTGAAAAACGACCAGAATATGAAAAAAAGCAACACAAAATAATTTTGCTTCGTGATAATGCACCATCGCATACAGCAAAACCGGTCAAGGAAACGATCGAAGCGTTCAGTTGGGAAATACTTTTGCACGCGGCTTACTCACCAGACTTGGCTCCATCCGATTACTATTTATTTGCATCGATGGGACACGCACTTCCTGACCAGCACTTCGCTTCTTACGAAAATGTACGAAAATGGCTCAATGGCTGGTTTGCCTCGAAAGAGCAACAGTTTTTTTGGCGTGGCATCCATCAATTGCCAGACAGGTGGGAAAAATGTATAGCTAGCGATGGGCAATACTTCGAATAAAATATTTCTAACCATTTTCATACAATAAACGTGTATTTTCTATACAAAAATTCCGGTTACATACCTGGTAATTCCATGTTCATAAAACTTTTGATTTTTGCCAGCTGAAAACTGAATTAAATGTGATTTTACATCATCAGCGTCATTAAAAATTTTACCATTTAAGGAGTTCTGCATGGAACGAAATAAATGGTAATCTGAAGGTGCAAGGTTAGGGCTGTATGTTGGATGTGACAACACATTCCAACCTAGTTCCAATAATTTTTGGCGAATGACCAAAGACGCGTTGGGCTTAGCATTATCATGCTGGAAAACAACACCCTTACGATTTGCCAACTCTGGCCGCCAATTCTTTTCTTCAACTGCATCGGTCAGTTTGACGAGCTGTTGAACGTACACGTTTGAATTAATCGTCTGGTTTTTTGGTAAAAGTTCAAAGTACAGAATTCCTTTATAATCTCACCAAACTGACAGCATAATCTTTTTTTGGCGAATCTCAACTTTTGTCGTCTGGGCTGGTTCATCTTATCTCTTGACAAAATCTGTAATCACTTGGTTTAAGTGACTTAGTTTGAGTTAGTAACTGATTGCGGGTTTTCTCAATAAGTGGTTTTAGCACTTTTTTTGTTTTGTCAACCTGTTCAAAGCACCTAACCTATATAGTTTTCTTGTTGTTTGGACTTCCACCTTTAATTCAGTAAAAAATTGTATCGATTAGACATATTTTACTGCATTATTTCAGAAAAGGCAAGAACGCATCGAAAGTACACAACAAGTTATGTGCCGTATACGGTAATGAAGCCTTGAAAGAAAGGCAGTGTCAATATCTAATTAAGGACAATATCTAACTGAATAGTTACATTTTCCTTCTCATTTAAAATACGCAATCACTTAGTTGCCAACCCTAGAACGATGGCCTTGACAATTGTTACCAAGATTATTGAAAATTGGTAAGGTTTGTACTTTTCTATGTAATTATTTGAAATTTATCTTCTTTTTCAACATCTCGTGTGTAAAACAACAATTTTTGTATGAAATAATCAAGTTTATGTATCTAATTTTATCAATAATATAAGAATCAGTGTACAATTTAGATACGTTATTTAGTTGCAGTAATTAAAAAACTAACGATCTCATTATTTAACATTAAATTTCCAAATATTCTTACGCCATGGTTTAATAATTATTTTAAATAGCCAATTATAATTCACTTAGGTACCTTTATTCACATTGTTTTTTAATTTTTTTTTTATTTTTTATTTTAGTCCGTGCCTATCGACTTTGGACAAACTTTCGATTTACATTTCTTACATTTATTTGCTCCTTATGTATCTACCTCCCCTCTTCTCTACTCTATTGTATTGCACTCCTTAGTTTATTCTTATCTCTAACAGCAAAACTAGTAACTACACTATTGTAACTTATAACTACACTTTATTGCCACTTTGGTCTTTTGCCTCCTTGCTGTGCCACCTTCTTGTCATTCCTCCCCGTCTTGTATTGCCTTTGCCCTTCTCTTCTCTATTATCGCTTTCAATTCTGCCAGTCCTTCTCCAGTCTCATTTAACGTTTCTTCCATGTTCTTTGTTCCTCCTGTTACCTCGCATTCCTCTAATATATGTTTCAAGTCTTCCTCTCCTTTTTTGCATAATCTGCATCCTCTTTCTCCCTCCTCTTTCCAGTATTCCCTTGCCTTAGTTTCGTTACCACATCTAAATCTTGCTAACATACTTCTTTCCTTCCATTTCATCTTCCCTTCTAAATACTTCGGTAACTCTTCTTTGGCTATGTTACTGTAATATCTATTATACTGTAATATCTTTCTTCTATGATTTGGTCTGCTGTCATCCTTTCTTGTCCATCTTCTGCTTCCACTTGTTTCTTTTTCTTGCTCTTTTCCCTTCTTGCCCCTTTCCCCAATTCCTTTCTGTCTCCTTTATGCACTCCTTTACTAATTCCTTCTTCGATTCTAAGGCTCTCTCCTCATACCTTACTGTTCTTTCCAGTGCCTTTTCTCTTATTTCCATTATCTTGCACTCCTCTATCAAACTGTAATTCGGCGTTGTTATGTTTAAGCCTAGAATCCATTTCGCATACCTCCTTTTTATTCTGTCTAATCTTTCTTTTCCGTACCATCCCCGCACCTTCGCTCCAAACAGCGCCACACTCTCTACCAGAACTCCAAACATCTTCAATCTCCTCTTGTATTCCAACTTAAATATCCTTTCTCCTACGCTCCATGTCTTCTTCATCGTTATTGTTACTCTCTTCTTTCTGTCTTGGATATGATTCTCATCACTGCTATTTTTCTGCAGTATGTACCCTAAATATCTTATTTCATCCACTTCTTCTAGTTCTTGCTCACCCCATCTCCATTTTCCTTGTCTCCTATTGGTCCTTCTTTTATCGAAAACTACTATTTCAGTCTTTTCCGTGGTCAATTCCATTTTCGCTTCCTTTAGAAATGTTTTAAATCTCTTCAACATTTCTTTTAACTCCTCTTCTCTGTCCGCCATCAACACAATGTCATCTGCATATGATAGTGACCATACCTTTCTGTCTCCTACCACTATGCCTCCTACTTGACCTTTTCTTAATTCCTCTTCCAGCCCTGCCACATAGATGTTAAATAGTGTCGGGCTCAACGGGCACCCTTATCTTACTCCCCTCACTGTCCAAAATTTTTTCGTGTTATGGTTTCTGGTCCTCACTACGTTCCTTGTTTCTTCGTATATCTCTTTTATCCTTCTGATTAACTTTTCGTTAACCCCCATTCTCCTCATTCTCTCTTCCAACTTTTTCCTGTTTACCCTATCAAACGCTGCCTTTAAATCAGCGAAGCATGTATATAGCTTCCCTCTTTCTGTGCTCAATTGTTTGTCTATTATGTGGTTCAACACATACACTGCATCTATCACTCCTCTTCCTTTTCTGAACCCGAATTGGCTCTCTCCCAGCTTGTTTTCGATCTCCACCTTCAGCCGCTCGTGCAATATTTCCGCATAAATCTTATATGTTGTGTCCATTAACGTAACTCCTCTGTAGCTCTTCAGTTTTCCCTTTTCTCCCCTCTTGTAAATCGGACATATTACGCCTTTTCTCCAGTTTTCAGGTATCCTCTCTCCATTCCATATTTTCCTTAACATCTCCCATAATGCTTTCCCCACTTCCTTCGGGTGCATACTTCCATACCTTATTTTCCAAACCATCGTCCCCCGTTGCTTTTTTCTCCTTCAAGTTTCTTATTTGGTATATCACCTCTTTCTTCTCTATATTATCTTCTCTCTCCTCCTTTAATCCCTCTTCCACTCTCCGCCCTTCCGCCCGTCTATTCTTCTGTCCTTTTTGTTTTCTGTACCTTCTAACATTTCCATAAAGTAATTCTTCCACTCTTCTTTGCTTATTTCCTCGTCTATAACTTCTCTTCTTCTTCTATATTTGTTTATATATTTCCATGCTTCTTGTTCTGTTTTGATCTTGTTGATTTTCTCCATTTCTTCTTCTTCCTTCTTCTCCTTTCTTTGTTTACACCATTGTCTAAATGCCTTCTTCTCCTCTATGAACTCTTCTCTGCTGCATTTTCCTTTCCTAAACTTTGTCATCTTCTTCTCACCCTTCTTTTCCTTTCTTTCCACTCCTTGTTGTACGACGCTTTCTCTCCCATGCCCCATTTCTTTATCTTCACTTTCTTCTTCGGCATTGCTTCGTTTATCTTGTTTTTGATTTCTGTCCACAATTCCTCTACTGTACCTCCCTTGTAGGTCCAGTCTTTACATTCCTCCAAGTATTTCTCCACGCTTTCGTTTGTCCATTCCCTTCTCTCCTGCTCTTCTTCTTTCTTTGCCTCGTTTTTTTTTTTTTTTTTTTTTGTAGTTCCGGCCCCCCTATTTCTATTTCTAACGGCATATGGTCTGACTCTGTTCTCTTTCCAACTTTCATGTCGATTATTTCTTCCGTCGCCTCCTGGTTGCCAATCACATAGTGTATTCACTTTATATTTAGGCTTAATTATTTGTCAAAGTATCAGATCCAAAGTCGATTTGTTCATCCATCGTCTTTCATAAGACACAAAAAACCATTTTTTCGAAAATGTTCCAGAACTGATTGGTACATGTATGTGAGTATCCGCATTACTACATTACCATTTTCTAGCACTAGATTCTCCTCAACTTATTTGGTCACAGGAAAAAACAGAAGACGAACATTGCCGATCTGTTATCGATACGATACATACGATATTCGAAGCAAACAAGTTCTGTCAATGATGTTCTTATTGAGATAAAAGTGTGTCATTTGTCGGCGTCACAAGAAAGTATCGGCAAATATAAATAATATAAAAATAAAGCAAAGAATTTAAACCTTTATGGCATTCATACAAAAAAAAATTGCGACCACACTCGTGAAACGCGATAAACAGCCTCGTATAACTTGTTAGATAAATTTAACAGTTTGACGCACTTTGCCACTTTTTGTTTCCGACTTGTTTCTCGTTTATGTATACATAAGCAAACTAATATGTAGTTACCAAAGATGTAAAGGTTCATCGAAAAAGATTTTCTATATCAGACTTGTTATACGGAGCTCCACTTCTGCACTTTGAATATTCTCCTGATTTAACAGCGTTTAACCCTTTTATAACGTAAAGTATTATTATTATTAAAATATATTACAGTAGTGAGTATTGCATATCTTAATTTAAATTATTTTAGCCATCCTCTACAATCAATTCCAATGCATTTTAGTAAATCAATTTGGTATCTATATTAATATGTTAATAATTCACAATACTGCAATTCCGTTTATTTCTCAATTGGGTTTAGAAATCTTTTCCAGGAAAAGTTTTATATTATTTTATTGGCTTTGTTCTTATAATGCCAAAAGACGATAACACAGATTCCTTTGGCCATGCATAAATACATTATATACCGATATATCCTAAACGAGTATCACGTTTTTATCTTATTTCCTTTGTTATTTCTTATTGTGAAATTCAACTTTCTTGTTGTCCATTAAAGTAGCAATGTGTAATATGTAATTTGTAATGTGTAATAAAAATTTAAAACAGCAAACAAAAATGAAACATCTGACATGTGATTCAAGATAAACATTTGTCAAAATTGCCGACTTCTCTGTGCATATCGATGTCAGTATCTCTGCACGTATATTAGAAAAACAATTTGCAATTTCCAAATCTGTAATTTCGTTTTATCATATCATTCGATGAACTTAGTTTAGAAAAATATATTTGAGATTTCTGATACTAGTCACATTGAGTATACCAACAAAGAGGCAGCAACGATCGCTGACAGTGCTGAAGGATCATCCGTAACTGATAATGCTTGTGCCAGCGGTAAATCATCTGGCGAAAACAGATCTTCGCTTCGTTTCTCAAATTTCCAATAACCATGTGTATGTACATATATCTGGCTCAGCGATTTTCAACCTTTTTTATCTCATTGTATACACGAATTAACTACTAAAATTCTACGGCGCATCAGGAAATATACGATATTTGCTTCAAGATATTTCACTTGCATCGGACGGCTATTGTTATTATTATTGTTACGATCCAAGGGAAAAGAGATCGGTTCACCGACTTAAATAGTCGGCTAATGCACGTTTTAACAATTCTTGCGGAACACCAGTATGAAAGAAAATCGCAGATCCAGACGGTAAACAGATATCTCACCAATTTCTTTCTAAATAGTCCTCAATTTGGTCAAGAATATCACCAATGCCATGATAAATCCTTTAATCTCCCCTTCGCAAAGAATAAACTTTCCAGTGAATCGACATGTATTTCACACAAACATATTGAAAACTTCATGGAATAATACGTCAAAGCTACGAATAGCTATTCAAGAACCTCGTTTCAATCACGTCTTAAGATTTACAAGACAATTATATGTAAATTCGAAAGACGTATTGAATATCGCAGAGTTATTTTCAATTAACCACGATAATACGTAAAAACGCATATTTATATCTACAGAGACAGTCGGTGATCTTCTTTGAAAAAAAGAATACCATGTAATAAAGAATTTCAAGATGCAGCTACTGGCAATCTTATTACTTCCAATAACGATACCACACTTCTGGCAATAAAAACCATAACAGCGGTAATGATATTACGTATAAAAAACGTGCCGTTAGTTAGATTTGCAAATTGAACTGCATGTATTTACACTTACAGGGCGAAAAAATCCGGTCACAATTGGTTTTGTCCCTATTCGAAACAAATATCGATCTATGAGCGATCTCTGTTGATGGACTATAATTCGTGGCACAAAACGTTTAAGCACTTTTCACGTCGAATCCAGGAATGTAAAACAACGCGACTCTAAATTAGAAAAAAGAACGGAACTGAATGTTGGTATCGATTCAAACATTATTTTTAACACTTGCAAGTTTCCTCTTACTTGAATCGTTATTTATTAATATTAACGTTTATGGCGGGAAGCAGAATAAGAAATAGTTTAAGAGTAGAAATAAGATAAAAAATAGCTTATGAAAAGAAATAATATAAAAATTACGTAATCTCTTGTTTTTTGATAGATTAATAGAGGCTCCCTACTTTTTATTTCCATAAACATTCGTTTCATCTTTGTAACTTGTTATATTACCTTTTTGTTTAGTTCCAACCATATCACGATATTCCATCTTTAGTTGCAACTTGTTATTTCTGTTAATAATCAAATATACGGTAATCTTTATACTGTTCTTTTATGTACTGATCTACGATATATAAACGCTTAAATACACACACGCGCGCGCGCTTTTTCTGTTTAAAAAAACTCAAGTTATCTCTTCGGTAAATATGTGATCATAAAGTTTTGGTACTGTTGCTACTGGTCTAACAAATGGTACTATATGTACATTGTATGTTTATCAAGAGTTATATTATCGATACTCTTTGTTACATAATAAAGAGAAAGTAAAAGTTTATGAAAACTCGAAGACATACATTACTTGAAAGATGATTCATTTAGAAATACTGAAATTATAATTGACGAAGCAACGGAAATATGTTATCTTAATGTATCAAAATTGGAACAAAAGAGTTTGTAAATTAGATATTTAACAACTCCTTATTGGTATGAAAGCAAAACGTCTGACAAATGTACTTACTTGTCGATGCATTCCAGCAACGAAGAAACTATAGCAACGTGACACAATCAATGTCTTGTCTAATTTTTGTTAAATTTCGATAGTTCATTCTTCAGAAATAATCAGACCCGCTACTATTCCTCTATATTTGAATTACACTCTTATAACTTATTTTAGTTTTATTACAAAATGTAAGTAAATGTTCGCTATTCTCAGAATACACGGTTATTCGAACAATTAATACTGGTCCTAATTACACCTATCTTATAATTACAAGCGTTTTTTGCATCTCCTGATCTAGGACACTAATCTAGAATCTATAATTTCTACGACTGGCCAAGTTTTCACTTTTCGGCTGTGACAGATTTGACTATTAATCACTATCGTATAACGACTATCGACTGTTAATCAGATGACGTGTTAAACACTTATGAGTGGCAGTGTAGATATCTATCGTATATAACGATATTCGTTGCATACGCTATTTCGCTTATATTCATTAAGAGCTAATGATATGGACGCAGTGCGATACCATGAGGCGAGTATGTGCGCTCGCCGATGCCACGAGCTCAGCCAAAACGTCACAGACATTAAAACGGAGTAGAGGAAAGACGCCTACGGCAGGGCTACAGGCTCGTAAGTCGTGCTATCGTAACCATACGTGCTATTTGATGTTTACTGTCAACTGTTCGGTTTCAAAACATAATTCCCTTTCTTTAGACAGGCGATTGTTACTTCGTACATACATACATACACGCTGTCGTACACTGTTTTCTTTACACAGACATGGAGAAAACATATTGAAACGGTAGACGCATTACCACTCAAGTATTTACGCATTTATTCATTTTTAATAGAATGTAATTTGGTGAGAAAGCGATTAATGAGAGGATCGACCACTGTTTTCTCCTCTATTGTTACACGATCAAATTGATCTTTGAAAGTTAATGTGTGACAATGCGTCAACTCGAAAGGTTGTCGAGTAATATTAGCCAAAAAACTTTTTAATATTGGCTTTTCTAGTTTTCAAGCTATATATCGGATAGACAGAATTCCTTCAAACTGATAGAAAGATTATCGCGACGGAAAAAATAGAAAAGAAATTCTAAAGAAAATCCAATAATCTGAATTGCTTGAAAAAGGCTGCAAATGGCAGGTTGCGTTAAATCTTAATGTGTTAATGTTAATGCAAGCTCGTACACTCGTAGCACAAGAAAGTATTGGAACACTCGTAAACGAATTTTAGCAATATATTATGCGTGTTATTTAAAACATCTTGAAATTTCATTGGCAATGTTACGAGGCCCGATATCCGCGCTCATACCAGTAAAGTTTTAAACAAATCTGAAAATACAGCATATAGAAGTTGCAAAGTATTTAGTACAAGTATATATCTCGGCGAGATTACAAAAGTATTTGAATCAATAAGACAATATTCATAGGAACCACCTGTAATACCTCTGTTATAAGTATACGTACATGTACATTTCATTTCAAAATGTACATTTTCAGATTGGTGTTAATCATTGAAATGAAATAAAATTTCAAAATGATTTATATGGAGTTGAACCTCTGAACGATGCGCATTTTAGAAGTTTCCGTCCAGAGATACATACTATGCACTTATGTGGTCCGTGTAGTAAACAATGATTTTGCAACAAACTGGACGACTAACGAAGAGCGCTTAAAAAAATATTGCTGATGCGAAGCCACAATCGGGCAAACAATGTCCATACTACTACCTTTGTCGTGAGATCGGTCGTTTGTCGGCCACCGCATTAACACAGTATTAATACAATATATCGTCTCATATTCATTAACTCATTGGAAAAATAGGGTCGAAGAATCCCGAACAGCGCGACAGCGCTTGTCTTAATCGATTGCGAAGAGAAACAAACGGCACGATAGTGCTCGTCATATTTGTTACTTTATGAAATACGTACTAATATGCGTACTATTAGTTTATAAATATTTCAAGTTCTGTCCAATAAAAATTAACAATGAAATACAAAATACCGTCGGTCGCCCATACCCTTCAAATGTACTGGGACTTTTCGACACAAAATCTAAACAGCGCGATCGTGCGCTGAAATTTCCTTTCTCTAACCTATTTTATTATAAGAATACGGTAATAAAACGTGTATGTACATCATATAGCATGCAAAATGAAGCTTCTAGTCAACAGCAAATTATTACATACATATACGTATATACGTGCTATTACATAAACAGTTAAGTTTTAGGAGAGTTAAAAATTATACACAGACTTTCTACTTCGCATTGTGTCTGCGTTCTTAAATCCCTTCGTTGTTCGAGAGTCAGCCGTATAACACGTACGATATGGACATAACAGTTTTCTGTGGTAAATACTGAAATATTTTCGCGAATCAGCACATGTAATCCTGTTATAACGCTGTTCATCGTGTAATTTCATACGTTGTAACATTACCGAGAGATGAACGAATTTATTACTCGACTACATTATCGGAACAATGCCTATTGATTTTAGAAGTCGTTGAAATAATTAATAAGCCGTGGCACTAAAAGTAATTCGATTTAAACTTCCGAACTATAGTTCCAACCCTTCCGATTTCCCGATCAAACAAATACCTTCTCCGCCGAAGACAAATCGCAGGAGCGCGTGCGACTAACGATTTACGGAAGAATTAATGTTATTTAGCCAAGGCTAGGGATGAAACACGTACCGTTTTACGACTACACTCAATTGGTCAGTGAACCGAATAAAGCCCTGAAGCGGCATTTGTCGATGCTGTACGAGTCATAGCAGCGTTTTCTTCTTGTATTGCTGTTATTATTGTTTGCTCTCTATCTCGATAGCTCGCTGCGTGACCTCATGCCCCTCGTGCCCCTCGTTTCCACTCGTCAGACTTTCAAGCGCACCGTTTCTTACTTCCGCTTCTGCTTTTTTATGTTCCTCCAATACGAAGAAACAAAGAACAAAACCGAGGAAGAAGAAACAGATAGAAAAAGAGCGCTCGAAAAATGTTTTCTTCTTATTTATATAAGAAGAAAAGTAAATAAATGCTACGTAATTGGCAGTGAATGAGCAACATCTTTAAAAAGCTGCGCTTAAAGATGGTGTAAAACCTGAAGAAATTAGTCAATTCGTAGGAATTATTAATAATAATAAGTAGATTGCAGATATTTATATATTTGTGGAAAATTTAAAGATTTAGGAATGCATAGAATACACGTATTATACAAACGTGTATAAAATATGCAAAATACAGTACTCGTTATAACATTAAGTAGATGAAATATATCTCTGCCTAGGTATCACTCGTTTAGATGTGTTCATAAAACCACAATTCCATACACCCTAGTTGCAACTAGATTGTATCGCGTATGCTTATTATTTTATCGGATAGACATACACCAGACGTTTCAATAATCCTCGGTAAAAAAAAGCGATTCTATGTAAAAAAAAAAAAGACAAGTCGAAAATATACACAAGAATTTGTTGATATAATGTTCAGTTTTCATATTTGTCAAGTATACTTAAATTTAGCTAATTCTGGACAGAGGCAAATTAATCGACACTATTATACGTGTGAAAATAATACGTGTCAAAAATGTGAAATAAAGTTTGCTAATTATTTAGAAATCTGCCGCCATCTTGGATTTCGACGATTTCTTAATATTTCGTAGAAATAAACATTTTAAACAAGCCTTTCCTCCGCATGTTATCGCCCAACTATTCTAGTTTTCGAAACTTCTCGTGCGTTAATATTGATTGTCGACCGCCTCATTGATATTCAAAATTAAGATCGAGCGGGTTACAGAGCTCGTATAAGAAAAAGTTGCTCAGAATCATACTCCCAACTACATGTTAAAAAATCATCGAATCAGCAAAAGTTTTCCAAATAATTACCTATAGCGTTTTATAGAACGCTTTGTTTCCGAAGAAATGAAATTTGAAATTTTTATTTTACATTGTCCTCTTGGTTTTGCGCGCAGAATAACCTCCTTCTGATCGTTTGATCAAACCTAGTCCGTAATTAATCAAGTTTACATATATTTTAAACAAATTCTCAAACTCGATTTTCACGAAAGCGAAGTGCCGCATAAAAAATCGTATTCTAAATATTCGATTTATTTTTACACGTAGAATCACTCTTTTGCTGATTGTATTTAATGGCACGTCCTGCACCTAAAGTTAGCACCCTACATTTTTCAAATCCCGTTTCTTTTGTTGTTGTTGTTCCAAGTTGTTCTGCGCTTGTTCTACATTGTTACAAAAAAATGCTCATGTATCTCGAAAAACAATTTTAGACGATTTTTAGTAGGTCAACAACCCTCCAAAAAAATAATTTTTCTTGAAGATGTTCTTCTCGAGTATGTAAAAGTCGTTCCGGGTTGTTCCAAACGTTATTCCAAAGTAGTATTTCGATATCATATTTAGTTTAGGAAATAATTTGAAAAAATTGTACCTGTAAGTAAATTGACGACGGACACTTTTTCATTTTTACAGCAATAATATACAGTAAAGAGTTGTTTTCTCTTAGAACGCGTACTTACACCCCTAGAACAAAGCAGAACAAAAATTTCAAGAGCCAAACACAAATACAAGGGTGACTTCATTCCTACGTCGACGTCTAAGCTTGGCTGTTTGGAACAATTACCTACAGCTCTAGGACAATCCAGAAGAAAAATTTGATGTTTGGAACATGGAACAACGCTTCACTCTTGTGTCGACACTGCCTTTCGACATTGGCTTGTGGGCACAGTTTTTTCAAATTGTTTCCTAAACTAAATGTTACGTCGCGTAAGACGGTCCGTGCGACGTCCCTCATGGTCTGGCCGCCGAGGCCCACACACCGTTACACTGACCCTCGAGAAACTTAAGGAATCACCATAAACCGAATCTTTTCAGTTTAATTTCTATTCATATAAGTATTTTCGGTTTATGGATGGTCCTTAAAAAAGTCCTTAGGTTTATTGTACGCTCTTATAACTTACGAAGAAAGCGGTTGTTTGTCTAGCAGAATAGCAGGTTTTTTCCCATTAACAAGGACATCTATGAGTCCCATCTGCAGGAGACTTTCTCCTCATATTTTCCTTTATTAACATTGGCTATAACCACTGGGTATCGCGGATCGCTCCCTCGCTTTCCTACCGAAAAGTGTGGACAACGAATCCGCGTCCTTAGTTCAAAAAGGCACACCCAGACCGAGCTTTCCTCCGTAATTGTACGAGACAGGTCACTACTGCTCTTCCAATCTTCGGGTAGTCAACTCAAATATCTAACTCTTGGAGCAGCCATCTATTCTTTCATTCGCGACGTCGTCATCTATTATTGCTTCAAACTTAATCTACTCTCTATTAATACGAATCATCTATCAAGTATACTACTATTAATCATTTATATTAATTATATCTTCCGACACGACGGAACCTCAAGTGTAGTAAGTTGTTAAAAATACAAATATTATAGAACTGTAGACTACTGTTTTATTCCACAACAAATACCCCTATTATCCCACAAGAAATAAGGGGATCGACCTATTCGTGGTGTCGATTGTTATAATCGTAACGGGAATTTACGACTCCCGTTGACGCGCTTCAACGCGATCGCGTCTCCTCGCGACTGGACGAAAATACACTAAATATGATGTTGAAATAATACTTTTTAAAATTAGAACAATCCAGAATAATTCTTACATATCCGAGTTTTGGGAAACGACAACTGACCAAAAATTCACTTTTTGGGGATTGTTCCTGGAACCTTTCGAAATAATTCGTTATTAGTTTGAAGCAACGTAGAACAAGAACAAAATATTCAGGATTTAAAAAATGGGAGGCTAATTTCATACAGGTATACCCTGTGTAGACGATTATCGTTAAACCGATAAAAATAATGCCGTTTAAATCGGCCGCTGAAACCGGTGGTCATAAGTTGGTTCGAAAATTGAAATACTCGTGTCACGTAGTTCCTAGCCGGACGCGAAACGAAGCTTCCATTTCTATTACACCGAATGTTGCGGTTTTTTCCGCTTACTACAAATCGATATTTTACAACGAATCATGAATCGAAATGACCGACTTTTCCGCGCTTATTTTTTAAATATATCTGTTGATACTGTCGAGACTGGAGCTTAGAAGGAATAAAGGAATATCAAAAAAAATAAAAAAGAAATGATAATGTTTCGATAGATATTAGGTGTACTTCAGTGTAGATAAGCAACAGCCATTGATAAAACTTTGTAATACCAACGATAACTATTATTGACTCAGGCACTTCAGCTTCAAACTATGCAAACCTCTAATACTCGGATTTCTGCTCGTGATTCATTTTAAGCGAACTGTATTCTGTCGTAATCACCGTGATTAGCTTTAATTGAACGTTTTTAGCATTTATTTATTTTTATACAGCTGCATTGCCATATTCTATCAATTACTGTAAGCCTATTGTACGTCTAATCCTTGAGTCTGATGAAAGAAAGAAAATGTAACGACACTTTAATATTTTTCTTAAATTTCCATCACAACCGACTTAATTCATTTGCTAAAACTAAAATAAATTTGTACAAGTGGCCACATTATTCTAAGCAAAATTTTCAAACTCGTTATCTACGTATAAGTATCAAACATCGCATTGAATAAAAAAGATAATTAACTATCAAGATAGAATTATATCTTGAAATACTGATTTTTAATGTTTTTCTATATTATAAAAAATAATTTTAAATAAGGAAGGGGTGCAGGTTACATCGGAAACTCTGTTCTGATATAATAATATGTACTCATTGCCGGAAGGGTTATATTCGAATTCGATATTTTTATGCGACTGGAAACTTATTTATGTACCCACCTTTCTGCGTGTCTTAAGTGTTAATCCTTACTCCGTGAACGTTTTTACGGTTATCACTAACTGTAAACGGTAATCTGTGTCTTACGTGTTTTTCACCGATTAAAAGTTTTTGCAAAAATTTGTAAAAATTCGTATAGCATCACCGAAGCTTCTATTGACATGATTCAAGTTGTCTCTCCTTCGACTCTTTTTTAGGACAGTGAACTGCTCGTTTGCGAGAAACCGATAAAATTATCAAACTAACTTGGACACGAAAGAACCCGGTGTACGAAGTAAAAATATTACCTTGTTGTGCTTTGTTATCTAGTTCAATGCTTTGTTATTAAGCGATTTAATTATAGTTCTTTAGATTTTAGGCTCTCTATGAATCAACATACATAGATACATATTAACGTTAGTTCCACCTATTGTATATTATTATATATACATTTCTCATTCGTTGCTATAGTTTAACTACATTATTTATTATACACGAATAAGTGTCATTTCTTAAGTTCTCGTTACACAGATTCGTAGATTTTGTATATAGCATGATGTGGTGCAAACCGTACACAGTTCATTCGCGTGTAACAAGGTCAACGTTGGCTAGATGATCGAATAGAAGTAAAGTGGAAACATGTTGCAAAAGCAAAAGTACACTATCATTAAGTTTATAGAATAGATGTATAGAATAGATCGCAATAAATAAAATATCGCGATGAACAAAAGTATTGGCACCAGCTAACTTGTAAAATTCCTTGTAAAATTCTCTAAAAACTATGAGCTCTATTTAATTTGTTCCTAAAATTGAATGAACAATTTATGGAATTTAAGCGTTGAAGATAAAGTTGTGAAAAATTTGTATTCTGACAATTAATTGTTACAAGTAATGGAAATTCCTGTTTCATTTACAATTCCTCGGTACTTACATCGTTTCTAGCCTATTTTTCAGTTTCTGTATCTTTGGTTTCATATTGGCCTGGAGATGATTCTATATTTAATTCACACATACACACAATACTTAAAATCTTATGTTTCCTTACAAGTAGTTCATTATGTATTCCTTACTATTTACTTTTATTGTAGTTACCTGCAGTTATAAACAATCCATTCAACGCATAAATTGTGATATGCTGAAACTTTAAACACGAAAGTTAAATGGAAATTTAAAAATAGGAAAGTCCAATTTTTTCTTTTTATCATCGCTGTATAAAGCTCCGTATTACAACATAATGCCTCGGAAGCAGGAATCGAATGAAACTGTTCAGATGTCCAATTAATTATGAGATAACAATAATTTTGTGATTAGTTAGAAAGCTAACTAAGAAACAGTTATAAAATGAAGGGTATCCATTGAGATTTTTACTCCATGCATTCTTGTATATATAGGAAGCTTTTATCTTCGTAGAAGCAGAAAAGAGTTCCAGTTAGGACCATTTATTTTAATTTGAAAAAATCAAAGTCGAGCGTTTCTAGCGATTTTAGGGCAGACATTAGTAAAGAATTTGTAAAATATATTACTCGTAAAACTAAATTCTGAACTCTGAGCATACATGTACTTAATCGCTTTTTCTTTTCTTCAATTTTTCTCTTATTGTCAGTGACACAAATATATAAATTAAAAAGCAGAGAAGAATGATTTTTATTTAAAAATGTATTAAAAAGAAGGAAATAATTTTCTTAATCAGGTACCATTAAGCAATTGAATGTAATAATAATATTCAGGGATATCTATATGTGTTGAGTACGCACGGTAATCATATAATCATATAAAGGATATCACTCAATTGTTGAACTCGTATTACTAAAACTAAGAACCTGGCAAACTCATTGCAGCAATTCGACCAATACCTTTTCCGTTTTCTTGGATGAAGTCTTGGATAAAGAAATATCTAACGAAGACAAGGAAGGCAATTCCCTAATGATCGCAAGCTTAGAATGGAAGAATATTTGCCTCAAATCGTGAATTTGAGATTTATCTGATCAAACAGATAGTCTTTGAAAGTGTTAAAATACTAAAAGCTTTGGAACTGAACAAATACGAGCTCGCCAGGTTCTTATTTTTAGTAATACGAGTTTAACAATCTAATGATACCCTATTAGACGATTACCGCGTATGCTCAATATATACAGGTTTCTCTGTGTATTATTATTACATTCAATTAATTAATGACATCTGATTAAGAAAATTTTCTCCTTTTTGGTACATTTTTAAATAAAAACCATCTTTCCTCAATTTTTCCAATTCGTGCATTTTATTTTCTACTTTTTAGTGGCGATCGGTGATGATTGTGATTGGTTGATGAAAAGGTTTTTTTTTTAGATCTCACCTTGGCTACTCAGATAATTATTTTCAACAAACAGATTGCCAATTTTTTTAAATTATATTGTTATGGGAAATGAGTGCGTATTCCAAATTTCATGAAATTTCTCTTCGAAAATCTCACACGGACAGACAGATAAACGGAAGAATAAACTAAATAAAAACCATTAATAAAACAATCATATTTATAAATAGCACGATTTCTCTTCTATACTTATTCTATACTTACAATTATTAAAGATTATTCTACCTTCAGAATTTTTATCAATGCAATATAAAAAAAGTGAACTTAATGCAGAGAAAAAAATGATTGTAAAGTTATAAAATCAGTGAATAACTTTTATCCATAAAAGTGAACAGTTCTATTCGATCTCTGCTGAAACGTAAAGTTCTACCGTCAAGTATCGTCGTTGCATGTATTAATAGAAGTATTTGAAATAAAAGAATTCTTAAACGTATTCTTTGATACAAATTGATCGATTCCTGAAACTGAAAACCGCGATGTGCAGCGATTTTCGCATGTTCGAAACAGACAGCGCAGAGTGTAACCCTTTCTTAGTAATCGTAATCGTAATAATGAAAACATGATCAATTAGTACTGTTCGATTGTTGCGTTAATAATAGAGCCGTTCATTGTCCGAGTCATTCAACTTGCAATTATTCCAGTCCAATAATTACAATGGCGAGCGTGGAATCACTATGTCAGAATTAGCATGGGACTGATAAGGGAGAAAAAAAACGTAATCGGCCAGTGAGTACCAGTGACACACGAAGGCTGCACTCGAGATAACGGAAGAGTACAAGAAATGAAGCGTCAGTCGCACGACAAACAATCAATTACGGACCATGAATAGTCTGTTCAGGCTACTGTACATTGTCCAGCCAGCCACTGACCGGCGTTTGTAATTCGTTAATTGTTTTATGCCGGACGTGTCAGTTATATTAAAGACTGCCATTACTCCTTTAATACCCCTGGCAATAAGTTTCCAAGCATACGTGATAGTACTAAGTTAACTGAAAATATAAACATTTTCAACACGTATTGTATTGACTGACTCAAGTTCGAACGCCGAAATATGAATTTTTACAAAAAATCAAACAGCATTCCTTTGTTTACATTTGTTCAACCAAAATTTTCGTTTGTTCATTCTCCAAAAAGGGTGAGCTTAAATTTTTAATTTTTAACAATTTTCATTTGATAATAACTTTTCTGCGAAGAGTGGACCGAACGGACATTTTGGCTGGGTAAATCGTGGTTAAACATGCCCCACTTAAAAATCAACGAAAAGGTTCAGGAGGCGCTGACTACGGATTTTTTTAAATTTTTATTTGGTGACAATATTTTTTTTGAAGGGTGGACAAATAAAAGTTTTGGTTGGACAAAAAATGTTGGTTTTCGTGAAAATTCGCATTTAGGAGTGCCAACTTCACACAGCTTGCTATTTTTCCAATTGAGATTTTGTTTGTTAAATGTACTGATTTCGTTAATAGCCAAAACTTCAATTATTTTTGTATTTATTTCATATCACGTCGATTTAACCTTCTTATGTACTTTTACCCACATCATAACATTATTATTTATTTTTTACATCTTAAAACTTACAATTAGTATTACTGCGACATCTTATTGCCAGAGATAGTAAAACGGCTGTCGAACATTACTTGAATTTAGTCCATGCCCAAACCCACAATCGGTTTTGCTTTGTTCTTCTTGGGAAAATTCAAGGAACTCCATTACAATTTCGAAAACAGTTTTTAAAAAGGTACGAGATATTGCCAAGTAAATATTGAAAAGGAAATGAAAATAAATTAATGTTCAGAAATTAAATAACAAGCTTTTTTCCTTCGGTTCGTTCTTATTGCCACCTATGCTAATGAAATCAGTTCAAACGATTGACTTTTATATCAAGGAATCTGCAAGATACGCAAATGTACGTCTATAAATATAATTTATGATTTTGTAAATTCGCCTCATTTTACTCAATGATTACCTCCAAGATTAATTATGTGCAAAATTTTATAAAATCCATCTGCAATTTATAAATTGCGTAATTGTAATTTAACAACTCGTTTAGTTTTTCTTCAAAAATATGCAAGTCGAATTATATCAGTATAAAAATGATAATCATTCGATACTAATTTTATATATTGCATATTATATTCTAATTTGTGTACGTGTGTGTGCACGCGCGCGCGCGTGATGAATCTCAATATTTTCGTAAAGGAAAAAGGAAGAAAATGGAAAGATAGCAGAAAGAATTTTTACATACATTTTACATTATATATAATAGTTGTTAGAAATAGGTAGGTAAAACTAAAATTTCAATTTCATTCATGAAAGCAAAAGACAGTTTCTTGAAAAACGTGAATGTTTCTGGGAAATGGGATAATCTTGAGATGCTGATATTTTGACATGCAAGATGTATGTAACATGCTTAATATCTTTCACTGACTTGTCATAATATTAGAATTAAATACATCGACAAAAGCCTTGATCCTTTTATACAAAATAAAACATTTATTCATAAGCGTTATACATGCATATTATATTATGTTATATTAAGCATACATGTGAATACGTTTTAATGTATTATATTAAATGAAATAAAAAATGCAGTTCTCTCATCTATCGCATTGTACCGTCTGAAGTTTCACGCAAGGAGAATTTAACATACAATCGAAACTATAATTTATACAATACAATAGAAAACGCAGTGCCTAGTTTTCCTTCTTCCTTTCATTATCTTTTATACAATAACAACAAATTTTAAACATTTTGTAAAAACAAAAACTTAAACTTCTTTTTAGCGCAAGAAAAACTAAAGGGGTTACATAATTAATTTATTAATACAATAAAATAAAACCTTCTAGATCAATCCCAAAAAATTTCATTTAACTTTATTTATCACATATCGTAACATAAGCATTCAAAGTATATTCAAAAGTATACGCACTCGCAAATCTATTTTTAGCGAGACTGATTAATTCGAGATATTGTGTTAACGTCACGTTTTGTTCTTTTGGCAGAACGTATGAATCACGTCTTAATCCACTTTCTTATTTTGTGTGTAATATATTTCATTTGTATTTCAGACATTACTATGCGGATGATTTTAATATGAAATATTATTATACGAAATTCAGAAACGATTTACATGAAAAGCAAAAACTGTATCATACTGGTATGACATTTTTATATTAGGGAGAGGGGAGATTTATCTTGTATCCTTGAAGATTATAGTTGTTGCAACATTTTCACATACAACCAATAAACTGAAAAGCTTGTAACGAATAACATAAAAGAATGTACTACTCTAACAATTTTACCTTAAAATATTGATAGGTTGAGCAAAAAGGAATAAAGAGCACTCGCAAGTTCCAGGATACAGCCCATTGTGTTTATCTGTAGCTCAGGATCATGCATCAGATATATGATAAAATTTATGCACACGTTTTATCAATAGTGTATATCGCGTATCGTGTATCACAGACACATTCATACTAATGAAGAAACTAATTTAGAGATGGAATATTAAACTATGCAATAGATTATCTTCAAGCATTGTAAATAAATCAAGGTTACAGTTTTATTCAGCACTCTTAATTTAAGCAGTAGCAATAATCCCAAGGTCTTTTTTAATAACTTTTTCTTCTTTCTTTATATGTATTAATTTTCAGAAAGATACGATAAAATCTTTAACGACATACAATCTTTACTCTAAATTAAACATTTTTTTTAAAAGCAACTAATTAAATTGAGGAGGAATCGAGGAGTAAAAGGATATACGTAATAACTATTGCTTACAATCTACTTTACTAAAGCGCGGGAACATCCATAAATTTTATATTACTTGTTTCTTCTTCTTCTTCTCCTTTTTTATAATTACGCGCTAAAGGTAAACTATTTTGCTATTACAGGTTACATATATCTATTAAGATGCAGTTCTGCGTATTAAAAATTTACAAACAAGTGACATACATCTGAAAATGAAAGCATGTATAAATTGCTAAATAATAAACGATTTGGAATGGAACCAGCAACATATTAATCTACAAACTTTTCGATTTTACATTAACGTTTGATTATAATACCGATTTATTATATTATATTATTGGTACTGATTATATACTACTACTATAGTACATATAGTGATTTATATTAGACATGTATAAAAGATTATAAAAGAATGTATGATGTATAGACTTAGCATTTGATATATTCACAAAGATCATTAAAATCACATTGATATGACCGATTTGAATATAATTACGTAAAGGAGAAACATATCGGAAATATAGTTTCATAGAATTAGACCTTATTGAAAACAAGACATAGTTTTAAAAAATGTTATGAGATTTCTCATACATGTATGTGTATTAGGCGGGTTGGAGACAGTAGTACAACCAGAAAGGAGATCATACATGTAAAAATATGATAATTTTGTCATTAATGATTTGAAGATAAGGAAATCACCTTTTCGAAAAAATGTCAAATACGCAATTAAGATGGATTTACATTATACATTTCGACACGGGTCGATTCCATTCTGACAAACATTCTTATGAATAGTCAGATAGGACTGTTCACATATAGCGTAGCGGATTCGTTCTGACACGTTACGTACGAAAAGATACCAGCACCGGTATTAAACAATGAAGCATGCGATTTAAACGAGACCCTTCACACTATCCGTCATCGACCGGTGCGTGACGTTGCCGTTAAATAACGTCCCCTGTTGTATGGTATAAATTTACCTTTAGACCTGGTTATCGTGTCAATCCAAGGTTTGTAAAGTCGACATCCTCAAGCGCAAACTTTTATTGAAAACAGAGTATTCCTTTGCCTACAATCTGTCCACGTTTGTCCAAACAAAATGTCCTGACCATAACTTTTTTCTGAAAAACGAACAAACCAAAATTATGGTTGCACAAACGTAGGCAAATCGTGAGCAATCATATCCCACTTACAAATCGATCAAACGACTCGTGAAACGCTGATGTCAATTTCTTTTCAATTTTAATTTGATGATAATTATTTTTTGAACGGTGTACAGAAGGATAATTTTTAAAGGGCAATCAATAATGAGCATAGTACATCGTATATTCGTAATTTGTAATATCAAAGTATTCTAAATCATTCCTTTTGCACGCATAAACAGGAGCGAAAACAGAAGCGAAAACGACACAAAAATACGCGATGAAAACAAATTTTATGAGATTATGTTATACAGAATGAAGAAATTTCCTGAATATGTACTTTCATTGCATATAAAATAGCATTAATAAGCAGAATCGCATGTGAAATATTGTACAAATTAGGAAGGTGAAATTTGAACACATTTATACATTGGCGTGTGTAAATCTTTCACGAGTCAGAAAGGTACAGCAGAAAGGAACTTTAACAAACATTAATATTTTGGATACGACTTGGGCGATAGAATATAGTCCCAATTGCTTTCTTCAGAGTTACTGAAAGTAGATATAATTTCACGTGTTAGGTTTAGATGATTTATTCTTTAAGTATATGATGTAAAGTCTTTTATAGATGTTATTATAAAATTCGATGACATTCTTTTAAACTCTTGCTTTTTTTATTCCTCATATATAAAAAGAATACGAAAAAACGAACGTTATTGCTACAAGAAATATCTTCCATATAGAATATACGATTCTATGAGAACAATTGAACGTGTACATTACTTGTACACTACGCCTGTAAAATACACTCTAAAAAATAATTTTATTAAATTTAGAAAACATTAAAATAAACGTTATCTTTTATTATGTAATTGTAAATTACAATAGCAGACAGACTCAAATATACGTGAATATCATAAATGATTGATATGTGTAATGTATTCAAGAGCAGACGCATGATTTAACCGACAAATCAAACTTTAACTTCGACCGAACAAAGAACTCGGTCATGTCATAATTGGTCAAATGCTCGAGCATTGAATTATAAAACGCGGTTCCATAGTGGAATATAAACGAATCTAAACTATTATCACTGTTTTGAGATATTTATTTAAAAAAACTAAAACGAAATGAAATTCTTATAGCGGCACTTTTCTAAACCATTCCTAGAACATTTTATCCGAAAATGCTATCTATAAACGACTTTTCACTAGCAGATTAGATATCCCAATAACAGTTCAATAACTTCAAAGACAATAATTCCAATTTATTATTTTTATTATTATCGGAAAAAGTCATACTGAAATTTTCGTTTAATCACAATCAGCTCATTAATTTAAGTCATCTAGCTAATGAAAGTGCACATAACATTCCTCGAATAACTCTTTTTTTGTTAAAAAAATATGGACTTGAGAAATTCGCAAAGAACTGTAAATATTTTAACAATCAGTCATACAAATTTATGAAACAAATACTTTGATGAAATCCTTGAATAAACAAAATTTTGTCTATGCATTTAGAATTAACCGTATTTTTTATTACAAATCAATATCTACTATTAATTGTAATATTTATATATATTAGTAATTACTTAATTACCTCATTATACTCATCTAGCATAAATTCTTCTAAAATTCAAGAACTTAATGAACATTTAAAAAACATGTTTTAATTTATTTAAAATTACTGTAATCAATTTAAGATACAACAAGAAATAAGTACTATTACTCACTGTATTTAATTAAACTGTAAACTACTGACTATATAATACAATACATATTATACAATGCACATGATATGATAACAATACACATACTATAAAATACAAACTGATGTACTTAATTAAGCAATAAACTACTTTTCAATACTAAACGAAGAAAATATTCTCCCGTTTCTAAAAATAAAATTATTGCATATTCTGTACATCTTTGATAAATCTTTCAGAATAATCGGCTTATTATTTTTTGATATACAAAAATTTCCATCTAACTTAACTTATCGTTACATTGCCACAGAAGTTGCGCGCTGATTGGTACACAACGTTATAATCGGAATAAAATCTCTTCAGTCACCCTCAACGGTGAACCGTTAAGGGGTTAAAGGTTAAAAAAGCGGGACACACGAATAGGGACGCAGGGATGACGTTATTAAAAGTTGGAACAGTTCAATGACAATCAAGTAACGATCAGAAATCATAGTAAGTCTTAAATTTGTCACGTGCAACAGTTTTCTAGAGTACTTTGACCGAACAAGTTATTTATATATTTGCATGAATTTTATATATGTATATAAACATTGCAAAATATAAAGATTGCCAACCTTGAGTGATAACGTTTAAAATGCCCTTGTAAAAAATTACATACACGATATTTTACAACTATTTGACGAATGACTTCCTTATCGTATTAATAATATATTAACAATATCGTCAAACAATTTGTACGATATCTACAAGTTATATACAATCCTAATATTTCAAGTTCTTTCCTTTATATTTAGTTGCAACTTGAAATATATAAAAAACCATTGTATAAAAATATTTAACTTCGCGTATCCTTCGTAAATGTTGAACATCGATATCGCGTTATTCAGTGTACCGAAAGTTTTCTTACAGATCACAATTCCATATATAAAATAGATTTCTTTACTTCCTAGATTACAGAGAAAATACACAAAAATGGACCGCATAAAATATGTATTACGTTATACACAAAACTGTCGTCAATGACTATGTTGTCGTTGCGACGTTAAAGAATGGAAAAAAAAGAAGAAAATATGTATTACGCTCTATCTTCGAAATTACCACATTTTTCTTTATTCACATTTTTCACTCGAATAGCTACTATCAAACTTCATTACATGTATTTGAACCTTCTGCGTAGAGTTACGATGAAAAAATCAATTCAATTCAATTCAATTCAATTCAATTCAATTCAATTTCAAATTCAATTCAATTTCAAACTCAATTCAATTCAATTCAATTTCAAATTCAATTCAAATTCAAAATCAATTCAATTCAATTCAAATTCAAAATCAATTCAATTCAGTTGATATTCTAAAAGCTTATAACGTTAGAACTTGAAATACTCTTTTATCTCCCTGCTGTTCTAAATCTTCTAGAGAAAGGAATACTTAATTTTACTAAGTGCTCACAAATTTCTTTACAGACAAGTTGTTTCACATAATATGATAACAATACACATACTATAAAATACAAACTGATGTACTTAATTAAGCAATAAACTACTTTTCAATACTAAACGAAAAAAATATTCTCCCATTTCTAAAAATAAAATTATTGCATATTCTGTACATCTTTGATACATCTTCCAGAATAATCGACTTATTATTTTTTGATATACAAAAATTTCCATCTAACTTAACTTATCGTTACATAGTCACATAATAAATTTAAGTAAGCGAATTTTTAGATGTTACCCGATGCCAAGATAAATTTGTATGTAATTACTGATCAGCTGCTAAACTTCAGCTCAATCTTCGGAAATTATACGATACAAAGATTTCAAACAAAATAATAGAATATAACACAAATATCCATAGGAGACCTATCAAATGTATCACAAAGAGATCATTCATTTTTATTACTGCTTTCCTTTCCCGTCAAGCTATGCTTTAAATACTAAAAAAAAAGTCCCCGTTAGGAAGCGAGTTGATGTATATACCTTAACGCTATTGTTCAAGTAAGCGTATAGTGCGGAAATACTGGAAATTATATAACTGACAATGAGCCGTAACTTCTTGGAACGAACTTTGACAAGAGCAACCCATGCTGCTCTCTTAACTTAATTAATGCTTTATTAATAAGTCTCTTAAATTATGGTAATTCTTTCTGATACTTCTAAAAAAAAGTTAAATATTCCTGATACTTTTACAAAAGTTAACAATGCGATTTCAATCGTGTACGAACTCTTTTCTTGAAGAACATTTGGCCGACCACCTGCGTATCTCGAATCGGTTTATTCAGTTCGTCACAGGTTCGAAACAACGTAACAGAATAATATCTATGCCTCATTACAACCAATCCTCGGATCGGAAACGAAGGATCAATTAGGACCTACGCAGAGATGTTTATTATCTTCTAAACTTCATTATCATATGTGTTATTGTTCTATGAGATTATATAGAGAAATTTATTTTTAAGCGAATTCTATATAAGAGTAAACGTTGTTCTCGATTGACACTTCGCTTTATCGCTACAAAACAAAACATTTGATATTCCAGGTAACGATGACAAACTCTCCGGCAGTTAATTCTTAGAGATAAAACATTTACACTACTACCGGAAAGTCGTACAAATTTTATAATGCAAACACAGTAATAATGTGCATAGAAAACTAAGACTCCTGTTTGACGTTTGGTAGAGAATCAAAAATTATTCGTGAATTTTTAACGGTACGTTATATTTAGTTTTCATATGATGGTACTCCAACTCGCTTTGTTAGACGTTTAGACTCGATATGCGTAAGAGGTTTAAAGCAAAATTGGAGAACACACAGATTAAACGTGACGTTACTGTTTTGTAGTTTTCTCGGACGATAATAGATCTTTCTTCTAAAGTTATGCAAAACATAGAGTGACGACTATTCTTAGCGCGACAAAGACAAATATAAGGAAAAGAACACTGCGCATCGATTATTTCTTCAATGTTATCAAATATTTAAAACAATATTCACAAATGATTCAATAAATTAAGAATCCATGGATGTTACTTTGAACATTTAATAAAATAATTTTAAGCTGAAAATAATTCTTTGACGCGCTAGTGGTCACGAAAGAATTTCTTGTATGTACATTATATGATTAGTCCTTCTGCCCTTTTAATTAAGAAAAGAATTAGAGTCGATATATTTGCAACTGTAAAGAAAACGGTTTGTAACACTGTAGGTGATCAAACCTATACAAGAGCACTAATTCATTAGTTTGTTAATCATTCTCATTTGTATAATTCGATAAATCTATAATAACAGTCTAATCCATGATAATAATCTAATCGATGCTAAATTCCAAGAAAAATGTAGGATGGAAACATTGGAAATGATAAATAATAAAGACAAAAGGTATGTAACTACACAGATCAAAAGATTATGGAAAATTATAACGAAATCTTGTTAAGAACTTGCAATATAAAAGACTAAAATCAAGAGAACAGTCAACATTCTTAAAACGTTTGATATTTGATCTTCTCCTAAATAAATACATTAAATTATTTGTATAAATATTAATATTTTAGAAATTGTATATATTTGTAATTAAATTACAAAGTGATTTTATTATGTAAACGAAAGTGTACATATAAATAAAAAATTTTGTATAAAGAGATTTTTCTCTTCTAGTGCATTACGGCAAGAGAAAAAAATGAGCATGTAGCAGTCTGCAACTTATTTTTGGACGTAGAGCACTGGCTTGGAATGAATCATATCTACTACCAAACGATAAGCGTCCGTTTTTCCTTTGAAATAATAGTTTGAAATAACTTCATTAAAGCAAAATTCTCATTACGTAAAGAAGCATATACACACTTAGTGTATAAAAGTATTGCATCATTTAATATACACATGTCAAAGTTATTTTTCACGTAACCTATATCCAAACAAAAAGGTACAATCGTATTCTTTCGTCAATTGTCGAGACATCGATATAATTTTTGACACTATATTTGAAAAAACATTCGTTTTCCGGTATCTATACAACTTACAAAATGCGAAGTAAAACGTTAATGCGCAAATTCTGGTAACTGCGAGTAACAAAGTAACGAAGTGTATTGAGACACCATTGGCAATGACTCGTACAGTGCTGCCATCGGCAGAGAAACGGGAGATTCCCGCGGCTAGCAAGTGAGTCACGCGTGCGAATGGGCTCGTTCGTCTGTCGAAGTGTCCTTCCCCACCCCACGGTCTAACAAAACATCCTACTCATTCTCTGTAGACTGACGAAGTGCCAACACCCTCCCCGCAAGCGTCTTCGCAACACCAAGCGCACACGAGGACGATTGCTGGTTCCCCGTTGTGTCTCCGTGAGTCGACAAGACTCGACTTGACTCGGCTCCATTCGCCTTGCCAGCCACGAGGAAACCCCGACTTCCCCACTCGCTGCCCACCACTCCGCACTTGCCGCTTACCGCCCATGATCGTTACCCCGCGCTATGCCCCGCCGACGAGCCGTTCTCAGAAGAGAAGCAGTAAACTCGACGCAGATTCGCGTTGTTCGACTTACGCCACGCCACGCCACGCCAAGCCGCGCCGCACCACACCACACCACACCACACCACACCGCACCGCACCGCACCGTACCGTACCGCACCGATAGAGCGGTGAACGGGTGATTAGGTCACGCACCCCGTGCGTCGTCTACGTGCCCTAGGCCGTTCACGGCCGTGTGTCCGCGGAATCCCCCGTTGTTTTTAACAGCCACCGATCACCTCCCTACCTATTATTACCAACATTCTCTGCCTCTGGTTTCTAACGTAGCTTGGAATGCGCCACTTTCACGATTTGCGCGAATCGCTTTATTTTTATTTCAACTGCTCGTGCTAACGTGCCGATTTCTTTTCAATTAAACACAGTTTTGTGAATAAAATATTGCGGTGATTTTATATTTTTCCAAATCATGATATCATCACTAGACTGCGGATTTTTATGCAAATTCGCATTTTTGAGAATATAATACGAAAAATAAAAGCTATTTTACCTATATACTATATATTTATATTACGTATGAAATGTAAAAAAACACTACACTAGATATTTTATATATTTTATGTTATATCATATACGTTTTATGCAATTTTACACTTTCGAGTTTCCTATAAATGATATTTTGATTTGATCGTGCACATTTGTATCGATAACCTCACACAGAGATCGTGTGATTTATCAAGCGCTATTCTTGAACGTTAGGAATGCTATATTAATAAATTGCTTAATACTACATTTTTAGTACAAAAAAGGAAGGATAAGAAAATAAAATTTGTTATTCAAGCTCAGTTACTATTCAAAAGTAACTTGAAGACAAATCTTTCGAGAAGTAACGTCATTAAAGAGTATTGCAAAGCGCATGCTACTATGCAGAATCTTTCCGGACTTATGTATGAGTATCTTTATATTTTCCTGGGACCGTAAATGTCATAAGTGATCATCACAGAGAGTGGTTTTACCAGGAAATTTCCACAATGGATAAACGATACTCAAGTATGCTGGCAGATTACTATTAAACGCTGAAAATGCTCCAAAGATAAAGTGTAGCCTAAAAATAAAGCCAGGTTTTCGTTTCACATATTCCTCGGTGGAAACAATTTCCACTGTTTTACAAAATTATTGCGAAACGCTTGTAACATTTTATAATAAAGAATAATAAAAGTATTTTCCAGAACACCGTTATTTCATACAATAATATATAAACATATATAAACTACATTTAAACTATACATATGATATGCAAACATCAAGAAGACATCAAAGAATAAATTTTCTAATTACAATAAGAATATTGTATTTCTATTTCTATTGTTGATCTTATAAAACTATTTCTTTTCCAGATGCGAGTATATCGTGTAAAACATTGGTTCTCGCATTCTTGAGTCACGATCACTTTGTACAAATATTCAACCTCAAAATATTTCATATCAGTGTAATATGGACGTCAACAAAAATAACTTATTACAATAAGGACGATAAAAAAAGGACGTCAGGCTTGCCTGGAAAGTTCATTCACGCTACAACCATTAAATGTTTAAGTATCATATTTTTGCATTTTAAATCTACATTTCCCAAGTCATGAAATATGTACATTTCCAAAAATCATCAAAATACAACGCATAAATTGCTGATTGATAAATTATAGTTATCAATTAATGAATTTCACATGAACATTTTAGTTTCTGCGCAACTTAACAGTATTCAATGCACGGTAATGACGGAATACTACTTGTGAATGGGTGATTAGGTCATGAATCCTACGCGCGGCGTATCGCGGAACATTCGTAATCAAGAATCGTGCGCTTTTTGTGAATAGTTTATCATTATTACTTATTATTATAGTGATGAAAAACATCTCTTATTGTTGTATCTCATTTAATCTAAAACGATTTATGAAGTGGATTACAACGTTAAAACGGAAGAGCTTTCTTCTCTATTAATTTGAACATTTTCCTCCTATTGTTTAATCCATATTTTTCGAAATGATATTAACATTCAATTCAACATAAAAACTATAATCTAAAGATTCTATGAGTAATTCAGTTATTTATAACTTGATATTAATATCGGGTAATTTATGCATGTTGCAGGAATAATAAGACAACTTATCAAACATCTTTGATATGGGAATGAGCGACAAACGAAATTTGAGCTTTTTGACGTTAACATAATTTTACCGCCAATACCCAAGATTAAATTATTTTAACGAGAAAAGAAAAGGGACCTTCCTCAAATTCACTTTTACGTGTCGGTTCCAGGTAAAAAAATTGGATTCATCTGTGTTTTTTACAAGAGAGAGAAGCAGATTTATTGATATCTGAAATATGAATTACGCGGTGGCTAAACGACGACGATTAATCTAATCTCAACCTGCAGCAAAATACAATATCACATCGAAAAATACGTCGTTATCACTGGTATGGTATATGGTTTTCGATCGGTTTTATCAGAATCAACACAAATTTTAAGAGCGTATCTCCAACTTCTCGTTTATTATATTAATGTTCCAAAACTTCCGCGCAATTCATTAAAAATTGAATAGCGTGCACTATATGCAATAAACACATTCGTGTGTTTATACATAAAAAGTAATTATCGTTAAAATTTTGGAACAGATTTTTCTAAAAGGTTTCTGTATTAAATAATTCGTTTCCTGTATTTTCTTAAAATAAAACATTAATAGAGACAAACGTGACTGGTAATACAGCTTGCTTTTTCTTCAGTAAACTCCCATTCAGTTCATTTCCTCTGTTGAATCTATTCTTAGCTTGCGAGTTCAGGAACGATCAAATGATAGTGCAACGGTTCTTTTTTATTGTGATCATTTATATTCAATTAAAGTATATGTGTACAAGCTGCCAGGTGAACGCCACGGAAAAGCGTCTAAAATTATACAATTTCTTTAAGAAGTTTAAATAAATCAACGAAATAATAATCTTGTTGCGATAACGAAAAGTACTTTGATGGTTGATTTTTTATATTCGAGTCTTGTTTCGTCCATAATGGGTCTTTCCCAAGTGCAGAAATAGCATATTAAAAGACATTAAATAATGTAATAGCAATATTAAGCTTTGCGATATGCATTTCTTTTTGTGCCATACATCAACATAGACAGAATATTCAAAACGCTTAGGAGGCATGTTCGTGATCTGAATAGATATCTGTTTAACGCAAATAAAAAAAATTTGAATATGCAGATACTAATTACAATATAAATCCATCAAATTGTAAAAAAGCATTACATTTTCTACAGATTCAGTTATAACGCAAATTTTTACTCAAAAAATAGGATTGTCGACCATGTTTGACGCCTTCAAGCGTTCATAGGCCACGACTATGAGATTTTCTTTCATATATGTGAGTATGTATTCTGTCAAGAAAACTATGATTTTACTGAACGCATATAGAAGCATTCGTAGAATGGAAAAGGTTAAGATTATACCAACTGCTCGGTGTGCGAGTTTTGATAATTATTTTCATTCAATTAAGATCCTTTGCGCCAAAAAAGATAATATTCGTTAAAAGGAAAATACAGAAGATGAGAACGAAAATCACTAGATAAAATCAGTACTTTGTATTTTGATGCGAGAAAATTTTACTCGCATAATATAATTTCAAATTAAGAGGCTGGAATAAGAATTGTGTCGGTTCATTGAAACCGTTAAAATTCCAAGATCGAAAGTAGTTTCGACGAGAGAAATGAATGCATTCAATGCTTTTGTAACGAGGAGAGCGGGAGAAATTTTCATGCAACGAATAAAAGCAACTGACATACACATCCTTTAATAAGTATATTTATTTACTGTCTGATAAGTAAATTCGAATTCGAATAATGATCGTCGAACTTTGGGTAATTATCAATATCATAAAAAGAACATAAAAACACGTGTTCTCTTACGGGGAAATGGTCGATCCCTTTGGATGGGTACAGGCGGGTCGTCTAAGCGGTCGGCTGGCAAGGAGTGCCAGATAAAGAACCCTACTCGACCAGAAAATCTAAAAAGTTAAATTCCGTGGTCGACTGAACATGACTAGGTTTTACTAACCTACACAACAGAATTTAGTGTTCATACACGAAAATTACTCGAAAAATAATGTCGATCATCGACTGTCAGTCAACCAAATATGCACTTACACAAAGCGACATATTAAAATTTCTCGCTAATCGGCTACTTAGCCGCCCTTTGTACCACCGTCGTTGTTAATGGACTATTTACAATATCGCACCGAAAAATGTCTACCTGCTAGAAAATTCCTTATACTTACAACCCCTTTTCCTACGATTTAATTTGGGCCCGTGCGTGCCGTAGTCAGTAACAAAATCGTTTACACACTTGGGCAAACAAACTTCGGGTCCCTTGATCTTCCTTTACTGAGGGGAGGTGTGTGTGTGTGTGTGGGCGCGCGCGCGCGTGTGTTTATGTTTTGATCCGTAATCTGTGTCATGAATCTATTTGACCATTTTCACGTTTATTCCGAATTCCATACGAGTCTGTCTTGCGATTTTCATATTTTACCCTCTTTCCACGAATCTCATTCGATATTATACGTCAGGGGATTAAGTTCATTACAAGGCCGTAAACACTTTATGGTATCAATGAACAAATGTAACCAAGTTTACCAGATTTACGACAACGATCTCTCGACTATTAAAGTTTTGACAAGTGAATCGAATAAATTTAATCGTTCCGTCAATATTGACTGGGTGCAATAGTTACGTATTTTAATCAGATGGTTTAAACGAGTATTCGTAACATCTTTCTTCTACTGGGACAAATGTGCTATTCATTTTTTCTATATACGAAATAACGTATCTCTCTTTCTACCCTTTATGACTGAATTTGAATTTAAACATTTAAAAATTTTTAAGACAAGAGGAAATCATTATATCACGTCGATCCATTTAACACTAACCTTACCAGGCCCGATCAAATGACCCATTTCAAAAATGTAGAAATTGATTAATCATACAATATAAGAATTTGCGCAAAGTTAGATGAACGAAAGAAATAACAATGTATGTACAACTTTAAATTAAATTTCGAAACCGGTCATTTGACCGGACTTGATAAGGTTAGCGTTAAATGAAATATATTTATTTGAAGAATATTATAATCAAAAATAACGAATGTGCTATGTAATTATTTTTATATTATATTAATTATTCAATTGACTTAAAAAATAAAAAAATATTTAAGAGAGACTTCTGTACAAATAATCGATTTTGCCTGAATTTAGAAAGAATTTAGCTATTTTCTCTATATAAAATCAATACATTATAACGGATAGATTTCCACACTTTTATTGTAAATAAAGCTTCTTTCAAATGAAAATTTCTCAAACTACCAATGGTATGTGAAATCATCATAGAATTTGAATCTGGGTTAACGCTCCGCAGCTGTCTTCCCAATTTCCTCGAATTCTTTTTCAAAACTTCTTGAAAACGGGTATCGAAAACACCAGCGGGATTCCATTGAAGTAACTAATAATTAAAGGCTATTTATAACATAGTTA
The DNA here is from genome assembly GCA_963556215.1 of Bombus vestalis. Lineage (NCBI taxonomy): Eukaryota > Metazoa > Arthropoda > Insecta > Hymenoptera > Apidae > Bombus > Bombus vestalis. Next base: position 5,273,214 of record OY744577.1, on the reverse strand, counting down.
GTTATAACATAACTTAAACTTTGTCGATTCGATATAACAGATAACAATTATCAAAATAAAGCAATTGAATTCTTTTAACAAGTTATAGAACTTCGTGCGTGTAACGCATGCATTTCTCTCACTTGAATAATCTGTCAGCGATGGTTGTAACATCACGTTCGTTATGTACTATTTAATAAAATAACGTCGGGTTATTTGTCTTTCTTCGTTTCATTCTTTGATAAATTTTTTCGTCAAAAATACGTAAAACGACATTCACACCTCGTGGAGAAATGTCTTCTAACCTAACCTCAACCTATATATGATACATATAATATAGAGTAACGAAGAATTTTTTAAAACCTATTCTTCTATCTAAACTGCCTATGTTCATAAATGTTAGCTCGGATGCATACAGTCACAAAGGAATAGCATGATAGGTGATTGCGTTTCCAACAAATTTTCAAAATCATATGTCTGGAAAAAATGTTATACCATTTTATTTATTTATTTATTTTCTTTATATAGAATCTCTGTCTCTCCAGTTGTACTGTTATTTCTGTCCCACCCTATACATATGCATTTGCGTCGAGGATATCAGCCTGGCGAGAAGAAGGCTTCCCTCTTGCTTTAATGACATACGATTTATTGTAAGGAATCTCGGTAAGTTTTAATTTTAACAATTTACTTTATGTATGTGTGCTCGTGTATGATGATTTGAACTCGACTTGTGAAAATCTATGTATGTATATACTGTAGTTGAATTGGAAATTATCGCTTTTACACGTCTCTTATCCAAATAAAGTGATTAATTTATTTTTGCGTTAACGTTTCCTTAAATAATGGCTTGGAAGTATAGTTATTTATAACAGAATTAAAAAATATAAAAAGGAAAAGATCATGAGTAATTTGATGTTTTCTGTAACCTAACAGGCTAGATAACTAAAGAATTCCAGTTGGTCGGTTCGATCTGGTTTCGACTTTATACAGCGGTCGGAGATCAGTCGTGTCACCTACAAGCGTGGCGTGTCGCTAGGTGTCTTTCTGGCGTAGCATGAAAATAGCCAAGCGTACTTGGAATATCGTGCGGCCTACGCGTTAGGCATGCTACAACGGCGTTAACCGAACGCTCTCCAAGCGTAAGCGAGTGCGAGATAGCACGAGAGATTACACGGCTCCTTCGAGGAGTGGGGAAATACGTATGAGAGAAGACCGTTGAGGAAAAAGAAAGAGACGGATCGCGAACAAAGAGAAGGACGGAAAAACAGGAGGGGAAGAAAGGCCGCGAAGCGGAGACAGGTAGATAAATGCGGTTTATGCTAGGAAGAAAGAAGACAGACGACCTCTTGTTGTCGCATCGTATCTTACGAGTATTCGGGGTCAGAGACGAGAAGAGGGACAATTGCGAGAATCGGCCAAAGAACAAGAGAAAGAAAGATAGGAAAAGAGGAAAGATAGAAAGAGAGGGAGAGATTCTAAGATTGACGGCAAAGGGAGGTTACAAGGAAAGAGGAACACGAACGAAGATAGAGATGGAGGAAGAGAAAGAGAGCAAATAAGAGATTCCAAGAGAGGAAAGGATTCATACACGTGCGCGCGCGCGCCTTCACGAGAGAGAGAAAAAGAGAAAGTCTGTAGCGAGGGGTAGAAAAAGAAAGATTCTCGGAATAGAAAGACGAGAGAAGAAGCGAGAAAGAGAGAGAGAGAGAGAGAGAGATTGGTAGAAAGAGAGAGGAGTAGCTCATGGTTCACCTGTCGTCATGGCAACGCCGTTTCGCCGCTCACTTGTTACTCCAGAAGCACGAGAACAACACAGAGGGACTTATACGCGCACTATCCTTTTCTCTTTGGTATGCGGTGGGACACAGAGTCGCGACTCCTCTCTCGTTATCCACTTACCAGCGCGTCAATCTGTTTGCTATGCAAATCCCATCCGACCGGTGCTGACGTAGACGGTAACACCAACGCAGAAACGGGTCCGTCGACGATATCTCCTACTAACACACTTAACGGTGAGCAGTTAGTCATTGCCCGCGTAGCATACACGTAGAAAATATAATTGGCTACCACGACGGACCACGCAGCAATTCCACACGGGTTCTCCTTTAGCCCCACCACTTTTCTGCTCGGTAATACTGATACCGAACTCACTACACAACTCTTGCCAGCACCAATACTACTTAGACATATAGTGCTGTTGTTACTACTACGATTACAATCACCAACCGTAATATCACCAATACAATGACAACATCGTGTCGGTAAACGCACCGCAAACTCCACAAACGAATTCCTCTTGCGACTTACACGGTTCCGCACTGATATATATACATATCAGTGCGGCTCCGCGACTCTTGTCTGACGTCATTGGCGCCTAATCGCAACGTATTTCGTGTATCACTTCGCGTACTTCTCTCGGACGTGCACCTCGCGCTTTAACCAACGATAAATTCTTCCTGTGTCTTTCTTCCTTTTTTCCTTTTTGCCTTTCTTCCCTCGCGTGATTCTCAAGAATAACGTTACGACGCGATTTCAATAGTCTTGGTTCAACAAGTATCCATGGCGGAATTTTCTTTTCTTTTTAGCATAAGTTTCCTATCGCGAAAACGATATAGTGTTACGCAGAAATCAGTTTCTTCGGTTCGATGAAACTTCGTTTGACAGCCAACAGGGACAACGTCATTTCGAGGAGACAGCTGGGATGCACTATAGCGTTACAATTTCTCGCTCATTCGTCCTCGATTGAGACGATAAAGAACCGATTCGATCTACCGTAAGGTACGATCTTGAAGCGCGTATCGCATATCGAGTGTTTGATCGCGCCACTCACTCGGCACAGGCACAAACCGCTTTCCACCGTGTCTAATACGTTACTACTCATCACTCTTCCTACAACATAATTCCTGTTCGACAACACTACACGCACTTTCCACGCTCCTGCTTGATCGTCACCACTACCACTACCACTACTACTATCACCACAATCTTTTCTCACTAAAAGAAGATGCTCGTACTGTGTAGCTGCGTTGCGAAACGGATGCGCGCTCGCCTCAACAAGTGATCGCAGCAGCAGTAACAGCAGAAGCGGCGGCGGCGACGACGACGGATCGTCAGCTCGTCGTTCCAGGGTCGTTCGTCGGCGTATAGGTGGCACAGCACGCGCATGCTACACCTCCTGACGGCGTTGTTATTGTTGCGTAACTGGCGGCCCGCTAAGCCGAGTGTGCCGCTGCCAGCAGCCGGGCAGAGAGAGAGAGAGAGAAAGATAGAGAGAGCGAGATGACGAGAGAAAGAGGCCGCAAGAGCGAGGTAACAGCAGCCGTGGGTGAGCCAGTGGACGAGTATCTCCGACGAGAGAGCAGTGAGCGTGCGAGCAGTGCGCCGTCTGGCGTGGCTGACGACAGTCTACTGCCTTCCGAGAACCACGAGGCGATTCCGTGTATCGAACGCGCACTGCCGAGCCACTGAAGGGATGGACTCGAACGATCAGAGTGGGGATCCTGGTGAGACGAGAGGGGACGAATTCGAGGTTCAGACGAGTGTAAAGCTTCATCCACACGCATTCAATCTTCCGAAACGCTCTTGGCTATACCACGCTCGTGATTTATAACGGGTTCTCTGCGATGGGTTAATACTCTACGTTCAAACATTTCCGTAGATTCCTCGCATGTACAGCTGTCTTAATAGCAATAATTGCATTAGTAGAAGTATAAAATTAAAGCAGAAATGTAGTATTATTATCGGTTTTTATGAACATCTCAACAAGTATAGTTAATAACTATATTCAATTTAAATACGTATTTTAAATGACTTTTCGTTAGTTAATGTATTTATTAGTTGTTGTTTATATGTTAGTCAACATGTCTTTTATTACTCGTTTTAAAATAGGTGCTACGCATTAAGTATATATTAAATATGTATTTAAGTTTCGATTTATTTATTTCGAATTTATTACGGTATTTCCTAGGTAGCATTACAAACTCTAAATTTTTAATTACAAATTTCAACATTAGGTTTTGAGCGAAACAATTAGAAGACTAGTAAACAAACTATATATTTTTGTTATGTCATTATTTTTTCTGTGGTTATAGTATTAAGCGCTCGTACACTCAGCTTTGTACATTTCATGATTTGTTTCAATTATGGACATAGAGCAAACTACTTTTTTAGTTTATATAAGCTATACGTTATATGTTTACACATATACATGTCCTATAGTATCTAGTCAAGTCGGGTGCGTTTCGTACACTAAAACGTAAAAAAGAACATGTGGACAGACTTTAACGCCGAGAAAGCCTGTGGAGAGGCAGAGTTAGCAATACTTGACTAAAACTCGCAGGGACATACTCTACTATGCTCTCTCTCTCTTTCTCTCTCTCTCTCTCTCTCTCTCTCTCTCTCTCTCTGATCTATACCTCATATTCGAAGACGATAATGAGGCTTTTAACAGTGGCCTTGTGTCTCTACACATTAAATGGAAATTCAAGAAAATCCTGGCTGCGATGATTCCTCACTGCAACTACTTTATACGTCACGCTGATTCTCTGATAAGATGTTTGATGGATTCTTTTTGGTATCATTGGATAGTTGTAAGTTATAAATAAGACATCGAATAAAATATTTTTTGTCATTTTATTTCATATTTCATATTTATTTTATATTAAAATGATTCTATTACATACTACTTTCATTCTGGAACTTTTAAACGTATGTCATTCTCTATCAAATCTATTATATATCATTACCTTCTTATAATATGCAAATATATAAATTTATAAAGTATAAATTAATAAAGTATAAATTAATAAAGTATAAATTAATAAAATGATAATTAAAATGATTATCTAGTCAATAAAATTCATCTCACTATTCGCGTCTTCCTTCGCTGTATTGAAACCCATTTTATTGTTTGAGCGTTACTATTCTTTTGATTACACTTTTACGGTGTAAGGAAATCAAAGACACAAGAGAAAAGTAAAAAGGTATTTATCATATTCAGCATTGTTGGCGTAATAGCCAAGCTTCTTCCGTTTTAAATATTGATATGAGAAGAGGGAGGATAACGTAATAACAAGTAAACAAAAATCCCTCGTGAAAATCTACTTTTCCTATCTATTCTGGATCGGTAAAAGTTAAGGGCACACGCAATTTTCTGAGGTGTCGCTTCAACTGTTCCATCGTCCCTGCTCGAGAGTTCTGCAGGGAGTCTCTGCTATCGGGCAGATATGTATGTACATACATACAACCTTCTCACGCGTCTGCCAGTCCCGGAAGGACGGCCTTCGGGGAATTGACCTCTACGAAGCACCCGCTTCTTGGGGAAGACGATCGGAAGAAAATATTAATCATGAAAGCTAACAGAAAATAGAAACGATCATTCTTCATATTGATGATTTTTATTAATTTATTAAAAGATGTTTGTTATTAATTTAAAATTAAATGTTCTCAGTGAAAAATATTAACAATGATCGAGGATTGTGGAATTTGTATAAATAATTAGATAACGCTTGTGACAGTGTAATCCTCACGATATTAATATCATTTTTATTAAATGTTATATTCGCCGTCGGATTAATAATTGTTACAATATCTATTATTTTTGTGGATTATATATCTATTGGTTCTAATATTAATGTAAGATTTGACGATAACATATATGGCTTAAATGTTTTAAAGTTTAATATATATTACAATGTTTTCAATATTTATTTCAAAATATATCTCATAGAATATTGTAGAATGTTTAACATTTTTTATTATCAATATGTGAATATATTTAGTAATTACTATCTCGTTTTCTAAAATTTGATGTTGCTCTAAATATTATTTTATAAAGCAAATGACGTTAGTCAGGTAAAGCATAGGTAGATGTTTCAGGTAACAGTGACATGACTAATTTTTTCTTAAAATACATTCTTATTAAAGTCTTTTACAATTATGATGTATAAATGAAGCTAAAATTCTTAATCTGTTAACCAGGAAATACAGGTTAATTCATTAGTTAAGCTTTTAATCTCCTTGACGTAGCGACTCCTTTATTCAAAAAGCCCTTATTCCATTACATGTTGTTTTATTTCTATTAAGAATGGCAATATCACATCTATACTTGTAAAAATGAACACCAATCTATCTGTTTGTGATTTGCTTATTTTTAATCTTATTAATAATTCTTTAATTAAAAAAATAAAGTAATAGAATTCGATTCATTTTTAATTCCATAATTACAGAAGTTTCTGGTGAAGGAGTGATTCAATTGATAAATTAAAAATTTTCACGTTAGTAGCGTGTATAGTATAGTATCATAATATTACCTAAATAATTACTAAGGAAGAAACAAGCCGTATTTGTTGTGTAATTTCATCAGCTTCTGTTCATTAAAATATATTAAAGTTATTAATTTTATTAAAAAATTGAGCACTGAAGTAAAATTGAACACGTAATACATACGGTCACGAGAAGTATGAAACTGATACCATTAAATATCTCATATAACATTTATTTTTAGATAAATGAAATTTCAATTTTATGCGAAACCGGATACATTGGGAAAGATTAATACAAATTTCATGGAAAATGTTTGTTTTGTTTTTAAACAATTTATAACGACTTGCGTTTAGAAACATGATTCATTGCGTTCCTAGAAATTCTCATCTCGTTAAATGATATATATGTGCGTGGATAACTATGTTCAATCTTATTTCAAACGTAGATTTTTATATATTTCGCTTTATTGTAGTTTATTGTTTTTATCCATCATAAAGTGTTTAATATTCCAGCTTTTATTTAAAAAAATAAGTGTTTTATAATATATATATATGTATAAAATTTAACACACACAGTTGTATTATAAATGTATTACAAATGTTACATAAATGTATTATAAATACATAAATATAATCGAATATATTCGATTTTAGTACTTTATGAACACATCATAATTTTATAAAATGTATACACGCAATAAGTAAAATTTGTTATTGAGAAATTCGTGTATAGTACTAACGTTGAATGACTATGTACTTAACTAAGAGCTGTTTATCATATCTGTAGCAACCATAAATACAAATATACTCGACAGAAGATACAGTGAAACGTAGAGATTCTGAGACAAATAATAAATATAATTGGTGAATTGATTAATAAAATGAAGCAATTGATTGCATTTGAAATGATTACTAGCAGTTAAGTGGACCTGGAATAACTACTGCAAGTAATATTACATATCAGATATGATATGATCGATAAACGTGTGTAACTGGGAGTTTGTCTATGGGCTACGTGGCACAATCGTTAATTATACGTTTGCTTGATTGTCCTTGGATGATAAGCCACGATAATGATAGTGTATTAAGTACTAATTGCATTATGGCTGAGCGGTTCCTTATAATATTTTGTAAAAATTTTAACGCCGTGATCGAAATACATATATATAAGTATAAACATAAATCAGTTACTGAAAAACCAACATAGATAATAATTAACATGCAAAGGGTATTCGATATATTCGTTTAACTTGCGAGTCATATATTAATTATTGAATATAATTTAATCAAACAATCAATTATAATTGTCATTTCTATGATTAGTCAAAGATAAGGAGAGAAGGTTATCAACAATTACATACATAAATTATTCTTAACTAACAGCTCGGGAAATTTTTTCATTCATATATGCATTGTTCGGCACAGCTTCGCGTATAATGCAATAAATTTATAGTTCCGATTAATTTTATGAATAACGAATACAACAGTATAAAATTGTATATGTATTCGTCCTTACAGAGAATGGTTAAAGGTTGTTTGAATTTGCTCGACAATTTCCGGTGCAAACGACGATGTATACGGCCCTGCACGAGGAGCAATAAGAGGTACGCATTTGTAGTAGTATAATACGAAGAGAGGCGTGATCGGTTGTATATTGTACAGTGTTTGTGTGCGTACGTGGAGAATCCACATGTACTGACTGCCATATGACGTGGAGATTGTGCACACTTTATGTAGCGATGGGATCAATTTACGATTAAAATGCCTGTATACGTATCGATTCGTCTCGAATTTACATTTAAACATCTTCTCATTCATACACTCTGCTTGTCAATATTTATTTATTAATATTAATTCTATAATGCAAGTGTTCAACTATATGTTCAACATAATGCAACTATCGTATAATGCAAGTTTTGTTTATGAATATAATTTTAGGTACTTTGTGTTATTTATTTTAAGAAATCGACGATGCACTATTCAAAATGTCGATAATAATTCTGAAATTTTATCGAGGAACTGGTAAATAAAAATGTTATCTTTTCGAAATTTACAGGACTTGTAAGGACAATTTTATAGCACATCGATCCCATCGCTGTGCTCGCGCTCGTAGAGTACTGCTTACGGATCTTCGAACGTTCAGGCAGCAAGTGGAAGCGGCGTGGAGTGGAGGAAGAGGAAAAGAGGGGAAAAATGGAGGGAGGAGTAGAACGGCAGGGCATTTCGTGGAATGTCCTGGCGTTTCGGACGAACACCAGGCGGACTCCACCGGAACTCCGATCGAGCACAGGCTTGCGTCTTCTAGCCTGACTGGTTGGCTGGTTGGCTGACTGGTTACTCGCCTATACACAACTTGCCCGACTTGTACGTTCCATGGTTCAGTTTACATCGGCTCGACAGTCAACGGTCGAGACCTTCCTTCGTCTCTTCTCTGCTACTTCTATGTATGTGTGTATGTACTATCGTGGCCAGTTTTTCTCTTCTCCTCTCTCATTTTCCATTCTTCTTTAGTCTCTTTTTTACTTTGTTTCCCCCACCACCATCTCTTGATTCCTTTTCTTCCTTTTTCCTCTATTTCTTCAGTTCCTCCTTTTCCCTTTTCCTTTGACAACTTTTTGCTTCTGTTTCTTGGACGATCTTTCTTTGTTTATTCCTCTCTCTCTCTCTCTCTCTCTCTTCTGCGCTCTCTTCCCCCCATGCCTTTCCATTTTTGGTAAAGTAATAACAATTTTTACATTGATTTACGTACATGGAACAGTTTGCTCGAGATCTTTTACGCAAGAATATGCGAGTATACGTATCTCTGTATACAGCACTTTGTTTGAGCTTCTAGTTCTCAATTTCTATGAATTGTGACGACGATTTTCCGTGCTTTGACATTAATACTCTTATCACAAACGAAGATGAATTTTTAAAGGATACACATAAGTATTTTACGTGCAAAAGTAGATAAAAAGAACACTTTCGTTCGTATTCACTTTAGCGGTTCCAGCAATGATATATTCTTCAAATATAAATATAAATAAATTCAGGAATTCGATGCGTTTATTTGAGTAAAATAAAATTATATCCTATTTCTTTATATTTGAATTTAGTTGATTTACTTATTCGAAATTACTAGAATCTAGCGGTCATTATAGTATTATTTCCTTTGACAATATAATTAAATTTTGCATCCATTCAAGTCAATTGTATTATATGAATTTTCAATAGCGATCACGTATTTGCTGAATTCAAAATTTATTTGTCAAAGTAAAAATAATGACAATAGCTACAAGTATAAAATTTTATTGTAATTCTGAAATGATTGTTTTTACTAGTTTTGTTCTTTCGAAACTTCTTTTATAAAGCATCCGTATATTTTAAAAATAGGATAACGACATTAAAAAATATAATACTTTTTTCGAATTTTGGAACTTAATAATAAGACACTGTTAGCTTTCCAATTTTGTTTTAATTTCTCATCTTATCTCTTTCTTAGAATTACTATTGTTAGAAGATTCCACAAATTGCATATCCACCCGTGTTTGACGTAAAAATTTCGATTTGAAGTCGTATTATCGTTCTTAACATCGCGCCCCGAATACGTAGCACTCTCTCACGAAACTCTTTATGGAACACTTGAAGAGCGTGCTTGAAAAATTCTGACCTACTGTTGGTGACCTAATGAGTATAGAAATTGCTTGGAATCAAATGGAATGAAGAAATTTGTGGCATTCCCAGTTTCCCAGGAATGTTTTTATTAAGCGTTCGAGTTCGAAGTGTTCGTGTCTAGACTCTCGACGAGTGTTACTCGTTATTGAAGATGTCGAGTTTCTTCTCGCTTTTTATAATTATGTAAGTATGTATCTATTAAACTTATCGATTACTGGTGCTACCTTTTACTTGTTATATCGGCTAAATAAACTGCCGCGACCAAGTACCTCTTCTTCTCTTCCAAAGAACCTTGAAACGTGGAAACCGCAGGTGGAACGGATCCTCTTGTACACCTTTTTTACACCTGCCGGTCATCCCTCTTCAGGGAATTTCTTGGCTGTGCTGTGAGCTTAAACACGCGAGACTTGGACCACGCGTGGGATAGTTTGATCAGTTTGATGACTTATAGACCAAATTTATCGATTAACCGACTTTGAAACATTTGCCATACGTTCTACGTAATTCAGTTTTAAAAATAAATTGTTACGATATGATTAGAACGAATGAGAAGTTTTTATAATTAGATTAATTAAATATACATAATATACTGATATTATACAAACTAACAATAGAACATATACAGTAGAATTCGTTGCTATGCGACCTTGTCAGATATTTTGAAATTGTACAATCAAATGTTTTATTATCTGGAAACAGATTCGATCTTGAATTATTCTGCGAGCGAATTAAGATTCTTAAATATTTTGTTATCAAGTATTACAACAAGGTTCAAGTTTCACGAATCTTACTGTTTGTGTGCGTATGCTGCTTGGTATGATTTCTAATCTTTAAGAATACAATAACTTTTACAAGAATACATTTATATTCAGGATAAATCGGTATAGGAAATAATAATTTAATTTTGGAATATAATTTCGTAAAAATTATTAGAGTTACAAAGATTTTTATATAACTCTTATTTAAATACCAATCGTGACACGCGCTTCACAATAAGTAATATCAAAGTTATCAATCGAGAATAGAAACGGAAGAAAACGTTACAATTTACAACCATTTCTTACCCCGAGTTTGTAGTACCTTTGTACAGAGTCGACAACATATTCGTAATTTCAAACCATCAAAATATTTATTCTAGTAAACTATAATAAATAAAAGGAAAAAATAAAATATAAATAAAAAATATAAATAAAAAAGAATACAGTATCGTGTAAAAGTCTCAAATAGTATCAAAAGTCACAAAAAGTATATCAAATAGAGATATTTTATTTTGACGAACGAATATAAAGATAGTACATGTTATGTTAAATATTTAAGAAGTTTTTAAAATGAAAAAGTACCAGTGCTAAAATAATATATCTAATATAATAACATGAGATCTTTTGGAGATCTTGTTCAATAATTTCAATATATTCATTTATCCGTTACTTCTTTCTTATATTGTTTAATCGTTTATATCTTTTACTTCCTTTCGTTTCATGGTTCATTTCAAATCGGTCTGTACATGTTTTATAGCATTTAATTTAGGATTCTACCTATCGAGGTAATGTATGTAAAGAGTGTTCCTGAAAAGTCTGTAAATTAGAAAAGATTACAAGCAAATAGCTTTTATGTTACACAATGCGAAAATATTTCGTGTAAATGTAATTTTTCCATTACGAAATCACTACGCTTACCATCGCGCCGTCTAACAGTCACAAGATTTTTACACAATCACACATGCAGCTAATTTACAATTATTCTAAACTTTTTGCGATTGCACAAATGTATGAATCGGTTGTAACGTTACATTCAATGTCATCCGACCAATGATGTTGCAGTCATCTCCAGCCATGTTCTTGAACTTTGATTGCAAAATTTTCATTGATGACGCATTTAAAAGTGCAAAGTACGTTACAAGTTACATACATGAAAGACTAGATTAAAAATTGTATCAAATAAAAATGCTATACGCATACAGTATCGCAAATTTTAAGTATTCTAAAGCATCACAGTATTAATTTTTGAAATTGTAAAGTTAATTTGGTCGTTGCAGACGCCTACTGTATATCTAGTCGGTTAATATATTGATAGGTACACGTTAGTTGCAATCTTTTACCATATAATTAACACCTGTTACTTTTGCAAAGCTCTACATGTATGTGCTATAATACGAAATTAAAATTTTACAAAAAAATATATGAACATTAAGTTGTAAGCCTATAGTTGTCTCGCGATAGACAAATTATTTCTTTGAAAGAAGATGTATTTTTATGCATGCTTCTTTTTACAATAACATTTAAATAGACTCTATCAACGTTTGATAGAGTTGTTAATTAATGTAGTTGAATTTAAATAAATTTGAATAAGATATAGACATACGACCCTAACATTTTATATTTTTTATTATATTTTTATTTTAGCTGGAAAATACGCATGTAGATTGTTAAATTTTCAAACTCGATAATCCAAAGAACGAAGCCTCGAATTTTGTTATTCCTGATTTTTACTCCATTTCGAGTCATCTCTTCGTGAGTTTGGTACTCGTTCCACGAATTTAGGCCCACAACACTAATATATATATTATTTGCATATATGACGTAAATTTATAAGAAAGCCGAGTAATAATAAAGCCACATTAATAATCGGAAATGCTTGCTTATGTCGAGCATGCGTAAGAGGCTACATGTCGATTTTTGTTACGAAAGAAGGAAAGTTGAGAAAAAGACTGCTGCGAGTTTGAAGCACGCATTTTTATTTGCTGTCCGCGTTCTGCGCGTCTCGACGATTTTCGATTATGCGGCCAGTGAATCATGTATTTTTTTTCTTTCCAGTTGGAGTGCCTACGTACCGAATATTTTCTTCGTTCATATATTAGCGATGAGTCACACGAAAACACACGTCCACTGTACACAGCAGACCAATACACGTGCAATTCGCAAGACCTTCGATATGATACACCGTATTGCACACGAATCTCACGACTCTATTATCGAACGTATTCCACGAAAGTCAACTGCTCGACCACTTTTACGTGCGAAACGCATTCGACACTTCGCATTGAAAATTTCACTCGACTTCCAGGAATCCTACGACAGATCTTTCATTTTGTTATGCACCTGTTTTATGCAATAGAATAATCAGGTGGCACAGTGGCGCCTTTTCATGTTTGATATAACGATTGATAAACAAAATAAATATCGATACGGAATTGCGTTACGTAACGCATAAAAATACGTGTTCAGCGAGAACAAAACGTCTTTATGTTAGACGCTTGTTAATTCTTGCATTTTATTCTCCAATGACAATTTGGACATGTTTGGATTTAATTAACCGATACTTGCATATTAATTGACGTTAACGGATTAACGAATACTAATAAATTAATGGATATTAATTAATGAGTAAATATTTTTTGTAGCTACGATGTAGTAAGCGTGGGACATTTATCACCTAACATATTAGTTATATTATAAGTATAACCTCGATTCTCGTAAATTTTTGTGTTATAGTCAATAAAATGTTATTCGTGCAATGAATATGAAATTGCAAATTCTCGAGTGACACGTATCGTGGAAAGTTGTCTAAATAATTTTCTGAACTACATCTTTTTTTGGATTTGTTTGTTTGCAGAATAGGAAATATTCATTGGAAAGTGAATCCTAGAAAAGAGAAAAGAGAAAAGATCGCTTAAATGATTTGTTTGAATCAAATATTACGTAGAGGTTAACTATATTTTAAATGTAAATTTCAATTTAAAGGCAACGAGTAAAGAGAAATATTAAAATGAAGCTCTCGTGATGACAAAATTATCATATTTTCTTTCACGGCATACAAAATTAATTCTAATCTTAAAATTAAATATTTTCAACGTTAACAAAATACAAACTGTATTTCCAGGAATTTTGCATATTTATTTTTCTGTTCAAACCTGTTGTTTTGGACTATGACATCGAAGTACGTAGTTGCTCGCAGAGAATTCTGAACGAACGTTGTCACGGAGCGACGTATACGTACTGCATACGTATCTGAGCATGAAATTGTTTCGAAGGTTTTTACGGAAGCGTTGCTACCGGCAATGGCACTGAGATCTCGGCGAAAATTCTCCAGAATTATCACTAGCATTCGTCATGCAAATGCGTATTATCACGTTGCGAAACAGCGAGATAGAAACGGAGACAGAAATATGTTCCGAAAGAGTCACTCGTGATATGTGTATTTGCGCACAGCTTCGCTCTTTTAGTCTCGATTAAATTACCGTCTCGATTAATTAGTGTAGAAATCACGAAGAACAGTCCGATACATGGGAGATTTTTCAGGTTGACGATGAATACTAAGCCGAAAGTTGGCGGTCGAGGAATAATACTACTTCTATAGCATGCACTGTTTTATTCAGAAGAATCGCAGTGATTCATAGAATCACGTGCAGTGATTCATTTTTACGCGCATAACAATTCTAATTAATTAAAAGACTCATCATGACTTATCTTTATTTTATTCATCTTGTATATTTACGCATTCCTGAATCTAAGATTCTAATGCAAGTGATTCAAATCATTTTCTTGAATATCTCACTTATTAGCTTCTGTTAAATGAAAATTCTTTTTACATCTGTTTTACAAATGTTCAAATGATGTATTCAATGGGTCCATTCCGGTAGATTTATTCATTTCTAGAATGAATCAGTGTCCTGAATATTTATGCGTATTATTGGCGAAGCGTGAGTAAATCAGTCCGATGCTTTCTGTCGAGTCTTTTGGGGATGTTTGAGTAGCAGTTTTTAGTCATACGTGGCTTTTTATTCTGCTAAGGTGAGCATTGGTACGGTTTGTAATTTCCCTTTCAACCGTAGGTATTTTTAATGTTTCTCGTATTTCGTCGTTTCTCACGAGCCATGGCGCGTTTAAAATTGATCGCAAAATGTCAAACAGGAAATTTTCCACTTTTTAAATATTCGATCTTGGTAGACGTGCTTGAAATTTGCAGTCTGTATCTTCAGATAGGTTCGATTATGGCCTTGTAGATTTGTGATTTCTTGTTTCCATACAATTTCGAACGTCCAGATGTATCCATTACATATATTTTCTTGTCATTTTTATTTGTTTTCTTTTTTCTTGAATATGATTTTTCTAGTTTAATTTATTATCTTGATTTTGGTGACTCTGAAAGTTTACTCTGGGAGCTGGCTTTTTATCGAGGCTGAAGATGATGCGCGAATATTTGCCTGAATTCGATATCACACGAAATGTCATTCTGAATATAGAATTATGAAACTTAAAAATCTGAGCAAAATTATTCAAAGTATTTCCAAGTTATTCAACGTTCAAAATTGGTATTTATTTTAAGTACTGAAAGCAAAAGCACTTTTGTATCTTAATCTTTCGACCTAGTTGCGGAGGCTTTATGCAATTTATACAATATGAATAAAATTGAAGCGAAGAAATCTGTGAGTTATGAGAAACTGAACGGTTTTGTTTAATTTCTATTGCAACAATTATACAACGAACTACCATTATGGATTATGTAATCTAACAAGTTGAATCATTCCCCAATATCTCAAATAATATAAATCCCTCTCATATTAAAATTACGATATTAATCTGCTGTAAAACACATTATTTTCTTCAATAGACAAATAATTAATTCATTAATTGGTATTTCATTGGTATGAATCTGAATATCTGTGTATTAATGTCAATATCGTATAAATCTGAATATATATGCAATGTATATACATATGATATATTTAGAATAGATTAATATATGCAGTTAATACTTGCTATGGTATTCGTAATCATATTAATTTCTCTCTCTCTCTCTCTCTCTCTCTCTCTCTGTATGCTTAATTTTATGTTTAATTACATATTCATTAATTACATATGTTTAATTACTTTATTCAATTACATACCTATATAGTATATTCTTACACTTTAAAATAATATTAATTCGTTCTTAATTTATTCCTGAAATGCATATAATACCATAAGGCAGAAAGGAGGTGGATTTATATGAAAAAACAAACCGAAAATGCAAAGCGATATCTTTTTGTCCGAGGTTTTTTTTTTCGAGAAAGTCGAGTTTGTAAATTTGTCAAGTATACTCGAATTTGGCTAATTATTAACAAGGTATGAGCAGAGGATGAGTAGGGAGTTATTCTAAATGCATAAATGGATACAAAATGTGGAATAAAGTTGCTTCGTCTAAGATCTTGAGTTTCAAAAAAGTAGACTAGGTAGGTACGTATGAAAGTATTTAGCTGAGAATTGGCCTAGTAGACGCCTATGATCATGTTTTTCATTTATTTTTCTCAGAAACGAAGCCTTTCGTGAAAAAAACTTTGTTGCGTGTTTCCGACTTACTTTTACGCGTAGAATAAACTCCTGGCGAGTATCTATTCTTGCCGTGTCCGAAATTAGCCATATTCGAATACCACATACTTGACTTTCAATCTCGATTTTGTCGAAAATGGAACACTGTACGAAAAAGTGTCACTCTACATTTTCCACTTACTTTTGTATGTAGATTCATCTGTTTCCGGCTTGTGCTTCGTTGTACAGTTTGGTGATACCCTGTATATTAAATTTCGGTTAAGTTCATTTATGTTTGTCATTATTCTGCTATTGATCGAAATACTTATTTTTGTGAAATATTCAATATATATATTAATATATTCTTTTTTCTCTCTTCTACCCAAAGTTCACTGTATAGTAACTGGCAATTACATACAATTATACAATAGTAATTTTAACAAGTTTTCATAGCATCATATCGAGAAACTAGCTATACATATGCAAGAGCTATTAGCTCTCAAGTATTCAATATATAATAGATTATATTTATAATAGATTGTTGATATCGTAACCTTATTCTAGAAACTTTTCGGCAATAAACGTAAATGGCAATAAAGAACTATGTTGCAATATTCATAGCCTTGTTTATGACGACATTGAATGACTTTAAAACTACATTATGGTAATTAAACAAAATACACTTTAGAATCATCAGATTTTCTCATTACATAAATCTTATGATATTGAAGAATCACAAATTAGACGAAAGGCAACGATTTATTTCGTATATTTTTTTATCCTTTGTCGTAAAATTGTTGTAAAATTTATTTGGTAAAGTTTTTTTTTGATTCTTGCCATTTCTTCCAATAAAAAGTCATGTTTTAGATTTCATTATTTACATTTATTTACATTTATGTAAATTGATATATGTACGAGTTAATTTACATTCGACAGTCAATGTGTCAATATTTAATGACATTATATCGCTGTACGTATTGTATAACAAATTTAACAATAATGTTGTAACAAATGTAGAAGAAAATAAATCTAGAAATAATAAATAAAAAGACCTGGATACTCAAAAATGTCAGTCGCCTCGTTTATACAAATTTTCAACTATGCTCCTTCGAATAAAAATCATTCGATAGTATTATATTTCTCTGGTCTGTACAGTTTATCTTATTTCATAATGTGCGCGTGCGAATCGTATATGAATAATAAATCTCTTTGTCTCAATATGTTCTTAATATTCGAATTGGACATCAAAGTTGCGGATAAAGTATCAAAACTTTTGACATTTTGACATATATGTGTATTAGAGATGTATGGTAAGTATTGTATTGGTAACGGAGATTTAATTGTATTATCGTTGAAACGTGTTTGTATTTTTACGCAATCTTCGGTTTTCTCAATTTATCGACAATCTTTAAAGTACACTAAGATTTACAGGAAAAAACAATAAAACAATGTGATTGTTACACGTCTGATAAGTAGTCATTAGGCAATTCCAAAGACATCCGTCACCTATTTATTTTCGCCGGTTATCTAGCATTATCTGGCTGCGCTACGTTTCACTTCAGTTTGTTTCATTACTTGCACGAAGAGTCATCATTCGCTCGTTAGCAATCGAGTATGACGCAAATCGGCGCACGCCACTGTAATTTGTTGATCTGCTTTTCCTGGAACTTTGAGTGTATCTGGATAACCAGATTAAATCGCAATGTCTATCAGATATGACTTAACAACCGGTCATGCTGACAACGAATTGGTCGATTGATATACCTTGATACGGGGTATTAAATTTTCTCTTTGATACAGGTGCAAAACTTTGTCTGCTTCTTGTGTTACCTATAGATGGTGTTACGTCGCGTAAGACGGTTCGTGCGACGTCCCTCATGGTCTGGCCGCCGAGGCCCACACACCGTTACACTGACCCTCGAGAAACCTAAGAAATCACCGTAAACCGAATCTTTTCAGTTTAATTTCTATTCATATAAGTATTTTCGGTTTATGGATGGTCCTTAACAAAGTCCTTAGGTTTATTGCATGCTCTTATAACTTACGGAGAAAGCGGTTGTGTGTCTATCAAAATAGCAGGTTTTTCCCATTAAAAAGGACACCTATATCGAGCTTTCCTCCGTAATTGTACGAAACGGGTCACTACTGTTCTTCCAAACGTCGTGCAGTCAACACTACGGTTCTTCGAAGCTTCGCGTAGTCAACTCAAGTGTCTAACTCTTGAAGCAGTCAGTTTTTCCTTGAATCGAGTCAACTCCGGATCTTCCAATATTACTTAAAACTTAGTCCTCACTACGATTTGGGTGACATTATATTAATCTACTCTCGATTAATACAACTCATCTATCAAGTGTACTATTAGTCGTCATTTATATCAATTATATTTTCCGACATGATGGAACCACAAGTGTAATAAGTTGTTAAAAATACAAATATTATAAGATTGTAGACTACAGTTTTATTCTCCAACAAATACCCCTATTATCCCACAAGAAATAAGGGGATCGACCTGTTCGTGGTGTCGATTGTTATAATCGTAACGGGAATTTACGACTCCCGTTGACGCGCTTCAACGCGAAC
Source organism: Bombus vestalis (assembly GCA_963556215.1). Taxonomy (NCBI): domain Eukaryota; kingdom Metazoa; phylum Arthropoda; class Insecta; order Hymenoptera; family Apidae; genus Bombus; species Bombus vestalis. The sequence continues at coordinate 5,254,451 of OY744577.1, read as the reverse complement.
GCGTCTCTCCGCGACTGGACGAAAATACAGATGGCGTTATTTTTCTTTAAAACAAATTATGACGGATCGAGATAGAAGCTATGTATGTAGTTGTACATGTAAGTACAGATGTCCTACTTTAACAATACAAAAAAAAAAAAAAAAAAAAAAAATAATAGCTAAGACGTCAATTAAATGGCATTCGAACTCTGTGAAGCTAGGTTGTCCAAAAAGCCTTTTATACTTATAACTACAATTATATCGTAACTATTTTCAACTATTCTATTGTTATTTTCTGCTAGCTTTTAGCTAACTTCATAATACCATCCTTGAAAAATTTCCCAGTTTTACGTTCGAAAAACTTCTCCAAATTTGCCAATTTTTTCCCTTTGAGAGAATTTTCTAAGGCTCGGGATAAATAAACTTACGAGAAAACGTAATATGACGAAAATGTGTTTTTGTTCTTTTACAATAAGTGATAAACTGTATTAATCTTGATAGTTTCTTTTATAAGAAAGGTTGATACGTAAGCTTTCAGAGATATGTATGCATTTGGAAAAACAAAGAAAGATGTTGGCGCTCGAAGCGACATCAATGTCATCTACTGACAAAAATGAAAACATTTTTTGGCCAACGTTCACATATATACAATGCCTGGTCAAAAAGTTCCAAGACTTTACAAATATTTACAAGGAACGTCTTTTAAAATAATCTCCTTCGCTATACTTACACCTTTGAAATCTTTTTTCCCAGTTTTCGATAGCTGCCTGCTACGTCGACTCTGAAAATCAGTTTAGCACGTTCGTCGATTTGGCAATGACTTCCTCCCACGTAACAAAACAAGCTTTTCATTTTGACTTCTTACTTCTTCTTACAATTGTAAAAATTAAATGAAAATTTACAGTTAGGGCACTTTGAATATAACCGATAAGTAGAAGATACTTTGAAATAAAAATTGACCCATTGAACGAATAAACATTTTTATTAGAACATCAATAGAAAAACAAAAAACAAAAAAATGAGAACAAATCTTGCATCTAACGGTGCACTGTGTTAAAACACTGCGGCGTCCTGAGCGAAACATGTGATTTCGGCGTGGCAGTCAAAGTGTTAAGGCAGGGGAAAAAGAAATGATCTGCTAGAAGCAAATTCTGGTGAATGGGGTGGTTGCGGAACTACGGGAAGCCGAAGAAATTCGGACCAAAAGCTCCAACGAATTGTCACAACTTTTAGGTACGATGCGCCAATATAGTGGCTCATTCCACCGACTCATTTTCTCACTGTTTGAACTAAATGATCTTTTTCATTTGTCTTGCTTTGCACTTCTCTCGTCCTCGCAACGTTTTATAACGGTGTTAACAATATACAGACAGAATATATAGTCTTTGCTTTTGATACACCAGTGTCAGGTATCAATTGTTGCTTTTCGTTAAAACAAATATATCACTGTTACATGCTCTTTATAACACGTCGATTCGTATCCTTATAATTTTTTAGAATCTTCAGCCTCAAAATATCGCTTCAAAATAGAAAACGAAAAGCAATTTGAAAAACACAATCACGCAATGAGTGTGAAAATTGTGACGTGGGTCTATGTGTCGTACCGTGCTTTAAAATATACCACACTCAATTGTATTATTAATTATTAAATTAAATTATTAAAGTTAAAGTATATGCATCATACTTTTAAGAAAAATTAGAATTTAGTTATCAAAAACTTCATTCCAACGTGCTTGCGTAGAGAACACCATTATCCGTCACACATTGCAGTGCTGTATCGTTTACTATCATTTGTACCTAAGAGGTTAAATAAGGAACAAACAATGAAAAATGGCTCTTTCAACCTTTCAATCTTTAAATCCTAAAGTATCACCTATCGCATTTTGCAAATGACGTCCCGGAACTTTTTAATCGGACCTTGTATGTGGAATTTGATCTTGAACAAGGAGCGCGAGAGGCTGATGAGGAGTATTATCTGTGGAACATAGTCGTCGATTAACGAGATGCATGGACGAACCTAACGTGCGATCAGGGAGCTGCAAGCAGGACAAACCTGACGAGAAATCCAGGAACCGCAAGAGGCTAACGCTTCATAAACGAAAAAATGCAATCAGAAATCGGAGAGTCATTGCAGAAAGACGGCGAAGATAAACTCGACGCGAAGTTGAAAAACTGCTAAGAATTGTAGACGCTGCTGGTAAGTTGAAGGATTTCCAGGCGAATTTATTGCGAAATTGTGGAGTTTTTGGACGCAGACGACCTCGATACAAAATCGGCGAGTCATTAGACGCGTTTCTTTCGAATATTAGTAAGACCTTGTAAATGTGCATAATTATATGCTATAAAGCTATCGCACGGGGTTACTAATTAGCGGGTTTCGAGAATAACTAAACTTGATTTAATCGGAAACACTAGTACGTAGGTGTATCGTAAAATCGTGTCGGGATAAATTTAGATGTGTTATCTAATGTACACTGCTGGCTGTATGTATTAGGATATTTACTCATTGCTTCATTTACCTATTTGGAAACATCGACGTCGTGCTATTTTGCCACATTTGAAACAATGTGCGTAATATCTACTGACAAATTGCAAAGTATATAGGAGATATATATTTTAAAAAAGCACATTATATTTATCGGCACAGCTCTAAAATATCGTACTTTATATTTAATATTTTATATTAAGATGAATATGACGAAAATTCTAGATAGGAGTAGAAAAGGAAAGCAGTGATATATATGATGAGCTGATCCAATCTGTACTAAATACCTACAGGTGTTCTGACAGTTACGGCTGTGTGCGTAAACAGACCCATTGGCAATGCGGCAACTAAGCGGTTTAGGAATTTCTCGAATAGAATTTATGCCGATTCATGGATTATTTAGGGCTAATTGTCGATTCGAAGAGAGACTTTAACTCGACTTCTGTAAGTGTTAACCAACGCTTAAACACACGCGATACAAAGCAACGCAACTTTACTCCGTGCTGGTCGACGACGGTTTGCATTTAAAACCTATACATTACAAAACTTGGACGGAGTTATACTCTCACTAGTTGTTGTTTCAGACATAAAGAAGCATTAGTATTATAGTAGCAAATGAGTTTGATAGTTTCGATACGCGATCGACGATGAGTAGCATGATCATTGATTATTCCTCATATCGTAAAAGTAGCGACATACTATCGTTTAGTCTAACAAAACTATCCTTGACAATTACTGTATTATGCTTTATCCCATAGTGTCTTTATCACGACAATTATCAAAAAGTTAACAATGTACATATACGATATACACTTCCGTTGACAAATATTGGGATTTGGAACACCTCTTAGTCTCGTAGCAAAACATAACGATTGATCTAGATTAGCGAAACAGATTAATTGAGCAGAATTATATATATATTTCTACAAGATAATTATGCAAAATGTATGGTAAAAAATTTGTACAGTTATTTGCATGAATCATAGAAAAATAACGAATCGAAGATGATATATCAAACCCCATAATCTTTTGATCTAAACTTATTGAGAAAATTTTAGATTGATTTTAATTTTAGAAATTGGTTAGTAAATTCAGTGGTTAAAAATTATTTACAAAAAATATGGAATCAAAGAATAACAAATATATATACAAATAGGGAATTTAATAATACAAATGGCAAAATTAAAAGAGAAAAGAACTTCAATTTATTATTTAAAGAGATTCTCATTACGTGTAACATGGAATTCTTCATAGTCTGTAGATCCAAACCATTAAAGATAATAATTTGCTTTAAAAAGTCCCTAATATTTTTTTCGATTTACCTCATTTTCTTTCGATTCTTACAAACGAGAGTGTACGCGTGTACATATAAAATGCACGTATGCCCATATAGTAATACACGCACGCATGCTGCTATATTCTTTTCATTTGTTTTCACGCACCTCACAGAATTGAATGATTCTATACAATAAGCAGCTAACTAAGTAAGGTAAATTGGAGATAATTAAGTCATTACATAAGTAAATAATTAAGTAAAAATAATCGATGCAATAAATGCGATAGGTATTGAAAATTATTACATATCAACTTCTTGAATGTTTTACAGTTTACTTGACTGGATCATCTTGTACATAAAGCAATTTGCATTAATTAAAATGATTAACATAATTGAACCTGGAAAAATAAAATAAAGAGAAACACAAGATAATGTGCTTTCTGTAATTTCTTCCAAAGTTTTTACTTCTAAAAACGATGTAAATAGTATTTTCTTAAAATGTATTTTTGATCAATTTTTCTTTGGTTTTCGTTGTTAACGATTTTATTGTCATTTATACCTATTTATTTAATACGAGCATGCATAATCGTGAAGCTAAACGGATAGAAATCTTGTCTGGGTAATATATTTAGCGAACATAAAAAAAAGATTCATATCGGGATATGTTATCGTAGTAATGTATTCGGTAAATTTCCAACATGCGCAAAGTATAATCGCTTAAATAAGTGGGTTAACGATGGTAATTGACGATCTTCGTCTCTGTTGAAATTACGCCGAGTCAAGGGCTAATAATTATTCGATGCGCTTTTCCGCAAGTACCTATACGATGTTTCGATCAATTTCGTCGAGGTAGTTACCTTACTTTGTTCGGTAAAGGAGAACAAGACGAACATGGGCGCGAACGAGACACATTAATTATTAAAATGGATCGTCGCCTTAATAACCACGACGTGGAATTCAGCTCACAGGTCTTTTTTATTTTTTGAAGTGGGGACACTGCGAAGGACTGAAGCGTTTTAAGGCGATAAACATAATTTTCTTCTTCTCACGCGCGCTATCGACGCGGAAAAAGCACGGTCCTTCGTGGAAACAGATCGTATCCTTGATCGTATCGATCTGTGCCTCGTCTATGCAGATCTTTCGGACACAGGAAGTTCGTATCCATCATGTGTGGCAAGAGAAATCGAAGCGGAGAAATTACTTTATAATCGTACAGAGTGCGGCCGAATAACGCGTAAAAGCGAGCATGAAGCGATTCCTAGCGAAAAAATAAAACGATAATACAGAGTAAAATTTGTTCATACGACGCTTCGTTTTCGAGCAAATCGAGTTTGAAAATTGATCAAGCATACTCGAACATCGCTATGGCGCGTGATATTACGCGTGAAAATCAGTGGAAAATGTGTCAAGGAACAAAAAATACTTTTATCCAAAATGCGATGAAAAAGTTGAAAAAATGAATGGAAAGATGAAAAGGTGGCGCTCAAACTTATCCTCGCGTTACACTTAATCTTCGTCATCTTTGGATACTAATCCATCCACGAAATAATTCTGAAGAGATTCTACTGGTCAATCGATGGAAGTTTCGAATCGAGTAAACGCAAAGTATCACAAGATCCTTGTTGCCCATTGTTCTCAAGTAGCAACAATCTGCTGGTACTTCAGATTTGCCCAATTTCAAACTTTAATTGATTTGTCAGCAGAATTTCTGAAGTATCATATCATCACGTCGATACAGACGAATAATTATTCTGTAACTGTACTGTGAGCTCGGAATTTGAAGAAAATGAAGATTAAGCGTAACGCGCGAGTGATTTTCGCCGTTGACACGGTTTCACTCATTTCTTCCCACTTTCTTATCGCATTTCAAATAAATGCTAACAACATTTTTCATTCCGTTCGCCAGGACGCCCAAAAACGATCATTTTTTAACATCCTCTTTAACGTACGCACGTATTGCCGTGTTAATTGAATTACGCCTATCTGGCCAAAAGGTGATTTTGACAAAAATGAGTTAGTATTTAACCGCCTCCGAAATATGAATCGTTATATATTCAGTCGCAATGCAACTATATATAAATTATTTATATAAATATAAACTAAAAAATATTTTCGTACTACCTGACAGCGCTAAAGTGACTTTATTTAAGCGAAAGTTGGAGACTCGCCCTTTTAACTTAGCACAATAGCATATTGCGTTAATTTTTAACTAAACACGCTCAAACTCTATTTTTTTGAAAATGAAATTTTAAATGGGGAAACTTTATTCCTCGTTTGACTTATTTTCGCACGTATAACGAGCTTCTATTAATCGTTTACATATACCTAGACGGTACTTACCCAAGTATAAGTATACTATATGCTTGACAAACTTCGAAATTCAATTTTATCATACACCAAGCGATAAATGACAAAATTTTATTCATAGTTTTTCTTAAGGAATCACTTTGTCTCCGTATATATATTGTTGTACGTGTTATTCGATCGCACTCTATATTATCATTGAAAAAAAGTAGATTAAGTGCCTCTAGCAAAACACGTGTGCCTGCAACTTACTATCGCCGAGTTGTCTACTGTTTGTGCTAATCCTTTTTATACCAGTCCTTTACTTAACAACGTGGTACTACATGGTTTTCTTTATTAAGGCAATAAAAATTAACATTCTCGTAGCTGCTAATGTTATATCTTAATATACGGTATAACAAGGTTAAATTTCTGCTCGCACGTTTAGCGGCGATAATGTTTCATGAATACTTTTAACACGTTTGTTACAGTGTAATCCAAATTATCCGTATAAATGTTAATTAATATTTTTTCATTTAACGACTCATATTTTTACGTGTTGGAATTTTCACAACGAAGAGATGTTGTAACATCAAGTTTTGCGTAAAAGTGAGAAAATCATTACCAAATTACACGTGATTTTAATGAAAGCTTAAGGTGAAGATTGCCTCGTGCATAGCCATTTCGTTGGTACAAATGTTTTCAAATGATAAGGACGATGATGAAGAAGATACTTGAAGTGGGCAGCTAGAAACGATGTCAAACTCCAAATTAGTTGTGACAATGATTGATTCCCTCAAGAATGATATAATACTTTCTTCAATAATGATACGATGATTTGCTTAAAAGTTCTTTAAAATTCAAGATGAAAGTCTTACTTGTTGACGATTACAACGCGCTATTGCGTCTCAAAAACGTCAATCAGTAAAACGATAAAATGAAATTCTTATACTTAATTATTGTCCTTGCTCTCTCGATTCGGCTCCAGATAACAGCTTCTCTTTCGAAAATTAAAATTGGAATTATCACTGTGTGAATGGTATCGCATTCGATGGACATCTGATATTTAACTGATTGTTACAACGAAATTAAACGTAATTAAGTTAGAACAATTTTAGAAGATTTCTAAGCTATTATGTGAATGTCATAAGCGAATCCATCGGAAATTATTTCAAAAGAAATAAATAAAAAAGATCTACTGCAATCGTCTTTTGTGCGTCCATGTACTTTACTTTTTTTCTGGTCTCGTTATTCTTTTGCAGCACCGTGTATATCAGCAGAATGTACATAAAAGTATTGTATTAATACTAGACTATAAATCTTTCTGTATTTGTGCGAAATTGCACAGGATACAAAAGTGCACAGGATGCATACGATACACAAAACTGTATAAAACATCCAAAGTAGGATGTTCGTTGTCTCTATTTAAGTTCTATTTCTTCAGTTGTGCCCATTGAGATATAAATTTGCATGGAAACCTGCAGTCTAATTATTACAAAATGTGTTATATTAATACCACTTACATCATGGATTATGCATATTGCACGGTATGTGCCACACATAAGCGACCAATCCGCACCAACTACTGACTAATCAAAGTCAAATCGTGGAGAAAGGAAAATATAATAGGAAATGTATAACTCAAGATTCTGCGTAAAGTAGCTGTATTTCGTGACAAACCCAGACATCTTACCATCTCCAAGTGTCTTTAGCTAGTCAAGCCATAACTATACAACGATTGAACCTTCTGCGGTTCGAATCTCGGGTCTTTTGCCCGCCCCCACTCTCATTTTCGTTTGTCAGGAAAAAAGTCTTGAAATAGTTTTTATTTTATAAGATAAACCAAAGAACCATATTTCTAAAATACATTGTTATTGGTTAAAGCGAAAATTAAATAATGCTTATATGATTTATTCATGAAATATTATCGATCTTATGATACATCAAAGAATAGAATATTATAATTCATTTCGCACAGTAAGATATTTTAATGTAGTATTTAGGTATACAACGACATACAGTGACTCGGGAAAGTATTTGAATACTCTTAGGAACTTTATGTATATACATATTGAATTTTGAAATTTCAATGGTAATATAACGAGAAACGACCGTTGCCATTGCATCGCCAAAATATAAGACGGATCTATGTGTACATAAAAATTAGAAAATATTTATTGGAAGCATAACTTTGCAAAAATGACCGAAGTATTTGAACAGTCGATTAATCGCTATATTAACACTAGAACTACCACACCACTCAAAATGACTGATTCTACAATTTTATAAATGTGTCAACTCTCGTTTAGGGATCATGGTCCCAGATGGATTAATAATACCAAAAATACACTACATAACATGGAATTGCTTCTGTAGGAAGGTAATAAATCAATAAATATAAAAATATTCTATTATTACATATTTTTTTAGACCAGTCAGTTTGACTGACATTGGTAGAAATAGTTTCGTGTTAACTATCGGTAGTTTTAGCGTTGATAAGTCACAATATTTTGCGAGACTGTCTTTACCACTAACTGAATATTTTAAAAGTGTTGAGAATTGTGGATCGTAATCGCCGAAATAAATAAGTAGGAACACTTTCATTACACGTAGAGATCATAATAACATGGTTTTGTATTTATTTAATATGTCACTTACAAAATATTCATAGATACCGATTGCACGCGATTCAGCACTCAACTAGTCTCACTTTTACCATGCGTACAAAACAGTGACATTCTTTTGTTCTAGGAGAAGTTGCGCACGCACATACATGTGTATCACTACTGCGCGGCTGATCCAGTGTAGCGCACACAATTATATATATCTTAATAAAAACTACTTTATGCTGTGTACTAATTTTTCACTAAGCGTTTATTGGCAATAAACATCGTGTAACTTGTATATACATTTCCTGACTAGTTTCAAATTTTATAATTGTAATGACGTTAGTTGTGTCCTGTTACATCCCCAACGAAACTTCAAAAACTTTTGTACAATGCACACGACGTATTCATAAAATAAATTTTCTGATAAATGTTCGAATACTTTTGTGAGTTGTACATAATAGGAAACTTAATGAAACGCCAGCCACGTGGACACTATATTTATGATGTTGCGAACCCAACAGATTACGTTGGGGGACGATCTGTTTTATAAATATACGAATCGAGCTTGATATATTTTCGCGTCATCCCCCGGACTGCTTGCTGTACAGGGTATAGTACAGTCTTTTCTGGCCAAACGTTGTCAGTATATTCTACAGGCCAGGATAAGGAAAAAGCGTCATACAAAACACATGTATGTCATTTACAGTATTGTTAAAGAGCTATAACAAACAAAAAAAATATCTCTGTTAAATATATATATATAATATTTGTATCTAGTGGTGGTAATCGGAAGCCATCGCAACACTTCAACTCCAACTACAACTACATTTAAGAATATTCACCATATCTGCCAATACAAGATTTGCAGCGAGAAAACATTAAATTTATTACTCTTTGAAGTTCTCGTTTATTACTTGTGAAGTTGAAGTCGTCAAAGTATTATGATATATTCTGATTGCTACAAGATGTAAATATTCCTCATCCATTTGTACTCTTTTCTCGTATATCGTTTTTTGTTATACATTTTTAACGATGTTTCCAATGACATGCAAATGTTTATATGTCACTAATTTCTTATTTTGACCTACATGATACACTCTGTATAACTCACTTCCGTTCAACGTGGGCGAAAAGCTTCGAATTGAAAAAAGAAAATGATTTCATGGAGATGGAGAGGAGAGCAAGTTTCCTTGATCTGCTTGAAATAAATTTACCTGCTAGACAATGACAGGCTAGCAGAGGGATAAAAATGAAATAACGAGGAATCGAATAAAAGACGGAACTTTACAAAATGTAGGTATTTTCATATTGTACTGCATTTTCTGTTCCACGACGATTTGAAAATTTCGTTAAAAGTACGGTATTGTGAATGCTTTTTAGGATTTACAAAAATGATCGCCAGTTCATCCAAGTTCTTCACATGTAGGTAGTTGGCTCTTTGTTCGATAAGTATTTCGGTACTACCTTTTTGTATCTTTGTGCTGTCTTTTTACGTACAGTTAGCTCTATCTAGATATGTACAGTTTTTGTTGTGTAACTTAATTTCTTGCGTCATTCTGTTCATAACAGAAGCAAAGATAGATAATAAAAAATTGAATAATTCTTGTAATAACACGCACGTTTAAATACTGATATGCACATGTGATCAGCTTTTGTGTGCATATTTTTTTGGTTGTCCATCTTTCATAATGGTGTATGTACAGTGAAGAGCATAACTAAACCAATAATAAAGGTATACAGGAGATAAATAACAGAATTATTTTGTATAATTAAAGACAGTCTAAGTAATTTCTTAAACTCCTGAATTTACCTGAAACGAAAGATATTCATTGATTCGGTTTTCTTTCGTGCTATATAAGCAGGCTTGTTGTATTAACGTTGATCCATTCAACTGAATAGAATGAATTGAATGGATAATGAGACAGAGAACTAGTATTTCTATGCATATATATTACACAGAAAAATGTATACAGTTTCTTTTCAGAAACGATGATATCTCGATACGACCAGGTCTCTAAACACATAGCAAATGGTGTAGAAAATTGGATAAGAATCTTGAGTCGGATCAGGAAATTTTCACAAAAATTTTCTACATTGGAATGGCCCTTACAGAAGTCCGACTAGGATTCAATTAAAAACCCGTCGGGATTTTTTAAATGAAAAATACGAGACTTTCATTCCCATTCAAGTCAATTCTTGAATTGCAGAAAAGAATAGAACAGCAATGGAACGAAATTCGTCCTCGATACTGCTGAAATTTTGTACAAAGTACGTCGAAATCGATAGAAACGATCTTAAAAGTTAGGGCAGAAAACTGAATCAATGAATATTTTCTGTTACACTCAAATAAAGGAATATCCACAACATTAAACAATCTTTCAAGTTAATTTTAATTATACAAAACGCTTCTATCCTATTTAGCTTTCGCAAATCTTGATGTTAATACAGTAACAAGTGATTTATACAAAATCTCAGATTACAGATCCAGTTATGTTCTGTAATGTCTATAGGTACATGATAGACATGTATTATGCTGCAGATAGATCTAACATGCATGTACGTATTATCCTGATGCAACGGGTGATCCACCGTGCATCTCTGTATACAGGGCGTCTCAGCTAACTCGATCTCCTGGAATATCTCCCTTGTTTTTGGCGATATTAAAAAATGTTTCGGATACAATTTGAATGTGACCGAGCGGCTGACACGATCAATTCTTTCATGGGTTTCTTTTTTATTTTATTTGCGTTTAATTTACAATCAATTCTCGTAGAGAATTTTAAGTAAATTTATCTGGAGTGGTACTATGATATGATTAATAAGTGTTTATGGTATGTTTGATTCTACTTGAATCTAGTGCTTAGGTCTAAGGTGTAATGTCTTTTTAGTCTGCGAATCTGTTCCGACGTGTCGAGTAGTTGAGTAATTAGAGAGTTTTGGTGGTTGTTAACACTCGTGCTATGTCTATTGCTGAAACTGGATATTTCTTCTTTGACTGTGGGTATCTTGAGGTCGTGATGTATTGTTTCGTTGGTGACATACCAAGGTGCATCTATCAGGGATCTTAAGGTTTTCGATTGGAATCGTTGGAGAATTTCTATGTTGGAATTACTCGCTGTTCCCCATAGTTGGATTCCATAGGTCCAAACAGGTTTTAATATGGTTTTGTATAGCATTATTTTACTCTGCATCTCTTTCGTAGGTGACCGTGAAAACGACATACGAAGGAGTTATATTATTCTCTGCAAAAAAGTATCAATCTATTTATGTTGAAAAACTATTAGCAAATATTTTAACTTTAATTCGTCGTATTGAACGTACGGAAGACCTTGTCTCTCTATTTCGTACGTCAAATTTCAAGAATTAAAATTAATATATCTGTTAATACTCTTAATACTGTTAATACTCTTTTTACAGAGAATGCTGAGGTAGATTATTTAACGTATTAAAAAATATATGGTTCTATTAAAAAATATATCGCTGGCCGTCATGCGTTCTATACGCATTCACCTACGAAAAAACTAATCATGTCAAATTATGGCTCCCTTCTTTATATTCAGCTTGTATCCGAAAATTTTTTAATATCATCAAGAACGAGCGAGATATTCCAAGTGATCAAGTTAGATGAGACACCCTGTATATGAGCACATCTTTTGCGCTTTCTCTGCTAAGAGTCTGTTTATATTCGATTGGCAATTCGGACGAAGAATCTTTACGATGGGGTTTGATTCGAAATTGGACGAATGCACGAGGAATTCACTTAACCTCACATTCGATTAAAATCGTTTCGTGGAAACTCGTGGAAATTGGTGGGGGACCAAAATGACTAGCGCTCTGAAAACGCGTCAGAAACGAATAATGCACGAGTACGTACCATAATTGAACGTGCCCGTTTTTAACCGTTTAGCAATTTAAACATGCTCTGCTCTTAACTAGGTAGAGATATTTTTTTCGAAGGAAATGTGTGCCAGCAATATGTTTGATGCAAGTTAAAATATCGAATATTATTTGCGATTTTTAACAATATACTTTTTCATTTGAAAAAGGGAGGCACATAATCAAATCGATTCTCATCTATGTCTTTCTGCATATCACCATATCTTTCTCCAAAAAAGCAAAACGCATTGATATTTTTTTAAACAAAATATTCGTCATATTACAAAATTACTGCGAATGTAAAGAAAAATTGTCTCTAAATAAACTATGATAAAAATCGCTTTTACTGGGACGGTTAATTTTCATTCGACAAGAAATCATTTCGAGAGATCATCTTTTATAATACCGATTGTACTACGTTGAGTCTTGCTCTTGGCTATTAAAATACATTATTGTTTAGAAAGCAGAAAAATTTGGCATCGGTCGTTTTTGTTACAAGCCTCACGATTATTCCAGTATGTTACAGTATTCGTTATAATAATTTATATTTGTTATACAATGATATCTGCGCGCAAGGTACAATGCTCGTTTACATTTTCCAATATGCGTTATTTGCACAAAAATCTAAAACGTTACAGGCAAATATGCGATAAGCTTATTCAGACTGAATTACTTTAATTCGAAGGACAAACCATTACATCTAACGCTAAATCAACAATCCGCAATTAAATATCCAGCTTTATATTAACGTTGATTGCATGTTATTGTTTACCTTACATAGTTATAATAAACTGAATTTAGTGAAATAGATATATCATGTACGCACACCAAGTATGCAATACGTTTATGCGTATATTATTAAACATAAATATGTAAAATATACATATGTGTTGCACAAAAAGTGTAAAATAAATAACACGTTTCTATAATCTCCTAATCGCATTTTACAGGTTTCATTCCTTTATTTGCATTCTATAAAAATACGCATTTGCACGAATATTCAATAGCACATCAATTTGATCATCACTCGTGCTTAGAGCAAATAACATCTTGGCAAATTTCTTGCTGCCTTTGTATTGTTTTCTAATGTAATTTTTAACTATTTCAATTATTTGTTAACTTTTGATTCTTTTTCAACATGCTCATAATACGTACTAATACGTCAAAGTTTCAGATTACTTCTGATATTTCCGGTTTATGGAAGAAAATAGAATAAAGACTGGTGTAACATCGCATTGCTTGTGCATATTGGGCTTAAAAATGTGAAACCAATCGCACACATAATAGGTGCACTGACCGACGCTATCTTTCGTTTACTCTGTATTGCTTGTAAGTAAATCATTATATTATTATTTTTTATTTTATTTTATTATTTTATTATTATTTAGCCCGTGCCTTTCGGCCTTGGACGAGTTTTCGGTTTTACATATCGTTTACCTATCACGCTTTTTACATTCTCTCAGTCTTATGGCGTTATCACCTTATTGCCTCCTCCCTTATATCTATTTAAACTCTTTTCCCTGCCTATCTCTCTTTTCTTATATATTCACTCTGTTATATTGCACTCCATTATATAATCTATCTCTAAAACTATGGCAACTTTTGGGCTTTTGCCTCCTTTTTGTGCTTCCTTATTGTCGTTCCTTCCCGTTTTCTATTGCCCTTCTCTTCTCCATTATTCTCTTCAATGAGTAGATCATATATTTTTTTTCTAACATGACAAATATAAAGATGCACGAATTATCGTTTGTACATTACGCGATTAAATTGTGTTATAATATAATATTGTGATCTTATATGTATTATTGCGTATACAATGGCGAATTAAATTTATATAAAACAGTTTATAGAGTTTGTACGATGTTGCGATGGTAAAAATCGAGCCAGGGGGATTTTAACGGGGAAGTTAAAACAAACAATGTTATACTGTTTAGGAAACTATAATATACATGTTAAAAAACAAAAGATGAATATATATATAACGGATCGCTGAACGTAGCCACGGTCACAGCAGGGACGTGTACCTAACAGAAGTATGGATTAATTTAAATAGCTCTCCTTAAAAACAATGATTCACCCGTAGGATACAGAGAAGTACGGAAAGGAGTATACCATAAGGGCAGTTCCACTTGGACTGAGGTTCAATTCGATAAGTTCTACTAGTACAGGGAACACGTATGTTAAGTTCAATATCGCATTTGTCATCCCGTTGACCGTGGATTCGTTATTGAGTCTAAGATCATTGCCATTCACATCCCGAGTATCTAATTACCACAGTTACTTATCAAATTCTGTCACAATCATAATCGTACTAGTAAATATCTTCGCTCTTGCATAACGACAATGTTTAATCCAAAGAAAGATTCGTTACACGCCCCGAACTCTAACGATAATCCGGCATATAATACATATTTTTTCTTTCCTTATTAACGAGTAATATCAATCTAAAAATTGTCATCGTGACATTTTGCGATACTTGTGGTTTTTTTGTTTTCTAAACTCGTTTTACATTTCTTACAAGTTTATATTACTCTCAAGATAATTATTGTAAATAAGTAAATCAGTACATATTTCGTATACGTATTCGGTTTTAAGGAAACTATTTGCATATATGTGCTCAAGTTTAATGATTTTATGCACTTCAAAATAACCATACATTTCTTTTTCCAAGTATTAACTGTAAAAACTGATAAATATATAGTGTATGTCGTTGACACATACGTATGACATATGCTATTCGAATAGAATTATTGCGATAGATCTTTTGAAAATTAATTTTTCAACTGACGCGGTGGATCTGATTAAAAATTTGATGAAACATTATGATTATTTTAGTTTATTCGTAATAACAATAACATTTTATGTGTACAAGATATCCATTTAACTGACTAATGAAAAATTCATATATTACTTTGCATGAAAAAATATTTCTGGCAAAAGTTAAATGGTATCGAGACAGATATCACTTAGTATTTATTAGCTTTTCTTAATATACTTAAGTGGAATTATGTGTTTTTAATACTAATAATAAGTAAATTAGTTGACGTAATTCATCGCCATTCGCTACAAAGAAGAAAAAAGTATTAAGCTGTTTTCCAGGAAATACTCTTATTTCCATTACATTGTAAAGTGATACCAGTACATCCATTTTTCTGAAATGGCATTCTTGTCTATAGAGTGAGTGTAATGAAAAAAGTTTAACCATAGCATTTCATGTGTAATTTCGTTAAAATGTTTATGAAACGGGATAACAGAAATAAAGAATTTGCTCAAATGTTCAAATATGTCAATATATTACCTTGAATGTTACTATACGCTTGTATCCTTCCTTTAAAGCTGTTATAATAAGCTCTTGGTGTGACTATAGCAATTTGTAAGGGCTCCTACAGAATGTTGAGACATTTTACAATATATTGAGGCCTAGGTTTTAAGAAATCTGCAGCAGTTTCAGTTTATCTCCACATGACTGATTCTTCTCAGTTTATGGTATGTTACAAATGTCTGATTATTCTTCAATTCCGCTATTACTATCGATAATAGGAGGTATATTAATTATAAAAAGTACAAAACTAAAGATTAAAGAGAAATGGACAACCAGATGGTTAATGAGAAACAGATTTTCTAATTCCATGTTACTAAAATAGCTAAAAACGAACGAGTCGAGTGATTGTAGAAATTATTCGTGTATGGACGATTCTATTGGGTCGCCTGGAAAGTTCGTTCCGATTTTTAAGGAATTTGGTCGACACGAAAGATCATATTAAAAAATGTTTCGCCGAAAAACCTAAGAGGTTCTGGAAGGATGGAATCTTGAAATTGCGTGAAAGATGGAGAAACGGAACAAAATCGCACCTACATAATTCAATAAATGTATATGGAATTGAAATGTAAATCGGTACAGTTCGCCAGAAAGTGCATTTATATTACCAATATTTATTCTCAATATTTCGCGGCTCTCACCGTTATCGTTCGTCAAAACGGTCAATATATATTGTTAATACAATATCGACGAATATCATTGAACATCGATAGAACAGGTTGCGTAATTTACGCGAGCCACTCTTAAAGGCCACTCACTGGCCCATATTTTTTCTTTTTTTGGTTTTTGAATGAATGATAAAATAATGGCAGCACGAGCTTTCTTTCGATTAGACACCGCTAAACGTTATTTAGAAGCTGAATGTATTGTCAATAATATCGATCGTATGAAGAAAATACAGTTTGTCAATATATATTATCAATATTGACTATCAAAGGATCTCTTACTTATGAGAATGTTGCAAATCTCATAATGTTGGCAATAAATTTTGTTAATCCGAACGCGCTTTAACTATAACGAGATTCTGATTTCTGCATCGATACAAGTTGCTTCTGATGCCGATTCGATGAAACCTGAAGTATGTGTGAGGCATCGAGACGTGTACAGGTCGTTACAATATTTAGAATTAGTTCCAATACACGTTTTCGTCGTGTTGAATTTCCGCGGTAGAATAACGGATATGAAAGGATAGTCAAAAAGACTAAACGTATTTTTGTTTCCAGCAAATATAAAAAGATTAAAGAGAAATGGACAACCAGATGGTTAATGAGAAACAGATTTTCTAATTCCATGTTACTAAAATAGCTAAAAACGAACGAGTCGAGTGATTGTAGAAATTATTCGTGTATGGACGATATGCAAATATAAAATCGTACCCTGAAAATTGCAATTTTCTTCAAGAAACGCTGAACTATTTCCAGACGGACCATCACAAATGAAATGTAGCCTCTATAATATTTCCAGTCCTCGTTACCGCCGCTAATAACTACGTACATCTGTACAGTCAATGCGACATTAAAACCTATTATTCTAAAGAAATCGATCTTCCGACACCCGTCTTCTGACGCACCGTTCGTTCGGTCAATTTTCATTGTGCATTTCACTGTTCGTACGATTATCTGAATAGGTTGCAGTTCCGATGTCACCTGTCGCTTGTCACTTGGCTGTCTAATTATTCTATTAGCGACAGTCGAGAGGCGAGTTTCGTGAAAAATAGGAACCGTAGACTGAATATTTCATTGAAATCTTTCGGGTTACAAAAAAACCTTCTGTATTATTCGTATTTCTGTACGAATCCATTGACATATCGCCGTTCTAGTTCTTTACAATTTTATGCGCTATTATTTAAAATGAGAAAACTGAGTTTAAAGCTTATGAAATTTAATATTGTTGAATCGAGTCACGACTTAGGAGAACGGAATGCTTTTCACTTTCTAAGTGGAAAATTATTGTGAATTTGTATTCTTCATACCAACGAAACGCGTGAGTACACATATACATATGTGGATTCGTCATTTTTGATAAATAGAATTAGAACAATTGGAGCAGTTAAGAATTAGGGCGACGATATGTCATACAGTATGTTATTACAGGTAGCATTATACGTATAATATCATAACTACACAAAGCATTCTGGTTCTTTGCGAAGCAAATATTCATTGTGGTAGTGTGCTTAAAATTATCGAAAAATTTGAATACTAAGAACAAGAATTATACAATGGTATATCGACGATATAAATATTTATCTATAATCGAGTGCTAAGAGTATTAAATATCGGAAATGATAAATATCAGATTAAAAACAATCGAAAAGCGATGAATTGATAATTGGATATTATTTCGCGTAAAATATTTTACAATCGCGTATATTACATAAAACCGACTTCATTTCACGCATTCTCTGTTAGAATTTTATTTATTCAGAATGTAATTTTATTACAATTTACAAACATGCTGGAGGTGAGCATCGAGTCGTTATCTTTTATAAATAGTTTCGATATTTTCCAACTTTGATCGTTTCAAAACATTTCAAATAGCCTTACGAAATGCATGAAACTTGAAACGTTTATAAAAAAATTTAATTCACCTATGACTTATATAAGAATTATGGAATGAAAGAGTTTGTCTGTCGTCAAAAGCAGATTACTCGTAATTTCACTTTTTAAGCTCGGTCATAGACTTTCTGCTTTTAGGTACGATTAGGTATACATAGAATCTTTCACGAAGCGAGATTCGAAGATGCGAGATCTTTCCTCGAGCTTTAAATCCCTAGCTTTGTAAGGAAACTATTCATGTATTAAGAATGAGCGTTGGCTTATTTTTCCCCCTTTTCCCTTGACGTCGGATGTAATGTAGGAGCAACCGTTGCAATCTGGCGGAAGCTTCGATCGAGTAGCGTGCGAGTTTCTCGACTATAGATGTATACAGAATGTTTCAGAAATATTGGACAAAAGCTTTATTCGATTTGCATTTATCGAAACAGGAAAAAAAAAACTATGCAATAATCTTTGGTTACCAAACAATTATGTATCATATTTTGGCTTTACAAATGAGTACAAAAGTGCTTTGCATTACTTTAAATCTTTCGCCACTTAAGCTTCTTAAGAAACGTTAAATTTGAGGATTACCAATAATTTCCTCAAAGAGTATTGCTTAATTTCAAATAATTAGTATCTCCCAAATTAATATCTGTCAAATAATTCATCCGTTTTGTGAATCATCTCATATTTCAGAACATTTATTTATACTCTCGATTTTTATTCTTTTTCAAAGTTATGGACAACTAAAAACTATAAATAAGTAGCAGCGTAAGAAAAATATCTAAAGATTAATTTGCAACAATGTCACAATTGTAGATTTTTGCTCCAGTATCGAAACATATCCTTATCATACTACTTTAACAGTGTATTCTTTTATGGTATAATAATAGTGTGACGAGTTAACCGTTAAACATGATCCTGTAAGTTTCACGCCTCGCAATTACTAATATTTGTTTCCTGTAAGAAGTTAAAGATATCTATCTTTTGTATCTGATACCAGAAATGCACAAAATCTTCAGGATAAAGACTTTCCTAAATTATTTTCCTCTGAATTCTTTGACATTTTATTTACGAACGGTTACCTTAATCGTTACAGGTTTATGCATTACACGTAATAAATATGATAAATGTATTACAATAGTAGTCTACGAATGGAAAATTACTATGGAAAATTACTTACGAAAAGATACATACAAAATGCATGGAATGCACCAGAAACACAAAAGTATGTAAAATATGAAAAATATAGTACTCGTTATAGTATTTAATGAGTGAAACAAATAAAATATAAATTTATATATTATATATTATAAAAATAAGGATATAAATTTATGTAAACATCCGCAATTTAATAAGAGTATTTTTAGTTTCTTCATAATTCATATATAAAAATCTTTGTACACGAGAACAACGAGAACAACTGCTTTGGATTCATTTTTTGATCGTCTTCATTCGTTATGTTTTAATATATGTTTATACGAATTTCTTTCTTGTTTCAATGTATAAAACTTGTACAGCAGTTTTGAAACGCTTTGTACACTAATACGATTTTTCTTCGTTTCCCTCGATTTCTTTTATTGTTTCTTCCGTTGGCACAAGTTCGTTGCCCGTCTTTGTTTTTATTTCGAACCGACCTTGCGTCGCTTTCCTGCTTGTCCCAAAAACTTGCGAAATCCCTGAGAGACCCAAATAATCTGTACTCCAAAACCAATCCGCCCTGGTACTACGAGCGTCCCTATTTCTCCTGTCAATTTATGGTCCCTTTGTCTCAAGAATCTACCTCGAGTTGGCACGATCAAGCTCCTGTCGAGCACAGATACCTTCCTTTGCCATCTTCTATGACCTTGAGTCTCGTTATACAGAAATATTTATATTCATTTTAACACGTTGAATGCCACGCTAGTTTTACAGAGATTGGCCGTGGCGCCGCGATGAATTTTTTATTATGCGATACATATAATATTGAAACATTACCTACAAGAGATATGTTACGGTGTATTTCGCGCGATGCACTTATTATTTGCGATTATCAATTATCTCATATTGTTTCTTTGCGTTGTTAAATAACTGTTCTATGTTGTTAGGTCCCGGGATTTACCATGAACCATAATCCATCGCTTGGTCATACTTATTTGGACCCGCAATCATCCTAAAGTACCGTCACAAGATTTGGCATTATTCACTTTACTGTTGAGGCCCTTAAGGCCCTTATGGACATCTCATTGCCAACGTTAAGGTAGAACATGGAAAAAGAGGCGCATATAATAGATTTGTATTTCATGTATAAATAAAACTATGTATAAATAAAATATGTTTCATACTGCGTTCATTTCGCCACACCATTGTAGTAACAATGGTAATAATAAAAAATGTAAAACTATTGACATTTGTTCAAATTATGTTCTTCTACAAATCTTAAGGCCGGTTCACACGGATATACGCGTATCGCGAGCTACGTACCGTGCGAATGTTGCCATTTGTTTTAACGCTTCGCTTCGTAAGAAAAGCATCGTTGCCAAGATACACGAAATAAATATCGCGATATTGCGTTTCAAGAGAATCGTCGTGTAAATGCATCCATTGGTGTACGATGTACACGTACAATGGCGGACATATACTTATGAACATTATTCAAGTTCATGTTTACATCATTTGTTTTGAATTTGTCAACGTTTACGAATTTGTCAGTTTGAGCAACGATGTCGAGTGCAGCTTTTTCTAAGGTGCTAACCCCAATTTTCGAACATACCTTTGCAGCCTCCTACAAGCCCATGCAACGTATTAACGTTCAGAAAACTTTAGAAAAGTCCCCGGAAACTGAAAGCCCGTAAAATCGAACGTCGAACGACCGTTCGAATAATTTTCCAAATCCTACCTTTTTGAAACCTCTGTGGATATCGTGAAATACAATTACATCTGTATAATAAAATCAGTATACGCACTATTGAACGTCGTTTATGCGAATTGGATTTCATAGGTAGAGCACCGCCATACAAATATCCGAGAAAAATCGCGAGAACTCGATTTGCGAAAGATCATTTCGATGGGACGCAAGAACAGTGGTGAAAATTTATATTCATCGATGAAAGTAAATTCAATTGTATGGGATCTGACGGAAGAATTTATGTGAGATGCTGTATTGGAGGGGAATGTGCAGAGAACTGCAAAATATATTAAACCAACTAACCGTTGAAGGTGGTGGAGGATCAGTGCTCGTCTGGGGCAGTGTTACCGTCAATGGTACTGGACCTATTGCTCGTATCGAAGGAAGAATGGATCGTTTCGTTTACTTAAACATTATTAAAAACATTGCTTTGCCATATGTCGAAGAAAAATAGCTCGTGGATTGTATAAAATCAGGTCGATAACGATCTAAACCATACGGCAAACATCGCGAAACAATTTGAATCCTATCGAGATACTTTCGATCGATGTAGAAAAGGAAATGAAACTATAGAAAACAAAAAAATTGGAATGAATCATGAACCATGAAAGTAATAGAAAATTTATTCATAGTGATCGATGTATTCGAATAAATGAATAAATTCTATGCAAAGACGATGGACAGCAGTTTCTAAGACAAATAGCAAAACTACGAAGTACTAACGTTGCAATAAGTTCAAATAATATTTAGTCTAACTTTCGCTATTAAAATAAAAATATCGTGTTGAAAATATATTGCCCAGAACTATACGTCCGACATGACAGCAACAGCACACGGTATAGTAGAATGTACCTCGAACATGTAAGAAATTATTATTATTAATTCATAAAAGCAGTTTCCATTTAGAAAAAGAGCAAGATAAACTTTTCCTCTTTAGCAATTACTTTTGGCAAAGACTCGAGTGCTGGTCATCTTTATAGCGCAGTGCCGTAAAATATGTACGTACGTCTATCGAACGCAGGAAATTTCCAGTCAGCATGCTTTACATTCTAGTGTCGCCCTCCCATTTGTTCTTATACATACAGAGATATGATCACGATGAAACTCCTTGTACAACATTACATTACTAATATTATATTATATTACATTATATTTTATTTTATTTTATTATACATCATTGGTAAATTAACAAGTTACAAGGTGTAGATTATAGATCTTTCTACAAGTTTGCAATTTTATTGAACATAAAATAATCAATCTATAAATGTTTATTCCTTACTATTATTGAAGAGAACTTGCTAGTACTAGTAATTTGCAATCTGTTACTAATAAATTTTCACTAAAAATATTGATCAAATTGTGCTAGAGAGTTTAGAAGGAACATACAAGAAAATATGTTGCCTAGATGAATATCATGTATGATGATAACGAATATGATGTCTATGCTGAAGATATGCTTATGCTATTACATAAATTCATCTAATTAATCGCTAGCCGCCGATCACTCGCTTTCTAGTTAAAAATTCGAGAGAGAAGCTGACGGAACAATTTGTTGCTATGTTTTGTTTGCTTCCTTTGTACGAAACCCACTGCCTGCGAAACGTCGCTTCATAGACGCGTATTCAACGTGTTAATGCTAACAGTACGCTTCTATGCAGCGTTCATTGTAAATTGTAAACTAATGTGTGCCTGTCCACGAAACAGCAGCGAACCATTTCCTTTGTGACGGCTGACGTTAACATTGCCAGCAGCGAAGCGTATGTTGCAGCTATTTAAACGAATGTAACGATATAGGATAGAAGCGTCTTCTTTATTGTTGGAGACTTCTTTTCTGTATTTTTTGTAAATTAAACACCGGCGTAGACGCATCGTCGCGTCTAGCAGATTACGTTTACGCTTCTATGACGGGACGCTGCACGAACAGTGGGCTAAAGACGTTGGTGGCCGACGAACCCAGAAAATACAAAATTGCGCCGCTAGTATCCTACCATGAAACTAACTTTAGAGACTGGACAACAATAGGGAAAGATAGCGGAATTTTTTTAGATTTAATCCTTAATCGTAACAGTTAAATAATGTCTTATTGATCGACTTCTAATAAGAGTCGAATTTACGATATTTACAGCTGTATGTGTCATCGAAAACGGAGTACATATAATTGCCATTTTTAATTGTCAGGGTACCTCAAGTAGGAGCGGAGACATGTAAAATTTGAATATTTTAATAATACCTATTAATATGTAAAATGCATTGTGTTGTACGCCATCTACATAAAAATTCTAATGATTTATTCTTAATGATAATTAAGAGTAGCATGTGGCTGCTAATCTAATGATATTAGCATTATTAGATGTTCATATTTGAGCTTGCGTCCCCACAGTGGCCGTTTCCATAAAGCCACTACATGTATTATATTGATAAAATCTTGCAATTATTCCATTCTAATGACTAGCTTGTATGCGATAGTTTTCTGAATATTAGAAAAGAAACATATATTTCAGTTGCAACAATAATAGTAACATTTATTTTAAGAAATACAAATTTGAAAATATAATTTAACAGACGATAGAATGCGAAATTTCTATAAAGTCTTTTAAATAAATAAGCCTATAAAGCTTTTTGAATAAATAAAATCAAAATTAACGATAGTTTATTCGCTGCTTCCACATTATTATACAGTTTGTATAATTGCCATTTTTTCCAAGTATACAAAAAATGCAATTCGGCATTGATAAAATCAAATTTTGTAACCTTTTTTTCAATAGACGTTAACGCTTCGTTCACTAATGGAATTATATTGCCTGCAATTGGCGTAAATTTTTTATGGGATTCAAATCCGAGGAACAAGCCGGCCATGCGTCTTCTGTGTCTTGATATGTAAACCATGGCGTTATCGTGTTGATAAATAAAATTATCATCTTCGATTACTTCTGTGAATGCTACTAAAACCATTTTTACATATATGTCTCTTTCATAGATTTTCCAAAGTGGCATCATACACAAATTTGTCACTAGAATGAAATAATTATAAGATTTTACTGAAAAATGTACACAGCTTTATGGAAATTTCGACCATTGTAGAGCTTGCGGTTGTTTCTTTTTCAACCTACAAACTGTTGTCAGTGTACAGTGTTTTGGTTTAGAAGGTTTGGGTGATTAATTGTTCGCGACTTGTATTTACCGGATATTCGCTAAATTTCTTCCATCATATAGATATCCTTCCCTTTAATTTTTATTTGTCGTACCTTCTTTATACGAGCTACTTAATTTTGAGCTCAGGTATAGTCCCAGATATTCGACCACTTTTGTTTGTCATATTTCATTGTTGCGAAGTGAATTTATCCTCAGCCTAAACACGGAGTAAGAGTTTTTTATATTTAGCAGCATTAATATCATATTTTTGTATTGTATTGAAATAGATCTTAGAAAAGATTTTGCAACTTTGTGATTTTTAATATATTTTCAAAGATATGGAAAACGTACAGTATATAGTATATGTATATATAGGGTGTTTCGATTAAATGAGATCACTTAAATACATATCTGCCTTATTTACCATTGTATGAAAAAACTTCTCAGAAAAAAGTTAAATTATTTCAAGGGATACGTGCAACGGTGAAAGGAATTTGGTTTCAAGTGTATCCTTTTAGGAGATTTAAGGTCATCGGTGTTTTTTTTTTAAATAGAACTCTATATATTTTTCTAGCAATAGATGCGATTTTCTATTCTCTGTACAAAAATATTAAGGTACTTATGTTAGAAAATGCATAGTTGAAAAGATATTTCGCTTTTAATTTCACCAAATGTAGTATCTGAAACAGAAGGAAAACATAAACACTTTGCGTCTTTCCTTGTATTTCGTTCGCCATGTTTTACATAATTAAAATATTTTTTAAACTAAGCATTTTCAAGGCACAAGTTCCATAATACTTTCGTATATGGAGAATAGAAAAATGTATCAATTGATGGGTAAAAAAGGGGTTCTATTTAAAATTATAAAAAAATAACCGTGAGACAAAAAGTTCTTTCCACTGTTAATGTGTCTCTTGAAATAGTTAAATTTCGTTCTATTTTATTTCGCACAATCATAAATAAGGGAAATTTCAGGCGATCTCATTTATTTGAGACAGCCTGTACAACGTAAAAAATTATTTGCAACAACATAGTTATACGGGAAAGCGTAAATTGTGATGTAACTTTTTGATGTTCACTTCAAGATATATCTATACATGTGCCGTTAGCCATGTCCGTATCGCGCGCGAAAAGCAAGAAAACGCCCAAGACTCTTCGGCAACTTTCGGGAAAGATCGCTGAATGTCGTGACAGGAGAAAAAGAGACGGGAGCGTAGAAGTTTCTTCTTCCGAGAGCAGGCAAAACGCGCACGTGCCTACGCAAATGCCTCCCGGAGTGTTCGAATAGAAACGTCGTGTTACTGATTGAAATAGAGACGGAACCATGTACATTAGCGAAATATACCTGTACATACGTACAACATTTTATCTACCCTCATAAATTATTTTATTTTTTGATTTGGAAGTTTACAATCAATTCTCATTGAGAATTATAAGTAAATTATTCTAACGTGGTACTATAACGTGAATAATAAATGATTATCGTATATTTGGTTCTAGCTGAATCTAATGTTTAAATCTAGAGGGTAATGTCTTTTTAGCCTGCGGATCTGATCCGTCGTGTCAAGTAATTGAGTAACTAGTGGGTTTTGGTGGTTGTTAATTCTTATGTTATAACCCTCATAAAAGGTTCGTAGAAATTCTGGTCAATTGATTCGTACAGTTTTCGTGTACAACTACAATAGAATTTTCTTTACTTTTTAAGAACGTGTTGCTCCAATAACGATAACAGGACAAGGATGATTAAACAATTTCAAAAAGGGCAATAAGTTATCGAATAGGAACTTGCTTTTGTTTTGTTTTACGTTTTTCTATATATCTTGTAAATTTATTCCAAGAGACAATTAATGACAATAAAAAGTATTATGGAGCTATTAAAGTACTATGAATTTTCAGGTGACATTAAGTTTAACTCAATCTGATGTTTGGTGCTTGATGTTTCTATTACTTGGAACAGATCTTTGAAATTTTGGATTAAAGCAAGATCTCATAAGAAGATATCAAGTATTGCTTTTGATTGTTAGATTGTGATTAATTCAAAATTTTTGATAATATACCTATATGTATCGTTAATGCAAATCGACCAATATTCGTTCAGATATTTACGAGCTGCGATGTATATCTTTAGTATCCATCTTCGTTTAAAAAAGGGGTATCGAAGGTGCAATGAATATTTAGAAAGATTTCACATGACGAATCAAAGAATCTTTATTCATTGTTTCGTTTATTAGCTCAGTTGTATTTATGCTATGTTGTTTTATGTTATGTAATTATAAATAAAAAAATTAGCGAGCGCAATTAAAGTAGGAAGAAATCTTATCAGATCATAGATTGATTGTACGTGCAATCTTTCTTATCGTGCTATTTACAAATGGTTTTGCCAAAATGCGATGAGTCACGAGCTTCTCGTTAAGATTTGCAACTTGATACCGTTTTATAAAGTAAGAGATAAAATTGCTCGAAAAATATCTTAATTTTTGATGTATTTTTTGAATCTATTACGCATTAAAAACTTCATTCCACTGTGAAATAACAAGAGTGAAGGATGTGTTACATCGTATCATAAATATATCAATATGTACATATACAACTAATAGATTATACATTATATAGTGGCATAATAGATGATATATTTGCACGATATTTTTGTATAATATTTAATATATTTTGTTCAAAATATTTTTATCGATATAAAATTTTGCTATGTGTTTGGCAAGATTGGAAAAAGATGAGAAGATTTTCGAAAGATTCGGGAACGTATCCGAAATAGTGAAAAATGCGTTATATTAGCATCGTTTAATACAGTAATAATTCTGTGAAAATAGATTGTTTTCAAATTTTGTAGACAATGCTTTGTGGAAAATAAAAATCTAGAATAATAAAATATTCAAGATTCGATATGTCTCCAAATGTTTAAAAATTTTCCGTTATTTTGCGATCAATTCGTAATTCGTAAACTTCGTAAATTCATGTGTATTCCTGGCTGTGACAAAACAATAAAAAAATACCAAGTTACAATTCTTTTCACAATCTATAATGTATAACATTATGTATTTTGTACAATCTCTTGTCATCTGTTTATTTCGGAGGTCTTTTATTCCAATTTCGCAGTGATTTATTCGAATGAGTCGCTTTTAACGAGCGCAGAAAAATGCATTACATAATTTGTACATTGGTCTAATGTATTATAACATGAGATATATCTTTATCTACGTAGTTTGGATGAGTGCAAAAAGTATTGGTTTATCACTGTACGCAAATGAATTAAAATCCGTTATTCGCAGCAATATGTAGAACGATGTTCTTACTATCATGCAAAGTTTCATCACATGAAATGGATGGATACCGATCGAAAAAGAAATTTAGTAACTCGAAAACGGTAAAAGAAACGTTATCCACTACGTTCCAAGTGTTCGGATAACATCCAGCATCATAGTAATTTATCATTAGCTATCATAATAGCGAGACGGTTTTTAATATCATACTGTTATCATTGAAGATTCGGATGTGATGAATACTTTTCACTTATATCAGATATTGCGATATGATTAAAGTATGAAACAAAACGCGATTGAGTAATGTAAAAAAACTTGAAAACTTTGTCTACAAATCTTTCAAAGAATTATCTTTGGCCTAAATTATTAGGCCCTCTGTTTTAAACAATAAGATTCAGTAAATACCGTATTGGCCATCCTGTATGTCCAAACGCGGCGAAACAGTTAGATGTACGATGCTTGCCACTAGCTCGTACAGATATCGATCTGTAAATTGTCGAATCTTATTTTAGAATATCTCTATGTATTGAACTATATACTATATACATTAAAAATTGAAGACTTATATTCTTGTGAGTACGACTTCAAGTGCTGAGCGTTAACATTTAATGCGCGTAATTAGAGTACGGATTTTTACGCATTTATAAGAAATTTAAAAGTGCAAAAACGCATAAAATCTAAAATCTATAAAATGTCTGAAGTACGATATTAGTTCTAATGTTTGATGCTGGAAGCAAGCCTCGTAAAAATATAAATTTACACGAAAATATCAATATCTGTTTTGATCTATAAATACGTAGTTTATTTAAAGCGTGAGCCGTAGAGTAGACTAAATGAATTTAAAAATACGAAAAACATCAACGATTGATGTAAATCTAATGGACTTCTATAGTCAATATTTGACATGTATGATAAAAAAAATTTATTACATCAAGACTGCGTAATATGAGAGGAAAATAAAATATAACCGGAGAAAGTAATATTCTCGCATTGTGTACAATCTAATCATTGTGTATCTAATTGATACGATTTTGTCGAAAAATGTATTAAATGAATTATGTTGCATATTCATCGAATGGGTGCAATTTTACTTTTTTATATCTTGTACAATATTTCCCAAGATACGAAGGTATGCTTGACGTTTTTAAATGATATCGTATATTTTTTATAACATTAGTCGATCCAGCTGGACATTCTCTGCAACAAAAACGTATGAACCTATTTGTATAGAAACCAGATATTTTAACTTTAATTTACCACGTCTAAAGTATGAAAAACAAAGAACGCAAACAAGAATATCGCTTCGCGTCTTTTCTTGTTTTTCACACGTTAAATTTCACATATTACGGTTAAAATATCTACCAAGTCATTCATATTGTTGAAAATTTATTAATCGGTGACCAACGTGCAAAATCGCGGTGCTTGCTACATATACACATATACACGGTCAAGTATTTAGTCAAATATTAAACGAAAATAATTCTGTAAAACGGTAATGTAA
Source organism: Bombus vestalis (assembly GCA_963556215.1). Classification (NCBI taxonomy): domain Eukaryota; kingdom Metazoa; phylum Arthropoda; class Insecta; order Hymenoptera; family Apidae; genus Bombus; species Bombus vestalis. The sequence goes on along the minus strand of OY744577.1, from coordinate 5,225,292 downwards.
TGTTTAATATCTTTCATTTTCTAATTGCTCATTTTGCTTAATTTCGGTATGTTTCACTAATAAAAATTATGCTAGCTATATTAATAATATACTATTTCTCATTATAGTAATAAGACGAACAGATAGTTCAATGCAGAGGGAGAATCTCCTAGTTCCAGTGTGTAGTTTGCAATTTCGCATAATGCTCCTTTTTAGACCCTTTCGCTGCAAATAAAAAACATACTGCAATAATTGTCACAGATAGCGGAAAATTTGAAAGAAAGTTGTCTTATGCGAAAAATGTTGTGACACGTATTCCTTGTACGGTAAATTTTGAAACAGAGAATTTATAGTTGCACGCGTCTTATCGTAACAATTAGTTATAAGTTTAAACACTTACACAACTTCCGGTATGCCCGTAGAATGTAAACAGTTACGTGGCAAACAGTGAAAAACTGGACATATTTTTTTGTCAAAAAACATCCTCGTATTGCGTAACGTTTAATGCAAAGAGAGAGTATGAATTTTCGAAACGTATCTCGTTGTCTTGTGTTAATCTGAAATTAGATTAATGAAACTGATATAAAGTATGTAGATTATTTAATCAGCCTGCACATGTGTACAATACTGTATCTAAAGTAATTTAAAGTGTACACATACATAGGTATCTTCTACTGACGCAATTAAGCGAATCTAATTTTATCACGCATATGTTGTACAAATGACGAAAATAGACGATTGAGGTTTCATTATACATCGGATAAAAGTAGCATGTATTGCATTTAAGAAGATTTTCCTGCTAAGGCAAGAAATGCTTCGTTAAAAGAGTAAAAAATCGAAACACCGTTATAATAGTAAAATATGTATATGAACTATTTTTACAATCACGAGACTGTTGTTAAGTCTCGGTTGTCACATTTGTTTCACTCATCTCGGTTGTCGCACTGAGTCAGCCAGATTCTGTTCAATTTTCAAGCAGCTGCTGTTCAAAAAATAGCACTGATATTGAATCGGAAAAATTTTGGAATGTAGCTTGAACATCGTAGAATATGTTTCTTGCAAGTTTCGAAAAAAATACGTTTTTATCAAAGAGTACTATAATCTTTTTATGTCTTGACGTTCCTCGCTAAAAAATGAAGATGTTACTTTTAAGATGTGGTACTGTAAGAGAAAAGACAGCTTTTAGTGCACGTTTCGAAAAACATATTTATGCAATTGAAGTATTGAATAAAATAATTCATTTGTATGAAAAAATCAATTTATTCACACACGCAGATATGAAATTTTTTTATTTTAATTATATGTCGGATTAACGCTTAGATTAGGGTTGTAGGCGTCAAATGAATCTGCACTTGGATTAAACATTGGTACGGTACAACGCAAGTGTAGTCTATTACAATAATGGTTTGATACAAAGTTAACAATTGTTCACGGTGATTAGACGCTCGCGACGCTAGTGGCAATGGCCTTGGGTTCGATAGCGAATCCGCGGTCAACGAGATGACAACTGCGATATTGAACTTGGCACACGTGTTCCCTGTACTAGTCGATCTTGTCGAACTGAACTGCACTGAACTGAACTGCATTCAAAGTGGGACTGCCCTTATATACTCCTCTCCGTATTCCTCATGTCAATTCTTGTTTTAAGGAGAGTCATTTAATTACTTTATACCTCTGTTAGGTACACGTCCCTCCCGTGACCGCGGCTACGTTCAGTGACCCATTATGTCACCTTGAGCCCAAGCCCGCTGTCATAAATCTCGGATAGTCATTATCGACTTAATCTCATGAACAGCTATTTCTCAGTTTTATTGTTTAAGTACGGCTATTATAAAAGTCTGGATTAAAGTATTTGGGACTTTCCCAAGCATTCCGAAAGGAAGGCTCCGATGTCCTTTCATCTCCGACATATATATGTAAATTTAGGTATAAAAAACTGTAATAATGATTGCAATCAATTTCTGTATTGTCAATGCATACGAATATGTATGCAAAATTTGCACAGAAATAAAATATGTTCGATTGCAGCAAAAAATACACATTTGTCACACTTGGGTCAGCACTACCCATTAACTACAACTAACTTTAGAGAGTTACTAGACACAAACTGACGGGATTTTTAATGCATAATCATTAGATATTATAAAAAAAAGGTTTCAAATTAACAGTAGATTGCACGTATGGTGCCATTATAAGCGACGTTTTGAAGATATTACTTTACAAAAAAACCACGGTTCGCTAGGATCCGTAATGACAACCGAGGGTTATTACGATGAAATGAATTTGAAACTTTTATAATACAAGCTTCTTTAGCTGCGATTACTTTTCGCAGTCTCAGGTCATTTAGTCTCCTGTTTTCAGTAATAGTATTTCATAATGATATTAAGACGCTAACTTGCATTTGGTTAGCTGTCACGACCGCGCAAATCGGATTTAATTAGAATATTACAAATATTACATACTATCCAAACAACGTACAGTTACTAGTACTATTACTACTAGTATTAATATTCGGACACCTTTCAAAACGAAACGAAAATTGGACCAAAAGAATCGTTTTTTTTAGAAATTAGAAAAATTAGTTTGTTAGACGGCGTGCAAAAAATGTTGGAAAAGTTGGAATTAATCGGAATCGCGAAGAGAACGTTAAAGGTCGATTTTCATAATTTTTCTGTCAATGATTCGCAATGAAAATTTAAATAGTACGTTTTGCAGATTTTGTTAATTATACGTATACACGCAAATTTCATCAAAAACGTTAATATTGATTATGATTGCTATATATGGTATATTCGTAATATTGCTACAAGTTACGAACGGACAAAAATTGTAAAAATTGTGATTTTTTACGACTTTCGGGCTAAAATCTAAAGATGCTTACATTTTTCGATACTTTCCGCTCGTTTCTACATCAACCGACTTTCATGAAATTTTCAGCATTTATACAACTGACATAAATCACTAAAAAGTATTTATTTCTACAATTCATTTTACCTAATTTCTACAGTACATAATACATGTATTTATCATTATATTATATAGGATTTGTTAATAGCTTGTATTGCAATTACATTACGTCGCAAAGGAAACTTGTTAAATTAGGTTGAAGGATATTTTAGATAACTGAAAGATAATTTGAGTGTTAAAGACTTTAATTAATTTAATTAAGTAAATAATTACACTTTTGATAATCAACGATCAAATATACAAACAAATTTGTAACTAGTAATATTGTGTATGTTTACACTATAACAAAATATATCTGCTATACAGTTGTTTAAAATCCTGCTTTAAACTTAAAAGCTTCGATCTCTTTCATTTTCCTACTGATACCCTTTCAGACGTTGGCTTTTTTAATTATTTACTTTGCTTTAACACTATGATTCATGGTATTGCGTAGACTTAACACTTTAGTAAATTATTAATAAGGCATGAATGTTATTAACTAAATAAATTAATGATAAATCAGTAACTAAAAACAATACTTTTTAACTTCTCGAGTTAATTTAATAATCACAAGATCAGAAATTAAAATATTATAAATTTAGATAATTCGTTGAAAAAGTACTAACGGCATAGGAATTGAAATAATTTCACCAATATGCATGCTGTGTAATTAAAAAAAATTGTTCTCCATCATACTAATAATTTGAAAACAAAATATCCTGAGAACGGAGGATTTTTTTAAACAACAGAAGTGTTCTTTTATATATAATAACATAATAATTTTCGATATATTTATTTCAGGAAGATAAAATGCAAAATCATTTCCTTTTTCATTCATAACTTTTCAGTGAATCCTTTTAATACATCCTGCCAAAAATAACAAAGTGACCGAATATTTTCAAGAGATAGTGTGCAAAGATCCACAAAAGTATTTGAACACTCCCCATAGAAAATTTGTATGGGTCGGTGTATTAAATGTGTTATATAAAACTTTTTGAAATTTTGTTACCACTGTAAAAGTAGGAAACAATTTGAATATGCATATAAACGCTACATATCATTTACTGCAACCATACATTTGCAATCAGTAAAAAATTAGTATACAACAGGAATAATGGCTTTAAACATAAAATTACTGCTAAAAATATTTCCATTAAAAATATCAAAGTTTATCGGTACAATTAATAGTCGATTGTTTAAATAATTTTCTAACTTTTGTAAAATGTATATTTGCAATAAATATCTCTTAGCTTCTATGTACGTTTTCAAATTTATTTGGAACTTTACTAATACGAGCATGATAGTCGATAGATAGTTATACAAAATCGTTTGTATAATAGCTATAACATACTTGGAAACAGTTTCTAGAAATATACAAATCCCTTCAAGAGTCATTGTATGTCGTATTATTAACCAGGGTGCTTCTAAACGTTTAGAAATACGTGACTAACGGCGTTGTATCGGAAAAGCGTTGGACGGATATTAAGAGGAATTATTTTCTCTTGGATTTTAGAAAAAGGCGCTGTGCGTTTCTGTAAATGACGGTGATAGTTAGCTACGACGACGGTCAGAAATCCGAGCGGTAAATTATACGATCGGAGAAGAACAGAGGTCGGGTTCGGTCGATTCCTTCTGTCCTGGCTCTTTTCGCTTCCCTGTTTCTCCATTCAACCCTCCTCCTTTTCTTCGTCCTCTCCGTTACCTGCTCGAACCTCCATTTCTCAGCATGCAAACAGGGATGTTCGTTTCACAGATGCCACGCTCCAACGTCCAGACAAAGACCTGCGTGAGATGATTTTATAGCAGTGCTGGACAAGTATGCCGGAAAAATCTGGAAATTTTTCCGGGAACTACCTGCTCTCCAGACTGCGATGAGACGGCCGAACCTTTTGTCGATGATCTGTCGGCGGTGCGAGCCAAGAGAATTCTTGTTTTACCAGGAATGCAAAGTTCTATGGCAGATGGCTACAAAGATCTTATCTTCATGAAACCTTTTAAAATATTTTTCCATCTTCCTTTGCTCGAAGATATATCTGTGGAAATCTTACACACATTTGCGACGTTCATGTCGCTAGATTGTATTGGAAAATACGATTTAAATTGAAGTTTCAAACGTTACGATCCCAGTTTCAAACGTTAAATTACTTTTATGATTCAAAACGATGAATAGAAATGGAGAGTAACGAAGAAACATTCATGAAAATCGTTTAATTATATCACGCATATGTATATCGTAAGTAATACATTACTTATTATCTTATATTCTTCATATGTATCAAACCTTATATCCAAAGTATATTTAAATATATCTAAGATCGTATCTTCTATGAAGATATAAACCGTGAAAATTGAATTGAGAACACTATCAAATGTATAGCTGCGTTAAAATACCTTAAAATTGGTTTTATTTTAATGCAATATATTCAAAAATATATTATCTGCGTAAAATAAGGATTTAAAAATTGATTTAAGCCTTTATTTCATAAACATAGATGTACAAATGGCAAATATAATTTCGAGCAAACTGAAGTATCATTTTTGATTAATAATTTTAATAAAGTTGAGCTAATAATTTTAATAAAGTTAGCTAAGTTAACTAACGAATTATTCTCATATAAACAATTTGAAGAAATGCAATTTAATATACATAGCGAAGAATAACGATCAGCCCACGTCTATCATTACGGGTAAATTTAATATTTTTTCGTAATAAAAATATTTTCTTTTTCTTCACCCCGTGTAATTTATAACGTCATATAACTTGAAAGTTACTCATATACATCTATCTACGTTTTAAGAAATTATATTTCACTTGCCTAACGTTGTGTAATTATATTTTATAAGTAATATCATTGTATTGGAAGCAGCCGATCATCATATTCGATTTTCGATCAATTATTACATTTCCTAAATTTTAGATCGACGTGGGAAACTGTAATGAGTTGTAACTCTTTTCTTCTATAAAATAAATAAATACTAACTATAGACAGTTAATCTTCCATACATACAGACATATCTACAAATATACACATAATCTTCGATAAATCTTTTTCTGTGTATACTTTATCGGAAATATACGTTTTTCAAAATCTGAAGCACAGTTACAGTCTGTAGAATTAGTCCAATTCAGTTTAAAGAAATTCCATTAATATGAAATATTATGTAAATAATAAGATATATATATATATCTTGGATCAAAGGTTGAGTTTAGAATGTTCAGGCTTCTTTTGTGTGAAACGCATACAGTGAAAGTATTCATACACTTACATTACAAAAAATGTTCATAAATATATTATGTGCGCTATTGAAACTTTTTAAAGGTACCGAGAGTACTGTAACGAGATACAACTGTCATGATCATAGTAGTACAATTTGAAATCAGTCTGAGAATGTATATTGAAAGTAGAAAGACATTTACTCCAAACAAACGCGTATACTGAAAAGTTAGTTTACAGCATAAATAATAATTTTAAACGTACAATTAGTGCTAAAGATGGCCTCGTTAAATATCGTTGCTTACTAATATAGAGAATAATTATTGACTGGTCAAATACTTTGGCGATCTTTGCTAGATGTTCGTTTCCAACAAGTATTTGGCATTTGGTAAATTTTTCTAACATTATTACTAAATAACACGTGGATGGCTACCCCTAGCTGGATACTATCTTCGAGTTTGTTTATTTTATTTTTTTAGCGAGGTCAGCGGGATGTTTTCTTTTTAGTCATCTTTTTACATGGGATCTTGTAATTTCTATATGAATTTTCAGATCCATTTCAAATTTTACCAACGTAATCATATTAGGACAACCAGGTCTCGTTGCAGTGCCAATGAAATATCCAAATCTTTTCTATAACACGTATATAAAAAGTTTCTAGGCGTATTCGGATAATTTCGTAGGCCATTGTAAATAGATTTACTATTTCGTCTAGTTAGAGCGAACAGAGGATACATACTCATTTTTATTCTTTAAATTCTCGTACTCAAATCAGACAGAGACAGCATCTGTGAGAGTCGATCAGAAGAAGCTTGTTGATTGTTTCTCATCAGACAACTGTGTTTTGTTCCACATTGCGATCATATCTTACAATAATACCTAACGAAAGTAAGAATTTTCCTTAAGTAAAGCGCGCATGGCCTGTAATCAAAAGTTTTGGAAAACGTCTCACCGACATGATAGTTGAGGCCCGAGGCAGACGATCGACTTTCTGACGATGCGTCATACGTCTGTCTTCTTTGTTTTTAACTGCGAAAACAAAGAAAGACATATGACGCAGCGAAAACCCAGCGTCAAAAAGGTCGTTCGTCTGCGCCGTGTGGTGAGCGATTAATTCTTATGTTTCTTTTGTATCGTGAAAGAAAGTCAGATTAAAATTACCACTTTTCATTCTCGAATTATTACGTTTTCCATTAGTTAACATAGTGGTGGCCAAGCCGTATACCTTTCAACTTTCTTTGTCGTATTTTTTAAATCGACGCAATCGACTGTATCCTGTCCCGATCGATCGAATCTGATTCGTACTCGATCAAACAGAAATCAGCCTGAAAATAATTCGACCATTGTTCTTATTTTTGATAGTACTATATATGTATTTGTTTCTACTGCTATATATATATCTGTGTGTGTGGGGGGGGGGGGGCGGAGAATACTTTTTCATGCAGTCTTTTAAAATTCTTTTAATCACGCTTCTAAGAATCTAGAACGCCAAGAACATTTCTGTTTATCGTTCAAGGAAATAGGGTGCATGACCTCGACCAGCTAAATAGTAAAAAAACAGAAGACTGATTCAAGTAAAACCGTTGAAAATTTCTTTGTGCATGCTCATCTATTCTTAGTACAACATACATTTTCAAACGATATCCTCTTTGGATAGAATGGATCCAACTGAACGAACAATCACAGCGTTACTTTGCTTTACGTTTGGTGAGAATTGCTATTAATTGTAGTATTTATTAAACAATATATGTGTATAACAACAGAAAAAAGTATTTATATTTATTTATCAAAATACACAAACACTTGTAACATACCTGCAGTTTCATTAGCAAACTAGAATCAAATTGTTCTGAAAATCTATTGTTTAAATTTATTTAACAATATAGTCCGAGAGAGATTAGGGCAACCATCAAACACAATACAATAAATTTCAAATCACCGCGTTTGAGAGTGCTGAAATTATGAATGTTGCGAAACACGACTAATTTCAGATACTTTGCGATTACAATCATACGAGCGTTTATTTCGTCGTCTGTGCTACGAAAAGCTTTTTGCACTTTTGCACTGATATTGAATAGCGATTTCGATTGGTACCGTGCGAAAAACGAAAAAAAGGAACGTGATTAATAAATTACTCAGCCTTTATAAACACCTTATCAAACATCATGTAACTTTTTTCCAAAAACAATGTAAAACAAAAATTAATAAAATAACCGTTCGCTTTATTTATTTAACACTATCGATAAAGTACTCGTAGCTTAATTGAAATCGCTCCAGTGATTTGGGAAGAAAGTGTTCTTGATGTAATATTTTAATGTGAAATTTGTATAGATAAGTAGTCACTTTTAGTAATAGAGACCTTTAGATTCGTAAGAAGTAAATGTCACGCTTGAATATCGTCATACGCAATACAACTAACATTTATTCTTTATAAAATGTTCAAAGTATAAATTTTTTCTACCCACTATGAGAAGTAATTTAAAGTAAATTTTGATCAGTATAGTAGTAAGTAGAGCAAATTGAAGTCGTTCGCTCTGAATTATTCGTCATTTTATTACGTCGTCAAGGGATTAATCCAATAACGCGTATAATTAGATGAACTGTACGATATTATACTTTTTAATAATTTATACTTGCCTAGGCTTAGCAATGCTGCGTCTACATTGACTAGAACAGACAGCGAGCTGCCTGCATACTGATCATGAACAAAAATAGCATTGTGTCTACTACACTGGAGCTGGCGAACAACTCGTGAACAGAACATAAGCAGGCCTGTTCGCGACTGTACAGCTATATAATAGGTGGAAGTGATACAGTAAAGTCGTAAAGTAAAGCATTAAGTAGAATCATCAATTGATCTAAGGCCGTATACATTCTGCACCTACGCAGGCACTCTTGCGTCAGTTGATTGAAATGTTAATTCAATTGGCTTAATTAATTTAATGTCTGTTTCGATATATCAGTTCATAATACAGACAGGATTTTTGGTTGTTTACTTTTTAATTTTTCACAGCAGCTTTTGCGAAAAAATCAAGCTTTTTATCGCTTCGTTAGAATTTTGCATTACAATTAAAAATGTATCAGGAACGTTCTGAAACTACCAATTTATTCATGTTCCCAAGTGCGTTACTCTTCTTGAAGCATTCTGTTATAAACTTTAAAAACTAGCCCACATATCCTTAAAAGTAAGAAAGGAAGTTTTTCACTGTTATAAACAGAAACTTTAAACGACAGCAAAGTTCTATTTTACTTGGATACTAATATATTTACAAAACTTACAGTAGCGATTTTTAACCCTATCTTATTTATTTTTGGAAAACTGTAATCTAACAATTTAAGAAAATTGTGGTATTTTATTTGATGATGAATAACATACAACGTACTTCGAGATAATCTTTCCACGGAAATTCCACTTGCCTCGGTAAAAAAGATTTGCTTATATCGCAGAATGAGCAAAAAGCGACACATGTAGAGGTGTCTATGTCAACTTGTGGCTATATGACGCTGTTATATGATGAACTGGCCGACTGTGTCAATAGTTCATGACACGTTTAGCGATTTCGAGACTGTAACCGCCAGACCCCGACAGGTTATACGAAGCCAGATTTTCTGCATCTATAATGATCAATGTGATTTTTACACGTCGATCCTTAACGAATCTCTATAGGTGTCCACTATCTTCAGTGCCCGTGTCATAAATCTTAATCTTAAAACACATATTTGCCTGGAAAATAGAGTTCGTCAACATTGTAAATCGTTTGCCTTCCTAATTATACGTTATTAACATGGGAATTTAACATTGTATCAAAGATATTGACTCTTTGAGTGTATGTATGCCATACTTTTTACTTTTCTTTGTAGGAGAGAAAATTTTATGAGCACAACAATTTAAAAATAAATAACATACTTTTTATTGGTTTGTTGCATTAAATTTATACTTGTTTCGACAATTCTGAACATTTTAAAAGTATCGAATGACGTTAGAAATATCTGCTTTTTTGCAAAATTTGTCAACTATTTTTAAATCTTTTGCTCTATTACCTAATAAAAAAATTTATAGAAATTGATTTATCACGTTTATGATTTCTTGTGATCTTTACATAAAGCAATACCAATGCTACTGCAAGGGATATTTTGTCTTCGAGAAGCCAGCACGTGTGTCTGAAAGTTTAACGCTTGAACTCAGTAATAATTACAGGATCGATTACTGCCTGAAATATGAAAAAAATCATCTGCACCGCGATCAATAATAGATATTTAAATGATTAAAATTACTCCAATTTTTTAAAAAGTACGATTAATTTGAGAAAAAGTCAAAGATGGAAACAAAGTTTGTTTATAAAAGCATGGAATCCTTTCTCGCACTTACTATTTCAAAAAGCATTCTTAAACAACAAAATATATTTTGCTTTTCCCATTGTAAAAAAGTTTCAATCTTTCCAGTCATCTATAGTTAATGTGGAAAATAAAAGTACAGTCACGTCCACGTCGTGAACTCGGTAAATTATAAAGCCACATCGTTGAAGGTAAGCAAAGAGATTGAAAACTCCATGTTACCGCCAAATTGCCACAAGTATAAATATTTTTTAACAAAACCTTTAAGGGTAATTTAATTTACAATTCCGTTTATAAATACAGGGACATTTTAGAATGGCCATTTAGAACAACGTTAAATATTTTAAAAAAGTATTCGCAAAAGTTACAGAAATGAATGAATTAAGAAACATTGAAATTTTAATAATTTAAGTAATATAAATTACAAATTAAAATTTGGATCTGATTCATATGAAATACATGGAACTGAGGAATAACAAATACGATGGGATATTTAATAATGAAACTGAGGATTCTTTGCATTTGCGGAGAATTTAGGAATGCAAATACGTAATATATTTTATATAAGAATATATAACATATATTCAAAGCAGTCACGTAACTTATGTTATAACGCTTATACGAAAACGAAGTAAATTTCTATTTAGATTTCATCTATTTAAATGTATTCGTAAGAATATAAATTTGCATAAAAATCCGCAGTTCATCAATAATGCAAATGCCAAAATAAATAAAATAGCAATTTATGGGAAAAAATGTATTTATGAAATTCTTATTATAACATGGATTACATGAATACCATACAGGTCAGTACCCAAACAAGGCAGTCACGAAGGTTTTAATAAATCGCTGACGATTTTTAGATTTACTTTATTTTCTATAAGTGGCCTAATGCCTATGGAGGCTAATACACATTTAGCAAATTAAAGGATTCGCTTAGTTAAATAAGTTTAATCATTGTATTTAAGTATTTAATTTGTATAAAAATTTATTTTTCTAACTAAAAGTAGCTTCGTTTATACTAAAATGATTTTGAACAAAATTGACTGGCATTAATAATAACATAATAATAAAAAATGCTCTTAACAAAATTTCAATATTTATATGTACACATGTTGCGTTTTGAAACATACAAGGGAATATGTGAAATCTTTGTTGACAAAGCGTGAAAGAAGGCTGTTTCTGAATAGAAATCTTAGAGCATGTGTTAGCTACAATAATCATTGGTTTCTCTAGGATTTTTGCTTTCCGTCACGTTCAATAGCCGAACACGTGTTGTGCATCTCAAAAATAATTTAGGAACGATATGTATGGGTATCGTTGCAGAAGTTCCGAGTTGGAAAATTTCGTAATCTTTCCGGGAACTTCTAACGCTTCACGTTTGTCCTCGTTAGGAGAAGACGCGTCTGCGAAGGTGGTTACAACAGCTCAGATATCGTTGATTTAAAAATTGACATTAACGATATTAACAATTATACTTAATCCTAGTTTAACTAGGTTTTCTTGCAATTTCATATTTTCAAGTAATTTAAGTATATTTCGTAATATATCAAATGTAAATACGAAACTCGATCAATAAGAACGGTAACCAAATTAATATTACGTCTCCATGATGCATTACAATTACATTATCAATCGCAATATCAAAAGATCATAGCAATCTTCTTGTTATTCGGAAATATACATTACTAATCAAGTTATGTATATATGCTTTCAAATTACGTTGTTTTATATTATCTAATGCACATATATACATACTTTTGTAAACATGATTGATATACCATTACAAATTTTATCTACGATAAAGGAAAAGAAAATACAAAGTTCTATTGAATAATGAAGATATTAATCCCAAAAAATTAAATATCGATTGAATATTTTTTATTTTGCTTGGTAAATACTGTAAGTTCTTAAGATCTTGGAATTAAATTTTCTGTTTTAATATTTCTAATATTCTTTCCATAAAAAAATACTAAATTCTATGGACGAATTAAGAAACTGTTTAATAGAAGAACGGTAAAAAATAGGAATAAATTATTTATAGAAAATAATGCGTAACATGTGAAATCGTTTAAAATACATTATTAAATATAAGGGATATTCGCCAAAATATTTAACGTTTTTTAAAAAAGAAAGGTATCTGTCATGTGTTCTATTTTATAATTAAAACTAGGAATTTCAGTATTGATCGTGTAATATTTTTTGGAATCTATATACTTTATTGTGAATATTGTAGTATAATGGGAAAGGGTCAAGAAGGGAAAAGAGCAAGAAAAAGAGAGAAGAGATTAGAGAAGGCTAGAGAGGGAAGGAAACAAGTGGAAGCAGAAGATGGACAAGAAAGGATGACAGCAGACCAAATCATAGAAGAAAGAAGGAAGAGAGAAACAGAGGAGAGGGAGAAAAGGATAAGGGAATCTAAGTATAATAGATATTACAGTAACATAGCCAAAGAAGATTTACGAAAGTATTTAGAAGGGAAGATGAAATGGAAGGAAAGAAGTATGTTAGCAAGTTTTACATGTGGTAACGAAACTAAGGCAAGGGAACACTGGAAAGAGGAGGGAGAAAGAGGATGCAGATTATGCATAAAAGGAGAGGAAGACTTGAAACATATATTAGAGGAATGCGAGGTAACAGGAGGAGCAAAGAACATAGAAGAAACGTTAAATGAGACTGGAGAAGGACTGGCAGAATTGAAAGCAATAATAGAGAAGAGAAGAGCAAAGGCAATACAAGACGGGGAGGAATGACAAGAAGGTGGCACAGCAAGGAGGCAAAAGACCAAAGTGGCAATAAAGTGTAGTTATAAGTTGCAATAGTGTAGTTATTAGTTTTGCTGTTAGAGATAAGAATAAGCTAAGGAATGCAATACAATAGAGTAAAGAAGAGGGGAGGTAGATACATAAGGAGTAAATAAATATAAGAAATATAAATCGAAAGTTTGTCCAAAGCCGAAAGGTACGGACTAAAATAAATAATAAATAAATATAATCCACTGTATGTATCGATAAAATTTAGCGATGCAACTTTTCAATCAATCTAATTAATAACAATAACATATACCATATACATATCGACCCAATAATACGCCAGATATAAAAGAGAAGGGTCTGTCCTACTCGAGTATCACCAAACAAAAATCAGAACAGAAAAAAATGTATTCTAACGAACAAACTTTGAACAGTGGCACAAAACACAATAACGAAAAAGTTGCCACTCATTAATGGGCAAGCAAAGCAGGTGAAGCCATTTCCAATAATGCCGAATTTTGGACATTCTTCTAAAAGTATAAGGATGGAATCATATAAAGTAACGTTACGAAGTGTCAATGGTCTTTCAACACATCCTCGAGGACCGGATATACTGTTAATTTCCGAAACACATTTTACAAACCGCAGTTATTGTAAAATATCGAGCTACAAAGTATATTCTGCCAGATACACCAGTGATAATGTTCATGTAGGTTCGGCATAATGATAAAAGATACCATTAAACGCTATGTGTTACAATCTTTTATGGGGGCTTACCTACAAGCTACAAGTTCAGTCGTAGAAAGTGGTCGTGAAATATCAATGAAAATGTACTTAAACTTGTTTAATCCAGCTAAACACTCTTATCGAAGAGCAAGGGTAATAAACCCTCAAGGAAGCAACCTATTGGAAGCGACACAAAGGCTGCACGTACAAATCCTTGCAATTGGAGAACCTACATATTGGCCTACTCACGAAAGTCGTAGATCTGATGTACTAGATCTCTTCGTCACAAAAGGAATAAATCAAGAAAGTTTCTCTGTCTAACCATGTTTAGGCCTGGAATCAAAACATACAGCGGTATCGGCAATTATCACAAACCAAAGCATTACGTATAAGGAGAAGCCATCTACGTTATATACCGCTACCTGTAATGCTAGAAAGCTTTTGATTAATTCCAGAAGACGGGACAGACATAAAAATGTCACTAAAAACGATAGGGCAAATAGATGGAGCTGCTGTGTGGAAATCCACTCCATCGTCGAAAAGTAAGAAACCACCGTCACTTCAACGAAATAAGAGAGTTGTTAATTCACAAAAGATGAAGATAGCAAGAAAGCAAACACTTGTATGATAAAACGAGACTAAATCAAGCACACAAAAAACTGAAAATCCTACTACAGAAAAGTCGAAACGATTCGTTCAATGAATTCCTGAAAAATCTGGCAGCTAACACAACCACAGATCATTCATTATGAAAATCCAGAAAAAGATAAGACAGCTTATGAAATCTGTTCCTCCGACAAAAATGGAAATTAGAAACTAGGCAAGGATTGAGATAGAAAAAGCCGAAATGTTTGCCAAGCATCTTTCAAAAGTGTTGAAAGACCACACTACTAGTAAACTGAATAAGTCATCAAGAAAACGACAGATTGACAGATCGAGCAGATGCACAGCTCAAATCAACACTCGAAGAACTTTCGAAAAACAATGCTTCTGACTGTTAACCTTGGCGCTATGGTCAGAATAGGTTACTCTCCAATCTGCTGGATTGTAATAATTGCAATTGCATTGTAACAGAGTGTGGTACACCGCTGTGTCAATCAAAATCATGTTACCCTCTCATAGAATTGTACCTCTCGGACAGATTATTCCAGGTCAAAACACAACGAACCACCTCGATTTCTGTTACTTTCTATTACTTTATTCCATTCAATCAGTATCATATATATCGTACACACGACAGTCTTCCCGACGATACCAAATAGCACAACCTTCGGCTACGACACGGCGATGTTAGCCTCGAATCGAGATGCCCCACGAAGCCTCAAAAGAATTACAACACCATCTTAACGAAATATAACTCTGGTTAAGAACACGGAGAACTAAAATCAATGCTACACGTCCTATATGTTCCAAGTAACCAAGTATACACTGAACGGAAAACTATTATGGAAAACGCGTATTCATAAAGAAAGGAATCGATTAAGCGAAAGGCATAGAAAACTTTTATGCCTGATTGGTAAACAGTCGAAATTAGCCTGTCAACTATAGGGCATAGTCTTAGACTGCAACATAAAAACGATAAAAAGATGGCAAAATGAGAAGTCATGAGCTACGATAAATGCAGATTGGTACAATCGAAATCAGCAAATAATAATTAAAGAAATTCCCTCCGTGAAAGAAGAAATCATGCCAACATCCTGGCCATAAATACATCTTCGAAGAACGTAAAAGATTGAAGAAATTGTATTTTCTGCAAGTACTTCAGATTTAGCAATTCGGTTAAACAGCATTGGTTTGGTATATCATTGAGTGTATCGATGTTCAGGTCAAACTAACCCACCACATGTCGATGCACATTATCATTAAACGATAGATTGCACGTATATTTAAAAAAATTTATGACGCATGAGTTACTTGGCGTCGACTGGATTTAGGAATGAAATCGTAAAGTGAAATCGGAACATTCACAAATCCTATACTCGGTACAAACATTCATTAAATCTAATGAAAACTTTTGGTTAAAAGTGAAAGGTTCTTCATGTACGGTTATTATTATGCGATGTGCGATATGATGTACAGAGAATAACCGAAATCGACACATTCGAATGGCTTCGGGATACACACCCTTTTGGTAATTGGAACGGAATATCATGGTGGCCAGTTTCGATATATTGTACATACGTATGCATTAAAAGTTTCCAATAATTTAATTTCTCCTGTCCGTCATTTCAGTGCGATATCTTGCGGGATATTTTGAGAACTTTCTAAGAACTTCTGCAGCTCCGACTTTCTGACATCACTTAGTTGAAGAACATTTTGGGGAAGACAAATGTACCTAAATTATTTTGTAAAAAATTGTAAAATTAATATTAATCCTTAACTGACATCGTTGGATCGAAAGCCTGTGCTTATTTTCAACAGAATATGATTTAATTACAAATTTAGAAATAGATTGACCCATGATGATTTTACTCTTCATTAAAGTTGTCGAAAAACATGATGACATGATCAAATCCGTGTGAAAATGCAATAAAAAAAAGTTGGTATCTCTAAGTAGCAAACAATATGGGGCAGTTTCGTTTTTTGAGAGTTCGTTGTCTCAATCCTCGTTTAAATGACGAGCTATCGTAAACAGACGATCGTGGTTAGTTCCACCAATAATATTCGAACATTGTTAATACTTTGACGAATCGTGATTTAATAATTTGACATGCATTTAGTTTGATTAAATATTTATAACACCTTAAATAAACAATTTATATTTCATATACTTTTAATACAAATTGACCATACACAATATCCATTTTCTTATGAGCGACCATGTACGTAGTTGACAAAAACAAGAAAGAGGTAAAATTTCATAAGAAAAGATAAATTAATACAATTAATGCAATAAATAATTGTTAACGACGATGAATGGCAAGAGTCCTACCGATGGATTTTCAATGGCCGGTCTTTCAATTATCTTATTTCAGCTCAGTCATCGGGAGCAGTCAAAAAAGTAATGAACCGGACGCGATAATTGGTATCGCGCAACCGTTTTCTGTCCTTTATCGAGCTACGTGGGTGAAACTGCTTTTCATTTATTTATTTCTCTTTACCAACGGATATTGTGCAAAATTAATGCATAATGCATGCGTGCATGAGTAATTACATGCTTATTGGATCATACGCTGTTCAGCGTTCATGATTTACGTTTATTCTTACGCGTAATTTTCTTTCTGCGGAGTTCACACCAAAGCTTGCTTCTGCTTTCTAGAACGGGGGCTGCGTTTTAGCTCTAAACGCTGGAAACTAGAAACGCTGTAAATTCTGTCTCTGATGAAGGTAAATTTACACAGCAGAAATTAAAAGAAAAAGAGATCGGGTCCTCGATATTTTAGTATATATAGTGACTGGAAAACTGCCGTTCGTATTAGGATACTTACGAAAACTTAAGCAAACCTAAAAGATTATTAGATCTGGAACTCGATGCTCGAGCCGGCTCCCGGAAGTGTCTATTAATTCGAGATTGTAAGGATTCCCGAAAATTGCGGGATCCTCGAGAATTATAAAATTATATAGGATAGAATATCGAGTTATGTGAATATGTTATAATAAAATATTATATTATTATATATAATATTATAATATTATAATATTATAATATTAATAATTGTCTACGATCTACGATACTTTTTTTTAATTACGAGATACTTTCTCCGTTATTCTTGCGTTCTCGAAACACCAGTGTTAGAAAGTCATCAAAATGTCTAAGAATTATTATTATGAAATATTGCACAAACCGAATATCACGTAAAATGTTAGATTATAACCGGACCATGTGACAATGATAATATCATCAACTTGATGTAACGAAATTAATTCTTATCTTGTTTGTACATATCTATGGCTTCCTTTGATCACCATTTTGCTCAATTTTGACATTCGTATTATTACTATATTCATTGCTATATAATTTCATATTTTGCAATACAGTTTGAGATTTTTCGAAGTTCGCTGTCTAATTCACCTCTTTGTTTAATAAATTTTCAGTTTAAGTTGCATAAAGTCGTGTATGTGTTTGACTGTAATTTTGTACGAATACAGTAGAATACATATTTTGTACGAGATTAATCATCTCTTCGATATTTGAAATTAATTATCACGTTTCTCATGAAACCAGTACCATCAACCCTAATATAATATTTATCAACGGGAGTGTACTACATACTAATTAATTATCATTTTTTGACTACAAAAATGTTGATAAGCATTTTAAAAATAAATTGAGAAACTTAATAGAAAATATTTTTTGCGGCCACTGTAAATGTGCTACAATAGAATTTAAAATTCATAAACCAATCTTTTGCTTGTATAAGTTTCATTATACTTTTTGCTCATTCGCTTTAGACTGTACATATGACTTTTGAAGGATTAACGTTGCTGTCTTTATCGCAATTGTCTCGTTTAATATCTCGATATTGCGATGACATCGATAGCAGACCGAATGAATCAGTTTGGATTTATTTCAAGTCATTTATATTTTCAAAATTACTAATTCCTCCAACTACAATAATTATTATGAACAAGTCTATCAACGTAGAATGTGATGCAATATTAGTGGTACATTGTACGATGTAAAACAATCGTTATTTTATCGATTTCGAAATTATCGACATCGAATCTTTCCTGAAAATGAAGCTACCGTTAATAGGAGAATAATGAACTTTTCTTCGTGCAATTTTATCTTTTCTACAAACAATTATCAGAGTTTAAGCGTTAATCTGTTGCAATCCTCAGATTTTTTATGTTGCCTAGTTTAAACTAAATTTTTGTCAATAAAAATATCGAATAAAATCTCTTCATTTTCGGCTTAGTTTCCGAGAAAGTAGGGTTTGAAAATTGATCAAATATATTTGAACATGGTTAATTTCAGACTGGACAGGACTAATAATCGACAGGTCATTCTACGTGTGAAAATCCGTTTAAGGCTCAATTTTCAAGCAAATCAAATTCGAACATGTTTAATTGAGAATAGGCCTAGTAGACGTGTGATAAATTTTTAAATTTATCTTTCTCGGAAACAAACGTTTCGTGAAAAAAAAAAGAAACGAAATTCTGCTTTGTCGAACTATTTTCACACGCAGAATGACTTAATTGTCCATTGTTTAGTCCTGTCCAGTCCGGAATTAGCTATATTCAAATATACCCGACAAATTTATTTGACCGATTCGATTTTCTTGAAAACTAAGTCAAGAATGAAAAAATTATATTCTATACTTTTTTCTTATTTTTTACAAGCAATCGCGTCGTGTCCGCTTTCACATGTTCGGTGGGATCTTGTATTTGAAGCAAGAAATCATGCATATTATTAACGATCTTTTCCTATCTTTTTCAAATTTTCTAACGATAAAAGGAAATGATTCGGCCTGTAGCGATCTAAAACACGCAACAGGCTCGAGATTTGAAATGATCGTGTTAAGAAAAAAATGTACTACAATCTTGTAATAAAAGAAAAAATCTCTGGTGGGCGGGTAAAATAATATACGAGTACATAAGTTAAATTTTGGTCAACAGAATAAGTATTCTATTTTCTACATTGTTGTCTTTCGTTTATGGTTCTAATAATACGTTTCGCTTCTTTCCTGCTCTTTTATCTAACATGCTAGTAGTATCTATATATATACATATTGAAAATTCAATACCCGATAGTACACTGCACTTTAAACATTGTAAGCGCTTCTCTGCAAAGTTAATAATTCTAACTTATAGTCTTCTGCTCGGCCATCAGAGATGTGTATCTATTTAAAAAATCAAAAGCCAATTTCAAATCGATCAGGCATCTCTTCATAGGAAAATTTTGTTTAATGCACGTGATGTGCCCTTTTGGAGTCAGTCGGACCAGCTGGAACCAAAAAATAGTAATATCTACTTATTAAAATAGTAATCGCGACAAAATAATGTCAGGTGATCTAATTGTATAAATAATCATATTTAATTGCACTAAACAATGTCCGTTCGAACGGAACAGTATCGCTATCGATATGTGTCTCAATGAATAACGCACATGAAACTCACTCGAGATAAAAGTTACATACTTCGTAGAATAGACTGTGTTCAAAAGATCATTTTACAATTTCGCGAAGACATGGTAATGCGTAGCCTGTGGATTTTCATGCAAATTTATTTCTTTTTGTGAATATATTTTAAGAAATGAAGCTTAAATAAAGATTAGTTTTATCCAGTAAATATTATAGCAAGTATATTATTCTACAATAGACATTTTATATATTCTTGCACATTATGTGCTGTTTGTTACTCAGAAGAAACCACTCAAATACAATCATGCATACAGTACAATACAATCATAAAAATGTGTATGTCCATGGGCAAAGGGAGAACGTCGAGTTTTAACATTTCTTGGAAAACGAAAATTTAGTTTTCAGGCTGAACTTTATCATTGACCCCTCTAAGTTTTTTTTATACATATTATACGTCATTCTACTCATTTTAACGCGTTGAATACGATATCGCATTCGTTTTTGGCGGAAATGAATTTTTCCGAATTTAACTCGAATCTAATTCTGACCCTAATCCGTACCATTTCGCCGATACAGATATGTCCATAATAAATAATGCATATCACACAGGTATAAACTTTCCGCCATCAACGCTTCCTGAAACGTTTTCGTCTTTTGTTTACTGTTTAACATCTTAAGTTTGATCATAAAGTAATTTGAAAAGATATAGCACGAGGGCATTCTATATAAAATCAAGTTCTATTTACCAACATTCTTCAACTTGATCAGTTTATACAAACGATCGTCAATTCAGAACCAGAATAAATGATGAGGTTTCCGCCGTCTTTTCAATTACCAACCACTCTAAATACTACGATACGAACGTTTGCCGATGATGCAGCGATATTTGCAAGCCACGGGAAGTCTAATATCGTATCCTACCTTCAAGATCATCTAAATTTTCTCCAAAATTGGACTAGCAAATGCAAAATTAAAATCGGTGAGATTAAGTCAGTCCATATAAGCTTCTCCTTGAGGCAAGGGCAATGCCTCATACTGTTCATTAGTAGTATAAAAATACCGCATTTTTCGTTAGTACGGTCCTACTATATTTAAGTCTTCACTTGCACAATAAACCCAATTAGAAGGGAATGGAAGATATAGAAATATGTATGTACTGCATTGCACAAAACAATAATAATATAACACTTATAGTATCAAATATCGTAAATCCAATACTGTCATTACTGACATCCACACAAACTAGCATCCATTCCTCAACATTCATCTCAGAAACAATACAAGAAGAAGCAATAACTAAATCTTCACACTAATCTTCTCGTTCAACCACTCCTGAAGGAACAGGATTCTAGGAGACTGAGAAGACAATGGCCTCAAATAGGCTGCTGATACTTTTAAAACTTTTAATTCACGATTAAATTCAAATTCTTAAAATCTTAGCTTACACCACTATGAATTTCAGTTTACCGTACGATATCACGTTACAGTGTGCGTGGAGGCGAAGTACATACTCTTCTTACCAATTTCGCATCTTTAAATTTCCTACAAATGCCCGCAATTTAGTAACAGTGGATAAGAAAATATCAGCAGTTTAGCAGTGGTGTACTCTCGAGCTTAGAGAATATCAACAGGTCCTTGGTAACGTACACGTATACGTGTATATGAATAATCTGGTATAGCCGTAGGAGCAGTTTACATGGTCTGCTTAGTGCACCATAAACCTGATCTCCCTTCGAAACAAACGGGATATTAGAGGTAGGTAGAGAGACCAGTGAGATAAGGATGGGAGAAAAGAAGGAAGGAGTGACGGAGAAAGAAAAAGAAAAAAGAAAGGAAAGGAAAAGAGAAACGAAGGTAAGCTCACTGCAGAGTATAGTCGGTGGCAAGGTTCGATGGTGCGTGTGAGAGAAGGAGAGAGAGAATGGGAGGGGCAACGGGAGAAAAGAGAGGGAGGGAGAGAGAGAAAGAGAGAGAGAGAGAGAGTGAGAAAGAGAAAGGGAGCGAGTGAGAACTGAAAAGGAAACGGCGGTGCGGTGGCGGAGGAATGATAAAAGGGGCCAACAGAATAATAATAAAGAGACAAGGAGGCAAGATAATGTACGGCGCCGTGCTGGCGTCCATTCATGCTTTTTACTCGTTCGCTGGTTAAACCTCAGGGACCGACCAGTTTCGTCTCTCACCTTGCCTCACCTGCCTCGCTTTCTTTCTCCTTTTCCTTCTTCCTCTCTTTCTTCTTCTGTTGCCAGCACTCACCTGATCCAGCGACCAGTCGCTGTTCTAACGATTTTTCATCGATTCGAATTACATATTTGCGTTAGCAATTAGCTACATAGCATAGAAATAAGTTTTGCCTATCTGAAACTCGAAGAACCGTTTCATTCGATGGTTACTGAATAGTTTTTGCTGGTTTATCGTTTACGTTATGCATGACGTATGTGTACACAACGGCTCGCAAGAGCATTTGTACACGTAGCATAGAAAACTTTCATGCGTATATGGTGCGTGTTATATAAAAATTTCGAAACCTCATTAGCACTGCAACGACGCCCAACTATCGTGATTACGTTGGTAAAATTTTAAATGATTCTGAATACGTATAAAAAATTACAAGATATCTAGTACGAACATGAATTTTAAAGAAATCACAAAAATATTTAAATAGACAATTATCCACAACATTCGTGTCTCCGTATTCAGTAAGATCATCTTTAATATTTATTATACTCAGTACACTAATGTAATATATAATAATTTTTTATTAAATATGAGTTTGCAGTAAATATCTTGCAACTTTTATATATATTTTCAGATTGAGCTCAAATTTTGCCGATATAATCATAGCAATTACGTCTCACTATACTGTTTATGGAATTTCGAAATGTTTTACATATCACGCACGATATACATGCACATAAAAGTTTTTCATGGTAAGTGTACGAATATGTACATTTGTGAGCTATTGCACATTGTACACACATAATGCATAGCGAATAATAAGATATAGTATTCCTATTTTCTTGGGAAATTAAACAAATTACGTAATAATAGATAATTTAAATTTATAGTCTTCCGATTCTATGAAAAAGTAGTAGGTTTCTATTTGTTTGAAATTATTAATTCATCGTTAATTCTTGAATTTTCATCACATTCAAATGCTGTTCTCAGATATCGGTTAAAGTTGTCCGGATATTTATGAACGGTAGTGTACACATATATTTCGTTTCTACGCCTATACTTGTTCGTCAGAATACTTGTCATCAGTGGACGTCGTTTAAATTACGTTTCCTTTCGCGACGGAATGAAGCAATTTTTGAGAAACCTCGCGGGATAAGTTAAGCTAAGAGTGAAAGAGAAGAAAAAGTTCGATCGTTTAGAAGCGAATTCTTTGCCCTTGTTCGATACAACGTACAACGCGCAGCGAAACCAGTTACGCTTTCCTCTCTCACCTTATTCAGTACCGGCGCGCGTGCAGATATCAAGGAGATCTTGCTGAGGCCGAGATAGACTTGTGCATCCTCCGCGTTCTGAATTACGAGAGACAGATGATGACTTAACTCTAACGAGTCTCTCTCGGCTGACTTTTTTGCCAACAGAGGAGAATTGTCACTACCAGTTGGATAGAACTATTCGTTGCGCCAACCATGCAATCGACGATCGTGATATTCACGAGGATTCGGGAGATCTTTTCTATGAAATTCCTGCTTTCATCGAAGAAAGCGCCATTCGTTTTATACTTCTTATAGAATGATTTATGACTAATTTTCGGTATGTTAATATGTTAATGGTATGTTAATCGGCAGCCAAATTTAATAAAAATGTATGATGTAGATAGTTTATAATGTCTCCGATATTTGATTAATTTTTTACGCGAAACTGTATTTAGTAAAATTTATTTATGTTTATCAACTATCATCTTTTATTAAAATAATGTCAAAGTATTAATTTATACAGACTTTATATTTGTTTAGAGTAATACTTGATATATTTGTACCTGTATATGCGTAAATTCGTTTCATGAGTTCATCGTAATTACAATCTGTAATTTTAGATTTTGCTTCTAATTCAAGTATACCGATAACTGATAAAAGTAGAATATCTTATTGTTAAAAAAGGTGAGACAATTTTTAAATACAACTCCGAATAATAGCTATACCTTTCAGAAAGTAAAGAAAAAACAGAAAGGAAACAAGTGCAGTAAGATAATACGAGAGAAGAAAGCGAGTCGCAGAAAATAAAGTTTGTTCGTTCTTTCGTGGCTAATGATAGTTCATTTTCAAAACATCGTTTGATTTTCTCTTTTATTAGCTCGATCTTTTAGCTGAACATTCATTTATTGCGTATACTCGTGTCGTATCACCGTTGACTATCGACGTGACAGGCAGTTGCGTATTACAATAAAATGCGATACGAGGATGTCGATTTTTTGCCATCACACCAAAGAATGATAGTTGAGTCACTTTAAAGTGAGTTGGACTGTTCGTTTGCCGTCGAGAGGTTCGCTTCGGGGCTTGTTTCTGGCTACGTCATCCGCGTCATTAACCAAGTCGGAGTTTCTAAACTTGTACATTTTTTATGACACTATTTTCAAAAAACTCTGACCGGTTCGTAGCAGCAATAACCTCATGAAGTTATCGAACGCAATACTTTCACTTGAATACTTTTTGCAGCTTGTACTTATATCTGTTTAGCAGAAGTTAGAGCCGTTCGTTTCTCGAGTCATTCGAGTATGTTTTGTCAGAGTCGAAGCGCTTCCTTTTACCTTAATTTATTACATACCTATTAGCTATCGATGTTAGCTAAGGACACGAGGATTCCCCACGTGCGTCACACAAGAATCTACCGGTTATAATGGGGCAGACGTGTTCCAAAAGCGGCGAGAAACATTTTTTAACTGAAAACATATGTATATTTATCCCTTAACTTTTAATTTCAATGATGCAGAATATGTACTTATGGTTTTGTTGTTGCAGAAAACTTACATTTTAAGCTGCATTTATAAATAAATTATCGAGTCATGTCTCGTCTATCGAGTCGGAAAGTATCCAGTTTGTAGAGGGGTAAAGTAAATGCATATTTAAAGTTGATTATTTCGAAATTATTTAACAAACCTGTTTTAATTAATTGTAACATATATTAACTTCTTTCAGTTCATGTTTCTAACTTACTTTAACGATCAAAAAATTTATCTTTCCACTTTTTGATTTCATTTTATCTTATAAACTTATTACTATTTTATTTCCGTTTATACCAACTTATGCGCTAAATTACTTATTTTGTTAGTTTCTAATAGTTGTGAAAAGAATAAACGATAAAAGATACATACATACATATATATATATATATATATATATATATATATATATATATATATTATAATTAATTTGGCATTTTTTAAATAAAACTTAATAATGTTATAAATATCAAGACAAGAAAAAATAATATGACATTTTCTTTTAATGATTGCGAAAACAATGAAGAGTAAAAGATACTTGTAATAGATTTGGGATAACATCGAACATCTGGTATTATTTCGCAATAATTCGGGAGCCAGCGACAAAAATTTTTAGCCAATAACATCAGCATTTGTTTTAACATTAATTTACTATTTCTGCGTTATATTTAAAGTTACAGTACGTCCGGCTTATTCCTATACGCTCTATTATGTCCTTACTCATTGAAAATACAAAGAAGCGTTTCATATGGAAGATGTTTGACTTTACGGGGGAAACCCATGATATTTAACAAGATATTTCAATCCTTTCTTACATACTATTTTTACAATCCATTTTCCATGCATTTTTCAATTCTCTGTAAAAAAAGTATTAAGCAGTTTGGGCCGAACCCTAAGTTACTCTAAAAAAGTTTCATGGTTTCATTGTCGTACCGACGACGACGTATTATACTGCATATTCAGCTGCATACATTGGAGATACAACAAGAAGCGGATAACAACGATATCGAATCGGTGAAGCAGTCGAACGGAAACACGGCGAGGGATGGAGCGAACGATCTCGAACAACGCGGCGGCTAAAGAAAAATAGAGAATCTCGAGAAAGGTAGTGGAAGGACGGGGCAGACGGTGGTTCAGAGGCTGTGTCAATGTGTCAGAGAGACGGTCTCCATGCCAGGGTTGCCTTTTATGTCCACGTAATGTGGGACTCGAAGGAACTCCTGAGAGAAAGAAGTGGGGCCCGGTGCAGGCCCCTTCTCCTATACTTGCCGGCCCTAACTACCGGCTGTCACCCTTTGCTTTTCGCGCAACTCCCTCCTGGGAATTCAACAACACCAGATTTCGTCTCGGTCCATATGCTTCTAGCTATATTTTTAGAAATAAGAAATTGTTTTAAAAACTACCGCGCTTGAAAGTGGCATTAATAACAGTAAATACAGTGGCTCGCGAAAGTATTCGTAAATTTTTTATGAACATATTGTGCGTGTTGTACGAAAAATTAAAAAATTTCGTTATCACACCAAACTATTATGATATTGGTAAAATATATATTGGTAAAATTTTTAACGATTCTGAAAATGTATACAGAAATTGCAAGATATTCAATCACATTTCAAGTACAATCACATATCTTGCAAAGATCACGAAAGGATTTAAACAGACAGTCATTCACAATATTTATAAGTCACAGTATTTACATTTTTTGAAATCAATATACAACACCAATATTGCGCTCTAAATACAATTACAATAGTTAACATACTTAAAATGTTTCGCGAATCCTATTAAGCTTCAGCTAATTTCCCTTTCTCCACTTCTCTACTATTTTTCTTGTCTGTCCCCTTCCTCGCTTTTGTTCCCTATGATCATGCTTTTAGTTCACTCCTTTTTTCTTTCAAATTCCCTCTATCCTTCCATGAGGTGTTTTCTTTCTCTCTGCTTTTACTCAAACTTTATTAGCTCTTTCTTCATTATCGCATCTGAATCTCGCCATCGATTGATCCCTTCTTCTTCCTTGCCCTGCTTTCCTCTCTTAATTCCCTGTCTTTTCCTTCATACCTTTCTTTCGCTATTCTGCGATATCGTGGCTGTCGCTTCTCTGTCCTGTCAATCTCTACTAGAGCCCCTGCCACGTTCAGGTTTTGTGTACACGTTGTCCTGAGCGTATGTCCTTTCATTTATGCCCTTCTCCTCGTTCTTTCTATTTCAACCTTTTCTCCCTATTTCCCAAGTTCATTTCCTTCCAGCATTCGAGCACTACCTTCATTATATATCTTGTCCTCGATTTTTTTTTCATATCTTACCTCTTTTCTGCTCGCTTCTATTCTTAAGTTGCCCACTTTTGTTTCTTCAAGCGCTATATACGGTGGCATGTTAAAATCTAACCTTAGAACACACTTTATGTACTTGGTTTGTAATTTTTCTAATTTTTCAGAATCTGTCCATCCGCATATTTTCGTTGCGATTATTTCTTTATTATTATTTTTATTATTTCCCTTTTTAGCTCTTTCATTCAAATGCTTTTCAAATCCTTATTTTTTGAAGAATATCTTCCAAATACTTAATGTCTTTAACTTATTCTGTCTCTTCGTCGACCGATTTCCTTTTTGCCCTTTTTCCTGGCTTCTCCCTTTTTTGAATATTAATGCCTTCGACTTTCCTGTTCATTCTCCCTATCGTTTCCTTTAACTCCTATGAGTTTTTCGTTAACAGTATTATGTCGCCTACATAGACCATGGCTATATCTTTCCTCTCTCTATTATTATTCCTCCTGCTTGTCCTCTTCTCAGTATCTTTTCTAAATCCGCTGTACTCGTCGAGAATAACGTTGGACTCGAGAGGCACCTTTGTCTCAGAGTCATTGTTGCGTAAAATTTGCCCGGCATTTTCCCATTCATTCTTACTTTACTTCCCGTTTCTTCATAAATTTCGTCTATTCTTCTTCTCAGCATCCTACTGACCTTTTTTTGTTCCAAGATCTTGCCCAATTTGTCCCTGCTTATTTTATCGACAATCGTTGCGAGGTCGGCGATAAGCGCAAAAGCAGCTTTTCCCTTTTTCATTGATCTCCGTGTTTATTTCGTAATTCAGGATAAAAGTATTATCTATTGTACTTCTACCAGACCTGAAACTTGCTGTTTTGCTATGATCTTCTTCCGTTCTAGCTCTGCATTTAATTTTTTTTCAAGAACTATCTCTTTCCATCTTTCTATTAATTCTTCAAACAGCCAGACCCTATTCATCAGATTCGTAATTCTTGCCATTATTTTTATACTTAAATCTTCTCCTGTCGTCTTTTCCTTTCTAACTTTTTTATTTGGATCCTCCATACTTCCTGTTCTCTTCATTATGGTCCCTCCTTCCTGCCAATTCTCAAGCGAGAATTAGGGTAAGCACCCTTACACTCCTTTCTTTCTGTATGTTTTGTCTTTCCCCTTGTATTGGTTTCATGAAATGTTTTCTCCATTCCTGTAGGCTAATTCTATTTGTTATTCCTATCTTTCACCTTTGCCTGTTGATAAACGTCCACATTTCATTCATGTTCTGTATTTGTTCTATTTCGTCTTCCATTTTTTGCCATTGCCTCTTATATTCTCTGCTTTATCATCGTCTTAGCGTGTTCCTCGATTCTCGTTTACTTTCTCTGCATTCCTTAGGCCTACAGAATCCAAGTTTTCTAATGATGCCGCAGTTCCCGAAATAATTATTTAGTTTTATTATATAGCTTTTAACGATAACGAATTATGGTATATTTAAACTTTGGACTCGAGAGTTATTTTGCAAAACGATCGATTAGATAGAATTTTACAGGAAAGTCTGGTTTGCGCTAAGATTTTTACTCATCGCTATATGCTTAGTGAGCAAATGTTTTATTGACAAAAGATTAAATTTTGTTTAATTGCAGCCAACTGTTTAAATCTACGAAGAGGCACAAAAATTAGAAAAAATAAAATTTGCTTGTGAGTTGGTTGAAATTAAACTCGAAAAATAATTATGATGAAAAAGATTAATGTCATTTTGTGTGGAGGATTTATCAGTGAGACAATAATTAAAATCATTTATTAATCCATCAAGAATAACGTAAGACTCGCGAATTATATTTTGCAACGCACCTGCGTGGACTTTGGCCCACAGGAGCGGAACGTGAGTTACAGTGCACAGTTGCATAGATATCGCAAGTTGTCTTCGATGGATTAATATAATAAAAAAACATGTTTCTTTATAGTCGTCACATATCAACCAGCTTATAATTTATTTCAAAGTATTTATTTTAATATTTCATTTCTCCGAGTAATAAATTATTTTTTCGAAAGTTCTATTTTCTTTCAGGTAGTAGATACAATTCAAATAGTTTTTTATTCTTTTCATTGTTGTACTCATTTGTGTTGTAATTGTTAAAGTTCATGTTCCAAGGATTTTGATAATTTCTTATAACCTTACTAATGTTTCAATAGCGTATTACTAATTTTTACAAAAAAAGCAGTGTATTTATAATATGTAATATTTAAAATTTATTTATTCTAAATTTGAAATATGAAAATGTTTATCTAACGTAATCTATTAACATCTTCTACATTTCCGAGACTTGGAAGAAGTAAAGAATTTTTATTATTGAAGAAATTCAGATATTTTTTGACACAATGTTCAAGTAATTTAGATAAGATGTAAGAATAAATATTTTTGATCCGTACGCGCAGATTTAAAGTGCCATCAAAACGTTTGCTTTTTTGAACATAGAATATATTGGCAACATAAATAATGCCAAAATTGTTTGGATACAGAAATAAAAGTTGGAAATAATGCCTGATATTAATGATATTACTGCGATGTGATAACTTAAGAAAGTTAAAAAATCGTCAAAATTATTTCTACGCTTTATTTCACGCTTTAACACCTCTACAAAGATTTACGCATAACGGTATAGAAATGACAATTTTTATGAATCGTATAAAAACTAAATTACATAAGCTGAATACGATTTAATGTAATGAATACATACGTCAGATGCATCGGTAACGAATCGTAAAATTCCACACTTGTAAAACTTTGTTTGCAAGCTAATCGAATTCAACTAAACAAAAATTGAAAGATATTGATCCAAACGTCATGCAGATTTGATTACAAATTGTTACAAAATTTATTGGATATTTCTGCTGTACTACCAAGCTACGCTACTTATTACACTCCGGTTGGTAAGTATTAAGACAAGTACGAAATCTTGAGCGATCTTGGAAAAAGCATTAGGAAATTATTTTTCTATTTTCTATACTGATTGCGTCTTTCGCTAGAAATTTTGTTTGCTATTTAGATTAATTCTCACATTCATATCACATATCACGGTATCTATTATACAGTTCTGTGCAGCCTATGCGTGAATTGTACGGAAAGAATAAACGTCTCATCATGGAAATGTACAAAAAATCTCAAAGAACCACTAGTACCCATACCACCGATATGAACAGAAGATGGATGTTGAACAAAATCTGTTGAAACCAAGCAGAAATCATGACCGACTACGTACAAGAAATATTTACAAATAGACCTATCTAATGACAAGTACACCACTCTAACTCATAAAGCGGCGAAAAAATGAAAGATTTAAAGACACAAAGATCAGTCAAATGCACGGATGTGATCTTATAACGGCAAAAATATTGAAAGAACTAGCGGATAAGACAATAAGATTCTCAAAAATTCTCACAATATCCAGGACAGATTGCTTCTCACAAATCTGGGAGTGTGCAGAAATAATATTACTGCATAGGTCAATTTCCTTCTTTCGAATAATTTTCAAAGCCATCGAAAACCTAACGCATAAGAGACTAGTAGCAGAAACAGCTACACAGTTCGGATTTACGAAGAATCGCGATACGATAGAACAAATACGTAGAAGAAGATAAATATTGCATTGCAATACTTTTAGATGTTGAATAACTGGCACAAAGTGCTATTATAAAAACTGCAAAAATTCTTCCTAAAGATATTTACTGGGTCATCTTACTTTATCTATCAAAAAGATTTTTTTTACATAAAAATTAAAAATGTAAGCCCTCCATTAAGGAAAACTCATGCCGGTGTTTCACAAGGGAATGGTCTTATTTTATACTTCTTATTCACTGCAGATGTTCCAACATCAACAATTGCTATTGTTTTTTACTACTATTCATTTTATAAACAAAATCTACAAGATAATTTGATAGAAAGCTGGACGGAACCCAACAAAATTACAATCAATTCAGACAAATGTTCGCACATTACTTTCACCCTCGATAAGAAATCAATTTCCAGAGTAAACTTTCACAATCCCGAAATCCCACGATCGACTGTTAAATATCTCGGACTGCACCTACATAATTAATTAAAATGGAAGAAACATATTAAAGAAAAAATAAAAGAAGTAAAAATTACAAGAAAATCTGTCTACTGACTCACAGCCAAACGCTCCAAATTCACGGCAAACAACAGGTTACAAAAGCCAAGTCTACAAGGCCAAACCTATCTGGAGATATAGACTGTCGATTTGGAGCATGTCTGCCGAAGTCAAATGTAAAAAAAAGAATGAAAAAAAAAAAAAAAATGGAAAATTTCCTATCTGGCATTTTGAGATCAATTCTAAACGCGTCATGGTTCGTGAGAAACGACGAGGTAAGGGAAACAATAAAAATACCCACGGTTGAAGAGGAAATTACAAACCACGCCAATGCTTACCTAAATGGAGTAAAAAATCACACAAACTCATCAGCTAAAAACTGCTACTCAACATCCTCAGAAGACTTAGCAGAAAGCATCCGACTGATGCTCTCTTCGCCAATAATACGCATAAACATACAGAATATTGATCCATTCTAGCGATTGTTGGTGAATGTACCGAAATCGATAGTTTGAATACATGCAATTAAAGAAAGTGTAATGAATTATAATAAACAATTAGGAACGTTAATAAGGGAGATATATATAAAAATTATTAGTTACGTTGGAAGCGTACAATTTTCTTTATTCGGCTACTTTAGTCGATCTGTACCAACAACACGTGAATTTTAACAAAATATATAAATGAATAACAAAGTAATGGTTAAAGGTAATACTTAACGTTATTTTATAAAACCAACAAATAATAAATTTTAATTACTTGTTTAAAAATTTGCTGATAATATATTAAAATTAAATACGCGATTACATATTTAAAAATATTGTTATTAAAATGAACGACAATGGTATTTTTATAAACTTGGGAGAGCTTTTCTTGTCTGATCCGTGTTTTAAAGAGTAGAACTTCCTCGGAATGTGTTATAAATTTTCCTTAAAAACTGTACCATAATTCGTTGCGTAACCGTTGGTATTGTAAATTCAATTTTATAATGTCATAATGATAAAATAGTAATATAGAATATAATCGTGATTTTTCAACGAATAATTTTTACTTGCTATACAGTAATTAAATTATGTCTTGTGAAATATAAGTAAGTGGCCGAATGCTTCTCAACGGTAGTGTACTTATCAATGAATTAAAATTTCTAGAGAATCAAATAATTTCACGCAGTTCATTTCTTTTCTGTATTAAATCACCGATTCGGTCCAGATTAATCTGTTTTACAGGTTCCCTAAACTATCAGTTTTGCTATTTTTATTTCATCCAGCCGGTATTATCAATACGCACGAAGAAACTGGATCAGTACGACAGCGGAATATCAAGGAGTTTCTTAGCGAGTAATCGAGGGATGCCAACGATGTAAGAACACTTGAATGGAGCTACGGGTAAAACCAGTATTCCAAGATGCAGTCTCCCCGTAGCGTCGTTCAAGATCCCGCAGAAGGGGCACCGTTTCGAGGAAGCGGTCGTCGATTCGAAACCGTACCTACTGCTCGTTGAATGGACCAGATCTCTTCCCTACTGTACCGAAGCTGGTCTCTTTGCTCTTTTTTCTCTTTCTCGCTGGTTCGTCGTTCCCTCGGACTCGAAAGACGCGCACCCCAGCTCCCCAACGGGCGATTCATGCGCTGCTCTGCCTTGCGCACCGTTCCCTTTCCCTTCCCTTTCCTTTCCCCTTCTTTTCTTCCCGTTTCTCGTCACAACCTTTGTTCCTACGAGGTGTGGGTCCGTGGATCGAATCACTCGCATCGTTCCACGATTTTCGCTCGCTCACATCTATCGTTAATCGATCGATTCTCTTCAACCCACGCGTCGACTCGCATTCACTCGGGTTACAGTCTCCTTTTCCACGCGCTCTTCTACAGCAAAGTCTCTGAATGGAGATGCTGTTCGAGAAGCTTTGTATTCTCCTTCACTTTCGAACGTCCTCTAATAAACGAACCAATTTTTCCATGTTTTGCAAATATTTCTTGATTACACGAGAATATTGCGTTTCTTTTAAAATGACATTTCCTTTTGTTACATTTCTCACGTATTTTCTACGAGCGTCGAACATATGCATTTAAGCAGCTAGATGTAGCGTTCGCGCGAATGGATTTTCTTTCAACGTCAGACGCTTCTATGTCATGACATTGAAACTACGTGCTTGTAAACAATTTTTAACTGTTATATTTGCGTCAAACGTACACGGCCGACGATCGCTTGCTTTCGAAGCAGTCTCGACACAAATGCACAAGGTTACGCAATGTGAGTAAAGTGCTTGAGAAAATGATCATTTAAATAAATTATTGTCTCATTCGTCTCGAAACGATTTTAAGATAATTACGTGTTTATTTACTTCCGCAAAAAATGTGATTTTTCTGCGAACCATTTCCTTAATCGGTTATTAAATGACATAAGTTATTCGTTTTATCTTTCATATAGATTTTGTTACAACAATTGCGCGGAAGATATAGATTTTCGGTAATTATTTAGAAATACGTTGTCAAGGTTAACATTTTGAACAAGTTATCGCTACACGCGTTACCGTCGCTCGACTCTAATTTTCGAGATATTCGCAAAAGTTTCTGTTTCGACGACGTTATGATTTTAGTAATTGAATAGTTTCAATATCACGACTGAAGCGTTTCCAACTTCGAATGACGATAATATAATATAAAGTTTTAACGGACGTACATTTCGACGTATAATAGATCAGTGGCAACCGGCGGTACTTTTCACTTAGTCTATTATCGTATAATTACGATAGGTAAACTTTTTGATTTGATAGATAAACTATTATCTAATTTATTTCGTACACTTATGCATTATATGAATTTATTTATTTATTTCCTGACTTTCCCATACAATTAGATTCGCTTTCGTTGGATCATTAGACTCACAAATTGCCGGTTTTTTCAGTGCATTTGTGAATCGTCCCACTTAAAATGGAACACTATCAAATATAGGAATCGTTTGTCTCACACATAAGTGTCAAAATGTTA
Organism: Bombus vestalis; assembly: GCA_963556215.1. NCBI lineage: Eukaryota > Metazoa > Arthropoda > Insecta > Hymenoptera > Apidae > Bombus > Bombus vestalis. The sequence continues at coordinate 5,191,010 of OY744577.1, read as the reverse complement.
ATATGAACTGCATCTGTCGTATTATACTTAATACCTTAACTTATTTCACAGTAGCGTTATAATTATTTACTCCAAGCATAAGTCGTTGATTTCGTTTATCTTATGAGATAAGAATGTGATTATTCAGAATAAGTCAGGTTATTAATAGTATAGAAATGAAGGAACTGAAGTTTTTTGAGAATATTTTACAGAGAAAAGTTGTTTAGAATATTGACAAGATATTTCATGGTCATGGAAATCGGTGAGTTTATAGATTTAGAGGTTTATACGTTTATTATCTAACGTTAATTGAAACGAGAACGATTTTAAGACTAAATAGTATCGTACTGTAAAATTATCTAACTAGGATAATTTAACATTGATTACCTAAATGAGATTATATAATAATAGCTCGATGTTCCAAAAGATGTAACAAATGAATCTAAATAATACCAGCAGCAATAGAGCTTTAAGGTCATGAAAAGCATTTCAAAATTTGATTATTTCGCAACGTTTGTTTGATACTGAAATTCATCGCGGAAAATATAAATGAAGAATATTAATTCATTAATAGGAATAATCTCAGTTATTTCGGCTTTTCAGAGCTGTGGGTACCGGTTCGCTGAAACACATACGAAGTCGACAAAAGGGATGGTACCACGGAGAGACAAGTTCACGGCTTGCTTTCTGTCCGTAAATCGTAGATATCCCGATTCGCGGAGCTACTGCAACAAATCCCAATGGTACAAAGTACACAGGGCTCAGCACGAAATCGTTGGAATGCCTTGACTGGTCGATGGAATCCGTGTAAAGGCGATCGTTAACCAGCGAATCGAGACAAAATCGGTCTCCTCCCGGTGGAAAAGAAAGAAGATATTCCCCGCGCGTCAGGATTTGCTCTGGAATCTCGTTCGGTAATTCATGGAGGCAAAATCGTACGATCCAATGGCTCTTCCACGAAGGGGACGTTCTTAGTTGGGGACGAAAGCAGGACTTTGTCGTTTAGAGGCAAAATGCCGCTGCTTTGTCGCCGCTTCTCCTAACTGACCCTTCCCCTCCCCTACGCCACGAACATGCTCTCTGCTTCTTCTTTTTACTCCAAAATCCTGGAATCTTAATAGAATTACGTAGCTCTTCATTGCAGACATGCATTATTTAATGTAAGAAGAAGCAAATCACGATGAACATCCGACGTTTCTTGTTTTCCTATAGAAGAATTTCCGTTTAATTGGTTTAATCCACCACTATTGGCATCAAAACTCGTTTCACTCGAAACTTTCTCAGAAGAGAATTTATATTAATCTCTTCTGCCTCTTCGCTACGGTTGAATTATGTGCGGGGCTGTTTTTCTGTACGGCAGAGTTCGACACGAATTACGCGTAAACGATATACCACTGCAATGCATGTTGGAATGAAGTTCTTGATAACTAAATTCTAATTTTTCATAAAAGTATGACGCATATACTTAAACTTTAATAATTTACGTTAATAATTAATAATACAATTGGGTATGATATATTTTAAAGTACGGTACGACACATAGAGCCACGTCACAATTTTCACTCTCATAGCGCGATAAATTGCTCTTCCTTTTCTGTTTTGAAGCGACATTTTGAGGTTAAAGATTTTAAGAAATTATAAGAATACGAATCTAATGTTAAGAAGAGCATCTAATAATGGTATATTTATTTTAACGGAAAGCAACAACTGATATTCGACACTGGTGTATCAAAAACAAAGACTATATCATATATTCTGCCTGTATATAGTTGACACTGTTATAAAACGTTGCGAGGACGAGAAAAGTGCGAAGCAAGATAAATGAGAAAGATCATTTAATTCAAACGGTGAGCGAATGAATCAGTAGAGTGAGCTACTATAATGGCGCGTCGTAATAGAAGATGGCATCCGCGAAAGCCACTATAGTGGTGCATCGTATCTAAGAGGTTAAACTCATGCATTGTAATACGAGACCGCAAACGTAAAATACCCAAAATTGATAGATAGATATTGTTACGTCGCATAAGACGATCCGTGCGACGTCCCTCATGGTCTGACCGCCGAGGCCTACATACCGTTATACTGACCTTCAATAAGCCTAAGGAACCACCATAAACCGAATCTTTTTAGCTTAATTTCTATTCACATAAGTATTTTCGGTTTATGGATGGTCCTTAAAACAGTCCTTAGGTTTATTACACGCTCTTATAACTTACGGAGAAAGCGGTTGTTTGTCCATTAAAAACAGCAGGTATTTCCCATTAAAAGGGACACTCATACCGAGCTTTCCTCCGTAAGTGAACGAGACGGGTCATCACTGTTCTACCAAACGTCGTGCAGTCAACATGACCGTTCCTATAAGCTTCGCGTAGCTCTCACTTCGATCAAACTGATATTATCTTCATCTATTCTTCATCACTATTACTCATCTATCAAGTATATTATTCTTCATCGCCTGTATCAATTATCTCTTCCGCCACGACGGAATCTCAAGTGTAATAAGTTGTTAAAAATATAAATATTATAAGACTGTAGACTACAGTTTTATTCCCCAACAAACACCCCTATTATCTCACAAGAAATAGGGGGATCGACCTGTTCGTGGTGTCGATTGTTATAATCGTAACGGGAATTTACGACTCCCGTTGACGCGTTTCAACGCGATCGCGTCTCCCCGCGACTGGACGAAAGAACAGATATGTATGTATGATCTGGGCGTACGTACATATTTAAACACATTGTTGTAAACATTTAAAATATACTTAAAATAAAATTTGGACCGCGACCGTATGCAACTATATGTAACCATGCATTACTAGTAAATATTGAATAGTAAAAAAGGCAGATAATATTAATTAGCATAAATGAAAGCATAAATTTACCCTAATAAAAATAGCATAAAATTGACCCTAAATTCAGCCACAGACCACGTGGTTCTTTGGCGGTTGGTAATTTTGCCGAATCAACTCCTAAACATATGAATTAATATGTAATAGCTGTTACTATAACAGCTTTAATCACACAACGACGAATCGTTCATTTGTTGAATCAGTTGTTTTTCTTGCGTAACACCGCATACTTACGTGTACTTCATACGTACACGGTGAAATCACGATTCGTTCGCTTTCGACATTCGGTTCTGTCGAAATGTACAAAGCGATTCGATAATAAAACCGAATCGGTTGGAAAGTATAGAAAATAAAGAATAGAGAAAGGAAGAAATAATGTGGAAGTGAAAAGAATTAGCGAATAGAGAACTCTTAAAGTGTAGCGATATATGAGTCATAGGACGAGGCGAAGCGAGAGCGTCTCATGTTGTTGTTGTGCCTCGGAACACGGACACCGCCTCGACATATGAAAGTAGCGTTAGATTATCTCTAGGCAAAAACAACGTCGCCGTGGAGGGCAACCGTCGTTCTAAGACAAATTTGAATCTTCTGACTCCCCCCCCCCCCCCCCCGACCAGTATAAATAAACAGACACGATCGCGAGTGGACAGTTATTATCATCGAACTATTACCGAGATATTACCGAGTCATTATTTGCGAATTAACGGAGTATAGGAGTCTTCGAGTTATCCGCGAGCACTTTTATATTCTATCTTCGTGACTACGTTTGTACGAACGTCTATCGACTATAGCACTCTTATTCATCGTTATAATTTAAATCCAATCTCCTCACATCATCCAACACAAAAGTTACTGCGACTACAGCAAGCATTTCCGGTATGCAAAGGAAGGGAGGAGCAAACTTTGAATTAAGAAATGAAGTAGAATATACTGGAAAGTGATAAAATTAATAAATCATCGAACAAATTTTCCTTGAAATCAAGAAGAACATCGCGAGTTGGAGTTTCGACGAACATATGGAACGATATGAACGCTGCTTCCGATTGTATCAATCCGACAAAATTATCGAATCGGTCAAAAAACCGCATCGTCTGAACTGGCTGTAAATGTTCCAAAACATTATTATTCAACGACTATAAATGTTCGATACTGTGCCCTGAGAGCAGCTTAAGTATGTATTTCTAGTCACATTCTATAAGATTGTATAATTTATAAAATCTATATGATTTTGTAATGTCTGAGCCATTCGTTGCAGATAAACATGGATTTTGAGGAATACAGACATATTCTCCTCGTTTCATTATAACATTAGAACTACCACACAGTCAAATTGACTGGCTTTACAATTTTATTTTCAAATTGCTACTTCATGTTATATTTTTTCCCCGCAATGATGTAATGACTTTCGCAACGATAATTAACAGAATAATGTAATGAATTTTATTTTGTTTTTTATGTATTCGAACTGAAAATAATTTCGTATCAAGGCTATTTATACCAATATCAGTAAAAATGACTGGTACTTGCCAAAGTGTAAAAGGGTGCTGTAATCTGTTTATCGAACCCCAATTAACCAGTTTCCTCGTTTTGTACAACATCCCACACGTTTTTCAAATTTTTACTGCGTATCATTCGATATGATGATATTAGTTATCAGGAAAATTCCGGATCGATCGCTAGATCGCTAGATGCTAACACAAGAACTGGTAGTGGTACACCACTCAAAATGACTGGTTCTACAATTTTATAAATGTGTCAACTCTTGTTTAGGGATCATGGTTCCAAATGGATTAATAATACCAAAAATGCACTACATAACATGGAATTGCTTCTGTAAGAAGGTAATAAATCAATAAATATAAAAATATTCTATTATCGCGCATTATTTAAAGACCAGTCATTTTGACTGGATTTGGTGGAAATATGATAGCTTCGTGTTAATTATCGGTACTTCTAGTGTTAAATATAGCAAAGTATTTTATCCCAGTTATGGAAAAAGTAAAAAATTAACAGTAGAAGAGTGTTGTTTTATCATCGTTTTAACGACACAACAAAAATATAAATCTTTTGTTGAAATTGCATTTGGTGATCATTCGCAGATGATCAGGCGCATCGATTACACACTGAAGAAGTAGATACGTTTCGGACGTGTCCAGCACTGTTTCCAGTTAGATGCAACGTCTGATACAAAAAACCATTTCGATGTCTGTCCAGCGCAACGTATATAATTATTATATAATTATTATAATTAACGTACACGGGCAAAGAGTGGTTTTATGTGGAAAAATAAGAAAAAAATTTGATATAACATTTCTCCATCCGAGGTTTAGTTCACGGAAAAATGAAGTTTCAAAATTTGACAAGCATACTTAAAGTTTGCTAATTCCCGGACTGAACAGGAGTTTAAGCTACATGTGAAAATAGCTACACGCAAAGACGTAGAATAACATTTTTACATAAGGTGTTTCGTTCCTTTGAGAAGAATAAATTTAAAAATTGTATCATACGCGTGTGTCAAATTAGTTCGTAATTAAACACGTTCAGAGTTTATTTTTTTGATAATAGGACTTTACACGGGCAAATATTATTTAACATTTTGAACTTATTTTAACATTTATAGTAACTTCGTATTGATTGTTTATTTATAACTAATCGGTACTTAGTTAGAAAAGTCAAAATATATATTCGATTTATTTGTTAATTAATTGTACTACAATTTCCGATCCACGAAATAGTTTTTCTTTTCGAAGAATCGAACAAATTAGAGTGTGATCAAAAGTTTCAAAAATCGCCTCACTATCGTGGCGGTCAAATTTATCATTTAGTTGATTACGCTGTATTTAGTATAGTCTAATTATCGATTATCCGAAACTCGATAGTAACTCGTGCTGTTCGACTAACAAAAATATGCTAGCTATAATCCGGCACCTCAAATTTCATTCAATTTATTGTGAATGATAATTTATAACGGGAAAATTTTATTAAAGTAACAAAAAAATATTAACAACTTGAAATGATGAATCATTCGAGCGAACTTGCAATACCGATATGTAATTTATGACTTATATATATAACAATGTTCTGGCATTTTGAATGACGTAAAAATTACTCATTTGTTTTAAGGGTTGCGCGTATTATACAGAGATCGACAATTTTACAAAATATTTAGTGTTCACATTATTGTCGTAGATATCGTTTCTACTTCTGAGAAATCCAACCTTTAATATTAACGATTACTGTTTAATTGCTTCAACTAGTGTAAGTGCAATTGTTTATCAATTTATCAACCAATAAATTCGTATTAAAATCAGATAGCGCCATACATTATTAATATTACATTTCGAATTAGTTCAAATGTTGGTACTATTTTATATTTTGGAAATGAAGTATAGTGGAAATGAAAATATAAATAAGCGAAGAATTTTAGACTCGGAAGACGATAACGATTTGTACGAGGAAATTAGATATTATTAAAATTATTTAAATAGATTATTTAAATAGAGTAAAAAAGAAAAAAAAGAAAGATTTTAAGTGGCACTGACTCGAGATTTATGAGAATAATATCAAAATAATAATGAGAGAAATATCTCAAAAGTAAGGGAATTGTTGTTCACAATTTTTATAACTTGTTAATTATAAAAATAGATAACTCTATCCAAAGAATATAAAAATACTTTTCTCTTACTATATTCTTACAAAAAACATTGTATGGTAAATTTAGATGTTTTAGAAGTCTATAAAACACGACCAAATTTTATAGTATTTGCCTACATTTTTTGATTTTATGACACGCGAAACCTTGTTGAAATAATTACTAATAATTAAACGAAATACTTCTTGAGAAACGGCGATCAAATTAAAGTACTAAGAGGAATAAATAAAAATCGAGGTACAAAGCTTGAAATAAAATTAAAATAATATCAACCACTTATATTTTTTCATTCTCATAAAAGCGCATTTTTAAATCAGGAGATACAACAATTTTACAAAATACTGTATTCACGTTCATTTACATTTATTATTATACGTTTGAAATAATTAGGCCGTGGATATTTATGCATTTATTGAAAACAAAGGGTTTTTTGGGAAAGGGGTAGTATTGATTCTAATATTTAGAAGCTGACACAGACCTCTGCTTAGGTTCTATTCCTTTAGTTGTCTTCGTAAAAATATGGATTTATCTAAATATCCGCAGTCTAATGATATGAGCCGTTTAATGCAAAAGCGGTTCGAATAAAAAAAGTTGATTACTGGATAACGAGGAATAAAGTAAAAATTCTGTAAAGAATCGATTCTCATTTATTCTGCTTATTATCGACCGAGAAACTAACGAAGATATACACGACTGCTGCGCAAAACGGAATGAAGGCTTTTGAGATGTGCTGTTAAACCAAACAGGCAAAAAATTAACTTGCATTATTTTTGCATTAAGCAGTTCGTACGTAATTCATTTCGTTGGGATATCGATTACGTTAACGTATTTTAACTAATTGAACTCGACAAGTCGTTCGGCTCCAAACTTGATTTCAAAAGGATATTAAACGATGAAAGGCATAATTTTGAATAAATTTAGAACGAGTTTTCAACATGCGATATACGGTTTTCGGTTACAATCGTTTTACGAGAAAAGCCAGTCGAGCAAGGGTTAATTACGATTTCATCCAGGCTCTCCTGGGGAATGATCAGTGATCAGCCTTATACGAATTTTATCGGGCATTCCAGTGGTTTCATGCCGATTTCGGAGTAATTTCCACCATTGAGATTTGTTCTAGAAGCTCCACGAATCGGGAACGTCTACGAGTTACGAGTATAGAGGGTCTCGCGGCTATTCCGCGCTGGTTCGACCACTTCATCGTAGTTTGCACGAACGTTTAAGTACTTCCTCTGAAAGATCAACTCAGAGTCCTGTTTCTCGGCTACTGGAAATCCTTCTGGCGGTAAAACATATCGTCAGTTTGCTGACGCGATCACGTTTAAATAATCTGATTTGCAAGAGGCGCAAGCTTTTAATTAAATCTGCTTATCGCATCTGCTTAAGCTAAATCTGTAGGTATCGTCTTCAATTGATAGGGTTATCTCGCTATTAACACAGACTAAATTACGAAATATCCACCTTTAGGCGTTATGAAGGAGAAAATAGTTACATCAGTCGGCAAAATATGAAAAGTTCTCACATATGGATTTCATCAAATTTAATCTGGTTCTTTGCATAAATCGCTGCCAAATATTATACAGAATGTATCCTACATGGGGTTGCGCTATTTCAAAAGTTTATGATAAATGTGTGAAAATTTATGTAGGGATTACCATTATTTTCATACTTTTCCTTGCACATCAGCTTTAAAAAGAAAGCATTGGTGTAGAAAAAGAAATTACAGATATTTTTTGTTCGTTTTGAAACAAGACACCTTTCCTCTTTTTTTACGTATTCTTTTTCATAATAATTACGAAATTAACGGCGAAGAAGAAAAACGTAAGAAAATGTCTTACTACGTTATTGAACTTGTATAACAATATTATAGGTATTGGTCTTTTAGTAGAGAATTGTTAGTAATTATTTTTTCAAAATGTTTTATTAACCAATGTAAATTTGTTACTATCTATTCGCGTAAATTTAATTACATCAAAAACTTGTGCTGTTTTACGAAGTCACGTTAAACGTAATACGAGTAAACGAAGGACATATAATGCGTTTAATTAGAAATTAAATACGTTAAGGTTGTTGTTTTTCTGTAGTTACGTCAATGCTTTTTGTCGTGTGAAAAACATATATTGCACCATCATTTATGGAATGATAAAAAAATATGTTTATCGTATTATTTCTTTATTTTACATAAAAATAAATTTTACTGAGAAAACATTATTTACACTGATAAGACGCGATGAACTAGATATATGCGATAAAAGAATACATCACTGACGCATTGATTAGCGTTAGATAGATAGGAAACGTCGTTTTTCTCACACTCCAAAAAACCGCATACAAAAGCTTTAAATTTGAATCAAATTTCGAGCAACTAAAAATTATATTAAGCTAAATTAAGTGCATTAAGATACGTAGTTAAGTAGTTACATACAAGTAGTTTCTTCTTTACAGCATTCTTTTGTACTTAATAAGAATTTTTAATTTGATGGATTTTATTCTATTGCTAAATAATCAAATATCAATCAAATTTAAAAGATTTAAGGTTCGTATTAATGTTCAAACGTTATAGTGTCATGCTGACTCGTATTTGTCGAATACAGTGAACAATAGAATCTAATCAGAGATATGTTTCATACACTAAATGCCGTAACGAATGCATATATTTCATATATTTTTGCGTATTATGTGATAATAATTATATAAACTCTGGCTATTTCTTCACTTTTCAATTTTCGATAAAGACACGATAACTCTAAGTCTAGTCGTAAATAATTTAATATATTTCGGGCTGAATTTTATGAAATGTAATCATATTATCTAGAAATTGGATATGATACAGGGTATCTCGTTTAAAGTGCTAGCTATTACCTAGATTTAAAGGTAAGAAAAAACCATTAACGATAAGACAGATTTAAACGATTTCAAAAAGCATATCTGACGACGATATCCGAGATCGTCTTAAAAGTGAATCTTAACGTCGTTGATTTTATTCATATCAACGTCTGTCTTCTACAATGCAATGATGTAGTTGACATAATGAACAGTTCAATGTGACTTCTGACATTATGACCTTAAAGTGACATTGGAAAAGACAGATGATGTTAAATCGGAACGATGTAAGGATAATCAATTGTTTTATTAAATGTTTAAAACACTGTTTGTCTATCTACTGGAGGTATAAAAGATATGTGTCGTGAATAATGATCGTGAAAATTGATCTTGAAATTCAAAGCCAAAATCTTTTCATATTGCACCATATAGAACTGATTACGAGGAACAAAGATCTCAAGAAATTATAGGTCGTGAGTTCAACTGTTCTCTTAAAGAATGATATTAAAGTTCCATTGGATCTTGCATTAACATTGTTCACAGTATGTTTACATTTCACAGTTAGGTAGGAAAGGGAAGTTGTGTCTTAATCTACGTTTTTGAATAATCCACCATAAACAAAATGAAGCAAATAATTCTATGATTTCACATTATTATAAAACTATTTACTGCATAAAAAAAACCTTTCAAACAATAGTCTAATGTTGTCGAAGAAATCACGAAGATGCTATTAACTTTTCGTTGATGGACATACGAAGGTAACTATGTTTTTTTTAAATAGAATCACACTTTTTCGTGCGTGGTCGATACATTTTGTCATTTCATATAGGAAAGAATTAACCTGCTCATGCCAAGAAACGATTAGTTCAGGGTATATTTTAACAAATTATGATTTCAATGATGATTTAATAAATATCTCCCGAGATGGTGTTTTGGCATAAACAGCTAAATACTTTTCTATATGGAATAACGAGATGCATTGGTTAGCATACAACGAAATGTGATTTTATTTCTAAAAGAATCATAGTTGACCTTCGTAATAATATATCCCATCGTATTTCCCTACGAAAAAAGAAACTAACATCGATTAGTGCCCTCTTCGACGTCATTCGTTCAACTAATTCTTTAATAATTTGAAACAGTAAAATTAGGTTCTATTTTGGGTGTATCTCACGTGCTAACGAATAATTTTCTATTTCCTCGCCAATATCACGTTATTTACTTTCTACCGGACTGTGAAATGTGAACATGTAAATAATATCAATGCAAGAGCCAATGAAACATTATTTTTCAAGAGAACAATTTCCATATGATACAATGCAAAAAGGATTCCATTTTGAATTTCAAGGTGACCTTTGAATCACGCTATAGTGGCTTATTTTTTATACTTTATTTATTTTATATACCGATATATACTATATACACTGGCTCGCGGAAATATTCTAATACCATTTAAGACGGAATAACTTTTTTGAAATCGGACCAAATAACGAATTTTGTTGAGAAGTTGAAAAAATTAATGTACTATATGTAAGAAAATTGCGAAAAAATTGCAATTGAGTGGAATCATGAAAAAACTGGCACAGTTCACCTTCTACAACCTCTCTTATCTGACTCTGTAATAACAATTTAAAAAACTCGTTTATGTAGATTTATGTCAGTTATATACATATTGGAAATTTCGTCTTATAGCACAAAATGAAATCGTATAGATTGATATTCTATAATAAATTCCGTGCATTGTTATATACACATATATGTAAATATGGTATGTAAATATGAAACCGGAATTTTTCTATAGAAAATACACGTTTATTGTATGAAAATGATTAAAAATATTTTATTTGAAGTATTGCCCATCGCTAGCTATACATTTTCCCCACCTGTCTGGCAATTGGTGGATACCACGCCAAAAAAACTGTCGCTCTTTTGAGGCAAACCAGTCATCGAGCCATTTTCGTACATTTTCGGACGGAGCCAAGTCTGGTGCAAAGCCGCGTGCGAAAGTATTTCCCAACTGAACGCTTCGATCGTTTCCTTGACTGGTTTTGCTGTATGCGATGGTGCATTATTACGAAGCAAAATTACTTTGTGTTGCCTTTTTTGATATTCTGGTCGTTTTTCACGCAAAGCTTGATTCAAATCGATCATTTGTTGTCGGTAGCGCTCAGTATTAACGGTTTCGCCAGGTTTTAACAGCTCATAATAGATCACATCTTTCTGATCCCACCAAACACAAAGTATTGTCTTCCGTCCATAGCGATTTGGTCTTGTAGTCGATGTCGGTGGTTCGCCTGGAGCTACCCATGATCTTTTACGCTTAGGATTCTCAAAATATATCCACTTTTCATCGCCAGTCACAATTCGGTGGAGACATGACTTTCTTTTGTATCTGGCGAGCAGCATTTCGCAAGTAGTTTTTCGGTTTTCCTGCTGTCTTTCATTCAGTTCATGTGGAACCCATTTTCCTAGCTTCTGGATCTTTCCCGTGGCTTTCAAATGTATGGAGACGGCTTCTCGTGTCACGTTTAATCGATCAGCGAGTTGTTGTTGCGTTTGAGCGTCATCCTCATCCAACGATGCTTGCAATTCGCTGTCTTGAAACTTTTTCGGTGGTCTTCCACGTTCTTCGTTCCTCGCGTCAAAATTGCCACTTCTGAATTTTTTAAACCACTCAAAGCACTGTGATTTACCAAGAGCATGCTCACCGTAAGCTTCGACAAGCATTCAATGCGATTCTGCAGCAGTTTTCTTCAAATGGTAACAGAAAATCAATGCTGTCCGCAAATCGTAGTTTCCAGGCACAAAATTCGACATGTTCAACGCTATTACAAACTATGCTGTTGTAGGAAACTTGTATTGTTGCGAGTCGAAAATGTTTGTGAGATGTCAACAAAGACTTTTGGCATCAATGACGCAGTTTAGTGATAACTACATTATCAGCTAAAGCCATCTATAGGCAAATTCCGGTTTCATACTTACAGATCTGATACATATATGTTAATGTATAAATATATGTTAATGATTAGTATATATGGTATATGCTCGTATTTATCTATTTATTATTATATCGACGACAAAACCCATTGGCAATCAAAAAAGGGAAGATACGCGAGTAAGTGATTAATAATTATAATAATTACTACGAATCTAATAGCTAAATCTAATTCTGACTAATACATAATTAACAAAAAATAAGTACCTGAAGAAGCCTAAATATTAAGAATTACCAACTGATGAATAAGAATAAAAATAATGAGATATTTAAGATCTAAAGCGATATAAGGGATCGTAGGAGTATAATTAAGCGAGACTATTGTAAAGAGATCAGTGGATGTATGTGTGCGCGCTATTGGCGCTAGTGTCTTACGTATAGATCGAAGTAGGTACGTCACAAATATCCATGCACCGTATTCCACATCTAAGAAATGTACGTGGTAGTTGCAGTGAACAAGTTTGCGTAAATGTAGATGCATTTTTAAAAAAGAATCTTGGTTTCTTCGATATGTGTAAAACCACGAACATATGAAGCAATAGAACTTTCAAGTTATGCACCACAACTGTATTGGAGCAAATATGAATAATTACGCACTTGTTACATCCTTTGTATTCCAGTATCCTTTGTATTCCAGTATCCTTTGTATAAATGCTTATAATTTATCATAATGTTAATTTTGATGTTTATGTATGTGTTTATTACACGTTTGCTGATACATTTCCTAAGCTCTATAACAAATGAATTGTTAATTAAAACAGAATTGTTAAATATGTTTTTGTAACAGTTTAGATAATGTTGATAAAGCTACGTTCAACAAGTTCTTCACAAATTGTACATATTTTTCATATAAATACATATATGCAAATTTTTCGTGCTCGCTTACATATTTTACGAGACGTAAATTTCATATGCCTTTTGCACATTTTAGGTGTATAAACATTCGCGGTCTATTTATAAGATGTTTTGTGTCTTGTCATTTGTCGTCTAATTACTCATTGAAAATATTGAATGGCAATAGAATGGTTATAGAATAGAACAATGTCTTCAACATATCATTTTGGAAAATATCACGGATCATACCAAGAGAGTAACCAGATCAATAACAAGATGTCTATAGGCTAGCCCTTTCGCTACGGGCGGCTTTTCTGCCGCGCACTCCTGTTGAACGAATCGCCGCGCCAAAACAGTGTACGGTGCGCGAGAAAGATTATCACCGGCCGTTTTATGCCTTACTGCAAACCGAGTTACTCTGACGGTGTTTTTCGAAAAGAAAAACTTAAAAAAAAATTGTATGATACTAATAGCTTTTAATAATGGTATTGTGTGTGGTATTTTTTGAGACGGTGTTACACATAGACTAACATTGCAAATCTGGCACTGGCTGTAACGTTCTATTTAGTCACCGACGAGAAGGTAGCGTCAACTAACGTTTAATGTAACTGGCAATAAGCTCCACTTTCGGCTAACCTGCTATGTGCGGGAATACTGGCACGGCAGAGGATTAAAGTTGTGCGAAAGTAGATTATCAATATAAAATGTTTTATTGAAATCTTACTCAATTTCGATATTGACAATTGATTGACGGATATGAAATTCTTCGGTTGACAGGTGATGATTCTTTGGTAGAAAAATGATAACTAATTCTTCAATGGACAAAATGATAACTGACTCTTCGATAGATGAGCGCTAATTAATTTACTCGATAACCAAACGGTAAATATTCTCAAACAACTCAAACTCAAACTCATACTGACTTCTCAGAGTCGCTACATTTATATTCGTCGGAGATGAAAAAAAACGTCGGGTCTTTCTTTTGAAAATGTTTGGCAGTTAGATGAGTTTTCGCAAGATATAGCTTTTAGCGGCTTTAACTGCCTTTCACTTCAAATACTGTAAACACAGTTTCGAATAAACGTTTTAAATTATCTCGGTTTAAAAGAATTTATCAATTTTACTTTCGCGCCACGGATTGCGTGGATCGCGGGACGTGACACTAGCATCGCGATTCGCTCCACAGTTTCCATCAATCGATTATAATCGACAACACACTTCGGTTTTTTAATCATTTTTTTTTTTGCGCGCGATAATGACGTTTTGTGTCAACCAATTCTTCATTGTGGAAAAAAGGACAACATATACACTGCCCTATTGTTACACCATTTTATTGTTAATAAAAGGCTTGAGGCTGTACAATACTCGTCGTATGTACAATACGCGGCATCTTACGCAGAGCGACTATAGCCGTCCGTAGTACGTCAGTGGCATGCCGCCAACACCAAGATGGCGGCTGAAGGACAGAAACAAGGACCTGCTCCAGGCTGCTGTCTCCGTATCCGCGTGGAACTGGGATGCGCGGGAAACGCAGGGAAGCAGCAGTGTGGACGAGGAGGCGGAAAGCCTGCGGAAGGAAATGACCGCGGCCTGCGACGCCTCAATGCCGCGCACTAAAACCAGCGGCGGAACAAGAAACCAAGGCGTCTATTGGTGGACGGAGGAAATAGCGGAAACCCGTAGAAGGTGCGCCCAGGCCCGAAGAAGATTCCAGAAGACTCGACGCAGGAGAAGACGCGACGAGGAAAGGATCGCCTGCTACTATGAAGAGTACAAGGAGAAGAGGCGCACTCTCCAGCAGGAGATCCGGACCGCGAAAGCCCTGGCCTGGAGCGAACTGGTCGAGTCGGTCGAAACCGACCCATGGGGACGGCCCTACCAGTTGGTCACAAAAAACTGAGACCACCGGCTCCTCCACTGACCGCCAACATGGATCCGGGGCTGCTCAACAACGTCGTGAAGACTCTTTTTCCACGACGTTGCGACAACTACGACAACAGCGAAAGGAGGACACCATCCCCCCACCCCAACGAGATCACGGAGTGGGACGAAGAGCTGCGAGTGACGGAAGAAGAGTTACTCGCGGCAACAAGAAGAATGGTATCCCGCGGAGAAGTGACACCGGGACCGGACGGAATCCCAGGCCGGGTCTGTGCAGAGTCGATGCAGACCCTGGCGCTCCGTCTGCAGAGCCTGTATACCCGATGCCTGAAGGAAGGAGCGTACCCCCGGGTATGGCGAACGGCGAGGTTAGTATTGCTGAGCAAGGAAGGCCGCCCACCGGACTCGCCGTCCGCGTACAGGCCGATATGCCTCCTGGACGAGGTGGGTAAATTATTCGAAAGAATAATCGCCGCCCGACTGGAGGCTCACATGACGGAACGCTCACCTGGATGGCACAGCAGCCAATTCGGATTCCGCCGAGGACGATCGACGATCGACGCAGTGAAACTGATGAGATCCACGACGGAAACCATGATCTCCCAGAAAGGAGTGGCAATAGCGGTCTCACTCGATGTGACCAACGCCTTCAACTCCATCCCCTGGGCCAGGATAGTGGAGGCATTGGAACGCTTCGAGGTACCAACATACCTAGTACGCCTCATCCGGTCATACCTCAGTGACCGATGGATTACGTACACAGGCAGGGATGGAGAAGAGAAGAAACCAGTCGAACGCGGGGTCCCGTAAGGGTCGGTACTGGGACCCATATTCTGGATCACAGCATACGATTCAGTCCTTCGAAGCCCCATACCCCCAGGCACGGCCATGGTATGCTATGCAGACGATACCTTGGTCATGGCCGGGGGCCGAGGATGGTACGAAACGCAGAGGCTCGCGGAGACCGCCGTGGCATGCGCGGTGAACGCCATACGAAGCCTCGGCCTGAACGTGTCGCCGACCAAGTCCAACGCACTAGGGTTCTTCGATCATCAGCGTAGAGCCCCCCCCCCCCGTCTGGACTGTGCGTACACACCGATGGAGAGGAAGTCCCGGTGAGCGGCCAAATGAAATACCTGGGCCTCACCATCGACAGTAGATGGAAGTTCGGGCCGCACTTTGATGACCTGGTCCCAAAGGTGACAGCCGCAGCCAACGCCTTGTGCGGCCTGCTACCGAACATAGGAGGAGCGGGAATTGGGGTACGCCGCCTCTACGAGGGAGTCATCCGATCGCGGGTCCTCTACGGGGCCCCCATATGGGCTGAAGATATAATGGCCAACCGCCGCAGCCTGACCCTGTTGCGGAGGCTACACAGGACGACCGCTATAAGAATAGCGAGGGGATACAGAACCGTATTCCACTCGTCGGCGTCCGTGCTAGCCGCGTCTCCCCCGTTCGAGCTACAAGCCCTCGCACTCCAGCAGGTGTACAACCACCGGAGGGCTCTGAATTCGGACCAAGACCAACCGGTCCAAAACATCTGGCGGGAGACCAAGCACAGGATATGGGAAAGATGGCGCGCCCAGCTAATGAAGGAGGACATCACACGGCCACACCGGACCGTCCGCGCCGTCCTACCCAACTGGGAGGCATGGAGAAACCGCGAAGGAATACCATTCACCTTCAGGATGACACAAATACTCACTGGGCACGGCGTATTCGGTGAGTACCTGCGAAAGATCCAGCGGGAGGTGACGTCCATATGTCACCATTGTAAAGAGGAAGAAGACACGGCGCAGCACACGCTGGAGTTCTGCCCAGCGTGGGAAGAACCGCGCCGAATACTACGCCTCACCATAGGCGACAGGTTATCCCCTGAAGCGGTCGTAGAGGCCATGACGAGGGGACAACAGGAGTTAGCCGCCGTCCGCACCTTCTGCAAGCAGGTCATGCTAGTGAAGGAACGGGCGGAGAGGAACAGGGTGAAGCGAGGAGACCCCACCCGGGTAACCCGCGGAAGAAGAGGAACAACGACACGCCGCCGTGAGACTGCGGCATCACCACCACCGCCGTCATAGAAGAACGTGGCGAAGAAACCGTCAAACCGAGGAAGGTCTGGCTCCCTCCCCGGAACTGCAGGACGGCACAGGAAACGAGACGCTAGGGGGAGGGTGGTCACCCCCCTAGCTGCCAAAACTAACCAGGCTGCCTCCCACAACAACACAGGGAGAGAACGACGAAGGAGCGTCCTGGGAGCAAATTAACAACAGGAACTGGGACGCTCCTGAGAACCGTTGGGACGACCACCGTGGGGTTTTTAGTCGGTAAGAGTCCGACACTGCCCGCCGCCTACCAGAGGGCGGCCGGGCGTCCATGAGGATTTCCCCTATGTCAAAAAAAAAAAAAGTACGTCAGTGGCATCTTATGCAGAGTAGTTGCCCGTAGTAGCGAAAGGGCTAGACTTGGAGTGCAAGATGGACAATTCGAGTATCTTCTTTGAAGGTAATTAGATAACAAATAACAGACAAAACTAGTTAGGTACATTTCACAAATAGGAACAAATAAGATCTGTATGAATTTTTTTCATTGTTTTCGGGTGAATAATTAATTCCTGAAGTGGGCCCCGTATATGTAGGTACTATGGGATATCCTGTCCATTATATGAAGCCAAAATTGTTTATCTAAAACCATATCAATGATGTCTTAAAAATAAATACATAATTGGTCAAAGTATTTTCAATATTACTATTTCAATATTGTATTTCAATATTGAGGTAGTCACAATATTCTTTTTGTAGACTTCCTAAGGAAATTTTGTCCATAATTTGGCAACTAAACGGGCAAAGTATAACAAACTCCTCAAATAATACAACTGCTACATAATGTTTGACAGTTAAAGATATTTGCGTAAATATTTGCGTAAATAAATTTACCACGTAAAAATATGTATATTTGTAAGCAAATTACATTCTGTCGAAAATAAATAATACATATATAGAGTGCCAGCACTGATGATACAAGTCGAAGAGAGGTGGGTCTACATGAAAAAATAAGTCGAAAATGTAGAGTGAAATTTTCTTGTTCGAATCGAATTTGAAAATTTGTCAAGTATACTTAAATTTGGTTAATTATCTACTAAATATCGACATGAGTAAACGATCAGGAGGATGTTATTCTAAAAACGATATGTGAAAAATGTGGATTAAAATTGCTTCGTTTAAGATTTTATTTTCAAGAAAGTAGAGTAAGTACATCTGAAGATATTTATTGATATATTGATGAAATTTTGAATTCATTTTGCTCGGAAACAAAGCGTCCTGTAAAACAATCTATTCTATATTTTCGACATAATTTCGCACGTAGAATAATCTCCTATTGATTATTTATTCGTATTCAGTCCGGACTTAACGATATTCAAGTACACATGATGTTAAAGAGCATGGAGTTAAAGAACAAGAAAATTAAATGACAATTTTTTAAAATTGTTTCGTATTCGAGACGCTTGACACGATCAGTTGAGAAACATCGGTGATAAAGAGTCACGTAAAAGAAATTCGCATTAATGCTTGAAATAAAAAGCGATAGTTCTAGTCAGTTGTTGTTCATCAGTTGTTTGCAAGCGAAGAAACTACTTTATATGTTACGTTTCCTTATGTGCTTTTCTTACTTTTTGTAATATCCAAAAAGTTTCGTCAACGTAAACTTTTTTTTTTTGTTTAATAACGTTTATTAGACCAAGATTTTTTTTAGTACATTTGAGTATTCACAATAAACTATGAATTTTGATAAGATGGGTTAGGCAAAAATACCAATACGCGACGGTACGACGTAGCCATACTATGTTATGTGTCGGGGTTTTACATTTTTTGTGTTTTAATATATTCTTTGGATTTAAGTCGCTGGGGAGCGAAGCGTTTATGTGATCTTGTTTTTAATTGTTATCTCTGTCCTGAAAACTTGGCCGCAAAACAGGACATTTCGGTAGTCTACTTTTTGGGTGCTGTGGAACTTTGGGGAGTGGTGGGATGAGAGGGAGGGGGAGGGGGTTTGTCAACGTAAAGGTAAAACGACGAAGATGATCGAAGCAAGAAAGCCGTTTTATTGCCCGTTAAAAAAGTGGGACAATAGGTCCCAAAGCAACTTTGAGAAACTGATTGAATTGTTACAATATTCCTAATACCATTAACACCTTCTAAGACATAGAACACCATTAAAAATGAAGTAATAAAAAAATTTTGTTATTACAACGAATAACTGAAATTTGCTAATTTTTTTGGAAATAGTAAAAGATAAAAAATTGGAAAAATTAAATTACTTTGCTAGGTAAATAAAGTTGATGAAAATAAACGATGAAAGGAATTGATCGGTATTTCGACATTCCCTTTGGTTTTCTCGGGTTGTCAATGTGTGACGTGTTTATGCATTATGATTCGCAGATTCTTAGAAATGGTTCTTCCATGGTTATAGGTCGATTTAGTGACATAGTCCGGTTAGGAATGTCGTTAATTCCTGGAGAGAAAGATCACACGAAGGTCATCGCGCTACTGTTTCCTGGCTGCGCAAACGCTAAGATTGAGAATGGTGGGTGTCGCCGGAGCGGCACAACTACGTGATCGTTATCGAACCGTTAGCTATTCATTTATTCGATCGTAACAGTCGCTCGTTTGCAGACTATGTGTGTGTCCTTTCTAAGGAAGGAAGCGGGAGATATAGAAGAATGCAGTCGCGTAGGTGTCGGCTGCAATTTACCAGATACGTAGGCTTTTTCTATAATAGTAGCATTTTTCCTGCGAAAAATATTCGACTACGGGCCTCTTATCGGAGGTGTGGACTGATTTTACACGATTTGTACAAACAGAATGATATTATTATTCAGGTTGGGCCATTACCTGAATAAGATATCTGAAAAATGATCCTTCGAACAATATATCATCTAATTTGGCTAGATCTCATTTTCAAATAATTACTTATCATTTTATTTGAACAAGCACATGATCCTTGTTGGAATTATTTTATTATTTAGTTCAAAATTAAATAATTCTTTTTCTTTATTTCCGCAAATAATTTTCAATTCTATTATGTCAATATTGTCAACTGCGTCACACATATAAAATAATTCGATCGAATTCTTTATATATCAAACGTACACGAAACATCAAGTTTAAGTTTAGTGAACTATAATATAACAGAAAATTATTGAAAATGATTTACTTAATTTTAACAAAAAGTAAAAGTACTTTCTGAATATTATTTCTAATATAAAAATGATAAAATATATTTGAAATGATTCATAGATGTATATTTTATAATTTAATAAGCTTCCATTCCATATCGCTGCCGTAAAAGCTCTTAGAGTTCTTCAGAATAACATTAGAAGAAGAACACAAGCATGCATTGATAAATTCATTAGTTTCGTTGTCTTGTTTCGAAAAGTGTCCAACAAAGTCATCTATAAAAAGCTACAGTTGAATTCGTCTTACTGTTCTCTATTATTATCTATATTACAAAAGATATTTCGTATCATTTCAGATAATAGGTATAAACAGACATCATAAGTATCATAAGACAAACCTTAAAAGTGATGGTATAGGATTCAATATCTTCAATTATAGAGTTTCGGTTACGAATAATTATTAACAATGACGGAAACTTTAGTTTGGTTACCAGTAACTATTATCGGTAGCTCGAATTCTATTTTTGTTAGCGATAACCATTATCGTCGGCAAAAATTGTTTTCGGTTATCTTCAGCTATTGTCAATTGTTATTAACATTATTGATAATTAGCGGTATTCATCGACAGCATAAAGAAATTAATTATAAGACACATATTTTCATATTGCCTTCTTGCTTAATAAAATATATATGAAACAAAGAATAGAATAAAAGATATTGTGATATAATATTAATACAAGCGTTAACATCGTAACACATCGTTACAAGTGTAAATATCGTGCCACTATGTCTTTTATTCTATTGTTTGTTTCATTTATTTTCATACCGCTTTCTTACTCAATAAAATATGTAAGATTTATAATTAAGTTTGTTTATGTTGTCAACGAACACCAATTATCACTAATGCTCATAATAATTGATAATCGTCGAATATAATCAAAAAAAAGTTTGTCTTCGGTATTGATTAACGGTAACCAAACAAATATTTCGCTATCGATAACCAAATAACCAATTCCTTTATCGGTAACTAAAATAAAATTCGGGCCATCGCTAATAGTAACTGGTAATAAAAGAAGTTTTAGTTATTTATATTGGTTATTGATAACTAAATTTAAATTTCTGCCATCGATAATGGTTACTGGTAGTCAACAAGAATTTTAAACATTCAGAATGATTATTTGCAATTAAAGCGATTAAAAATTAATATTTTTTAAACACGTCATTTTTTGAGAAATTTCCTTGGGATTTATCGATAATTGGGTTCCGTTTAAGTAAAAATTAATTTTTACTTAATGATTTCTTCCTAAAAATGTTTACAATAACTGTTATTTTGGATATTTGAGTATAAATATAGTAAATACAAGAAAATAGTATCTACCACTGTGCAATGTTGAAATTAAAGTCTTCTACAGTACTATAACACATAATTCTTTCACACGAATAAGTAACTATGTTTTTATAGAAAAATAGAAGGCTGAGTTTTGTTACATGTATGTATCTGTAAAAATTTAATACGTAAATAGCATCAAATATTTCATTACAATAATGTCAAACTCTGTCGACATATTGTGTTAGTATTATCTGTAAGTAATAACAAATATGTTTATGTAAAGTTTAATTGTAAACATTTTATTATGAATTTATAAGAAAATTTTGATTTGTATCTGAAATAAATAAGGAAATGAATAACTTCATACTCTTCATCATAGAATATGAAAGGTCAGTTTATTATAAAAGCAATGGTAATGATATTGAATGTATTAAACGAAGAAACATATACATATGTATATGTATATGTAGGTAAATGAACGGTAAAAAAAGGAAAAATATTTATAATGAAAAGTTAGGTGGAAGGTATTAAAATAGCTAATGTTTCTTCGTCACGAGCACGTGTATGTAATTATAGCCTGTTAACGTGTATTTAAATACATAGTACTTAAGTATTATTTGAATATTTCTCTGGCTTTTTATAAATAATTCAAGTTCTGATTTCCTTAATATTTTATATCGCATTTGTTGGATGTGATGTAATATAACTTATTTTATTTGTTCTGAAATAAATCCTGCAAATATTTTATCGTAATTATACATAATAATCGAATTAGTTTCTCGTTAATCCTTTTTTTTTCATTTTCTCCTCCAATTTCTCTCTCTTTAGCCTGTCGAATGTCGCTTCTAAGTCCGCAAAGCAAGCATATAGTTTCCCTTTTTCTCTACTCAGCTGTTTATCTATTATGTGGTTTACCGCGAATATTGCGTCGGCCACTCCTCTTCCTTTTCTAAATCCAAATTGGTTAAGAAAACCAATAGTTTTTACTTGAAGTCAATTATACAACAAAATGTTATGTACAAGATGGTCCGTAGCTGGTGGTACAACAAGCTAGGGGACCATTCTACGTAGAAAGATAAATCGAAAATATAGAATTAAATTGTTTCATATGATTCATCGTAACAGAACATCTAACGTCCGTACCTGTAAATACAACGAAAAACGTAACGTGTCGATTGCAGATGTTTATAAATGTAAAATGTGCGAAAAGCATATGAAATTTATACACATAAAATATACAAATATTGATATATGCACGAAAAATATGTACAATTTGTGAGTAATATATCCAATATTGATTTATTAATGTTATGTGAATTGATACAAAAGGATATTTAACAATGTCGTTTTAAATAAAAATTTATTTATGGCGACGCGCCAAAATTCGCATTACGATAAATTATAAATTACTTTTCTGTATCTGCAGCACTCGAATTGTACAAAATGTGAGTGCATGTTCATATTTGTACCAATATCGTTCTGCTTGATTGTGCTACAATTTTATTCCTTAATACGTTTTATCTTCATATTTCGGATTAACTCGGCTTCCTTTTTTAAATTGCATATATTTCCATGTGAATTTGTTAATTGCAATTAACGATTACATTCTGTAATCTGTAATACAGTCCATGAATATTTGTATTATATCTATTTCTATTTATAATTATATATATATATGTATGTATGTACATTATAGTCATCTATGTATATGATTGCGACCAAATACGGAAATATGAGACGTTTATTACGGAAGCGGTGCAACCTAATTTTTGAAAAAAATTCGGTTTCACCTTGTTTCTTCTTACAATAAACACGAAATTATAATTTACTATCAAATTAACATTCACATTTTAAATACATACACAAAATTTATTCGGCATAACTTTGGTTGGTAATTGAAAATGTGAAATTATTTACTCTGAAAGCGTGTGAAACTCCATTTGCTATATTTTCTCAGTTGATTAGCAAAGTACTCCCATTTTGAACGACGTAAAAATGGTTACGTGTTTTACAACTATATTATACGCTCATTTGTTTTAAAGGTTGCGCGTGTCATGCAAAGATCGACAATTTTACAAAATAGTGTCGAAGATATCGTTTCCTAAAAGTGCAATTCTACTTTTATTATTAGTAATTATCGATTAATAGTTTCAACTAGTGTAAGTGCAATTGTTTATCGATTTATCAATGGATAAATTCGTATTAAAGTCAAATAGCCATATAGATTATAATAAAAGGTAACAGGTAACAATTCTATATTTGGAATTAGTTCGAATGTTGATACTATTTTATATTTTAGAAATAAAGCCCATTAAATACAAATGAGCGAAGAATCCTAGATTCTGTAGACGATAACGATTTGTACGAGGAAAATAGGTAATTAAATAAAGTAAAAAAAAAGAGGATTAGGAAACCAAATTTGTCATCATCAGACGAGGACATTTTAAGTGACACTAACTAGAGTTTATGATATAAAATAATAACGAGAGAAATATCTGAAAAATAAGGAAATTGTTGTTCATGATTTTCATAACTCGTTAATTGTGAAAATAGGTAACTTCATCCAATGTCTGCAAAAATACTTTTTTCTTGCTGTATTCTTACAGAAATCATTGTATGAAAAATTTAGACGTTTTAAAAGTCTATGGCACGGCCAAAGCTTCTAACATTTGCCTACTTTTTTTGGTTTTATTAAACGCGAAACTTTAAATATAACTTAAACTTAAAGTAGTAACAATTACATATTAAAATATTTTGATGTATGTAAGATATTGTGACGTATAATGAGAATATCAATGTAGGCAAACGAAAAAGATTATTTAAATTTTATATACGCTATTCTGCACTACATATACACTATCTAATATTAAGTATTTGAACACTTGGATGTTTTTCTCATATTGCTGTTGTATTTTTAAAGTTGTAATTAAAAGATGTTTTTTTAGTATTAATTATTTACCTCTTACCATTATTGGATCACTCAAATTCCATATTTGTTTCTAATGTATAGGTGATACTTTGTAAAACTTATATTTCAATCGTTCTAACATCCTGATATTAACGTGCACACCTAAGTCACTGGTGTTCCTGGAGGATTAATTTTCATCCACCTTTAATAACCCTTTTCGTACTTACAATAATTAATGTTAACCAAACTTTTTATCAATATCCACTAACTGCACATTATTGTCTGAGACACGAGTATAAAATTAAATTAAACTGTTTAATCCGAGGTATATTTCACATCCAGTCGCTCGCAAAAGTATTCAAACACTTCTTGAAGTGTTTCACGTATATTATATTAAACATTTTTATATCTCATTAGCGCTGTAATAAGAGACGACCATCGTGTAATTACATTGATGAGATTTGAAATTGATCTTAAAATGTATATATAGGTTATAAGACATTCATTGGAAGCATAAACATAACAAAGTTTATTATAAAACTATTTGATCAATCAATTATTCACTGTGTTAATAATTAATAAGCCACAATATTTGGCCCGAGCATATTTAGCATTAATTGTATCTTTCAGTTACTATTCATGCTGTATACTAATTTCCCATTACGCGTGTGTTTGCAATAAATGTCGTATTACTTTTGTATTATACCTATACATTTTCAGCTTGATTTTTATTTTATTATTATTAAATTAAAATTTTAATTGTCTCATTGCATTACCAATAAAATTTTTCATAACAAGTGTTTGAATATTCTCGTGAGCCACTAAAGAGAATACTTTGACATCTCAAAAATTGTAAAAATGTCAAATAGTTTGAATAATGAGTCAAGAATTTTTTAGGTTTACCTGATGCTTCCATAGGCATGTGACTATTTGTGAAGAGGAACGTGTAAAGTAAGTGAAGACAGAAGTTGTTAAAGAAAACTGGAAGGCGAGGCGAGGAAGGTGATTGTGAAGGAGCGCGGAGACCGCCTCTAGGAATTGGCCGATGATTTCGGTTGAGCCAGAGCAAGCTACAGAGCAACTGAAAAAAATGGGCCACCGCTCCAAATTTGTAAGTCCCGCTTCCGGGCGACTGAACGAGCCGCTCCCAAAATAAGGCTCATGAGAATCAGGGAATTCCACTCCCACGTTCTCTCGACGCTGTGATGCCGTGCGAGGGTATGGCACGTTGCCAATCTGACGTCAAAACTCTTCTTTCGTTATCTTGTCCTTATTTCGCGTTTCGCCTGATTTCTTAAGCCTAGACGTTCAACAACAATTTCTATTCGTCGTGGCGGACGTTGTCCCTTTAAAATATTGTATCTGCTGGCAAGTTTTCTCATCTTCTCGAGTCACACTTTCTCGAAATCTGCACTTAGAACCTCTATCAATCTGATTTTTATTATCTCGATCTGAAAACCAAAAGTAATTCGAGTATGAGTGAAGCGAAGGTGCTAAGTACGCATACTCATTGATACATTGCGGATGTTTCTGAAAATTCATCTTTATGAACGCAGATAAAGCGACGAAACCTATGTAAAAATTTGCTTCATCCACAGTACCATAACGAGTACTATACATTTCCTCGTATTATGTTTGTCCTAGTTTTGCGTCTTTAAATTTTCCATATATGTATGCATAGATATCTGCTATCTATTCATTTATCATTAGTTCAAAGTTTGACAGTGAACATATCGGTGTATAACATACACATATGACATTGTATTCTTTGCCTATATAAATAAACTAGAAAAAAACGGTATCATTTTTGCATAAGACAATGACCTTGTGTGTTGTTTTCCACTAGTACGAAAGTGCGCAGCTGAATGAACAACCGAACGATACTTATGTAAATGGAAGCGAGGAAAATAGTGTGAAACGACGGTCACTATATTGTTTGTTAACGAAAAAAGTAAATATGTATATTAGTGACTTTCGGACGGACCTCGTGTAGGCAACAATCGCGCGAAGCGAATCGAAGAATTGTTGCTGTTTAAACGAAGAACTTAGAATGAACACAGATCGCGAAAATTTCTTGGCACCGCGTTCGTAGTGTATTAACGTGAATTTATACGCGGTTAGAATATTAAACTATTCTTAACCTCTGAATGATCTACAGTTCGTTTCGATTTCGCTCACCAAAAGTAGAATAGATGGAAACTTTCATCGTAAATGTTTGATCCTCGATATGACGACATTGTTTTAGAACGGTGATGATTTAGTGATTCTTAGTATATATAGCTTGGAAATTGAGTTTCATTGTTCTGAAGCAAGATTACAGAAATGGAACCTACGGAATATCTCAATTTGTAACGGTAAACTTGAAATATAAATGCAATTTCCTTTTAAATACAGTAACGAGGTTTATCAAATTTCGATAACATTGTATTAGTAAGATATCGAAGCTAGCAGCTTTTCTTTGAAGTTTATTTTATGTTTCTTAAATTATTCAGGTAAAGATGAGTCCACACTGACAGACAACTGTCCGCAGACACGTGTCGTAGTTAATCGGCACCTGTCTTTCGTGGAAAATTCGCGGAAAGCTGACACGTATCTGCGAACAATGTCAGTGAGACTTAAGGCGCGTACGGGCAGACTACAGGCGCCTGTAGACATTGTCTGCCGACAACACATGCCAAAACAAGTATATAAACTGCCTGCAAGCAACGTCGCTTGTCCACTAGAAGTGTGACGGGTATCACTGCGTATCGATGAGTCGAAGATGCCTTGGAGATGCAACACACGGATCGTTTAAATCTACCTGTAATCCAGTCAAACTAGCCTAAAAAAAGTCAAATTCAACATTAAATGGTATCTGACATTTTGCAACACGTTACGCTATACGTTTCTGCGTATAACAACGATCCTAATAATCGGATCACGAAAAGTTTGGAATAAAAGTTGTAAGTCATACATTAAGATCGGTTAATTTGTTGATGGATGAAACTGTGTGAAAAGTATGTAAAATTTTATTCCCAAATGTTAATTAACTTTTGCACAACTTAGGTTTTTATCCGCGGACTCTGTCTGCGCTTGAATTTTGTCTTCCGTTGTCTGCGAATTTTCCGCAGAATGTAAAAATACGTGTCTGCAGACAGTATTTGCCAGTGTAAACTAGGCTTTAGCTCAGCACCCACGGCGTGTCTAATTTGAATGTTTATATCCCGATAGGAAAGTGCGGAAGACACGAGTTTGTAGCGTTCTGAAAGCGTTTCGATGTAAGTCATAAGAATATGTAATAAAAAGGCAGGTTCTCGTTAAAACATTTTAATACAATTTTCAGAGGACGCCTCGAGGTTACCGTAAAATCATGCGAATAAGAGTGTAGTACGTCTTTCTCGATATCATACAATTTTTGTCTGAAAAATGTTTTTATATCATTCGTATTTTTCGAGATATTCTATATAACATGTTGCTATCTTAATAAAACTCCACATTAATTTTGTGAAAAATCTTCGCATGTTTTTAATAATTATAACTGCAACAAATCTGAAACTAGTCATTTTGGTAGCTCTAACGTTAAAGTTTCAAACACAAATTCCTGCTTGGTTGTTGGCCGTTGAAAGAAGCACCTACGTAGTGACGAATGGAAGCGAGGCAGCAGCGCGGTTCCGCAAATAATCACGAACACGACAGGATGACACATTTCGAAAATAAGGATCGCCCATGCAGGGAATTCCGCCGCCACGTCCTCCGCTTTGGAATCGCGCGGAAGGATCTGGCACGCTTTCAAATTAACTTTAACGCCCGTTTATTCTGCATCAACTGGTCACCAAAATATTTTTCTAGGCCTATTTTAAACCGACCGATGCTTTTTCTCGTCACGGAAGTTACGAGCGATTTATAAATTCTTCGTCTTGCTGAAAACGAGCAAACAGGAAACGTCGCGACTTTTGTCAGTTCAAGTACTTTTTACCGCTAAGTATTCCTAATAGCTCTGTTTATATTGTATTGTATCGCATTTCACGTTTCTCACGCCGTGTATTCGTGTCTGGGTATTTCAGAAATTTTTGTAAAGTTCTTTCGTATCCCGATATCCGATTCTTTGTTCCCATATAGGTCCACCTTTAGACATGTTACAAGTACGTTGTCATTTGACATCAGGATGCAAATTTTTATCGTTATTATCGTAAACTGTAAACGAACGAATGGATCGCTTTTTGTGTTTAAAGATAGATTATATTTATAGATAGTATTATAGAATTTTAATGTATTTTAAAAATCAATGATAAACGTAAAAGAATTAAAATTAAAGAAATTGAAAACGCTTTCAAGATTGTGTATAATTATTAGGCAAGCAATTTATTGCATTGCCGCATTTCCAAATTAAATTTAATAGAAGATTATTTTTCCTAAGTTTTTGTTTATTTACGATTACTATATTATACTAACAGATAATATTTAAATATTACAAATTGCGTTATTTAAGTTCAAGTAATTGTGCGTTATATTACATTTCTAAAAGAAGGGAATACGACTGATAAAGAAGAGAAGCTTCTATTGACGATTCACCGCTTGCCCTTATCTGCAATCAATTCACTGGATCGTATACTTTGCATTCGAAGCGTATAAAAAGATTGATGTTCCCGAACGGAAGTCAGTTTCCCACTCGTACGATCGTGACTACAAATAAATCAGATCACATACATAGAGGAAGTGAAATGATCGATTTGATTTGAAACTGTTATTTTGCCAGCTATCTGATCGCAAAATTATCGCGTCATTAATTTTTCACATAGAATTATTCAATTAGTAATTAAGATCTTTTCCTTTTTAGACTTGTTAACTCAAATTTTCCACACTATTTCTTATTAAGTTTTTCTTCTGATTATACTGTCAATTTATTTGTTTACTACCGTCTTTGGTATAAATTGCTGTTTATAAGTATGTGGACACTTCCGTAGATTTATCTATATTCCGTAGATATTACATATTTCCCATGTGCATTTAAAACTATGTACTATTTTTCTTTCTGGGAAAACGTCGTTGAGTAAAAATTAATTTTTATTTAAATGGAAGACGGTTATCGATAAGTCTCAAAGAAATTTCTCAAAAAATCAAATAACTACAAAATATTAATTTTTTTATCGTTCTGATTATGAATAACCTTATGATGAACACGATTAAAAATTATTTTGGCTAGCAGTAAGCATTCTTTTGTCGGAATTTTTTGTTATCAATAGTCGTTACCATAATATAAGTTTAATTTGGCTATCGTTAATCGATGTCGACGATGAAATTTTCGTTTGTTTCACTCCAGTACTCTCTATTGTTATTAGCATTACTGGTAATTAGTATATTAATACCAATGTTAATAAAAATATTATACTACAATATCTTTTATCTAATTCTTTGTTTCTTATATTTTCATACTGTTTTTTTTCTACTTAGTAAAATATACATGTATATAAGTTTTATAATTTATTTTTTTATATCTTCGATGAACATGCACTAATTGTCAGTAATGTTAATAACGATTGACAATAGCCAAATGTAAACAGAAAATATTTTTGTCACCGATAATAGTTATTGGTAACGAAAATAGAATTCGGGTCATCGATAATGGTTACTGGTAACAAAAGTTTCGATTATTATTGGTTACTGGCAATCAAAATTAAATATCCGTTATCGATAATGGTTATTCGTAACCAAACTAACATTCTTGTTATCGTCAATGTTTACCGCTAATCAAAATTATAATAATTGGCCATAACCAAAATTATTTAATTAAACATATTAACTCTTACGCCACAACTTAAAAAAATTGTTTTGTGACAGTCATGGTATCTGCTATCGCATATTTTCTTGTGAAATCAACGTATGTAATATATAGACTGTTTTGCATAACGTTGTAATATTTCGTTTTATTGTGCTGTAACTGGACTGCATTCGTAGACACATATTACAAGCTGAACACTGCGAAAAATCGAGCAACTGAGCTGCAGATAGCCAATTCATCCACGTTATAATTCAAAGCATTGCTGCAAATTCACTTATGTATTCTGATTCCTACAATATTCTCTGTCTGAAAAATGCATTTTCAAAACTGAAAAATATCGCGCATTCGAACGACGTTTATTTTAAGTGAATATTTAGTTAGCTTTTTCCGATTTTAAATAAGCTGTCATTATTAAATATTATATTATTAAATTAACTTTGTTTGAAAATAGGTAAAAATTGCGAACACTTAGTTGGCAATCTGATAAAATAATTTAATTTCTTGAAAATGAAAACGTCAGTTCAATTACAATTATTTTTTCGACTAAAATGTTTCCGGTTACAAATAACAATCGCAAGTGAAATTTATTTCGATAGCTCATAATATTTATCGGTGAAAGAAATTGGATTTCGATCGAATAATAGTTATCGACGAGAAAAATATCGTTTTGCTTTGGATTAGATTTCAGTACAACGTTTCGTTCAAATTACAATTAATGTCAAATTCTATGACAATAAATTTCAACAGTGCGAGTTTTCAAAGAACTTTTTCACTCGATAGAAAATTATATTTATTGATCCTTCTATTTATGGTTGAAATTCTAAATTGAAATTCAATTTAACAAACAAAGTTTCTATAACTTTTGTAGCCAGTTGTCATTTTCTTTCAGAGCAACAAAATCACTATCGACGCGAATGCGGAGAATTGTTTTGGTCGAATGCAAAACAATTACTTATACGGTTATTACACTAATTAACATATATGTAACAATACATATTGATTAACGTTATTTATAATTACTTATGCAGAACAATATTTACTCTATTATGAGCAATCAAAATGCAATTTCTTTCATCGATCGAAATAGAATTTTTTTCATCAATAATGGCTATCGGCAACGGAAAAAAATGTCGGTCATTTATGATCATTATAATATTCTCAACTCAAGTAGTAGGCAAGTTTCTGCAACTGTACATTTTCATAAAAATTTTTGGGATAACTGTTATTTATGGTCTCTGGTTTTAGCATATACAAAGTGTTCCATTTTAATCTGCCCAGGTATATATTGTTAAATTTTAAGTAAATAAATATGAAAGGCAGGAAATCATATGTCTCAGAACATTAGGTAAAAAAACATAGCTGGGATAAATATTTCAGATATACAAGGTGTCGTTACTTTTTTCCACAGAACGATGTTAGCTTATCTTACAAGTAAAGATAAGAGAAGAATGTCACACACAGAGACACAAGAATACTTTGTTAAAAAATTATAACAAAAATACAAAACGACAGCGGATTGGTTTTCGTTCGATGCAGTATAACGACTGATACTACGTCGAGCTTCAAATTATTTTTTAAATCTAATTAATTATCGTCAACTGTGGTGTTTTATTTATTTTTATTCAGATTTGGTTATTTACTGCGGGTATTTGCAGAAGAGAAAAACTTGACACTTAGGATTATATATTAATGAAGTCGTAATCGTTTTTGTGAATGATGCTTAACGGGGGTTGATGTCCATGCATTACTCACTCACTGCTGCAATCATAGAAGGTGAAACAAGTTCGGCGAAGGCGCGCATTAGTAGCTGATGTCATAAATGGAAAGTGAGAGGGGTCTTCCGAGGGCGAGCGCATTTTTTATCTTTATTATTTCTCCGAATTCGGAGAAACGAATCCTCTATTCTGTACATCTTTTCACATCGCTTTTTTTTCTAGAATACGGTCCGTGTGATTTTTACGGGGAGATTAAACGATCCCACAATAAATCTAATTGTCAACGATGTTAAATTTAGAAATTCTTTCAACCAATACTTATTTTTCATATCCTTGCTTAAGCTTTATTTCAAAAAGTAAAAAACTTACGCTGAGTTATAATTGGTTACAACCCTGTACAACACTTTAACTCTGTTATCACCAATCTCTCAGTTCAACTGATTTGCAATCGTTGAACGATGCAAAACTACGTTTGTATTTATATAGTCAGTTTCTTCCAAATATAAAGTAAGCTATCTGAGTCAAGTTATAAGCAATTGACCTTATAATTCGCCAAGTTTGATTATAAACAATTTTAAATGATATGAATTTGGAAATAAACCGCAAGTATTCTTAAAAGTATTCGAACAGTAACGAAACTCAACTATGTAAAGTGAGGTACCTATGTAATTATGTGACGTGTTAATTATGAAAGAATGGGATCGGCTTTTCGTTGTTGTACAGGGTCATTTATTAGACTTGAAACTTGTATTTTTCAGTCCGAATACATCTAAGAGTAATTATATTTGGCTCGTTTATTGTCTGTGTTGACAATTCGACGTGCATGGTTTCAAACGAGAGTATAACTTCTACTCCTCAAAGTAAGAAGTTCGTTCAACAAATACTAATATTTCCAGTTACAATTATCATAATTTTATATCGTGCATATAGAATACTACATATATATTTTAAAAAATTAATGCTATGTCTAAACTATGTACCGGAAGAATTTTTTAAGAATAAGAAATAAATTTACATCGATTCCTATAGATCAAACGAATTAACATTTTTTAGGAACAAATTGATAGTAGACGTGTTTTTGCAACATTTGATTCGGTACGATATTTCGAACAAAATAAACAATTTTGAAACAATTTTCCCGGGGTGCGTTATGAATAAAATATCGATCAAACGAAAATTTATTATAAAATGACGTTTTTTAAATATTTTGTTTTATATCTTTAAAACTATTTGTCGTACGTAAGAAGGTTTTGGTAGAAAGGTGTAGCTAATAAAACTGTCTTTAAAGCGAACCCTATTACGTTAAGCCCAAGCGTTGGGTTGCCAATTAGTAAAAAGCGCGAAGAAGTCCGTTTCTCTTAAATCGTTTATAACTTTGGTTAAAATTGGTGTCGTAGAATAACAGAGCGTCGAAGCTCTGTGATGAGTAAGTACTAGTCACACCAAAATAGCGTGCCAAATTTCGAATCGATCCGTTCGTTACTTTTCGTAGAATCAGTTTGCCAATTTACAGAACGAGAAATTTTTTATTTGCAATAAAAATATATAAGCTGATAATCCTTCGAGCTTGTACGCTTTCTGAAAGGCCTGTATTTTGATATTCTGATGAAAAAGGAATATTCTGATTCAAACGTCTGGTTAAAGTACAGCGATAAACAGTTCTGCTTAGTTTCTAAAATACAATAACTTTCACATTTTTCATCCTACCGCGGTGAAACTTGTTTCTATCGATTTCTGGATCATTGGAAATAACTGAAAAGATGCGTTTCTCTAGGACCAATTGCCTCAAAGATGACTTTTCTTTCCAAAAAGTTGCCGACTCTAAACTATTAACCCTTTCGTTACTACGAGCGACTACAGTCGTTCTCCATAAAATGTCACTGACGTACTACGGGCGACGTTCTGCGTAATCTGCCGCGTTCTATATATACATTGTGCGACTGGAGTTATTGCGCATCAAGTATCTTACTCTGGACATGTAGCTTTAGTATTTTGTTTTGCAACATTTGTTTCTCACGGATGAAATACCTCAAACCAAATCAGTCTCGAGACACTTGTTCGAATGTTTGTAGCGAATAAAGTTAGCGCTTACTGAAGAAAGATAATTAATTTACTTTTTTCCCAATAACAGACAAAAAGCTATGCTTTGTTGTTTTACATATTTGTTTACCTTTATTTAGATTAATTATTTCTGAGCAGATTTTATCCAACCCCTAAAATGATGACAAATAATAGAAAAATACATATTAACACAAATCGGAATTATTCGGAGCTGTCCAGATGACCAGATGACCAGATAAATTCAAATTTGCCACGAGACAGATATAATACAAGTAATAAAAGATTTCGAGAAATCATATTCAACATATCCGGATTTGAAGAAGACACTTCAACTGAATCTGGAAAAGATACCAGAGAAATTCCATGGACAAACGAATATTCATAAATTTCATTGCAAATATTCAGGAATAAAAATATCAATTAGTTATTCGGCATTAGTTTTAGATTTGTTTCAATTATTCTGTTCCGAAAAATTTATAAATTCCATGGTTGGTACGACAAACGATTATCGGAGTAGCGTTGATGAGGATCCTAATACGATAAATTCTCGAAACACTTCTCCCAGAAATTTATTGCTTTCTCGCCATGAAATTATTAATGTCGCGAAATAAAAAATTGTCATATTGTCAATACTGGTCTAACGATGAACTGTCAAGGAGCAAAATTTTTGGAGAACTCATGAGTAGAAATCGATTTTTATATTTGACGATTCTTCTCGCGCACTGTGCACAGTTTTGGCACGGCCGCTCGTTCAGCGGAAGTGCCGCGCCGGAGAAACCGCCCGTAGCAAAAAGATTAAACATGATTACTTATAACTTATAAACAATAAACAATATGGTTTTTTCAACAACAAATGTAATTTTCACAATAACGATAAGTGAAAAGTAACAGATAAAAATTTGGTGTTTAATTTCAGCAAGCAAATAACGTTAAACAAAAGAATAGATGTTATTCAGAATTTTCTTTTTTCGAGTAATCCCAAAATTTAAAAAAATTTAATTTCTAAGTGCTATTAGTTGTCGAGATAATGTGATTCTTTTCATGAGCTACAATTTCGTCGTGTGAGAAATAACGTACAGGGCTCTCAGTGGTTTCGCCCGCTGAGTTGGACCTCTCAGACCGCCCGCTGTGAAAATGGAATAACTTTGTAGATGATTTTCAATCCTTTATGGGCATCCAGACGGTATGAAAAAAAATCCACGTATAATAGAAGCGATAAACTGTGAGACATCCGCCTACCTTATTTCTTAATGCTTAATAGTTTAACGTCGGCGATATTTTGAAAAAAAGACCTATCTTTGCAGACACTTGGTCTTACAGCTGGTCTCGGAAATCGATAGAAACAAGTTTCACCGCGGTAGGATGAAAAATGTGAAAGTTATTGTATTTTAGAAACTAAGCAAAACTGTTTATCGCTGTACTTTAACCAGACGTTTGAATCAGAATATTCCTTTTTCATCAGAATATCAAAATACAGGCCTTTCAGAAAGCGTACAAGCTCGAAGGATTATCAGCTTATATATTTTTATTGCAAATAAGAAATTTCTCGTTCTGTAAATTGGCAAACTGATTCTACGAAAAGTAACGAACGGATCAATTCGAAATTTGGCACGCTATTTTGGTGTGACTAGTACTTACTCATCACAGAGCTTCGACGCTCTGTTATTCTACGACACCAATTTTAACCAAAGTTATAAACGATTTAAGAGAAACGGACTTCTTCGCGCTTTTTACTAATTGGCAACCCAACGATTGGGCTTAACGTAATAGGGTTCGCTTTAAAGACAGTTTTAGTAGCTACACCTTTTTACCAAAACCTTCTTACGTACGACAAATAGTTTCAAAGATATAAAACAAAATATTTTAAAAAACGTCGTTTTATAAAAATTTTTCGTTTGATCGGTATTTTATTCATAACACACCCGAGGAAAATTGTTTCAAAGTTGCTTATTTCGTTCGAAATATCGGACCGAATCAATTTTGGAAAAACATTTCTATTATCAGTTTGTTCCCTTTCTTGAGCTTAATTCGACTGGAATGTT
This sequence comes from Bombus vestalis, assembly GCA_963556215.1. Classification (NCBI taxonomy): domain Eukaryota; kingdom Metazoa; phylum Arthropoda; class Insecta; order Hymenoptera; family Apidae; genus Bombus; species Bombus vestalis. Next base: position 5,155,007 of record OY744577.1, on the reverse strand, counting down.
ATTTTTCTTACTGGAACCATATATATTTTTTATATATTAATCAATCTGCTTTGGCATTCCCTATAAAATGTTACTAACTTATGTCTGTTGGAAAACCACTAGTTCAGCAAATATTTCAACTTCTATTCATTACAAGAAAATCAAATACAGTCGTAGTGTCTATTTCATGCGATAGGTTTTATAAATTAAAAGTTAACATAATTGCTAAACTAGTGGTATTTCGACATAAATAGGTTAATAACTTTTTGTACAGAACGTTAATGGGGAACGGTTAATGAATTAAAAGATAATGTTTCCTTTATAGAAGATAAGATTGACTTCCTATTGACATTAAATTGTGTTTTCCTCGAAACCATTTAACCTTCGTTGAAAAATATTTAGTATTATGAACAGTTTCGAAAATATTCGTAGCTCAATTGTTCCCTTAGCAAAACATGTTAACGTATTATTAATTATATACTGTGACGAGCAAAAGTGTAAACACATTCGGCTGATTTTATGTAAAAGGCGATAATACGACTAATTTTTCAAGTGATCGATAAAGATTAGGTAACAATAACTACAAGCTGCATCTGATTAACGAAATATAATAGTTCATTTTCATTAACATTAATAATGTACAGAACATTTTACAAAAGTGGACATCTCAAACCATCTTTACAATTTTTGCAATTTAATTGTACTCGTCGAATTAAGGTTTCAACCTAGTATTGAATCCACTTTCCTTTGCTTTTTTTTAATGCTTTTAATCTACGAGGCATACTGTCAATTAAATTTTTAATTATTTGTGGTTCAATATCGTACCATTCCTGTTGTGTTCTTCCCATGATTCGCGAACACCTGAAGGTGGATTATTGTATTTTATCAGCCTTCTTTTCAAAATGGACCACAAATTTTCGATCGGATTCATATCCGGACTTTGTGCTGGCCACTTCGTCACAGAAAAATTTTGATTTTCTAGCCAGGTTTTAACTATTTTTGCAGTATGCTTAGGATCCCCGTCTTGTTGAAATACTACTTCACGTTCATTATATCCAATAGAATTAACTACAGAAGGTAAATTACTTTGTAGAATGGTCAAATAATGCTCTTTTCGCATTATACCTTCGATTCGAACTAAGGGACCAACACCTCTGTGAGTAAAGCAACCCTAACGCATAATCGAGCCACCTCAAAACTTCATAGTTTGTTTTATACCACCTGGTTGATCATTATTCTCAGATGAAGTCGAATACCAGGATCTCCCGTCGGATTCGAATCTGTTAATTTTTGTTTCGTCACTCCATATAACTCTTTTCCAATCTTCAGTCGTCCATTGTTTGTAGTTTCGTAATTTAATATTTTTGTTTAAAAGAGCTAGTTTACTTTCTTTTTCCTTCGCTCGTAAACCAATTCTCTTTAAAGAGCGATGAATGGTCCATTCGCTAGCACTTATTTTGATTTCCTGAGCAGCAATTTTTGGTGTTTTGTAACTATCCGACAATTTCACGTGTTGCTCTATCCGAAATAAGTCGCGGTCTACCGTTTTGTGAAGAAATTGGTGCTCTAACATACTTTTTTCTTATTCTTGCAACTATCGTATGAGTGACACCACATTTCTCTGTAATTTGCCGCAACAACAAACCTTTATCACACAAACAAATAATACTGTTCTTTTTATCTTCGCTAAGTGGCTTCATCTTCGATTAAGCATATCAAACTGAAAAATAATCTAACAATGGTGTGAAACAGTTGACTGCGAAACAGTGGACAATCAGTGCTTATTGGCAGTTTCGTTTCCCTGACATTTACATGCTATCATAAACGTTTCTCACGAAGCGTGCAAAACTGTAAACATTGTTTCAAAACACAATTATTATAAAGTATTCTGTATATTATTAATGTTAATGAAAATGAGCTATTACATTTCGTTAATCAGATGCAGCTTGTAGTTATTGTTACCTAATCTTTACCGATCATTTGAAAAATTAGTCGTGATATCGCCTTTTGCTGCCTAAGCGCAAAAGTTTACGCGCTATTGCACAGGACCGAAAAAGTGGAAGGAAAAAATGAGATACCTAGTGGAGCATTTGAGGTTTCTAGATGCGGCAATACATGTTATTTAGCCTGCATCTGATTGGAGGATACAAATATATCATAAAGAAAATTAAATTTATGTAGGTCACGGGCGCAGTCCACAGGATATACGTCAGCTTTAACCGGACAATGTCAATATTACACACCGCTATCTGGCAAAGTCGGAAGAAACAGTTGAACAGAGTGAATATAAAACTGACATTGCACCCACTAATATTTCTTTGCGAACTGTGCCAGGTTTAAAGTGGTTTGTTGTGGACAATGGTAAATCCAATAAACAGAAATGTGTCCAGTGTCGTGCTAAGTTGTTCCTTTGTATCCATCTGATTCCCTTTTGGAACGAAGTATTGGTATGGCGTCGGGCATATAAAAATCTCCTGCCGGCGCGGCGGGAGCCTGCCGGCAATTTTTTCGTCGGCGGCATCGGCGCGATACAGCGTGATGAATCGCGCGCAAAACTATCATCGCGCGTATGTTTCCGTGCATTGGCGTCCTCCTGAGCAGAGTCGCGCTAGGTCGGTCCTGGCTTATTCATTTCTGGGAACTGATGTTTATGAATTAATAAAATTACTTTAAATTAAAAGGGGACGTATCGTCGAATATACTTGTTTCTTTCGCGATATATATTACCCTATACGTCGTTAATAATATAACGCAACCACAGTAAGTTTAAAAAGAAGTAAAAAACAGAAAGGTGAATGAAAAAGTGAAAACGATGGTTAGAAAATAAAATATCATACGGAATATATAAATATACTCACAAAAACAAATACAATAGAAAGAAATATAAAACCAGAAAAAATTTAGCTACCATCCCCATTTCAAAACTGTTCGCAAACAAATAATAATCCAGTGGTCGACAATGTCAATTTTGCTGTCATTACATTCAAGCGTTCGCTATTCAACTATTTCTTGCAACCTTGCCAGGCAGCGATGTATAAAGATGTAAAAGGTGTGATCGGCAGTACTGAAATCGGTGAACGTCTCCATTGACAGCACCAGAGTAATATGAAAATAGGAATACGCGTGAGTCATGTGTTACCGTGTAAGTGTTTTATGTGGTTGCAATATGGGGATAGAAGGAGACAGTTGCATAAGATTTCTTCTATGACATAATCTGGCATGTACAGTGATGTCGCTCGTTGATCGGTGTTACATTTACGTATTTACTGCACGAATGTGCATGTGTTATTAGACAAGGACGCAAGATATCTCTATTCCTCTTCTATTCTCTTTCTATTCCTATATCGCTTTTTCAGTTCGCTCACACACTCTATCTTTATATCTCTATAGATAGCGCAGAGAAGAATGCATTAGTCTGGTGCCGTGTCTAGTTCACAGTATACGTTGAATGTGAAATACTCTTCAACAGTGTGTGACGGGAAAGATCAGCTTATAGTAACAGCTTCTTTAACTATTTCATGTGCTAACAAGGGTGGTAAGCATCGCAAACGGCGGCAAAGATTTCGTGTTCATCAAAATCTCAAATTCGAAATAAATGAAAGTTTTGATATTAGATAATGTAGATGACCTAAAAACGTTGAGTATAGACGCGATACTGCGTTCAATTTTTTTTTTTTCTTTTTTACGTGGAGAAATCCTCCTGGACACTCGGCCGTTGCGATTCCGCAACCGCCGAGTAGTGTCGGACTCCTACCGACTAAAACTCCATGATGGCCTTTCAACGCGCACCCGACGGGAGTGCACCGGGGCTCTCTTGCGAATCTTCTACGGCGAAAAAAAACTCCACGATGGCCTGCCTGCGCGTATGATAGGAATGCTCCGTGATCCCGTTCTTTGCGAATTGTTATCGGTGCATTCCCCGCAAAAATATATATTAACCCAACGTGGGACTCGACCCACGACCCTGAGATTAAGAATCTCATGCTCTACCGACTGAGCTAGCCGAGCCTTCGTGTTTACAAAGTAAAGACAATGTAACTCTATTACGCGTTCGACACAGCATTTTATATGTCCATATAAGAAAGAGTGGCGTTTACTTATTAAATTCCGTTTCAGATGATTTATAAATTCTCAAAACTAGGTCTAGTAATTTTCTTAGTTTTTTAATGGAATAGGTAGAATAGAAACATATAGATAATACTGACCATATCACTGTACATTTTATTGTCTTATTAATGCATCAAACTGAGTTGTATTTTTTTTTCCTCGTTTATTTCGTTTGTTGATAATGACTAGAGAATGTGACAAAATGCCCTACGTTGAGACATTCATATGATATGTTATAACCGGCACAAACATATTCAGTTGTTTATTGAAAAAATGGAAATGTACTGAAAATTTATGCTTTTCTGGGATTTAAAAATACTGCAAAATCTTATTTCGTTCCGCAATTGTTTTTGGACCACGGTTGGTTAAATTGGACCAATTAGTAAAAAATAGGCTCTTCGTGTTTATAAAAGTAAAATTTATTCTGTAGATTAAATGAAATGAATTTACTTCCAACACATAGAATTGTTCAGAAAGTTTTACTTGTGGAATAAATTATTCAGTTTATTGTACATTTTTTTATATGTCAAGTAGTAACTTTACAATGGTAAAGTTATCGACATCTCTAATTAAAAAGTCGTATGTGACCATAGCAGCTTTGGAATAATTATACATTTTATACTACATGCAGTGAGTGTAAAAAGTATTCGTACAGCCGGCATCAATAAAAGAAGGAACAAACAAAAAATGCACACATAATCTTAAAAATGATGAATCTCATAAAAGAATATTATTCGTTTATATTCTTTATGAAGAATATTCATATATATAGTACAACATACATTCAAATATGAATCTAAATATAAATTTAACAAATATCCAGGAAGCAGTGGAAAATACACGCGTAATAAGTATTCATAGAGTTCCTGTTTCAAGAAATTGTACATAGTATAATTACGCTATAACACATGAAATATAAACACAATTAGCACCATTCCATACCTGGGGGCCATAACAGAAACGTCTCAACTGAAATATTAGTAACATTCACGAGTCTAATAAGAAATAAGGAAAAAAGAGAAACGACTGAAGATGAGAGAAAAATTGTATAAACTTGCATAATAAATGCAATGGAATTTCACTCCGCGAAATTTCTGAAATTGTAAATAAACCGAAATCAACAAACCAAGGTGTCATGGACAGACATGCGAGAAGAAAGAAAAAATTTAACAAAAATTAGCAAGTGAAAAAATGAGCGAACCCGAAAAATAAAAGATTATGCTGTCTGATGAATAATCCGTAAAGCAGAACGTAAGTAAACGTAATTCAAAAATAAGGGCGTTAAAAACGAAAATAATAAATAGGGAGAAACGATTAAAGTTCTGAAAAGAGTATGTTAATGTGTCAATGGAATACTGCAGTCGAGCGATATTTACCAATGAAGAACAAGCACAACATATTTCGGCCTCGTGAATTATGAGCAGAGTGTCAGGATGTTATTTGTCATGGCTTTGCAAGGTGATTCTACACTTTCGGATCGGTGGAGAGCTGTTAAAAAGTGCACCGCAAAATCAACCTTGAGCATAATTTACAGGGTCAAATTTTCTTTATTGCATATCATATTAATCGCTAGGGATAAAAATTTCAAAGGAAGCATGGATCGCAAATGACCCACTCTAACGTTTTATCAACAAACAAAACAAATAAGGGAGAAAGTGTAGAAAGTGTGCTATCAGTGAAGTAGGTGGGCATTATTCTCTGTTCTGTGGTATAGATTGCAACATTGAGGAGAAGTTTCAAATCGTCGTCATTTCCAAAGTGTTCAAGGATTTACATACGGTCGACGGTCCTCGTGTTCATTGACGTAAGGAAGAGCGAGTCATCGTTTTGTACACGTATGTATTCATTGATGTGTTTGCGAAGAATAGCTCGTCGAGTAGGAACTTCGCACGAAGCAGTGAGAAGAATAAGACGCCAAGGTCAACATTCTTTCAAGTTTTACCGTGTGCATGAACTTCCTAGGATGGATAATGTCGGTCGACGAAAAGTTTGTAGCTAGAGGTTAAGAAAATTGGAACGCAAATCACGCTATCTCGAAGATATCTTGTTTGGGGATGACAGCAGTTCTTTCAGGCAGCATTCTCAATCGTCAGCACGCCAGCAATCTTCATATTATGACACAGAGATTCAATCAGAGCCGCATGGACGTGGCCTAGTTTATTTCATATCTGACTTTAACATGTATATAAAGTCAATTTGGTAATTAAAAAAATAGATGCTATACGTTCACGAGTAAGTAGATAATAACACTGACGATACCTTGTATTATATCTGACATGTAGACACGAATAAAATCAGTTTAAGAATTAACCGAACTGTAAATATTTTTTTCCAAGAGGACGGGTCATTTGTGATCCATGGTTTCTGTGAGAACTTGTTCCTCGTGACGAGTACTATATGACATAATAAAAACAATTTATCCTTGAAAATCACACTCGACGTCAATTTTACGGTCCATTTTTTTAACAGATCTCCAGCGAACCGAAAATCCAGAATCATCTCCCAAAGCCATGACGAATAATTTTTTCACACCTTGTACATGTAGCCTGGCGAGAAAAAAGCGAATCGTAAAATATACTGGAAGATTGATTATAGGTTATGAGCTGTTGAGTGTGAGTGGTGTTGAATGTCTTCTTTTTACCAATGGTATAATTGAGCGTACATTGATATTCTAGAAAATTATATTCAAACTGACATGAGTAAAATGGAACTGGAAGCAATTACATTTTTTTTACAAGATAACGATCCGGAACAGAATGTTTTTATTACAAGACGGCGGATTGAAGACTATTATCAGATATTCGACGTTCGGAGTTTCCATAAACAGCAATTTTTATTTTATTTCTATTTTCATTTAGTATTGGCAATTTTAATACATTTAATATACAGAAACTGTGATAAAACATGTAAACAATTTTTCTTCTTAAATATTGTATCAACTATATACGCCTTACTCGATATAAGACATTTGTTAAATTTTTAATTGATCACTTCACATCATTTTTATCGATATTGAAACATATTGTTTAGTCACATCTCGAACATTTCTATAATTATGTATTAATTTAAAAAATCGTTGCTCTGTTGATGTTAAAAAATGTTCAACTAAACAACTTGCTGATCTCGGACTGTTGAGTGTTACGCGATCGATACTAGAATTTTATACGTAACAAGCTTAAGTATTATATAAATAAAATATATAAAGAAAGAACACTTATCTAAAATACGATTCCATTTTAATTTATTATTCTTTATTTTTATTTTCAGCAAAATTTTACTACACGCAACTAATAAAATTTTTATTTTACAATCAGTTAAATTACATAAGTTTAATAAAGTATTTTAAAAAATGAATTTAAAATTTACCAAGTATAATACTTAAATCACTACTAGGAAAAGTATCAATTTGTGAGTAAGGTAATGTAGAAATCAACTAATTTTATATTTTTCATTTTTACACGTTTTTAAGTACACTTTTATTTTAATCCTAAAGCTTTGTTCAAAGTTCTAAAATATTTAATATTTGAATAAACGATATAGTATCTATACAAAACATAAACAAACGTTGTTTCTACTTAGACATAAATCTGTATATAATTATTACAATTCCCGATGTATAAAAACAATTTTCACATTATCATTTTATTTTCATTGGAACATAAATAACAAGAGACTATAATATCGATTTCTGTGATGCACTTGAAATTTTTTGCAGATTTTTAAATTTACAAGATTGATACAGAAGAATTGATAATGTTTGAGATAAAAACGTCATTCTACATATACGTTAGTGTTTAATGCTTATATAATCTTACAAGAATAGTGTTGAATGATACCAATATAAACAATTCCATTATAGCTTCCAATTTCATTTAATTATTATTTATCAATTATTCATAATTTACATAACGCCAGATCTTGAAATAAGGAGTTATTTTAACTAATTTGTTATCTTTAAAAATGACTTCTCGTTTACGGGAAATAGTAATATTTATATAAAGATCAGATGCATCATTTTCTCAAATAATAACAAAAATATTATCTGAAATGAGAAACAATTTGAATTTTACAAGTTTGAATTTTAAATGCTGTATATTGCATATAATTGTATCAAACAATTAATTCAGATTAATTTACAATACAACAGCACCGATCTTCAAAATTTCTCATTATTTTAGAAAAAATCTATTTAAAAACGAGTGAAATAAAAATTCGTTTCATGCAATAATCTGATAATGAAATAGTTTAGAAGAAAATAATTTTGTTATTCTGTCTTTTAATAAACTAATTTTTAATTATTTTGAAATACCTGCGAATCAGTAAAATGATATTATATTACTTAAATAATTGTTTTTCAAACATTTTACTAAAATAATATCCAATTTTTTGAACAAGATGTGTTAGAAAAGTTTATAGGGATACATAGATTACAATTTTGAAATATTTTGTGAAAGAGTAAAAAAACAAAGATTTTTGAAGATTAAAAAAGCTCCTGTTACCGATCTCCTGCAACCGATCATGAACACGCTTACAGGTAAAGAAAGGTAGCAGAGAATATTTCTTGGAGAAGCTTTAGTTCCAAGAAAGTTTCAGCTTCTTCGCATTGTCGGTAGTTTGATTCAGCCCTAGTAAAATCCTTTCTTTCTCTTTTTCTTGCTTTCCTCTCTTCTACTTGGTTTACTTCCACGAAACTTTCATAATGCCATGAGCAGCGAGTTACCTGGAGCTCTAAGCAGGAAAGATTGCGCTATAAAAAGCGTTTCTTTAACGATTCTGCATTTTCTCAGCTGCTAAGAAAGAACTCCCTTCGATTCGTTCCAACGTTTGTTCAAATTTTTTGGTATTTTAGGATATAGAATTTTACAGGAATTCGCACTAACAATTGCATAATTTGAACATTATTTAAACACATTTTTTTTTAACTGATTATCATCGAATGACGTGAAATTTGCTATTTCACATAAAAAAGAAACTAAAGTCTATTTGAAGAAACTTGTTAGTAATTTTTAAATATAACGATGTTGTACATCTTTTTCGTCAAATAGTATCAACATATTCCGTAAATAAAAATAAAGAGAAAATCCCATATAAACATGGGGGCATAAATGCTGTAATAAAAAGTAACACGAAATAACTATGATCGAAAAGGACCAATTTTACAATTTCCAATACCACAAAATTTTTATTTATTGGAAATTATCAAAGAATTGATACAGCGCATAAAGCAAAGAATTTATAATACATTCGTTAAAGTTGAAACTATATTAAATGAGTAAGAACTTGATAATACAATTAATTTAATATTTCATGTCAACCATACATCCATAAAAGATCATTGCGAAACTCAATTACACTGTGATATAATTTGCGTAATTTAAAATTTCCTAAAACGGTTCAATGAGGAATAAATTTTTAAACGTAAGATGAAATTTATTTCTTTTATTTAAAACTCCTCTGTTTCATAGATTTATTATTATTGTCCAAACTCGTTTAGCAATATTTTTACCGAGAAAAATATAGAAGATTATAATATATGTATAGACGCGGAATTATATAAAGACAAAGGACTCCGAATCCTAATTACTTGACGTTTCTCTACATAATGGTAACGGCGTTGTATCATTTTGGAAACATTCTTAGTAAAGTTTTTTTATTCTAATATTAAGAAGAGATTCTCTAGTGTGAACAAATAAAACAATATTTGATATATGGGAATTTGTAATTTGTAAAATTTATAGATGTGTGTAAAATATTACATTTACAATTTTATTGATTAATTGGGACGAGTAAAAATTAATTTGTAATTTCACACTCAACAAATTATTAACATCTTTTAATATCTTTTAATATCTTTTTAAATATGCAGTGCGTACGTTTTATCTGGAAACACGTAAATATTTCAAGAATTATGTATGATAGAAAAGAATGTTTAAAACAAATGTTTACGATTTCGAAGAGGATAAAAGCTGATATTTATTTAACTTTGCAATGGTCTTGAAAAGTCTTGTGAAGGTCATGGCTATATTTTTAAATGAAAATTATATTTTTTTATTCCTTATTCTGGTAACCGACATCCAAACATTTCTAAAACATATTATTATAACACAGTTTTTGCATAAACCATTGCCGTGATATTAATTCTTAAAAAGAGTGGAATGTTGTATTCTTTTCAATAATAAACATGTAGAAGGACAAGTGACTAAACGTTTTAGGAATAGTATTTAGTACAAATACACGACACACCCAATCGGCTCTTTTCACAGCCACCATGATGTATAATGTAGAAAATCTGGCCGAACAACCTGACTGTAGCGAATATTGTAATATCTCGATAGCTATTTATGCAAAAATACAAGTAAATAACAGTTTTTTGAAAATGTTTTTACGTCTGTTACAGGAACATGAACAAAACTCGCGCAAAATAAAACAGAACAAAATAGATACAAACACAAGATATGAAAATAAATACGAAATAAAAATATATAGCTCTAATTTATAAATTTATATAATCTAATATATAATCTAATTTATAATTGTAACCTTCAGAGATCTTTTCCAGGTCATTGCAAGGTAAAATAAGGATCGACATGAGATCTTCTCTTCAAAATCGCACATTTGTTTCAAATCTGATTTTGTATAGTTTTCGAGATGGTTACGCGTTTCCAATTAAAACAGACACGCCGTATAGTTTATATACACTATATAAGCGATTTATGGACATAACTTTATTACTTGAACCGGTTCCAGATTCTTTAACCGTATAATTCATTCCTGTATGCTATTTATTTCAAACTGTGGGCAATCATCGATGTTGTACGTTTAAAAAGTTGGACGACAATGAATTCGTGAATTGACGATGTTGATGGAATAATCACTAGTACGTGAGATAGAAAATCAAAACGAATGCTTATTAACGAGTGTGAATATTGTTACGAGGCACATAAAGCAATAAATTGACAGAACCCATATACTTTTAATCGTTTTTCAATTCTATTGACGTGCCAGTACACGGAAAGTTATAGATGTAATGAAAATCAATTTTCATATAATTTTATGTGCTTTTAAGAAAGACCATTGTCAAACGTCACGAATAATTGAATTTATCAGATAACGTGATTTTATTATAGCATCTATAATCAATTGCTTTTATCATAAATATGATATAAATTTGTGCACATGCACACATATATTACATTAGAATTATTGTCGCTTTTAACGAATTTTTCCTGTTAATGCTTTCATCAATTTATAATTCATATAAAATATTAGGTCATCCCATAAGTACGTGCCGTTTTTCGAGCGGTTATATATGTTAAGATTGTTTATATACCTTTCAGTTTCACGAAAAAATGTCATCTGCCTCTCGTTGTACAACTTCTTCCCATTTTTTTGGTAGGGCCATTATTCCGTCTCGATAAAAGTTCTCTTGTTTTTTTTTTTAAATAATTTTCTAAGCTATTTTTGAGAATGTCAATATTTTCAAATTTTTTACCTATTAAAAAGTGTTGTAATGCTCTGAACAGGTAGTAATCAGATGGGGCAATGTCTGGGGAATATGGGGGATGTGGTAAAATTTCCCAATTAAATTCGGACAATTTTTTTGTAACGCTTTTAGCGACATGCGGTCTAGCGTTGTCGTGATGGAAGATAACGTTGTTCCTATTCACTAACCCTGGTCGTTTTTCAGCTAGTGCTTCCCTTAATTTTTCTAACTGAGTGCAATATTTGTCTGAATTAATGGTATCACCACTAGATAAAAGTTCAAAATAGAGTATTCCTTTATAATCCCACCATACACACAAAAGAACTTTATGTGGATGTAACCCTGGTTTTGCACAGCGTTGAGGTGGCTGATTTCGTTGGGACCAGCTACGTTTCCGTTCAGGGTTTTCGTAAAGTATCCACTTTTCATCACCAGTTACCAGGCGTTTAAGGAATGGCTCGTGTTTATTACGCGCAAGTAAAAGTATGAATTTCGGAAAGGAAGTTCTGTAACAATTGTCACGAAAAACATATGTGCTGTTTACGGAGAAAATGCGCTTTCATCTCGCACCTGTAGGAAGTGGTTCCAACGTTTTAGAGCTGGGAATTTTTGTTTAGAAGACGAGGAACGCTCCGAGCGTCCTCCTCAGACAGACGAAGATAAAATTCGGGATCTTGTTGAAAAATTACGAAGTTTGACAGTTCAAGAGATGTCAAATGTTCTGAAAATACCTAAGACAACGATTCATAGGTGTTTAAAAAAAATGGGGATGGTGTCAAAGTTAAACGTTTGGGTGTCCCATGAACTTACGGAACGGAACCGTCTCGAACGAACGACAGCGTGCGTGTCATTACTCGCGCGTAATAAACACGAGCCATTCCTTAAACGCCTGGTAACTGGTGATGAAAAGTGGATACTTTACGAAAACCCTGAACGGAAACGTAGCTGGTCCCAACGAAATCAGCCACCTCAACGCTGTGCAAAACCAGGGTTACATCCACATAAAGTTCTTTTGTGTGTATGGTGGGATTATAAAGGAATACTCTATTTTGAACTTTTATCTAGTGGTGATACCATTAATTCAGACAAATATTGCACTCAGTTAGAAAAATTAAGGGAAGCACTAGCTGAAAAACGACCAGGGTTAGTGAATAGGAACAACGTTATCTTCCATCACGACAACGCTAGACCGCATGTCGCTAAAAGCGTTACAAAAAAATTGTCCGAATTTAATTGGGAAATTTTACCACATCCCCCATATTCCCCAGACATTGCCCCATCTGATTACTACCTGTTCAGAGCATTACAACACTTTTTAATAGGTAAAAAATTTGAAAATATTGACATTCTCAAAAATAGCTTAGAAAATTATTTAAAAAAAAAAACAAGAGAACTTTTATCGAGACGGAATAATGGCCCTACCAAAAAAATGGGAAGAAGTTGTACAACGAGAGGCAGATGACATTTTTTCGTGAAACTGAAAGGTATATAAACAATCTTAACATATATAACCGCTCGAAAAACGGCACGAACTTATGGGATGACCTAATACATATTTAACTGTTTTGGTTTGCGGTATGATGCGGTGGTTGAGTATCATAGAACGCGTAGTGCCTGTTGTTAATGTGACAGTGACCTAATTGCATACAGTTAAGCAAGGACAGAAAATTAATAAGAAAAGACTGGCATGATACACGATGATCACAGTACAAGATTTAGCTGAACACTCGTACTAACAAAGTTAGAAATGAAATCCATGAAATAAATAATTAAACTTTTACAAACTCATTGTGGCAAATCACAAAGAGACTTGAAAAACCAATTATACCCATACCACTGATACAAAAACGAGAATCAGAACAAAATCCATAGAAAACTAAATAGAAACCATGACTAACCACTTATAGCAAATATTTATAAATGAACTACACACTCCCTTATTTAACAACGAGAACAACTCACTGACTCATAAAGCAGTTGAAATGGAAAACATCTTCGCAATAGTTAAGGGCCCAAAGATGAACAAAGTGCCCGGAAATAACCTCATAACGGCGAAGGTGCTAAAACAACTACCGAAAAAGACGCTGGAATGTTTAGCAATCCTGACAAACGCCACATTCAGAATAAGTACTCTACAAATCTAAAAGCGTGCAGAAATAATATTGCTGCATAAACCAGGAAATAATCCAATATCGCCATTTTCCTATAGTTGCCTATAGTTTCCTATAATTGCTCTCCTTTTGATAATCTCCAAAGTCATCGAAAAACAATCCACAAGAGACTAATGGAAGAAACATTTACCAAACGCTTAATTTCATGTCATCAATTCGAATTTGAAAAAAAGACGCAATATAATAGAACAAGTTTACAAAATGGCCGATAATACAATCCGCTCCATAAAAGAAGAGAAGAGTTATACTGCAATATTTTCATAAGTCGGGAACACCTTTTAAAATAATGTCTGACACAAGGAGCTATTACAGAAACTGCGAGCGATCCTTTCTACAAATACAGTCACATATACAGTCATCTTAGCTCATCTCTCAATCCGGGATTTCTGCATCAAGATCAAAATATAGTCTCTTCCTTGTTGAAAAGTCAGAGCTGACGTGCCACAAGGAACTGTCCTTGATCCTATTTTATACTTCTTGTTCAGCGCAAACGTACCAACAATAACAGACAGAAATTTACTTATAGAGATACAGAAATTTATTTATATAGACCATTTTTTTCCAGAAATAGAAACGTCGAAATTGCAACAGCAAGTTTACAAAATCATTTACGCAAAAGGGAAAGCTGGACGGAATCCAACGAAATTAAAATCAATTCATACAGATGTTCGCACATTACTTTCATACTCGATAAAAAACCAACTGCCAAAGTAGGCTTTTACGATTTGGACATCATACAATCAAACACCGCACGATATTCGCTCGGATTCCACTGGACAAAGCAGTTCGAGAAAAAATAAAATAAATAAAAATTATGACTAGGAAATCTGTATATTGGCTCACAGCCAGTCACTTCAAACTGGGCGGAAATAACAAACTGTAAGTCTACAAGGTCATTATCAAAATCGTTTGGACATATGGACTGCAGATTGAGGGCGTGGCTGCCAAGTCGAATATTAAAAAAATTAAAAATCTCCAATCCAGCAATCTGAGATTCATTTCAAACGCGTCATGGTTCGTTGACGATATAAGAAAAGCAATAAAAATTCCCACGGTTAAAGGGGAAATTATAAGTCGTACCAAAGCGTACTTAAACAGAATAAAAAATCAAACAAACTCATTAACTAAAAGTTCAGATATGCTCGGAAAACTTGAAAGAAAAGAACCGACTGATCTACTCAACTAATAATACACCACACATAACATACACAACACTTAATCAATTGTCTGCAAATGTACCGATATTATAAACAAAACCCATTAAAAAATGTAATTAATCATATTAAACAACTAGGAACATTTAATAAAGGAGATATAAAAATATGTAGATGTATGACCGTTATTCATAATATCAACGAAAAATCAATATATTCATCAAACAAATATTTTTGATTTTGTTACTTTGACATGCTGTATTGTTTTAACATACCCCATGTGTCAATATTATTTATAATTATTGCTTTCTTTTATGCTCAGAATTATTATCTCCTTAAATTATTTTAGAAGCTGTACCAACACAATTGCAAATGCAGAGATTAATTTGCGCTCTGTTTATGAAATAATTCTGGAAGAAATAGATCTCGTTTCGAAAAATGTCTCAATGAGTAAAATTTAAATACATATTTCAGAAATACCAAATCTGTATTATGCTTGTCAATTTGTGTAGTGGACTATTTCTTCTAGAACATGTAATTACCATAACACAATATTAAATTTATGAAGATAAGTACTTGCGGGAACAAGTACATGAAATTTTGGTCCTGCAACTTCAGGCAAAGTAACATTATTTTATTACATTGGTTCATTAAGTTGGTTTCAAAATTACTGATGTACGTTATTATGGCTACATATTATTAAAGTTTGTTACATGAAAATGACGAAGATCAAGTTCTGCAAACAATAAAAAGCGATAATTCGATTATAATAACCGTGACAAAAATTATTGCTTTTGCCAAACATTAAAATGTTTTCTTATTAAAAATTAAAACATTCGACTACGATCGTTATAACAAACATTAAACAATCAGCAGATATTTTGAGAATTATTGTATATATATACATATAAATTAATTAATATGTGCAGTTCGTGTTTTTTAGCAGCCCTTAAAATAGCAACAAAAATTTGTCGAAATAAAAAATATAAAAAATGAGATGGGTCTTTAAATTATCTTTCCACAATTTTATGGTGCATATTTGTTATTTAAAAGGAAACTCAATTATCCTTAAAAGGATGGTGCATTTAAAGTTTAAAAAATAGGTTATCAGTCATAATTTGGAGAAAATAAAATTACGGAACAGATAATAAGAAGAAAATGAACCAAATATCACGCTAAAAGAGTAATTTCTTTTTGTGTCAAAGTAAATGAACTGAAAACTGTACTAGAGCTTTTTACTTCGCTTGAATTTATATTTCCGAGAAGACGGCGCAACGCGGCGCGGCGGCACGTTAGACAGGTACAGAGATGTAATTCCCAGTTTACAGAAGTGAAACGTTCAAGGTGTATCCCTCCTTCAGTTCCAAGATTTCCGTAGTTTACCGAGCTAACATTACCTTTCTAGTAAGAGTCTAGATGACGTTGACGAGATAATGATTCATCGTCGCGTTTCGTCTATGTTGCGTTTCGCTACATGCGTCATTGCAAAATTCTCTTTACCTCCTCTTCATACTCGCAATATTTGATTTTTGTTTTTGCCAGATATTTTTACCCGCAATTTTTCGACTTGTCAGATCGTTTAACCCCACTAAGCAAAAAGTAGGGAAAATTGATGAAATTATACTGGACGTTCCACCTAATTTGCTTACCTGCAATATCTCCCTTGTTTTTGATTCTGCGTGAAACGCTACAATTTGACATGGTATACAATTTGGCATGGATAGCTTTTCCGTATATAAACGCGTAGAAGACACATGAAACTCACCAATATTTTCTCAAAGTTACAAAAGGCATTAACCTATTTCTGACGAAAAACTATCAATTTAACAGATATTTTAACTTTAATGTATGAAATTTGACGTTTGAAATATAAAGGCAACATAAATATAAGAATACCGTTTCATGTCCTCTCTTATATTTCACAGTTAAATATGACACCAAAAATGCCGAGATGGGTCGATTAATATATTAAAAAATACATGATTCTATTTAAAAGACTATCGGCATCCTTCGTATGTTCTCTATGCGTTCACATACTGTTCATGTAAAATTATGTCCTCCTCGGAACCAGTCAGATTTGTTAACACTATCGAAAACAAGCGAAATATTTCAGATGATAAAGCAATATAAGCATCGATCAAGTGCTTCGACAATGAAATTTCCAAAATTTTCAAAATTTCGAAAAATTCCCACCGATTCAAATCGACGAGATATGTGAGACTCGTCTGAGAGATTGACTTACCCGCCAAAAACCCTTTTTTAAATTTTAGTCTGAAAAGCAGGCATTACAATTGAAATTTTGATGTCAAATCACGCATGAATCTTTCGCCTAAGTATGTTGGCCTGTAAATGTGCTTAACCGTGGATGTTAATAAACTTTGATTATAACTGTTTGAATAGTCCCGTTTCTTTTTAATTCTTCGATGCTATATCTATACACAATACAGGGTAGGCAGGAAGATTCTAATTAGTTTTAATTATCTAAGCTTTTAGGCTGAAATTTGATAGAAACTGAGTCTCTAGAAGTTTGTTAGTAAAGGCTTCGCGGTTTCTTCTCATCATTCAGTTGTATTGTGTTTCACACTTTAATCATACCGTAATATCCAATATAAATATGAATTTTTCTTAAAGAATTGATCGATATTCATGGAAAATAATAAAACAGACAATAAAAGACTATAAAAAAGAAATTCATTGTCGAACTATTATACCGCTAATTCCCATGTTTCTTTTCGATTATAAAGCATAACTTTCTTTCATAACTTGTAGAAGAAACAGGTTGAAGTTATTTCATTTAGTCTTTGAGTTATTAAACTTTTCTATCAGTTCGTACCCTGCTGCCTATCTGGTATATTAGGAAACGAGACATTCTAACTATAAAGAGAAAGAAAGATAAAATTTACACGTTTGTAAAACACAATGTAATAATTATTATTAATTAAAAATGTAATAAATAAGCGCGAACATGCTATTAGCAGTCTTAGTCTCGACACGCAAAAAAATTGCAAGAAAATATAAATAATAAAAAGTTACTAATTGTTAGAAATAGCAAGGCAGAAATTATTGTGTGGGGAATTTTCAATTCAAAGTTAAAAGCATTTGTTGAGTAAATTGTGATGATAGTTAATCAATCCTTTAATTTACTGTATAATTAGAATTAATTATATATTAATATAATTGCTATCTTATTAATCTTGTTAAAAGCAAGAAATTTTCGTTTCTTGAAGAACTTCCTAATTAGGCAATTAATTTTACCAAGAAGAAATCGGTGTTTAGATTCTTATTAATATTTTATAAAGTATTATTAAATATTCATATAGTTGATATATTGACAGTTGTTTCATAAAAAATAATGGCGTTGAAAGTTAATATTTGATCATTAACTACATGGAGATTGTTACAATAATATCAAGTTTCAACATATGAACTTTTTTAAACATAGTAGACTTGTGTTTGTTGTTCAGAAACGATGTAGTGATATTGAGTGGTTTATACTCAAGAATGTGATTTTAGTATTCAACTGCTTTATAGTTAAAAAAGCAAATCCTTGTAGGTGTACTACAAATATTTGCGCAGATTTTTTGAAATTGAAGAATTGCAATCAGAAATTATTTTATCTACCAAATATTATAATGATTATTATACTTTGGATATTTTACAATTTTACATCTTTTTCTATAAATATATAACTAACTGCAATTTAATAATAATAGAAAGAAACGAAAAGATGAAAGCATGTAAGCATCGTCTCAATAACTTCAATAGATGACGAAATACTTCGTGCACATTGTAATAGATTTCTAGGAAAAAATACATCGTGAATTAAAAACTTCTGCTCTCTAATCTCGCGTTTCACGTTCTCATGCAGTTGTTCACCTCTACCGCACCCATGTTAAGTTACACTTTCTGCACGTTACATTTCCTTGTAGTTTTCCATTTTTTTAATCATTGTGAGATTCCAAACAATTTTTTACTACATATCTCTCTCTTGTATCCTGCAGTAGGAATAGTACATAGTAGGAAAGAAATGGGAATCTCGTTTTAGTTCTGTCGATATTGGCATGACGTACCCATATACTGTTAGAAATATCTCGCACCTTGTCTACACTGTCATTCAAATGTATTCAGTTATTTGTTTATTTCCGCTAGGAGGTTTAATTACAAAATTACCAATAAATCGGACTGCAATGGCTTCAGTCTTTCTAATTATCCTCTTATATCTTTATAATAATTATTATAGATATTATAGCACGATTAAATTGATTTTTTAAAGCCATTACGTAATAGTAAAATTGGCGTGTGTATTTCAAATCAAATCTTGCGTGTAGAACTGTTTTGTTAATTGATGAGCTCTTTACCTTCAAAGTGCTACATTCTTGAATTATTGAACTATAAGCTAGATTAGAATAAAGACTCGTGATCGGTGATAGTTAACAGTAAATAGTAAAAAATATTATTGCTATTTCTTTTAACATATAATTTAAATTTGGTAACAAAAGACTAAAAGTAGCAAAACATTCTAAATACTACTTCTAATTGTTAATTACTTATTAATAATATACAGAGCAGGATAGGGTGGGGCTAAAAGTCCGGCGGGCAAAAGATCCCGAATGCAAAATCTTCGTTATGAAACAATTGACGAACTATCGCATCATGTGATTTAGGCGTTGAGGAGTAACAGGGAGGACAGTAAAACCGTCATTTCATCTCTGGTGATCGTACGAATTATACGACGCCTTTATTATTATTTGGATCAAAAATTTAAAAAAGTACGTCATTTTTACTGCGTTACAGTAAGTGACCTACAGTTTAACAGCGAATCAGGTAAGTACAATTACAATTGATTAAAACAGGTAAATATTTCAAGATTTAAATTATATATTGTTCATAATTAAAAGGATCACATTAAAAGTACATGCAAATTTAACGTTTTCTAAATTTTTTCAAAAATATACTTGCACCACTTTCAATATAAGCGGCCCATATATTTAAAATTTCGAAATGTTTTATACAACGCATAATATACATAAAAATTTTCTAAAAAATCTTAATAACATATTTCGCATTCCTAAATTGTTTTCTCTCGTGCGTTTCTTCTCAATGAGTTGCTTATAAAACTAATTAAACGTTCAATTCTAATTGTTCTAATAATAACATTTTTCGCTATTTGTCATAAAAGCAATATATACATTTAATATAAGAAATTCGACATCTTCAATTGATGAGAGCGCAGTATTGGTTCGTAAATAAGTTCCTTAGCTCTTTATATTGTTTGTTACAAAGTGTGAAGTGTCACACTTCAAGACGGAGATGAAATATTTATGCTCAAAGTCTTCCGAAACCATGTTTCTGACAACATCTCCGACGTTAGTTCCGAGTCAACGATAAGTATTATAGTTTAGAAGCCTTAAAAAGAATGGTTTTCGGAAGTGAAATTAGATCAAATGAAGATGAGCTTGATTTTGAAATTTTGAGAAATGAGATCAACTGTATTCATGAAACAATTATTGATAGAGAAAATGAAAGCAGCGATGGAGATAATGACACAGTATTAGGTGTAAGAAATCGAAAAATTATAATAATAGGTAACGAATCCGAAAGTGACAGTGCTGCCCCATAAGATTCTAATAGTTCAAAATGGACAGCTTGTGAAGAATCTAGGAAAACACCAACGAAAATAAAATTCATAGCCGGCGAAAAATGTACAGGGCCACAAATATCCTCAAACGTCGAACAACCGTTAGATTTTTTGAAGATATTTTCTGCCGACGAGCTAATAAATCAAATAACATCCGAAAGAAACAATTATGCTACAAAAATGATAGAGGGGAAGACACTGTCATCACATTCAATTTGGCATAATGTCACCATGGAAGAATTTTGGCCAAACTATTTTGGTGAATGCTTTATAAATTATCATACAAAAAGATGCAGAAATTAATATTATAAAATCATATTTTCAAAGACGTAAATATAGATAAATTATTAAAATACAATATTTTTGTAGGTTAATTTGTGTATAACATTATTTTACGCTACCAGTAAGACACGAGTCACATACACGCTAAATCATCTTAAGTTGCTACTTCGCCCAACTGCAAAAGTCCTCGAGTGCATAGGGTGCACTTATCATAAAATTTCTGCACTTTAAGAAACGTGACTTCTTTCAGTTGTACGTACTTCAGTTTTAAGGCATGCTAGCTGGTTCTTACGTGTATGAGAGAATGATACAATGTATGTTAATAACCGCGTAATATTAGAAATATATATTCGACTTGATGTATATGACCATAGATTAAAAGTAAAAAAAATTTTTTAAATGTGCCAATATCATACGGAGTTCCCAAGCGGTTACCCATCTAAGTACTACCCGTGCCCAGCGTTGCGTAACTTTCGTGCTCAGGCGAGAACGAGTACTTTTTTAATAAAAAAAATATATATAAAATTTATTGCCCAAGAAAATATATGTTATGTATGTATTTTCTCAATAAACAAGGAATTTTTATTGGAAACTGGTTTTGGTAAAAGTACCGTCACGCGACGGCACGTCTTAGCCATACAATATTTTCTGTCGGATTTACATTTTTAACATTACAGTTTATAATTGAATTTAAGCCGCTCAAAAGTAATACTTTTATACGATATTGTCTTTTCTTTCTCCTTTTGTCCTGCAAACTTGGTCGCAAAACAGGACAGATCGGTAGCCTACCTTTGGTTCCTGTGCGGCTAAAGGACTGAGGGACGGGTGAAGGAAGGAGTGGGGAGAGGGTGTCGTTTAGATTTATTTATAATATTTACAATATTTGCACTTATTTTACACTTTACAATATTTACCCTTATTTTACACTACGAGAACGAGTGCTCTTAACGCGGTATGAGCGTTGGCGAATTGGTAATTTTGTTATTTAATGTTAATGTACAGAAAAGTATTAAAAATATAAGAATGTGTGAAAATAAACGGTATTTACATCAAGATGTGTAAAACTTTGCCTGGCGACATTTTCAAAAAAATAGACTAAAAAGTTTCGTCATGTTCTTAGTGGACGGATTTTTATAATTGATTTTATTGGAAACGAAGCCTTGTATGAAAAATTGTCATTTCACATTTTCGATTTGCTTTCGCAAGGGAAATCAACTTTTGGTTTTTGGTGCGATTTTTTATACACCCTGTATAACATAATAAGGTTCCACATAAATCGATTATACGTGTCGTACAATTGCGACAAAAGTGATACAACTAAAAAAAAAAAAAAACAGATTTTTGAGTTATCTCTATGAAAATGTTGCAGAGACTCTTCCTTCATTAATTATAAAAATTCTATTAATTTAGGTTCCTAAATCGGCCAGTAGAGAGCGGTCCCTCCGCTTTTTCCGATTCATACGACACTGCTGAATTCTATAAATGCGTCTTATTATGAATCGTGTTCCATCTAGCAGGGCAGCTTTTCTGGGTTAAAAGTTAAAAGAGAAAAAAACACAGTTGAATCAGTTTTATAAGCAGTATCTTTCAATTCATAAATTTGATTTAATTATGTTCAGAAACAGCTTTTCGCTTCTGTTGGAAAACATACTTCTTCGAGTTCAGTCACTTTCATCATAAGTGTACGATTTGTATATTCTGTTTCACTTCTAATAATGCGCAGATAATTCCAAGATAAACACATTGATGACTGAACACATTAATTTGCCTGTTAGAGCAAATGTACCTATTACTGTGGATGTACGTTTTACGGTGGTATTTTTCTCCAACGAGATTAATTTTCTCCTGCCTTAATTACCAAATGATTGTTGTTTAAATTAAATTGAAATTAATCATTAAATAATATGACGATTATAATATCATACTACTTTAGATTGAATGGAGAAAACATTTTTTATTACTTAAATCTCTTTTTTATTGCAATAAAAATATAAAAAGAAACCGTTTTGCTTCCTTAATAAAAACATTAGCCCTTTACGTGCATTTAAATGGAGGAGAAGCTCATTACCGTGGCACAAAATTCACTGTGCAATACTGTAGTGCCACTTGTCAAACGTAACCATCTACCTAACCTAACTGTCTACCTAACCTATCTAGTCTAACGAAAGTATGAAAATGAAATGAGTGTATAATAGAAAATAAAAAAATAATAAAAAAGAAAAATCAGAAAAATCTTTTTCAATGATGTGATGATGTAATGATGTAATCTAATTGGATAAATTATGTCGAATGAAGCAGCCAAGAAATGCTTTACTTTATATATCCAAATTTGTGTATATATTGTTCTAAATACCTTTGTTTATTTTATTAACTTTCAGTGTAATAACAGATCAAGTTACTTTAAATAAAAGTTACTATAAATAAAATTTAAATTCGCAGTATTGTGTACAATAATTGGTACGCGATTTTTCCGTAATATGTACTGTAATTGGTATACGGTCCTTTTTGCTCGTAGTAATGTGTACGAAATATCATTCATTTGATTTTTCGATATGTTTTTATATTACGATAAGTTTTGAAGGTTAACCAATTTTTTGGAGTGCAAAATATGTCATTTTTAAGTGCAAAACAGCTCAAATTGTTCTTTCGTAAGAAATCAAAAGAAATAGACGACCAAAGTACGACTAAATTTTTTTACCGCAGTAATTGGTACTTGTAAGCTATTTATTTGTTTCCATGAAACGTGAATCTCATACAAATACAGTAGAAACCAGTTGGAAATAAATTTACATAATAAAATCCTCAAACGCATGCGTATAACAACAAGCATTAAGATACAAATCATTCTTGAAACAGCTTTTTTCAATAATATTAGGGACGTGACTCTTCGCTTCACCCATTCCGCCGATTTCACTATAATGTACGTCCTTTCACGTAATATCTTCAGCGACGTAAAACATCCTATGACATAATGTTGCGTTCGCAGTGAATGTTCCAACATTTTTTCCCTCTGTCGGCGATTGACGTCATTATTTTATGAAACTCCGTTTGTTGCACCTTGGCTTGGCACAATCGTTCACTCCGGTCTCGATTTACTCTCATACAAGCACGCCGGAAATGCATGCGTAACATTTGCTGCAACAAAGGACGACGAATTTCTGGCAGAATGACAAACGTGCAGCCGTTAGTGCGTCGCAGTAGTCTATGGACTTAGTTAGCGTTTCGTTCCGTTTCGTTTCTACAACCCGTGGAACGGCTCCAGTTGAAATCGTCAGCGAAATACACTCGCGTATATGTTTATGTATATAGAGTGCTTCATAAAACATGAATGTAACAGCAGACGTACCAATTCAGCAGGCAGAATCTGAGAAGAAAAAGCGTTTATGTAAATATTTGTCTTAAGCGACGTTGTTTTCGAATTCAAGCCGATGTTAATTCGATGTTTCGTTGAAAGAAATCGGTACGTCATTATTATATATTGATGACAGTGATATTTTATGATCATACATAGTTGAAATAATATCTAAGTTACATTAATATTCAAAAGCTTGGGATAATAATAGTCATAAAATGTACAACTTATGAAACAGAATAAAATAGAAAATTAAAAATTTACGAGTTTCTAGCTAGGTTTACCAGAAATTTTAGCCATTTTATTGTAACGTCTTTTAGTTTTATAAGTTGCGTTTCGCTTTTTTCATTTCATCTACACTTCTTAATCAATCTCACGAAGAAAATGAGATACAGAATTTAAATACAGCGTAATATTTCGTGCTTCTATTCAGCAGGTAACTGATATCTTGTAATATTTATCATTTTTAACTATTCTATAAAACTAAATACGAAAACATTAGCAATAACAAAATAGTGAAAGTAATATACTAATACAATTCACAGTAACGTAGGAGAGAAAGTTTAAATGTAAGTAGTACAACAAATACAATAATTTTAGAAAACAATATTGTATTTGATAGCGGCAGTGGATAAATATTTAGTACAAAAGTTACGGTAATAATTTACATCAGGACAAATTTCACCGATTTTGATGACTTTGAAATATACTGTTGATGTTATTATTCTGAACAACTTTTCTCTATACACGTTACTGCCGTTCGGCTCTACTTTCCGAGATAGTCATAAAAATCTTCATTAGAATTTAGGTTGCGATTACTCTCTTTTCTGAAGTAGATAGGCACATTTTTATATAGTCCAATCTAAACTTAAATCATTAATTGTCATTAATGAGAGAGATAACCATTTTCAATATTATATAAATAAACAAGAGAAAGTAATGGTTTATGGAGTGAGTTACAATCACATCGTATCGTTTGCCACGACACTCAGCAACCGACAATGCCAGCGTAAAATAATTATCGATAAATCTGTTGATATATGGAATGTTGCAGTTTACTTTTTCAGTTGATCAAAATAATGTATATGAAATGTGTACATGTCCCTGCACGTAATCTAGCGATAACCAGGCACGATCCTACTTTTTGAGTTATATACAAAAGTATACTTAGTAGTATATATAAACAATAATAAATGGTAGTAATCGAATTTACGATACACTTATAAAATCACATGAAATAAAAATCAAGTCATGTTAAATCTCACGGCGGCCGGATATTAATCTAACTCGATTCATTGATTTATTTTTTCTGATTTATTTTTTACATCAAGGATGATTATGTATCAATGAGTTAAGTTTAGCAAATAGAATTTAGTTGAAGCTTTTCGTTGATATGTGGTATCACGGAAAATGAGACGAGGAGACGGTAACGTCTATAGAGGAAAAGTAATTCAGAATGATAACCTTGACAACAGATTTCAAAGTTACTAATACGTACAGACATATACACACACAAATTACTTAACAACTTTAAACTTTCTTTCGTCCGCTATCTGCATGCAACGCGGTAATAATAAAGCATAAAAGATAACAATTATATCAACTAAATTTCTCTGTTGTAATTGTATACGCTATTAATAGTAAAAGTAATTTAAAATATATACAGTGACGCACAAAAGTATTATTACAGAGCGCGCATGTTAAATAGTTATGGAATAAAAATAAATAATACAACATAGGTACATATAATAAACTATCTTTATTGAAACACGAAATTTCAATTACCGTAAAATTGGTATACAAGTCAGATTTAAAAGTGTTCTGAAACCGATATAGGACCAATGATTCCAGGTATAGAATCGATACAAAAACCAACATATCTGAAAACAATAACAAAAACATTCACGCAACACACATACATGATGTTTAATTCTTATGTTTTTTGAAAATGGTTTTTCGAAGTGGCCTTAAGTTTTATCAGAAATGTTCTCTTTAAACGGCTTTTATTATGTAATAGAAAATAATATTATGCTTCCTCCGAAAAATTTTCTGATTAACATTACTTTATTGTTATTGTTATTATTTGTCTAATTCCGGCCTCACGAACCTCGAAATTGATTTGGTTTATCTTCTTTCATTCATGATTCCATAGTTGCAACACCTGTCTTACTATCGCTGCTTAATCAACTAATTGCTTATTCACATAACCCATTCTACTTTACTACTACTTTATCATCGCTTAACTTTATCTTTGGTCTTGTTTGTCTTTCTTTTTCTTTCCCTACCCACTTTTTCAGATTGCCTCTTAGTCTATCTATTTCCATTCTTATAGTAATGCCTCACAGATCCCTCTACCTCTCTGTACAGCCTATACTTCCATTTGTTTTCTCTCTTCTTCTATATTAGCAGATCTTAACCTCGCTATCAGGCCCTGGTTATTTGCTCTTCCCTGCTTCCTCAGGTATTATTGTACATTTGACATATTTATCATTTTTATTATACCTAGTATTACATATCCGGACTAAAATTACTTTTTGCTTGCAAAAAATACAGTTTTAAGTAAGTACCTACATGTTTCTGAACTACCTTTTTTCCAAAACAAAATAACGTTTATGAAGCGTTTCTCCTGACATGAAATATTTGTAGTTTTCATTAATATTTTCCCACTATATTCGCTCTTTCCTTTAAATAATAAGAAATTAAATAGTATATCATGCAGTATATATTTATATCAAAGGAATTTTATTATAAACTCAATGGAGTAAAACGTGAAACTACAAATTATAATTATAGAAATATATATGCATCTATTTGTATCAGAATATAGCACAAAAGGCCTTAATAAAAAAGTATAAAACTATTTCAATGTGTCTTTTCCGACATTAATCCATTCTTTCTTACTATTGAACATTTCTGAAATATTACTACTGTTTTCAGAGGTACTGATCTTAAACAAGTTATTCGATCTGATCATACTTCATCTAGAAGATTGCATGACAAAACAGGTAATTTTTTTTCTTGCGTTTAATTTACAATCAATTCTCGTAGAGAATTTTAAGTAAATTTATCTGGCATGGTACTATGACATGATTAATAAGTGTTTATAGTATGTTTGATTCTACTTGAATCTAATGCTTAGGTCTAAGGTGTAATGTCTTTTTAGCCTTCTTTTTTTTTTTTTTTACGTGGGGGAAATCTTCATGGACGCCCGGCCGCTCTCTGGTAGGCGGCGGGCAGTGTCGGACTCTTACCGACTAAAAACCCCACGGTGGTCGTCCCTTCGTCCTTCGCTCCTTCGTCGTTCTCTCCCTGTGTTGTTGTGGGAGGCAGCCTGGTTAGTTTTGGCAGCTAGGGGGGTGACCACCCTCCCCCTAGCGTCTCGTTTCCTGTGCCGTCCTGCAGTTCCGGGGAGGGAGCCAGACCTTCCTCGGTTTGACGGTTTCTTCGCCACGTTCTTCTATGACGGCGGTGGTGGTGATGCCGCAGTCTCACGGCGGCGTGTCGTTGTTCCTCTTCTTCCGCGGGTTACCCGGGTGGGGTCTCCTCGCTTCACCCTGTTCCTCTCCGTCCGTTCCTTCACTAGCATGACCTGCTCGCAGAAGGTGCGGACGGCGGCTAACTCCTGTTGTCCCCTCGTCATGGCCTCTACGACTGCTTCAGGGGATAACCTGTCGCCTATGGTGAGGCGTAATATTCGGTGCGGTTCTTCCCACGCTGGGCAGAACTCCAACGTGTGCTGCGCCGTGTCTTCTTCCTCTTTACAGTGGTGACATATGGACGTCACCTCCCGCTGGATCTTTCGCAGGTACTCACCGAATACGCCGTGCCCAGTGAGTATTTGTGTCATCCTGAAGGTGAGTGGTATTCCTTCGTGGTTTCTCCATGCCTCCCAGTTGGGTAGGACGGCGCGGACGGCCCGGTGTGGCCGTGTGATATCCTCCTCCATTAATGTCTTTTTAGCCTGCGGATCTGTTCCGACGTGTCGAGTAGTTGAGTAACTAGAGGGTTTTGATGGTTGTTAACTCTCGTGCTATGTCTATTGCTGAATCTGGATATTTCTTCTTTGACTGCGGATATCTTGAGGTCGTGATGTATTGTTTCGTTGGTGACGTACCAAGGTGCATCTATCTTAAGGTTTCTTAAGGTTTTCGATTGGAATCGTTGGACCTATGGAATCCAACTATGGGGAACAGCAAAACAGGTAAATGAGAAGGAAATTCTTATAATGGTAAACACATTCTTCTACTGAGAAACCTCAAATTATTATAATTAACTTTTTATTTTATATATTAAACGAAATTATGTTGTAAAACCTTACTTAAAAAAAAATTTAATTACAATCCATCTGATACTAAAAACCTTTTTTTTGTTGGATAATATTTGGATAAGCCTGTAACGTAATTTCGAGAAACTGCCTCGAGATTATACAGCTACAATAATATACGGGTAAAACGATCATCATCGGTTCTGCTATGTCAAAACAAATATAGCAGAGTCGACTAATTCGATGATAACACATTCCGTCTGGAACGATCTGATTTCAATAGGATAAAAAGAAATGTGAAACTCTAGGCATAGAAACATTTTGCAGAAATTGCTGCTCTTTATAATACTATTATATAAAAGTTCAATAATATCATTACTTTCATATTAAGTGTTACTGAAGTACAGCAAAAACTTAAAGAATAAGATAAGCTACATATATCAATAATACATTGTGTATACAGGTACTTAAAGACACAAATAAAAGTTATATAGAAATATGTAAATAAAGAAAAGGATATACAGACGAGCTAAGTAATAAATTACGTAACAGAAAGAGAATGAAAAATTGATTGTGTATTAAACACGAGAAACTATATCAGGTTTCGTTCATTCTCTTTTTCATTCATTCTGAGTATCAATGAACCAACACATATCCCTTTTATACGTATATATAAATATATGTATATTTATTTTAATATGTGTGGGCGTGTTATAAATCGTTAGGCATATTTTTAGAACTTTTGGCAAAATTATCCAAATATTACACATTATGTCACAATAAAATCCAAAATAATCAGGAGATTCCTTACCTTAGGCTTTGTGTTGATATCGAATAGATATTATTTCCAGTTATTACACAACCGATTAAAAGTAGCAAACATTACTTTGTTTCCCTTTGGCAAAAATGTATTACGATTGAAATAATAAAGGAATACATTTTGAATTTCGATCATGTGAAAGGATATTTCATTTCATATGTATTATTCTTTGTTATTTATGTTTTACGCGTTATTTATCTCTGACAATTGTGTAACATTCTTCAAAACGTGTAAATATCTGTGATTTGAAACAAAATTTCCAATAATAGTATATTATATGATCATTAAATTTCGTTACTTGTAAAAATGTTGGACATAATACCTTTGTTTATGTAGAATTTTCCATTCAAAATTTATAATAAGCTTTATCGCAACTTTCATATCAGTAAGATTAAGAAAATTTAATCGTGGAAAATGTTCTTGTATTTATTTTGATCCTGTCAAGCATACCGCAGGTTTCTGTGTAGAGCGTAATTAATTGTGACTAATAACACAACTAACTGCTCCTTATTCACTTTACTGCAAAATTGATGTTCATGGGAAGAAGAAACTCGGTAATTCCGATTCGTGGTTACGCTGGAATGATACTCCAAAGGTAAAATATCGTGGACTAACGGATTTTCCTCGATTATTACATGATGAAGGTGAAACAAAAACAAGAGAGAAGCGATGACTAATGAATAAGTACCGCGCATACGATGGATTTCCCAAACTCACAATCCCTTAATTGTCTATTTCAATCCTTGCCGATATGTTTATTCGATGCATAAGCCATTTTGTTGCCCACGCATCTGAAACTGTTGAATTTTGGCGGTCTTCCAAATCGCGATTCCACTCACGCATTGCCCTGAAATCCTGTCCTCGGGATCTATTTTAATCGACTGCAGAGTTATCGATTAATCTTTGCCATGCCCATGTAGGTACTCGACACCGTAAGAAGATACAACTTTTTCTTCTTTTTTTCAATCTTTTCCTATTTACAAAGATTTTCTGCCTTCCCGTCTTCTTAGCTTGGAACATAACTGTCATTCGCTTCACCTAAAGGAGAAAATCGTTTGTTCTAGGAACTTTTCAATAGAACTCGGTAAGAATGTAATAAAAAGAAGCTTAATATGTTGAAGTGGAAAATACTAAACGATGGAACAATACACTTACGAATTGACAGAATATCAGAATGTTTCACACAACTGAACAAAGATACATGTATTTTCATCACATTTTTATCACATTTTCATCTCATTTTCATCACAAAATGGATAATTGTAACTCCATATATTGCGACGCAATTCGATTCATTTTTGAAAACCAATATGCAATAATACAATTTGTAATTGTCAATTACTTTGTTACTTGATAAGGTCTTTATTTTCTGATTCTTTCGTTTCTGAATTGCAGTCGAATCGAAAATATACGTACAGCTAAGATGTATATAATAGTGTAAATGTATACATATGATAGTACATGTATATACAGTACATGAAGCGTTGAAAGAGAAATGAAAGATATTTGTAAGATAATTCTACGTATCGAGGCAATGAAGAAACGCATGTCGTTTAAAGCTTATTTTCGGTTTTTACGTTAGAAATATGTTACCAACTCCCGTCATAAATTTGATGACAAATCTTTCTCTGTATTCCACTCGCTATGTTTCTCATTGTTCTGTGAAAAAATGATGTATCACTGAAGAGTGACGGATGAACTCCCTAAGATTAAAGAACTCATTTCATCTTAATAAGTTGTAGACAACTTGTTTCAGGAATTTTTACTTTATAATTCAAAGATCAATATGCTGGAAGCATACACGATGGTGTACACAAATACATATAATTTTTTAAGGACTCTAAAGAATGATCAGCATTATCCAAAATCATTGTTTCGAAATACAGTGGAACTTCCAGCATCGAAGATCTATTATCCGAATGTTCCATTTGTCTTCTTTATTGTTACGTGTCCTTTTTATAATTTCATATCGTATTATTTCAACATAAAGGTACATTCTATTGTACAAATTGTATAAGCTGTATTGTACGCGTTGATATCCCCTGTAATAACAATGATACTTTGGAAGTTAGGAAAAAGCATGGAACTGTTGCAAAAATCTACAATGTTTGAAGATCTACGATTAATGATACGAAAAAAACGGAAACATGTAAGTAATTGAAAACCACCCTGATGTTTCTACAAAATTTTTATTGCAATCGAAAAATAAATAAATAAATAAATTTCAGTTGTATCGTATAGTAATGGTTTCTATAAATCAGCAACAAAGAAATACCAGTACCTAAATTTGAATAAATACTGTTACCAAAATTTTCCTCATACTGAAACTCTCATACTGCAAAAAGGAAATTTACAATGAAAGTGACGCTAGAAAAAGAGAATGCGGATAATTTTGTGCACTTCTCTCTGCTTCGAATAAGATTTAAAATAAAACAAAGAACTAAGGAATGAAAGTGGAACTATTTTATTAAAATAATAAAAGTTTCACGTTTTTCAAAGAAAAGAATACACTGTAACGCATCTTCCTTACGTTTAATACATTACATTTTGCCTTACTAAGTACAATTATAAACATATTTCTTCGAATAAATGCATAAATGTTATTTGTTATCATAATTTATCGCTTTCTAGAAATGTTAAAAAATATTTTTGTCAATTAATTTTAACGTGCAATATAAATATGCAAATTTTATCTAGAAAATAACGTTCAAATTTTAGAATTTCATTCATTTGTTACAAAATTATGATCATTAGGATTAACAATTAACAATTTTTTTGCTCTGTTCGCTTCATATCTCTACTGCTTTTTTAACAAACTTTCACAAAACAACTACAAAAATTGTGTACGAACAATGTCTTATAAATATTTATACAATTTATATACAATTAAATTATGCTAACTCACTGTTTGACACAATGTCCTTTAATGCTTTCTATAATAATAGAGAAAAAATCTTCTTAATTTGATATTTAGTTTAAGACAATTTAAGAATAAAAAGCTTCAGTAATAATAATAAATCCACAAACTTTAAAAATTAAGAATGACAATTTTCTTTTCGTATATTTCAATTTCATCGCGTCATAATACGTATTATTATGCATAAATATAAGCAGAATAAAAGCAAACAATTGTGAATTTTTTCTGTCAGCTTATGGTTGAATTATATCCTGCCCAAGAAAATGAGTAACCGGATTCTTTCAAGTGGGAGTGTATATATGTCAAATGTTAATTACGATATAAATATTAATTACGTATGTGAAATACGGTTGAACGCAAAGTTGAAGAAAATCAACTTGATGAAGGAGGCAATATAAAGTGTGAAACTGAAAATATGAGTAACATTACATTATTAACAGTTGCTCCTTTCGAGTTAAGGAATATAATTATATTATGCAAATTTCACCGCAGTTCTGATCATTCGGAAGCCACCTGAAACTGTAGGTCCTTCATGTCCAATTATTCACGAACTATCGTTATCGTGCGTGTATGTAACATT
This sequence comes from Bombus vestalis, assembly GCA_963556215.1. Classification (NCBI taxonomy): domain Eukaryota; kingdom Metazoa; phylum Arthropoda; class Insecta; order Hymenoptera; family Apidae; genus Bombus; species Bombus vestalis. The sequence goes on along the minus strand of OY744577.1, from coordinate 5,122,260 downwards.
TTAGTACTAGCGTCTTACTGCCGATAACAGAAATTCCTGTACCTTAGTTAGTACTAGAACCTTATCTGCGAGTAGCAGATACTACTGCTATCAATGATTATCTCAAAGTTACTTTATTGTTTGCAAACAATGCGCGTACTTTATTTGCAAAAAATGTACGTACGTTTAATGCGTGAAGATGTATGTGACAAAATGAGTAATAGTAAGCAAATTAGTCAGTGTCTCTGACTTTTTTCAAACTTTAATGTGTTAAAAAGGGCTGTTTAAATGAACAAAATATCATTTTCCAAAGTGTTGCAGACAATTATAAGCATTTTTAATTTTACATTAGAACTAAATCGAAATCTAACCTTGATCTAGCAAAACTACATAAATTTCGTTATTTTTATTTTGCGATTCAGTCACCAAAATTAAACTGGTGAAATTATCAATGCAGGACAGTACCGTCTCGGATTTCGATGACTTTTAAATATCTCATACAGTTCAACGTTTTGAACAATTTGTTCCTGTACACATAACCGGAGCTCGGCTCTAATTTTCAAGTTATGCTCAAAAATAATCTGCCTCAAGCTGCGGCGACCAGTCAACGTTTCATTGCTTAATCATTTTAAAGAATAATTGAATAGATTCGTTGGATCTGAATAAAGTTGAGCAGTGAAATGTCGGGTGCCCGTTTCACGGCGCGGATTAATACTACCACTAACTCAATCCAGTTTGAAAACCAAGGCCAAGTGGCAGAATATTTTTGCGTTAACTCGAAAATTAAGGTCGACCGCATGCAATTAAGCGAAAAGAAGTTTCATCTATTATTTATTAATGTTTACTAAATAACCAAAAAATTACAGAATACATAAAAAACAACATTGAATAAATAAAACCGCCTATTTTGCTATCTGCACTTAGCTCATTATTTGTGTTCGACAACCATTCAATTTCAATTTCATCATCATGTATCTCATTAATGGGTTTAAATATCTTACGAATCCTCCTTTTATGCTCGGCATATTTTCCTTTAAACATAAATTCTGCCAATTTTCGTTTGCTTGTCTTCGCTTTATTTATCTTTACAATTTTTCCAACGCCTTCGATGCTACTGGATTTGTTAGTTATATTTAAAATACAAATTTCTTGCAAATAGTTGCTCCAGTCAATCACTACATGATTTGACACTTGCAACTAATTTTGGATAAAATTATCCCAATTGGACCAAAACGCTACAAATCTACAGACTATATCCACAGATAGATTACAATTCACAAACCATGTACCTTGAATTGTGACATTTTTCTGTTAGATATTTTATCTCCTTCTTCTTTGTTTATCTTTCAACATAGTTCGTTGAAGACATCGAAAAGTATGTTTCTTCATTCAGCGTCATTATCTGCTCACAGTTTGGGCGTCTTTTACTTTTTGGTAGAAGACTACGCTCGTAAAGAAAACTAAATAATTGCTCTTTTTCAACTGATAATACAAGAAAACTTCTTAATGTATGGTCACGCTCACCGCATTGAAAAATAACGGTATTCGTACTCGTTCCCATGCTGAACAAATCGTGAAATACAAATGGAGAAACTGGGTTTCGGATAGGGTTAAATTTAGCTCTAATGTGCGAATCGCGAAATACAAATGATAACATCTTCTGAGCTTTTGCTGGATTAAGGTTAGGTTTAGGTTTAGCTCTAAAGTAAAATTCGATGTGCTTATAATTGTTTGCGATACCTTTTTGTGATATTTTTTTTGTTCAAGTAGACTCTTTTGGCACTTAAAATTTAAAAACGTCGAAAATACTGACCATTATTGAAAGATGTATGTAGACTGCATTTAGACAATTGTCCGTCAGTCTCGAGCATACATCCATTCGTTGCTTTACCAAAAAGGTAGTCACTAATAATTCTAGCAGTCGATGGGATTTCAAAAAATAATAAAACAACGTCGACTTTACTTAAACCATGAGAACGAGTTAATTAAAGAAATAGATTCACCTTAATAAAGTACGTTGCATTATTTGCAGTCAAGTGGCTTTATTAAATTAGGATGAGAGTAGAATTGTAAAATGTTTCGAATCAAGGACAAGAGTTTCAAGATAAATTAATCTGATCGGGGCTTCGAATCTCTCAATTTTCGTGTTCTAAACTTAACTCAAACCAATAATTTAAAAAAAAAACGTCTATGTATACCTCTTGATACAATTTTATGTATATCGCAATATCGCATGGCCATCCATCAAGTTGAATATCCGGTGTTCGTAATTTACTTTGATCGTTTTATACTGGCTTCGTTGAATCATTACTGCGCCATACCTCGAGAAGCAGCTTACGCCGTACCTCTTTTGAAATGACAAAACGAGATGTTTTCGCACTCGTTGGTTCCACTGGTTGTTCTGTGTCTGCCACGAGGAGAATTAATGGGATTGCGACCGGTTTGCATTATCGAGATATTCAACCGGTCATATTTAAATCGCTCGTTTGCGACTGATTTCGTGTTAAACTTTCAGGGGACGTTTTAAGAAAAAAAATGCATAACTCCTGAGTATTACACGATTACAAATTACCATCATCAATGTCGCAATACAGTTACGTTACAATAATAAAAAATCGTATAATTTTCTAGTTATGCGAAAATAATCACTCGATCGTTAACTGAATTTATGTTTCCTTCTTGAAATGAAAAATGTGTGTTAAATTGTGCGTTTTTAATGAGACCAACTTAAATATGGAAGTGCAGCAAGTAGTTTTCGAATTTAAGCCATATTTTTGTAAAATAAATGTCCTATCGATGCACAAGTATCACAGCTATACACCACAGATTTAAAATGCCGGTAGTGGTGAAGTCAAGAATTTTATAGCTTAAAATAAACCGAAAATCAAGAATAACAAAATTGGAAACCTCATTTTTGAGAAAATGTAGTTCAAAAATTTCTCATGTATTCGTCGATTTATTTAATTTTCAACTAGACAGTAGCTAACAATTGACAGGAGATTATTCTACGTGCAAAAATAAGTGGAAATTGTAAAACAACATTCGAGAAAACCTAATTTGAAAAGAGTGACCTAAAAAGTGACCCATTTTTGGTCCCTCTTGGAACTGAATTTGGTACCAATGATATCTCATAATGACGAGATTTTCAAGTTAAGCCGGCAATTGGTTTCTGAGATACAAGGAATCAAAAAAGATCATATTCGTTGACGCATCAGTCATCATTTATGTTGATCAAATAATTAAAAAAATTGTTCTCTTCTGCTTACTTCGCCACCAATCAATTAGAGTTCAAACTAACAAGGTCCTACTAACGATGACGACAATGATAAGTAATAAATGAAATTAATGGAATGGCTTAAGTCACTTGTAATGAATACTACAAAATATAAGTTACTGATTTTCCCATGTTTTCATACATATATTAAACTTTTCATATTATTTTAATTATTTTTATTTTCTAGGAATTAGTTCGATGTCCTTTTATAGATAAATTTATATTTATTTATCGGTTTTGCTTTCCAATTGGTTCTGGTTTATAATTATTAGTATAGAAAATTTTATCTTGGACTACTTCAAGTTGTAAAACGAGTTAAGTATGAACGCAGTTTTCACTTAATAATTACTTCGATTCTTCATCTCCAAATTCCCACTCAAAATGCGTTCTACAATGTAAATTATTCTCAAATCTCTGATACCATTTTCTGCAGGTTTTATGCATTATTGCACTGCATCTCGTCCAAAGCAGAATATTTGACAAGTATTTTTTAACTTGACCTATTCTACGTTTGAAAATAGATCAAAAATGTAGAATAAATTTGTTCTCAAGAATAATAAATTTGGAAGTCTATTATGCACGAGCACAAAGCCTAAGTTCTTAATTAAACACGTTCAAACTCTATTTTCTTGGAAACGAAGCCTGAAACGCAAAAATAATAGAATAACACCTTATTGATTGCTTATATTTAATTCGTAATTTATTAAAAGTTTCTGTATACTTGACAAATTTCCAAACTCCATTGTGTAGAAAACGGAGCGTTATGATAAATTTTGTTCTATATTTCTGAATTATTTTTTCATGTAAAAATACCACGTCCTGTCGTCTTGTACCAGCTCGATAACACTGTATAAATGATAAGACCGGTACTTAAAAATTCTCAAATAATGGGGGCATGGTAAATTAATTACCGAATTAGTACTGAGTTACTTTTACGCTTAAATCTGCTTTAAAATGTATCCTTTTTTATTGTATTGAACAATTTTTTTCATACAAATACGAAGAGAGATAAGAGAGTTATATTATAGAGTTTGATACCATAAAAGGAAACCGTGACTCAAAAAAGTTTAAGAAAATATCTTGTGTGTGAAAGAATAGATATTATACGTAATACCTGTTTTCATAACCTATATTATTTATATATCGTGACAGATAAAGAATACAGAGGCATTGTACCCCATTTGTGTTTACTATATACACATACTTGATTCATAATTTTTTATAAATTACATCTAATGTCAAAGTTAAACTTTGTCACAGATACTACTGATGTGTACAGTAGCGGACAAAAGTTTAAGACGAAATGGAAGAAATAAATAATTGATTTACTTTTCATAAAAAATATAAATACAGTATTCTACTTTTGGTATTAACTAATTAGACATTTGTTTGTACACTTACAAAAAAAATTTCATTTTGATATTTTGCTCAGTAGCTAAGTTATAAAAACGGAATGAAATCTGTATAATATTTAGTCGGTCAAAAGTTTGACTACACAAAAAATATTCATGTTTGATAAGAAAATATATACAATTTTTGTTTCAATTCAGTATTTTGTCCAATATCCGTTATTTCTTATCACTTTGCTACATCTTCTTGGCATAGAATCTATTAATTTTTTACATTCATCTACCGTAATATTACTCCAAAATGTTTCAATCGTAAAGTTCATTTAAATTTTTCGGTTTAAAACCTTGTACTGTCTTTTTTATGATGCTCTACAAATTCTCGATTGGATTAATGTCTGGTAATTGCGACGGCCACGGCAGCACGGTAATATTTTCTTCTTCAAAACACTGTTTCACAGCCCGAGCCGTGTGCTCCGGATCATTATCATTTTGAAAGATAAAATCATCACTCATATTGTGTTTTCGTCCAGTCGGGGGGAGACGCGATCGCGTTGAAGCGCGTCAACGGGAGTCGTAAATTCCTGTTACGATTATAACAATCGATACCACGAACAGGTCGATCCCCTTATTTCTTGTGTGCCTTTTTCGCTCAATCGATGAATCTGGCAATCCATTTTCGGCGTTGTTTTCCATGGCCTTCCGTGTTTTGGTTGATCGCAATGCATGCCTGCCTTTAAAAATTTATACCAAGCTTGCTTACAAGCGGTTTCTGACCTGTTCACTATATTTGCTGTTTCGGTGATGGTTTTACTTTGGTTTCGCGGCGTTTACGATCTGTTCCCTTTCGTTTTCAAGTCAATTTTTTGATTTACCCATAGTCTGTTCCTACTAAACAATGATTTTGACATTGCAGAATCAAAATGTTCTAAAACTGTGCTCATACTCACGTTTTACACAGATCGTCAAACTAATGTCCACTGTTTACAAGTGCTAAGCGGTAACTGACTGTTGTAACTTCTACATTGTTTGTATTTAACAACTTACGATTTGAGGTTACGAAGGTCAAACATACAGCTATGTTATTCCAAAGAGACAAACCGAATAGAAGAACAATATGCGCATAAGATGTTTGTAATCCGGTTTACAAACCATCGTCTTAAACTTTTGTCCGCGACTATATATCTGATTGATTTACCATAAATCATGAATCCGACTCGATGTTCTACGACAAGTAGCTATATTATCACTAGATCGTGAATATCTATGCTACTTTATATTTTTTGAGTATAAATAACAAAGTGCTATACTTTGGATATTTTAAATAATATAAATATATTTTTGATCTCTGAATTTTTCATAAATGCATACAGGTAGTCTAATTATTACATTATTTTCTTAAAAGAATTAACATGTGTGATATAACAGATTCAAGCAAGATATAAAATAATATAAACTGAGTTAATAAAATATATTTCTGTGAATCAAAATTGCGAGTCATGATGCGAAATGAAACGATACAGGATTTATTTGTTTAAACAATGATCAATGCAGCAAAGTTTGTAGCACTGCACCTTAATACAAATTGGTAAAAGATTTATCATAAAAATGTTATTGATAGTAATTCTAAGTGAGGCACCGAATAATGTCAAATAGATTTCGAATATGAAACGCACACACATTCATACCTACACTTTAAGGCGATTCATCAATTTGTGGCGCATATAGAAAATCAAAAGAAATTTATTTATTTAATAGTTATTATACTTTATGAGATTATTTATATATTTTTAGCTTAAATATATTTTTTTATATTATTATAAATTATTTAACTGAAACCATTACTTCTTATATACATTTCTTTATCTTTTGTATAGATATCTGAAAAAAGGAAGTCATAAATTCGTGTGTTTATAATTTTTAAGGTAAAAAGTTCTCCACGTGCTTTATAAAAAGCAGAATAAGAAAGATATTTAAAAAATGAAATATTATTTATATGTATTTATATTTCATATTTATAAATTACTTATAGTTAGAAAATTTATAATTTACATAATGTTTTAGTTGCATTCTATCATATTAAAATTTCTATATATCAATTAAATCGATAATTAACAATAAATATGTAAATTAGAAATATTTTTATTAGGAATTTCTAAGGAACTGTAAATTCAATGTATTACGAAACATTTTGTTTCGCGGACAAACCGTAGCACACACAGTTTTAAAAGCATCGTGAGGATCTCGTCATTCATAAGCATGTACACACTACATAGGCACTATTCACATGCTTCTGGGTAAAACGCAAAGAGAATTTCATGGAAGAAACCAAAAGAGGAGTACGTATTTAACCGCAGCTGCGGTAAATAATGTCGCTAAAGCCCGGATCTTATTTGATGAATTAAATCGCCACTGTCATTAAGCCCCACTTCGCGAAATTAGTTACGCCGTTAGCGAGAAATTACAACAGTGGTGTGCCTCTTGCTTGACTCGTAACGTAATTGTCAACAGCCAATAATAGATAACTATTTACTCAATTAGTTGCTACCTTTAAGCAATGTAAAATTTGTTTTAACAAATTGTAATTTCGGTAAATTTCAATTCAAGATGGGCTTACTATATTCGGTAACTTGAATATTTCGCGATTTGCTTTTCAATGACTTGCTGTTCATCTTGGTATAGGTGCGTATATCGTGTTTACGAAAATCTATATTTTTATGAATATACATCGTGTTTTTATCAGAGAACCTGTGAATATCTCAAAATGTTTCCAACAAATATACGATTTCAAGGGGATTTGAAGCTCGCTCTTTTATTTTTAAATGGGAATTAGGTATATTTTTTATTCCACATTCTTGTAGCCGACGTCGAGGTAGTTTCGCAGCGATACTTTTCCCAATTCGTATTTTTTCATCTAATTTTCGAGATATTAAATTTCAAAGTTGCCGACATTGACGTTATTCGATATACGCAATGTCGACGACATTGTGGGCAGTTACCGTTTCTTAATTCTTCCAAAACAACCAAACAGTCAGTTTAGCTAATGACATAGCTGATGCAACATCCAGCTTTGTGTATTTTCGTTCCATAAGAATCAATGGAAAGAATTTTTTCCACAGTCCAAGAAAATATAAAATTGGTCCCAATTTTATATTGCAGCCTAGTATTATAGTGCAGTGAGTGAAAAATTTCATGAACGTTATCCAAGTAAAACCAAAACAAAGAAGTTCAGCAGCGAACAAAATTTTAGGTATATTTAAAAAAACTGGAAGCGTGATAAAAAAGAAACAGCAGCGTCACAGTTGGCCAGAAACTGATGAGATAAACTTATTGACTGCATTTACCAATTGCCACGCGACATCCATTCGGACAGTGGCAATCAACAATGGACTTGCCAGCTTCAGTGTCTACAGTGTTTAAGAAACAAATAAGTTCAAAGCGTACAAACCTACAAGAGCACAGAAACTTTTCAATCGCGATTTCGTATTGAATTTCCATAATGGATTGTCACGTCCCGTGACCCGCGCGATCCGTGGCGCGAAAGTAAAATTGATAAATTCCTTCAAATCGAAATAATTAAAACGTTTATTCGAAACCGTGTTTACAATATTTGAAGTGAAAAGCAGTTAAAGCCGCTAAAGGCCATATCTTGCGAAAACTCATCTAATTAAGTTCTTATACTATGTTTTTATAATGATATTATGATGATTTAAATTGTAAATAAAGTCGACAGTTGAACAAACGTTGGGGATCTTCCCAAACATTTTCAAAAGAAAGACTGACGTTTTTTCATCTCCGGTGGATATAAATGTAGCGACCCAGAGAAGTCAGCAGTAGTAGTTTTGGAGTAGTAGTTTTGGAGTTCGAGTTCGAGTTTGAGTTTGAGTTTGAGAATATTTACCGTTTGGTTATCGAGTAAATTAATTAGCGTTCGTCAATCGAAGAATTTCATATTCGTCAGTCAATTGTCAATTGAGTAAGATTTAAATAAAACATTTTAGATCGATAATCTATTTTCGAACAACTTTAATCCTTTCCCGTGCTAGTATTCCCGCACATAGCAGGTTAGCCGAAAGTGGAGCTATTGCCAATTGCATTAAACGTCAGTTGACGCTACCTTCTCTTCGGTTACTAAATAGAACGTAACATGGATATCTAGTAAAATTCCTAGTGCTTCTCATTTCGTGTGTAATCTCATAATTACGGTCGAATGTATTTTCTGTACGGATGGAATGGTATGCGAGAATTCAACGAGAATGGAAGAATGTGTGAAAATATCGGGTCGAGTCGGGTGGAGAATTTTTCTCGGAATCGGGCCGGGTTCCCGAAAGTATCTCGTAATCCGAAAAAGTCAACATTTCCGAAACTTTCCGGGTTTTCGAGAATTCTGAAATTATATAGGCTAGAATATACAGAAGAAACAATAACGAAATATGAGGTGGATATAATGTTTTATTATAAAATATATTTTATAATATCAAATTTTATAATTCTCGGGAATCCGGGTAATCTCGAATTACAAGATCCTGACCTGACTCAACCTTTTTTTTTTTTTTTTTTAACGTGGGGAAATCCTTCATGGACACCCGACCGCTCAGAGGCGGTGGGTAGTGTCGGACTCCTACCGACTAAAACCCCACGATGGTCATCCTGACGGTTTTAAGGAGCGTCCTGGTGCCTGTCATAGTCAGCGTCCAGGGCGCTCCCCCGTCGCTCTCCCCCGAGGTTATCGTGGGAGGCATCCTGAGTAGAAATGTCGCGGTCACGCAGCGACACCGCTCTTCCGGTTAATCCGTGAGAGCAGGTCTCGCGCGCGCGCGCGTCTAGTTCTCCCTGCGTTACTGCCCTGGAGGATGCAGAGGAGTCCTATTATCCCAACTCCATGGCATCCTCCAGGCTGGCCGCCGCTGATGATGATGCTGCCTTCGTCGCTGCTCCCTTGGCCGCGGCGGCGGCGATGCCTCCTTGTTTGCCTCCCGCGGTGGCTGGTCTCCTGGTTGTTTTCGGCGGCGAACATGCCGCCCCTCCCATCCTGTGATTAGCAGGTGCCCCGAGTGACTCGCACAGGGGGCACTTGGGCACAGAAGCGGTGCAACCTCTCGCGAGATGTCCGCTCGCGCCGCACCTGTAGCAGAGGTGCCCGCGCTCTACAGTGGACACGCAGGTAGCCCTTACGTGTCCCAGCTCCAGGCACCTATAGCACTGGAGTGGTCTACTCGGTATTGCGATGACCTTCGCGGTCGACCATCCGAGGACGATGCTCCTTGCCCGGGCTATCCTCCGGGCTCCGGCCACCGGGCACTTGACGTACATCGAGCCGAGTCCATCCCTGGAGGTGCCGATCTCCCCGACGTGCACCTCCCCGACTGCGCAGTCTGCCGCTCGCGCCAGCGCCTGCCGCACCTCTTCCCTCTGAAAAGAGATGTCGATCCCGACCACTCTCAGCTCCGCCATCTTTATGGGGGCTGCAACCTTGACCGTGGCCGGGTCCAACACTCTTGTCAGGCGTGCCGCCAATTGGGACGCCTTCTCCCTTCCCTTGTCGCCGGGCACCTTTATAATGATGGCGCCCGACATCGCCATCCTCATCCCAACTGACTGGATGCCAATCTCCTTCAGAGGGACTTCGCTCCTGGCCGTGGCGATGACCTCGGCGTACGTCATTTTCGCTCCCTCGTTGAGCCTCAACGTTACCGCGGATGTTCGCGGTGCACGAGGGAGCGTGGCCTTTCTCGCCTTCGACGTCGGCCGCCTCCTTGATGCAGCGACGTCCGGCTTGGGCGCCCGCGTTATCTTCCCTTGAGTCTGCTGCCGTTGCCGCCTCTCCACCGGCGGTGCTGTTGTAGGGGCAGCAGCCCTTCCCCCTAGTCTCGTAGCCTCCTCGGCGGCTATTGCTACTGCCATCCTCCTTTTCCGGCTTCTCCTACGCCTTCTCCTGGAGACCACCGCTCTCCACTCTTCCTCCTCCCGCGCCTTCGTTGGAGGCTTCGGGGTATTCTCAGTGGTGGCGGTGACGACGGAGCGACTCGAGATGGAGCGCTCGGGGGCTCTCTTCCGCGTTTCGGCGCCGCTAGCGCGGCAGAATCGCTCGTCGATCTGCCACATTATGAGAGCCCCAAATTCATCGAACTTCTTCTCCAAGGCAGCAAGACGCGTATTCACGCTGCTGCCCTCGCGAGGAGAGCGGTCGAACTCAGAGGTAGGGCCACTGCATCGCTTGCATCCCTGCGTGTTGGCGTTCCTTCTCGCGAGTTCATTCTGAAGGGACGCGACCTCCTCCTCCAACATGGCGTTCCTCGCCTCAACCAGCCTGGTAGCCGCAGTCCCGCTAACGAGCGCTGGGCCGCTCTTCCTTACCCTCTCGTTCATCCATGCGGCGATGACGTAGCTCGCCGCATCCTTAAGGGTCTTTATATAGGTACCCTTAAGGTTGGACGAAGTCATTGCAACCCTCACGACTTCGTGCATGCGCCTTATCACCTCGGCGCTGACGTCCGCCGGCACGCTTGTCCTGGCCTCCATCATCAACTCCTCCGTCACGTCCGGGGTCATACTGACGAGTTTTCTCTTTTTACCCCTAGACGTCGACGAGGCCACTGAGGAGCGCGACGCGAACGAGGCGAGCGACTCCTCGTCGTCGGACCACACTGATGCCCGCGATTCTACAGACGCCCGCGATCCTCCTGCTGCTGCCACTGTTGCTTTGGCATCACCTACTGGGGCCGGAGCAAGGAACACGCTCTCCGGCTTTCCTGGAGCTCTCCTGGAGCAGCTCCTCGTCTTCGTCCTGGTAGATGGAGGCCCGTTGTCCTCTTCGGGTACCTCCATCCTCCTCCTCGCCTCAATGCTTTCGCCAGTAGCAGAGACACGAACGGGGGCCTGGCTATCCACCCCCGAGCGGCCGTGGTCGTTAGATGACGACGCAGTGGGGCCCACTTGACCACCCACACTTGCGCCGGTACTGGGGTATCCCTCCCCTGCACCGTAAACGTTTTTCTTCCGTGGTGTGCTCATCATATTTTTTAATGTTTGCCGTGGTCAACAACGGTGTTCCATCCTGGCGCCACTCACTCTTTCGCACCCTGCACCGGTCAGTGCCAATGCAGGGTGACGGGGAGCCCCACGGGAAGGTGAGGTGAGTGGTCTTGGCAGGCATGGGCCCACCAACTTCTCCGAAATTCCCCGCACCGGATCAGCGAACTGGTGAGTCCCAGAGGACCCACCAGCCGCCACCCGACTATAGGGGAATATCAGATCCATCGGGGTTTCCCAGGGCGTGGTACTACGCCCTGAGAACCCATACCCACCTCGTGCTCCCCGACCTGACTCAACCTGATATCTTCACAACCCGTCCCGAATATGGAGTTTCCGACATTTTCAGATTTTCGCGCGCATCTGGTGAAAATAATATTGAATGTAGGATATCTGTCATAATCCGGTGTAGAATCCATAATCGTCAAATGATTGGACTACTTACTTTTTTGATAGTGCAATTAATAGACATTTATTTACAATTTTAAGAAACACGTGTGTCCACTCTTTTAGAAAATATGCCACTTGCATTGAGTACAAAATTATAGTTTCCACAAGATCGTTCCCGTTCTCGCGTTGCTGTACAAGTACGAAATTGGTTGGATATTAATTTTCACATCCTAAAAAATGAATTAGGTGTGGTGAGAGTCATATTTCCCCGCTTGTGACTTTTTTGGCGATATTTAAAACAAACAGTTTTCAGTACGGCAGTCAACAAGAAAGATTTCAAGTGCTTGTGAAACAATAACAATAGAAGTACTAAAAACTGCAGAGCAAGAGCTCTTAAGAAGGATGGAAAGTTGCATTGTAAACACATAGAGGGTACTTCACAGAGTGATAATATTTAGCGCACATACACTCAATCAGCTCTTTTCAGAAGCACCGTGATGTACAGGGTGTATAAAAAGCAAGTGTAAAAACTATCGTAGCGTGATTCTACGCTTCTTCTGTATCGGAGGAAATTTGTAAAAAGAAGTTCGTACAAAATTGACCTTGAACATGATTTTCAAAGACAACATTTTTATCGCACTCACGAAGAACAAAAGTCACAAAGGAACCACGAATCGCAAATGATCCCTTCTCTCAGAAAAAAAAATGTTAAAGTTTCAATAATTCCTAAACTTGCTTTAATCACAATGTGTCTCCATCCTGCGATCAGATGTATAGAAAATAATACATATTGTTGCACGTAGATGACCCAGATGCTTCATTATATATTCCATATCTTCCTTTCTTTGTTCCTTCTTTTATCTTCTTTTTCTCTTTCTGTCCATTTTAAACAGCCTCGAACTTGCGTTTCCACATGCCCACCAACTTTTTCCCCAAGATTCTGTATTGTTTTTGTATAACACATAAGTGCACAAACATCTGAGGTCTACTGATAAACAAAAATTTTAACACACGTTAGATTTTTCCGCAAAACCATGAATGAGTTTGTAAATAACATGTAAAATTTTCCATCCGACTTTTTTATAAAACGTAGTTTTTGAGTTTAAGCTTTAAATGCGGCATAATTGTGTTATCATTAAACAGTTATCACAATAAATAGTAAAGAATACACAAACGATTGATTTCAACGATTCTAGAACTAGATACTGCAATTAAAAGGTTTCATAATTATAAGTATTTATAAATCTATATAATCACAAATGTTTTCAATCCTTAGAAGTTATATTTTATAAAAAGTTAAATCGAGAATTCCTTTACTACTATACTTAAAAGAACGAGTTTAACCTTTATTTGACAATTCTCTAGATGCATCACGAATTGAAGGATCGACTTAAAGCGTAGATATGAATACGTGTGCGAGTTTTTTATTCTTAAAATTACTAATGATGATATTTTTTTGACAAATCTTTTATCAATTTGTACTAAAATTTTGGTGGTATAAAATTTTATCGTTCATTGTTTCATTAATAATCATATCATTCCATTGAAGTTTTTCTTTATAATATCGTACAAAATCAGTTGAGGGATTTTTAGAACAATTTTCCAGCAATAAAATATTTATAGTAAGTAACAAGAATTCTTCATTGTCAGCAAAACGCCCATGCAATAAAATAGAGACACGGACAACTATATTTTTTCTTCTTCAATTGCTGCATATTTACTTTTCGAAATGTTTAGAATGTTATTTTCGATACGTTTTATTATCAGTGAATTGCATTATACTTTTAGTGAAAAAGTCCTGAACCAGTGTTGTTGAACTACAATTGTATGTGTTTCGACTGTTGTAATAATGGTACCAAACAGTAATGTACTTCAAATCGACTTCGATAATGTCAATAACGTTGTTGTCTCTAAGACATTCTGCATCCAAAAACAATTTAATACTGTAATTTGAGCAAATTTGTATACAGTGAGTTTCATAAGAATTCACACAAATTTAATTTAAATTTAATTTCTGTGGTAGAAACAGATTTTAGTGAATTTAAAGAAATTTTATAGTCGACTTTTATACGTTTGGAAAATGTCTTATCTATAAAAACATAGAAATAATATTTTTATCAATGAAAGTTAAAAAAAAATAAAGCAGACACATTTTAGTGGCAGCTATGTAAAAATTATATAATTATATAGAAATATAAGTAACAATTATAGATAATTCTATATGTAGATAGTATCTTATAGAATTATAAATGAGTTTTATTTCTTTAATCTTATCTTATTTACATCATAAATAATCTCCATACCTTTAATATGGTAATAATTTTTAATAAATTTTTTAAAATTTGTCTACCATGAAAAAATTAAGTTTCACGGAACGTTATAGCATGGTCAAAATTTGTATTTGTATAACGATTCACTTGAGATAAAACATTATTTCTCCCCTTGAATAAGGTATCTCTTATAAGCCATTTTATATCTTATTAATGTCTTTGCAATTTTGTTGAAATAGAAAATCTTTGTTATAAATACTGTGATAATTGGAATTTTCAAGAAGTTTAATTCGAAAACAATATAATTTCTGTAGAAACAAAATAAACAGGTTTATGAGTTACTAACAATTTATTTGATTATACTGATAAATTATAGAATATAATAGAATTGAAATTAGTAATTTATGATGGTTTGAAAATTGGTATAATAATGTCATATTTATTTCTCAACAAATTTAAATTAAATGTGTTTTTCGATTCATATAATTTATAAATTGAAAATTGATAAAGTATATCGGTAAATTTAAATATCCTCGTTTCTTCAAGTTTGTAGTTTAAACGTTATAAAAATCAACGTTTCAAATTTTAAATTACATGTAAATTCAAAACTATTCAGTTTCTCTTATTTGTTACAGTGAGTTGTTACAGTGAACAAGACAATTTACTTGCTAGTAGCAGCTACAGCGAAATTGCAATCGTATTTCATTGGGTTACAATACGTTTGACGTAATAACGACTCGCATTTCCCAAGTATGCAAACCCATAAACATGACAAGCACAATCAGTTGGAATCGTTCTTGGATACCGACATCTTGTCGGCAATTAGTTGTTATGCATTCATAGACGCCTAGTCGGGATTTACAGTTAGGTTCTGTGTATACAGTTATACGGCAATGGCTGCAGTTACATCGATCCACGTGGAACCATTCGAATCATGACTTCTATGAATACTATATAAGGAAACGATAATTCCTGACGACAGAAACCCACATTAATAATTTCCTTGTTAATGCGGCCACTTTAAAATAAACTTATACAAAAACAGAAGAATACCGATAAATAATCAATAACTTTAATTAGTGCTTGATTGCATAAATAAAACATGTAAATTTAAAAAATTGAAGATGAAACGATTATTTGAAAATGTGCTAAAAGGAGAACATAATTTGCTTAATCAGGTATCATTAAGTAATTGAATGTAATGATAATATACTGGCAAACCTGTGCATGTTGAGCACTTGTGGTAATCATATAGCCTACTATTATTAGGTACTACATATTACCCTAGGTAACACGCAATTATTGAAGTCGTATCATTAAACATAAAAACCTGGCGAGCTCATTACATTAACATTGCATACATTCTCCATTAAGCCAGTACTTCTCCTGTTCCGTTGGATGAATTTTTTGGATAAAGGCATTTCCAACATAGGCAAAAAAGGTAAGTCTCCAACAGCTATGAGGTAAAGATGGAAAAATATTTGATTGAAATCGTGAATCTGAAATTTATCTAATTAAATACAGACTCTTTGAAAGTGTTAAAACTGTGAAAGTGTTTTATTCTTAAAACCTACTGTATGATTAAATACCTTTTTATATGATTGCCACGTGTGCTCAATATATACAGGTTTGCCTGTATATGTATTATTATTATATTCATTTTCTTAATGGTACTTGATTAAGACAATTAATTTCTTCTTTTCAGTACATCATTAAATAAAAACCACTTAAAGCATTTTTTGAACTGATATATTTTATTTTTTACTCTTTAGTCTTCAACTGTCATCCGACAATATACATTAAACCCCATTGTGACACCCCCTCTCCTCCTCCCCGTCCGCTCTCTCCCCCTCCTTCCCAAAATCCCACAGATCCACCGAAACCAAAATTAGACTACCGAACTGCTCTGTTTTTGCGACCAGGTTTTCAGGACAAAGTTAAGAAGAAAAAAAAAACAATATCATATATAAGGGCACCGCCCTACGGCGACTTAAATCCAAATTATAAATTATAGTGCCAAAAAAAAAAAAAAAGAAATGTAATTCAGACACACATATCATTGTATGGCTATGTCATACCGTCACGTATTGGTACTTTTACCTAATCCACCCCACAACTGAAATTCATTGTTTATTGTGAATTCTATACATATTTAATAATCATTCTGGGTCAATAAACGTTAGACGAAAAAAATTGAACCCCATTGTAAGATAAATTGTAAGATAAAAAGATTTTTCACGCCTCACCTCAGTCAACTTTAATGATTATTTCTAATAAAAATGTTTAATTTATGAAATTATGTTATATTATTATCCGAAATGAGTATGTGTTCCAAAGTTCAGCTTGCTGGCTGGTCGGGAAACAGGCAAAATTTCGCTTACAAAATTCCACCCAGACAGACAGAAAAACGGAAAAGCAAGCTAAATAAAACACATCGAGAAAAAATGCTTCAAACGTATCCTTTTCAAACATTCCTTTCAAAGGATAAGATTAATTCTGTATTTTTTAAATATCACCATATATTTATTGTATTGTTACACTATAGTAGAAGATGAATTCAGTGATGTTGCATACTTGTAACGAACGCCACTCAGCTCGAAAAAGTATGATTTCCAGGAGAAGCTGTTTCGAATGTAATTAAATCAAATTTATGAGTAAAAGGAATAATGCTCATAAAACTATACTTCCTATTAGTTTTTAAGCCCCAACAGCGAAGCTTGTAGTGAGGGCTTAGTTTGCAATAAGATGTATTAGTAGAATGCAGCACAATGTTATATAAACCAAGAGCGAGATAATTGCTCTCTCTACGAGCCAAATTATAAAGACAAATAAATGAGATTTTCAACTAGTCAAGGAGTGTCGTTGCAACATTTTCATAGTCGTAACTCGAAAATCGTGTTTTTTGAATTTTCTGCTTTGTGATAACAAGTGCCATCTCATTTGTCAGATCTCATAATAATGTAATTTATTTCTAAATTACCACCTGTGATTTTATCGTCGGCGCATATCACTGAAATTATAACATTTCCAAACAAATGAGGTGTGCCACCTTTTAATTCAATCTAGACATGCAACTTTGTTAAAAAGAACAGAACTCCGTATTGTAGAATGTGGAACCTAATGTGTACACTTAGTCTGATTATTCTTATGGTATAAGCATTTATGTGGTCGTGAGAATCCATTTGTTAGTTGAGCGCTAGCATATGCATCAGCGACGTCAACAATTCAATCACGATTCAAAAGTAAATGTGTAATATCAGATGATTAAAATGATATATTTTCCGTAACGTTGAATTTACTTTCTTTTTTTCTTTCTTTCTTTAGTTTTTTTTTTTTATGTGAAAAATGTTGGTTTCGAGAATTTGACTATATCAACGAATTCCTTGTTTGATATTAACGAGCTTTTGCTCGAAACTATCCGAAGCAGCTTAGATATCGTGCCGATTTAGCGCACTATTCTATACCTCTCCATTAAAGAAAACTAATCATGTCAAATTTTATGCTCCTCGAAACCATTCAACATTTATCTTATATGTATATGCTTTACTAAAATTATTAATTATGTTTGGTTGCGTGCTCCATCTTGTATAAAAACTACAATATCTGTATAGGAGCTGTATAAAAATTAATGAAAAATGAAGTACATCAAAAAGTTCGTTTTTCTATTACATGTCTACTTATTCAGACGGATATCCCAACAGTGCAAAATATTGTACTGGATCTATCAATTAGATATTTCATACCCTCTGTAAATCACCCAAATCCTGACATCATTCAAACCACCTCACACATATCCAACAGAAGACTCAAACGTAACCATCCGTTAGACATAATAGACAGTTAAACTCATTTTACCCTTCTTGTTACTGACTTACATAACTCTTATATTAACTGCAATAACAATCCACGCTAAAAGGAAACATAAAGCAGGATGTGTACAATTGCCATTACTAAAGTTGAAGCAACAATTTGCAACAACCATCAGATACTTTAGTGAAACTATAAAATTGACATTTTTATATGTAATAGTTGATGATAGGAAGACAACTTGTTCTATAGAAACGGTTTCCATTTTGGAGAAGTAAAATATTCGAAATCATTGAAAATTGTTAAAATTATCGAAAGGAATTGTTCTCAAGTATTTTTTTAAAATATATTTTAAATATTATTTAAATTTATTGCGTTGTATCGTCACACGAATTTTACTAGTCTTGATAGAAATTGTCAAGGCAACATTCTGATTAATTCCGCCTATACGTCAGTATAATTGCCGCTGAGCTTCAGTTTCCAAAATATAAGAATATTTTCCATAACACGTACTGCATTTTTAATTTCTTTAGTTCTCTATTCTTAACTCGTATTCTAAGAAGTATTTTTATATACATCTTAGATATTAAACACGAATAACGTTTATACAATAGGCAATACCATACAATTTGATGATATCTTCGATTTTTTTGAAACTGTAATATATTTACTTTATTTACTTTTTTTACTTTATTACAAGTACTTCTAATTTCATTTTAAAAGTAAACTTAAACCTAACTTGATGCTAATTATAAAAATAGAAATTAAGCAGGTAAATAGGAAATAGTTAATAAGGAACTTTAATTTAATATTTATTAATAATAGATTCAAATAAACGAAAATAACAAATACAGAATAAATAAAAGAATGGAACTTATTAATTATCTGGGTCGCTATTGATTTATGCTCGGTAGCTTTCTAATTTCTTTATCATAATTGTGAATCTCATTTATGGCTTGAAATATGTTTGGATTTTTATTATGTGGGTTTTTTGCTAGATTATGGTTAGGTTTAGCTTTAGTCCTAACGAAAAGCTAAAAATATCTACTTACAAGTGTTTACGACAGTTTTTGTAATATTTTACGTATTTAAGTAGTCCTTTTTAACGTTACGTTAAATTTTGAAAAAATATCACAGATATTTACCACACATTATGCTGTTACCATACAATATGCAGTAAAATTATTTAAAACACTGTCGTCGACAACATATACCAAGGTCAATGGAATCAGTGAGCTGTATCCTTTTCCACAGAATTATCAAATTTTTTCATTTATAAAAGTTACAAATACAATTTTTTGTTTTCTGGCAATATATGTATGTTTCTATTATTCTATTCTTTATTTATTATGCGTGTGTTATCGCTTCAGATTTTTCTTCCAAATTGTGATAAATAGCACATTTTCTATCTACAGTATAGTTTACATAAAACTTAATTCGATATACACATATCCATGCTATTTCGTTTCATGTATCTTTGTCTGCTTATACCATATTACTAATGTCGAATACTATTCTCTTTCTACTATTCTCTTAAATTCTTTTATGACTTTAATGAATATAGGAAACGATATCAATCATTTTGTGTAAAAATTCCCATGTATTGGAAAAGAGTTACTGATAAAAGTACTATGTTGTACTACGTTGATTTTCTATATTTTCTTTCAGAGATACTATCTTGAAAATGAAAAAACAGGGTAATCCTACCAGGATTTTTTACAATACAAAATAACAATATTTTTTAAAAGTAGTAATAGAAATACTATATTAGAGTACTATCTAAGTTCTGTCCGCCAATTTACCACATTTATCGTTAAGAGAAAGAGCTGTTACTACAAGCTCGCAATTATTTAGCCTTTTGCATACAAACTGTTTTGTTCGAAAAGAGGTGAACATTTATTGGTGAACATGTTATTATATATTAGATACCAGTCATTATAAAAACCTTTGCGAACTGCTGATTATAGAATGACTAGTGAAAATATTTCATTCATTGCTTATTATAATGATATGATAAAAGATATACGTACCTATATAACGAAATATTGACACTTGTAAGATTGAAATACCATATGATATTGTATAAATTTTGTTTAAAATAATGGACACGTAATTGTAGTTTCAATTAAAATGGCAGCATCCAGTACTACATCTCTATAAATACCAGTTTTCAGATGATTTGTTCTAACAGCAAAAGACTGTTCTTATGAGGTAAAAGCTACGGAAGTATAATATTTGTGTTGCGTGTTAACGAGAAAATAATGATAGGAAAATCACGTGAGAGTGAACGAGACGAGATGATAAGTTCAACTTCTCAGCAATTATTTAAAGAAATGATAAACGACACAGGATGTTCTGGAAGGACTGTTCCAAGAATGAACTGTGATGAGCACACCAACATGATTGTTACATTGTTTCGTGTGACTACATGAATCTATTAATCGGAATGACCAACTCATTCCAATATGTAACTATTTCGTGGTAATTCTGTGTCGGTACGAGATCTACAAAAAAAGGTATATGATATAATTACTGAATGAAACACTTTAGAATTACGTTATGGGACGAGAATATTTCCTACGTTGAATGTATAATATATAGCGTAGTTATATAATTAAAGGAAATAATTAAAGATAATATCATCGTTTGTAAATAACGAATTTTTCGATTTCGTTCGAAGATTAGACATTTTTAATATGGTTTGCCCTTAAATTTATGAATTGCTAAATATATTTTTCTGGATGTTTGAATATTTTTATTAATTGCGATTTCTTTTAGAATGTATAAATAAAGGGGTATAAATTATAAACTTTAACGAATAAGGAAATTAGTGCAACATGCAAAAAAATAAGTTAAATAACATAATATAATATTTTTTATATCATATAACATAAAAGTTCCTATTTAAAAAAATAATATAATTGCAAAGTGTATTTTTTTACATTATTTATATTTATGCATTATTGCACTTGGTGAAGAAATATAATTGCGGATATGAAGCACATTTTGAACCATTCATCATTTTTCCCAAGCGTTTTCCTCTAACGTCAACTAAAATAAAATATATAAATTAAAAGAAATTAGAAAAAATGATCTTTATTTAAAAATTTAATAAACAGAAGCAAACAATTGTCTGAATCAGGGAAACCTATATATTATTAGTACATTCAATTTCTTAGTAATACCTAATTAAGTAATTATTTTCTTCTCTTTAGTACGCTTTTAAACAAAATTATATTTTTTTAATTTCTTAAATTTATACATTTAATTTTTACTTTTTAGTCTCAAATTGTTCCGGAAATATACATTGGATTCCATTGTAGGACAGAAAGATTATTTCAGATTTCACCTCGGTTAATCAGGCAATTATTTCCAATAAAAATTAATTTTTTGAATTATATAAAAAATAAGCATGTGTTCCACATTTCAGCTTTTTCACTGGCCGCGGAATGGATGAAATCTCGCTAGCAAATTCCACCCACCCATACAGACAAACAGAAACATAAGCTAAATATAATAATTGTACTCTTTATTGTAGCTTATTTCTCTGAGTACATTTTCGATGATATAGAAAAGAATAGTTGCAGTTGTTTATCATCCCATTTGCACTTTTGTATTATTTAAATGTTATAATTCTATTGATCCAACATTTTCACATATCGATGAATAAACAAGTTAATAATCATTTAATCTGAAAAGATGTTAATTATATATGAAAATCGAAAACAGCGGTGGACATTACTCAATTTGTTTTGAATAAATACTTATTTCACCATAAAGTAATTATCTGAATAAATTAATTTTAATCAAACATTTCATCCACGTAATCATCATTTATCAATCCTAACAAGTTCGTCCCCGATAATAATAATTTGCAAAACTATTCAAATAATGATACGAATAAACGCTTTTACCGACCAGCGTAAGTTTTAGCATTAATTTATCAAAAAGTAATAAATTTTGTGATTCAACGTTTGAGGAAAAGCTAATTGGATAATAAAACTTAGAAAAATATTGGGATATACATATATTATATAATATTGGGACGTATATGCGTGAATTTAGCACTGTTGGTACTTTGTTCGGCACTCTGATTAAACGTCTCGATTTTTCGAATGAGTTGGGCAAGGCATATTATTTTAATATTCTGATTCAACCTCTCTTGTATAATAATTCCCGTACATAACGAAGAAGATTTAAAATAGGAAGCCGAATGTCACGTCCCGCGACCCGTTCGTCCCGTGGCGCGAAAGCGGGATCGATAAATTCCTTCGAATCGAAACAGTTGAAACGTCGATTCGAAATCGTGTTTGCGGTATTCGAGGTGAAAGGCAGTTGAAGCCGCTGTGGGTCATGTTTTGCGAGGACTCGTCTAATTACGTTATTGTACTGTGTTTTTGTTGTGATGATTTGAATTGTAAGCAGGGTCGGCGGTTGAATAAACGTTGGGGATCTTCCCAAACATTTCAAAGGAAAGACTGACGTTTCTTCCATTTCCAACGGATATAAATGTAGTGACTCAGAGAAGCCAGAAACAGTAATTTTGACAGAACAGTAAGTTTGACACAGTAATTTTGAAACAGTAAATTTGAAACAGTAAATTTGAAACAGTAATTTAAAAACAGTAATTTTGGAAGAGTAGTTTTGAAACAGTGATTTTGAGCAGCAGTTTTTGGAGCAATAGTTTGAGTAGTTTTGGAGTTCAAATTCGAAAATACTTATCTTTTGTTATCGAGTGAACTAATAAGTGTTCATCTACTAAATATTTAACTATCATCTGTCCACCGAAGAAACATCAATTGCTAATCGAGTAAGATTCAAAATAAACTATTTTAAATCAATTATCTACTCTCGAACAACTTTAATCCTCTCCCGTGCTAGTATTCCCGCACATAGCAGATTAGTCGAAAGTGGAGCTATTGCTGGTTGCAGTAAACACCAGCTGACGCTACCTTCTCGTTCGCCTGCTAAACAGAACGTAACACCGAAACTATTTAATTTAATCTTTTATCGATAATATTGTAAGTATGATAATGTAATAGGTAGGTAAGTATAATTGTATCATTAAAACACACTACATAATTAATATTTAATACGTATTCAACAATATTTACTTTAATAGAACTATACTGGTTTTGTAGCTATACAACCATCTAAAATTTGCAATTCTCATAACGTAGTGTATAAGTTAACGAATGGTATTATTTCAAGTTTCTCACTTATCGGTATACTCGTATGATACATTTAACCTATAACTGATTAGTTACGCCTATTATTTAGTTCTATCTGTTAAGTGAAACGGAAACTTGAAAAAACCTGTAAAATCATTTTCACTTGATAAAGACAAAACAACTACGTTACATTCCAGACAAGGTAGTTACTGGATAAGCCTGTACGACTGTACGACATAAATTAAGTAAAACACATAACTTGCCAACTACATAGCGTACATTGATCGAGGTCCAGTTTTCCTTCAGCTTTGGTCAATCTAATCGATGGACCTTTATCTCAACTGTAATGAAAATAACTGGCCAGGCAAATTCTTCCTACAGCAAGCGAGCGAAGTTCCTGTATAACTTTCTATGATAAGTGTCAAGTTACGTATACCGACAGCGAGAGTTATTTAAAATCATACATCTTGATACTAGCAACATTTTTGTTTGTAAAATGTATTCATTTTGTAAGCTGGCCGAAATAAGGTGGCGTAATAAAGTGAAATCAATGTTCGAAACGAAAAGAGAAACAGACACAAGAAAAGTTTCGAAGAGATATGAGTTTACTAGTGAACCTGTCAAAGCCAGGAAATGATACAAAAAGCAATGGAAATACCAACAGAAAATATTATCAGTGTCTTCGTCCGAAGCTTTCGATAATCGTCGAAAGTAACAAACACAGATCAAGACCTAATGATGGTATGTTTAGTCTAACGGAGCGAATATTCGCTCTTCCCTCACTCTAGTAAAATTAAAAAGTGAAAGTGTACATGAACACTCGTCCGCTGTTCGACAAAAGGATAAGCAAATAATTTCATGGCGCATTCTTGTTACTACACATCAGCTTAAATGAAATAAGAACCTGGACGCGCAAGCGGAAGAAAAATTTGAATACAAATACAAATAAACCAATACATGTTTAGACAAAAGACTAAAAAACTCACCTCACAATCAAAAGAAAGAAGGTTGACACAAAATGAACTGATTACTTCGATATAAATCAGCATTAACACTCAGCAACAAACTGCAATTATACAAAATTGATATGATACTTATCTGGACTTATGGAATTCGATAGTGTGCCTGTATCAAGCAGACAAATATAGACATAATTTGAAGCTTTTAAAATAAAGAACTTTCTATCCGCTGTGCTATGGATTAGCAATGAAACCCTATACAAAAACTTACACATTACATATGTACGAGACAAGCACTTTACCAAATCATACAATGACCGACTGTAACCTTACCCAAATGACTTGGCAAACAAACTTCCTAACGACAAAGGCTATGTACGAAGTCTCAAGAGCCAAATCAAATAATTTAACGAAAAGCTAACAACTAACAACATCAGACTAAAGCAATAGAAAAAAAACATGCTATCGAGCGTCTCCCTTGCAAATGTCAATATTTCACACGTCCGAACTTCCGATAGATTCCACAGAGAGTCTGTTGCAGTTACATTATATTAATTAAAAAAAATTCTTACGCGTGTTTTAGTTAAGTTTAAATGACAGTCTCGTTCATCATGAAGGCATAGCCGAACGACGAAAAAATACTTTTTTAAATTTTACTAGAGCAGAGGAAAAGCGAGCATTCACACAGACAAATATCCCAAAGACGATTAACTATGAAATAAAATATTGTTTATGGGTAGCATAGAGATTCGTGCAACTATAAAACTGGTTCATTGAAAACTATGTATAATCCATGTAGCAAAACTTGGAGAAGAAGCTCAAAAGATCAGAAATAAAGACAATAGATTGTTCAAAGAACATCATACATGGAAAATATAGAGGAACAAAAGAAACACAGATTTACTTGAGTCGCTCAAAAGCCATGCTGATTAACTCCATAAATTTGGAGTATATAGAAAAATGACACGTATATAGAAGCACTGTTTGTTTTTAAATTTACTATTTATAATATAGAATTTGCAGTTATTCATGATAAATAAATGTATGAAAGTAAGATTTCTTCTTTTACATGTTGTGATAATATGAAATTGATGAATGTATAGAAAGTGGAGTTGATTAGCTTGGCTTCGTTTAATAAGTTCGTTCGATAAAGATATGTTAAATTTAATAACGTTACCAGCGGATTACTTGACCGAATCAGATACTGAAACGGAATCTGAAATTGCCATACCATCGTCAGATATTGAAGTATAAGGTAATTTAATAGCATTCTAATGGTAATTCTAATAATAGTTTATTTAAATCTCTTATATTAGAGAAAAGAATCAAGTTCTTGCGATTTTAAGAGCCCTTGATCATTCAAAATTTATTGGGAACGACCTGGCATATTAAAATTAGGATAAATCTCAACTTTTGTTAACCATAATTCTTTAACTATTGTATTCTGAGAGTATGTTTATATGATATGAGTCTAATTTCATCTAAATCTTCAAAATTTCAAACAAACACACCAAAGGATCGAGAAAATAAAATTAAAATAAATAATTAAGTTTTTTCGTACGTGGTCTAGTCTAAGAGCAATGTATTTTCTGCTAGTAATAGCTTTAAATATAACGAATGACATAAAGGACCGACGCGTCAGGTCTTTGATTGCCAATTTCCACGTAAACGGTACGAATTTTATGCAAAGTTATTCAAGAAGGCGAGATGCTTATCTGCCATAAAAATAAATTTCTGCATTTCGTGGAAATCCGTTGCGACTCCACCCAGTGCGGAGCGGAAGTGTATCCGCGAGCGAAACAACGATGTGGGTCTTATGTTCGATTAACTGTATCGAAATTTGCATAATTCCCGCGATTACCTGATGCTGTTATATCCCGTAAAACGCTACGTTGTTCTGTTCATCGCCAAATTATTTGAGTAAGACAGAGATTGATTCGTGCATCGAACAAAAACTCGAACCATTCGAAAGATCGTTTAAAAGTTCTTAGAACTTATAACACATATTAGGTTGTTGGATACGGATGAAATGAGCAAATAAATTTGATAAAACTTTCAATTTTTATAATTTACAGAAGATAATACATACTTACTCGTCAATAACATCTTTGTCTTTACGTACGAGAAAGCATTTGTCCAAATTTGTCCAATGTCCTGTGTTACGACCGTTCGCGGAGAGACGCGATCGCGAGGAAGCACGTCAACGGGAGTCGTAAATTCCCGTTACGATTTAACAATCGACGCCACGAACCGATCGATCCCCTTATTTCAGTTACGATAATAGGGGTGGTTTGGTTGATGAATAAAACTGTAATCTACAGTTTTATAATATTTATATTTTTTAACAACTTGTTACACTAGAGGTTCCGTCGTTGCGGAAGAGATAATTGATACAGTTAATGAAGACTGATACACTTGATAGATGAGTAGTAAGAATAAAGAGTGAGGACTACGCGAAGTTTAAAGGAGCAGCCGTGTTGACTGAACGACGTTTTGCAGAACAGTGATGACCCGTCTCGTTCACTTATGGTGGAAAGCTCGGTATGGGTGTCCCTTTTTAATGGGAAATACCTGCAGTTTTTAATGAACAAACACCCGCTTTCTCCGTAAGTGTAAGAGCGTGCAATAAACCCAAGGACTGTTTTAAGGACCATCCATAAACCGAAAATACTTATGAAAATAGAAATTAAGCTAAAAAGATTCGGTTTATGGTGGTTCCTTGGGTTTATTGAGGGTCAGTCTAACGGTATGTAGGCCTCGGCGGTCAGACCATGAGGGACGTCGCACGGACCGTCTTACGCGACGTAACATCCTGTGTAATTTCATTACTAATTGTAAGACTTTTTTGAACGAAAATGTTATTCAAAGTATTTATGTCAAAATGGATTTTTTGATTTCGTGTGAAAGGCGTCTACTAATTATTAGTTTCCACTTTTTAAACATTTTTTACAACATTTTTTAACTAAAACATTTAATTCCTCATTATTGAAAACTCCTTTTAGTAGAACACATGGTTCATTTCCATCATTTGTATTCCCGGATATAATTTTTTCATTTCTCCGTTTCCCTTTCAATATAAAAACCACAATCATCCAATTGAATATATTGCTTCATCATATGTACAACATTTTATCTTTGTTAATACAAATATTGCATCCTACTTATGCCTTTTATCTATACAAATATTATAGATAATTTGTAATAAGCATCGCATGTCGTTTTAATTGCATAATAAACAAAAAAACTAAAGAACTCGAATTTGATTTTGATCCGTTATTCGTTTTGATACTTATGTAACTTTTGTTTTATATAAAAATAATTAAATTTTTAGGTAACATTTTCTCCGTTTTCCAGTAAAGTAAATAAATCAACAAAAATCAACTCGGAATCAATGAAAATCAAATCACATTTGAAATATACTATAAATTCATAATCAATTAATATTTGTAGTAACAGTATACGTAATATCCGTAAACCTTTCTTCTTTTAAATACGATCACCTGTATCTTTCTTTCTCTTTTAATAAATCCAATTTAAATACTTCATCTGCTTCCTTATTGCTGCAAATCCTTTAATTAACAAAAACACCTATAATGTTGCATTTGATTAGTTTCAAACTTTGAATTGTACGATAAATAATAGTTGGCAGCACATTTAGTTAATAAAATCTGAAATATTTTATGCGTTTGTGATATCAACCAATTGATATGCAAAAACGTAACATGTACTTACGCATAGACTGAAAGGCGCAACATTATAGTCGGCAATTTGAACGCAAACTGCTCGATCCACTGTATAATTTCGTCAATGAAATCAATGCGATAGCGATCACAACCTTGCCAAACCATCATTTCTATCGGGATGTGTGGCTGTACATTAATTTACCGTTGGCCAAGATCCATGTAGTGGTATGAAACCAAAGATCACCTGCTCCTAATTTTTTTAACGTTGTATTACTCTGCCTGGCCACATTGCAACTGTAATTGCAACTGTAAAAATCATCGTTACCGCTCACGGCCCTTCGAAATTTCAGAACGCGAGAATCCGTGATCCCTTGGTCCAAGACGCATTCCTAATCAACACAAGCATATTTTTTCGATCATTATAAATGAGAACAAATAGTTATGAATTGTATCTATTTTAATACTACTAAATATTACTGATATTTCTCTACAGTTTTTATGCAACAATTAGTGCTACAGTACGAATTTTAACTCTTTATCGTATTTCAATATAGGTGCCGTGTTAGTCAAAAATAATTTTTGTTAAATGGTCACTAATGTTTCAAAAACTAGGATTAAACAGAAGAACCATAATATTCACCGAAACAGAGAAAATGTCCTAATAGATAAAAATAAATACAAATATCACTACTTTCTGAAATACAAGACGTTTTTAACCATAAACTTGTAACAGCACAAGAAACACTATTGAAAGTTTAAATGTATGAAAAGGTTAAAAGCTGAGAAAAGATATAGTTTTAGTAATACATGACTATTACAACACATTGTATCATTCTGTTATACACGAAAAAATAAATTAGCACATGTTTCAAAACTGAAAGAAGTCACGTTTCTTGACATGCAGAAATTTTATGATAATAGGCTAATATCAAAAATTATTATTCTACATTTTCGATGTATGTTGCTCGGAGAATCACCCCCATTCAACCTGTACCGCTGAACAAAGTACCCAAGTAAGAAGAAATCTGTTCAATCGTTGACTTCTCAAGTGTATGTATATCTGATGAAACTTCATCATCGATTTTTTCCAAAATGATATCTGATGTCAAAAATTGTTACTTTATGTTTTCGACTTACTTTATCATGGGCAATCACTCCCTTTCGACTTGTACCATGGCTTTCGGTACACCCTATATGTATAATACAATAAAATAGCGAAAAGAAAATATTATTAAGAAAATCATAAGAAACATCTATCATCGTCATTCCTCTAATGAACGCAGAATGCGAAGTATAATATATGCGTGTGATTACGAATCGATGGCACACAATAGAACTTTTATGATATTCTGGTAACAGCGAATATATTAATAATTACTGCTACGAGTTTCTCAATAGCACTGCCATTGTTTTTTTTTCTTTTTATTTAATATTTCACATTCACAATTTTTCCAATTTGGACATTTGGTAGAATTTTTTAGCTATATAATTATCATATGGGTGGCTACCCCAGCAGAGTACCATCTTCCTATTTACTAGGTTATATCCTTTATGAGATCTGTTGGGTGTTTCCTTTTTAGTCTTCTTTCTATGCTTGATGTGTTGATCGTTTCCGCTGCCAGCCGGTTCGGGTGCGTTGCTATTCTTTCTCTGTACCTTCTTGCACATCTGCTAATCTCCTCCTTGACCGCTGGTATTCCCAGGTCTTTCCGAATATCCTTGTTTCTAACATACCATGGGGTGTTTACTATCGTTCTAAGAATTTTAGCTTGCATTGTCTCTATTTTGCCTATATGGCTCTTTGCTGGTATTCCGTACGTCCAGATTGGTTTTATGATTGTTTTGTATATTTTTAATTTGTTTTCTATGCTCAATTTGGATTTTCGACTTGTTAGTCAATGCATTTGTCTCCTTGCTGTTTACATTTTGTCTATTATTGATTTGATATGCTGTTTCCATGTGAGTTGTGTATCTATATGGAGTCTTAGGTATTTGACTTGCCTTGTTTGTATTATGTGCGTGACGTTCAGAAAGATGTTTTGTGGTATCTGTTTTCGCAGTGTGACTGTAATATGGTTGCATTTTTTGGGGTTTGCTTTAATTTGTTTAACTTTTAGCCACTTTTCTGCTTTTGTTATATGTTTTTGTAGTAATGTGACTGCTGTTACAGGGTTAGTGTGCCTGACTAGTACAGATGTGTCGTCCGCGAATGTCAGTATTTTGCTATTAGTCGTTGTTGGTATGTTGGTCGCGTATAGTGTGTATAGTATTAGTCCTAAGACGCTTCCTTGCGGAACCCCTGCCTCGATGTCTTTTACTTAGGAGCATGCGCGCTTGATTTTTATTACGAAGGTTCTGCTGCTTAAGTATGATTTTATTAATTGGTATATTTGCTCCGGGAATTGTTTCCTGATTGTTTGTAGTAGGCTTTCGTGGTTTATTTTGTCAAATGCTTTCTCTATGTTCATAAAGAGGGCTGTACAGTATTGTTTGTTTTCTAGTGCTAGTATTATTTCGTTGACGAGCCTGTGCATTTGCTCTATAGCGGAGTGTTTGTTTATGAATCCGAATTGGTGATCTGGTATTAATTTTTCCTTCTCTATTATTGGTTTTAGTCGGGCGTATATTATTTTTTCTAGTATTTTGGAGAACACGGGAATTAGCGATATTGGTCTGTAAGATGCTGTTTGGTGTAGGTCTTTGCCTGGTTTAGGTAACATTATGATTTGTGCTAGTTTCCATAGTTTAGGATAGTATTAGATTCTTAATATTGCATTGTAGATTATAGTCATTAGTCGTATCGCTTTTGGAGGAAGGTTTTTCAAGATTTTACCATTGATTAGGTCGAATCCTGGTGCTTTATTGTTTTTTGTTTTTTCAATTATGTTTCTAATTTCTTGTGCTGTTGTTTTAAGTATGGCGTATTGCTTGTCAGTTGCGGTACTAGTGGTTAGTGCATCCTCGTCCGTATGACAATTGAGGTTGCTGATATTGATATTATGTGGTGTAAACGTGTTGCATAGGTGGTTGGAAAATTCTTGTTCTTGCTTGTTCTTCGTTGCTTCTTGCCCATGTGTTGTCTGCTTTTCTGATTGCTGGGACTAGTTTTATTGCCTTTTTTATATTTTTTGTGGCTTTCCATAGTGAGTAATTGTAGTTCTCGTGTGCAGACAGTGACTCTATGAACTTTGTGAACTCGTTGTTGTTGTCTTCTTTTATTTTGTTTTTTATTTCCTTTTGCAAGTTTGTTTAGGTGTTTTTTGTTTTCTTTCGTTCTATGTTTTTGCCATTTTGCTTTCGCTTTTCTTTTTTCTCTAATTTTTTCGAGGATATCTGGCAGTATTATTTTTGTTTGCCTGTTGGATGATTCAGGTATAGTGGTTGCCCTTGCTGCTTCTTGAATAGTTTCTGTAAATGTTGTTACTGCTTGTTCGATGTGTTCAGGTGTTTTCAATGGGATGTTGCAGTTGATTTTGCTCTCGATTATTTCTTTAAATATTTTCCATTTGGTGGTTTTATTGCATAGTGTCTCTGAGTTGTTGTAAAATATTGATTTGTTTCTGTATGTAATTATAATGGGTGTATGATCGGAGCTAAGCTCGAGGCTGGGTGCTATATTTATTTTATTTGTGTTTAGTCCCTTTGTAACTGCAAAATCAAGTAGGTCAGCTATTTTGCTCAGGTCTGTTAGCTAGTATGTCGGTCTTCCTGTGGATAATAAATTGAGGTTATTGGTTCTAATGTATTTTTCCAGGATGCTACCTCGAGGTGTAGTGATTCTTGATCCCCATAGTGTGTGCTTTGAGTTGTAGTCTCCCGCTGCGATATACTTGTCGCCTAATTGTTGAAAATACTCTTCCCACATTTGTGCTGTAATTTTGTGTCGCGGTGGTACATATACTGCTGACAACTGTAAATGGTTGCTGCTAGTTTGTACAGTAACGGTGGTTGCTTGTATATATTCCTTACTAACTTAGCTGTGTAAGTAGTGTTTAATGTCGTTTCTTATTATTACTGCGGTCCCTCCGTGTGCTTTTCCTGAGGTTTGCTTGGTATCATATATGGTGTAGTACGGTATTTTTATGTAACTTCTTATAGTGAAGCGTGTTTCTGATACGAGTAGTATGTCGATTTTATTGTTATACAAGAATGTTTTAGTTTCTAGGGCCCTTTGTTGTAGGCCGTTAGTTAGTTAGTTTGTAGTTCCAGGCTGCTATTTTAAGCATGTCCATTTTTATTTTTTGCCTAGCGTATTTGGACGTAATTGCAGCATGACTGTGATTTGTTGCGTTTGCTGTCTGAGGACTGCGTTTTGTTCGCTTATCATTTTTGTTAGCATTTCAGTGTTTTTGATGGATTGCTTTAGTAGTTCTTTGATTTCTGTAGCGTCGTTGATGTTATTGTTCTGGTTTTGGTTGTCTAAGGGTGTTGTTTGTTTGGTTACTTGCGCGTAGATTCGGCTACCAAAGGTGTTGGTATTATTGTAGTTGATATTCACTACATGCTGTACGTTTGTTGATGTCTCAGTTTCTGCGCTGTCCTGTTGTGTGTGATAGTTATTGTATGTCCTGTTTCAAAGCGGCGGAGACGGTTTACGTTGAAGTTGTTTTCTGATTGTACAGCCTTTGTTGCTAGCTGGGTGGTTTCCACTGCAATTGTAGCACTTTACATCGTTTATTTTTCCCGTGTATGGGCAGTTCATTGTTAGATGCTTTTCTGCGCATTTGACACACGCCGGGTTTCTGTTGCAGTAGTTTTTTGTATGTCCGTATTGTTGACACCGCATACATTGCGGTATGTCTCTTTTATGTCTGGGTGATTCAACTGTAATCATTGTGTTTAGAACGTTTTTAATTTCGAAAATTTCCTTGTTGTTATTTTTAGGTTCAAGTTCTATTAGAAATAGCGGTAATGGTTGTTTAATATCATATCTGGTTATATTATTTATTGCTCTTACCTGGTCTCCGATTTTGGCTAGTTACTCACATATGTTACTTGTATTTGTCTTTGGGTGTAACCCTCTGATTACTGCTTTGTAACTTTTATCAGTTTTAAGCTGGTAAGTATGGCACCCGGCATTTATGGTACACCTTTAGCACTTTCACCACTTTTCTGTAAGTTTCTGAGGTGTTGGTTTGCACTTTCACCTGGTCCAGTTTTAGTTGTTTAATGGTGTAATTTTCTTTACCTGCCGTGATGTTTAGCAGTTCGATAAAGGGGTCTATTATCTGAGCATCTATGTAGATTGGTGGTGGTTTGGCGATGTGTGTTTTTGGTTTTTCAGTTGGGTCTAGATCCTTCTCTTGTGACAGTGCGCTGAAGGAGTTTTGGAGAGGAATTTCTTGGAGCCATTGCTGCCTTTCTGTTTCTATAGCCCTCCCAACTCTTGTAATTGCTGTAATTTTTCGTTTTTGCTGGGAGTTACAACCTTCCAGCTTTCTTTCTGGTGGATAGATCGTTGTCGATGTTATTCTTCCCGTCATTCCCCTGCGTATTTTCCATTTCTACTTCCCTTACAACTGAGCAATCATGATCCTCGTTTGTTGATTTATTTGGGCTTGTTATATCTACCTCTCTGTTTATAACATATGTTTCGCCATTATTTAATGTTTTAATTGGTGGTATTTGCTTCATATTAGCGATTGGCTCAGTCTTGAGTCACTTTGTTTTCCCCGCTTGTCGCACTTACGGAAGCACTGATTCACGCGTCCGCATAGCTCGACTGCTCGGGTAAAACTGATTTTCTTGAATTGAGTCAACTCCGGATCCTCTAATATTACTTCAAACTTAGTCCTCACTATGATCTACGTGATATTACATTAATCTACTCTCTATTAATACGACTCTTCTATCAAGTATACACCTATTAATTATTTATATCCATTATATCTTCCGACACGACGGAACCTCAAGTGTAGTAAGTTGTTGAAAATATACATATTATAGAACTGTAGACTACAGTTTTATTCCACGATAAACACCCCTATTATCCCACAAGAAATAAGGGGATCGACCTATTCGTGGTGTCGATTGTTATAATCGTAACGGGAATTTGCGACTGCCGTTGACGCGCTTCAGCGCGATCGCGTCTCCACGCGACTGGACGAAAATACACATTATATGTGTAAACTCCCTAGAGTTCACGTGCGATAGGGACTTTCTCTGTTTACAGATAGCACGACTTTCTTTGTTTGACGGACAGAGCGACTTTCTTTTGTTTTATGATAACCATTTTGAGAGACACTCATTTCCCAAACGGACGGACAGAGAGCAGCATCAGAGATAGACAAGATCACAGAATAATTATTTAAAACATTGAAGATTGACGGAGAAATATCGGTAGCTCAGGACGTTGAAAATCGATTCTCGATTTTCAGGTAGAAATTGCACAGAACTTATTTATTGTTTACTGTTATAGATTGGTATTAATTGTTGTTTACTCCTGTATTTCATTTAAGTATTTTTACAATAAACTCGATTTTCAGATTTCAGAATCGATCACCTGAATTATCCCGAGATTTACGACATTACATATGTATACACCACCATAAGCTAAATTCATAATATAAATAAATTCATAATATAAGTGAAATCAAGAAGCTTTTGTGCGTCAAAATAAAATGAAAACTATGAATAACAAACTGATGATCTATATGGCGCATAATATAAAAATTGAAGGACACGGCATATAAGATCTATGCAGGAATACTGGACGAATGGCTGAAGAAGGAGGTCGAAGACAAGTTGGGAGAGAATCAATTCGGGTTCAGGAAAGGGAGAGGAGTGATGGATGCAGTGTATGTGATGAATCATGTTATAGATAAGCAATTGAGTGGAGAAAAAGGGAAGCTTTATACATGCTTTGCTGATTTAAATGCAGCATTTCATAAAGTTAATAGGGAAAAGCTAATGGAGAAGATGAGAAGAATGGGAGTAAACGAGACACTAGTCAGAAGGATAAAAGAGTTGTACGAGGAAACAAGGAATGTGGTAAGGACTAGGAGTACATCTCAAGAGAGTTCTGGACAGTGAGGGGAGTAAGGCAAGGGTGTCCGCTGAGTCCGACGTTATTTAATGTCTATGTGGCAGGGCTGGAAGAGGAGCTAAGGAAAGGACAAGTAGGAGGCATAGTGATAGGGGACAGGAAGGTGTGGTCACTATCATATGCAGATGACATCGTACTGATGGCGGACAGGGAAGAGGAGTTAAAAGGAATGCTGAAGAGGTTCAAGACATTCTTAAGAGAAGTGGAATTGGAGTTAAGTACAGAGAAGACGAAAATAGTAGTCTTTGAAAAAAGAAGGAACAACAGGAGACAAAGAGAATGGAGATGGGGTGATCAAGAAATTGAGATACATAGGATACATACTGCAGAAAAATGGAAGCGACGAAAAACATGTACAAGACAGGAAATAGAGGGCTACAATAGCGATGATGAAGACATGGAGAGTAGGAGAAAGGATTTTCAAAGGTGACTACAGGAGGAGAATGAGGATGTTTGGTGCATTGGTAGAGAGCGTGGCGTTGTTTGGAGCCGAGGTGTGGGGATGGAACGGAGAAGAAAGACTAGATAGTATAAAAAGGAGGTACGTAAAGTGGATCCTAGGCTTAGACTTAACAACACCAAACTACATCCAGAGGAGTGCAAGATAGAGGAAATAGGGGAAAAGGCACTGGGAAGGGCAGCAAGGTATGAGGAGAAAGCGTCAGAGTCGAAGAAGGAATTGGTAAAGGAGTGTATAAAAGAGAGAGAAAGAAATTGGGGAAAGGGTCAAGAAGGGAAAAGAGCAAGAAAAAGAAAGAAGAGGATAGAGGAGGCGAGAGAGAGGAGGACGTAAATGGATGTAGAAGTGGGACAAGAAAGGATGACAGCATATCAAATAGTAGAAGAAAGAGGGAAGAGGGAAACAGAGGAAAGGGAGAAAAGAATAAGGGAATCGACGTACAAGAAATACTACAAAGATATAGCAAAAGAAGGCCTACCAATGTATCTAGAAGAAAAAATGAAAGGGAAGGACAGAAGTATACTAGCCAGGTTTAGATGCGGTAACGAAACCAGAGCTAGGGAATACTGGAAAGAGGAGGAAGAAAGAGGATGCAGATTGTGCAGTAAAGGAGAGGAGGACTTAAAACACATATTGAAGGAATGCGAGATAACAGGAGTAAGGAACATGAAAGAGAAACTAAGCGAGACAGGAGAAGGGTTGGCAAACCTTAAAGCAATAATAGAGAGGAGAAGAGTAAGGGAAGAAGGGGAGGAATGACAGAAAGGGAACAAACCAAAGAAATGAGCCAAAGACAGAAAGGGGCAGTTAATATCAGTCATAAGTGAGAACAAGGTGCAATTGTTAGAATAAGAGAAATCAGTATATATGTAATGTATGTAATTGTAATATATATGTAAATATTAGTGATGTAAAACCGGAGGTAGTCCAAAGACGAAAGGTAATGGACTAAGAATAAATAATAATAATAATAATATCAAAATTGAATAGGAGGATGTACTAAGATTCTCATATAAGATATAATGGTCTCTACATATACCCACGTATAACCGTGTTTTATATTTCTTTATTTTATTATTTTATTTTCACTTAGTCCGTGGCTTTCGGCTTTGGACGAGTTTCCGGTTTTACATCTCGTTTACCTATCACGCTTTTTACATCTCTCAGTTTTATGGCGTTATCACCTTATTGCCTCCTCTCTTATATCTATCTAAACTCCTTTCCTTGTCTATATCTATCTAAACTCTTTTCTTATATATATCTACCTTCCCTCTTATCCACTGTGTTATATTGCACTCTGTTATATAATCTATCTTTAAAACTATGGCAACTTTTGGGCTTTTGCCTCTTTGCTGTGCTTCCTTATTGTCGTTCCTCTCCGTCTTCTATTGCCCTTCTCTTCTCCATTATTCTTTTCAATTTCATTAGTCCTTCTCCAGTCTCGTTTAGTATTTTCTCTGTGTCCTTTGGTCCTCCCGTTATTTCGCATTCTTCTATTACGTGTCTCAGGTATTCTTCTCTCCTTTTACATAGCCTACAACTTTTTTCTCCCTCCTCTTTCCAGTATTCCCTTGCTTTGGTCTCGTTTCCATATTTGAATCTTGCTAATATTTTTCTGTCCTCCCACTTCATCTTCCCTTCTAAGTATTCTAGTAACTCTCCTTTATAATCGTGTCTTATATTTGATTACTTTTTTATATAGTAATACATATTGTTTTCACATAATATTTTTCAAGGGATGAACAGAAAAGGACTTATATTAAGAGATATTTTTCTAACTTGAAAGAATTTAACTAGAGCGGAGCGAAACAAGTTACAGGGGAATTCTATATACAACATAACTGTATAACAAATGTGAGAATTAAATCGAAAACTTATCGTAATTCTTCGTGTTACCTGAAGAGTTTGTAATTAAGCAGTAACTCATTTAATAGGTTGAATGTGCTTGCAATGAAATGACAATATGGATATACAAATGTGTCCGTTTTATCTGTATGCAATTAAATATCTTGAAAAATATATAAAATACGACAAAATGGTTCAGATAATAGCTGTAGGACATCGGGAAGGGGGGGAGGGGGTAATAATGCTGTTATTTGTATGACTTTGAAATGGTACTGAAACATCCTATAAATACAAGGTTCAAATTTTCAAGCGGATGTCTACATTTTTTATTACATATTTTTTATCAAGCATTGATTATAGAAGGTAGACATTTTTAAAACACTACGTAAATTTGTATTTTGAATAAAACACATTCGAAATATAAAGCATTTTTTAACAAAATCGTCGCATTAGCGTCATCCAATGTATTGGGTTGGCAACTAAGTGATTGCAGATTTTGTCAATACCACCTCATGAAAAAATCCGCATTCACTTAGTTGCCAATCCAATATATCGAGGTTCCTCAATCGGACTTTGCGTTGATCACGGTGACATCAAAAAGTGTCGACTTTGTGTGTGATAAGATAGACACACGGTATGTCTTTTTTCTTCTCCTCATTTCATACAAAATTCAAAAATTATTCTCTGCCAACCTTTTCTATGTTAATGTGTTATTTAATTGCATCAAATCAATTAGTTTTATAATAAGTTATTACTTTGACATTTACAGCATTATAATGTATATATTTCCGGAATTAGCATACTATTGCATATACTTTAGGTATCATAGTTGAATTACTATAGTTGATAGTTGATACTATATAGTATCATTCCTCCAGACGAATATGGACATATCCTGCATTAGAAAAAGTACAAAGTAGGCAGCATCGGAAAAATAATCTAATTACGTAAATGCTAAATGCAACGATCTTTGTAAAAAATATTCATCTTAATGACAAGAAATACATATATTTATGGCAAAATAATATTTGTATTCAAACTATTATGAAAATGGTAATTTAAATTATTTATATTTTTACCACTTCCAAGTGATTGCGTTTCAAAAATTAAATAATCGTTACTAATACTAAATATTTGCTGTTGCATTAAGTAGCGGAATGAAAAAGGAAGTGCACACGCTAAAGGAAATTTAATCCAATATTTAGTAAAATATGAAGTACTATTTTGCATGTTAAAAAGCAATTAAATTATTGTTTTAAGAAAGTGAAATAACCATTTTACAAATCTCTGTAAATTATTTTAGTTACATTCATGATAGATAGAAGGAAGACAGTTACAATTTATTTATAATGATAACATTTCTTTGTAACTTATGCAACAAACTATTATACAAAGCATGCTTGTCGACTAGATAACATGTAATGAAAAAAACACATAAATGACTAAAGCAATCTGTCTCCCAATAAATTTTACAGTTAGCAAGGCTTTTTTGTTATATTACAGAAAACGAATTGAAATTAACAAAGAAGGAAATATTAATTGCTTCGTATATCGAGTTTTACAATTTGATGATAATCAAGAAAAAGGTCGTTAGTATCAAAACGATGCTGTAACCGAAAGAAGCTCGACGAACGAGAAAAATAGCGAGGATGGGAGAGAAGAGAATAAGGAGAGAAAGGTTGAAAGAAGAGCCACAGAGACCGATGGTAAGAGGAAGAAGAGCAGTTGTAGAAAGTTCGAGGTAAAGTTTCTACAGAGACCGAAGCGTCAGACTCGTAATAAGAGCTGGCAGAAGTTAACTGAACCGTGAAGCCGCGCCTGAAGAGGGCCATGTAGCTGAGAGTTCTAGGAACATCGTGTCCTCTCCGAGAAGTTCATGCTCGGCTCCTTTGTATTGCATTTCTTTTCCTTTCTCTCTGGATTATACTTCTTTCCTCCTTTCCTTTTTCTCTTTTTCAATGCCAATCTCTCTTGACTTTCCTCATTTCACCATCTGTCTCTAGTCCTTTTTATAACCTGGTCCTTCCGTTCGAATGGCATTAGATAATTACAATATTTATTGTGGCATGACATATCAGTATCAATTCACGAAACATTCAACACTGAGTGTATGTGTATTC
The DNA here is from genome assembly GCA_963556215.1 of Bombus vestalis. Lineage (NCBI taxonomy): Eukaryota > Metazoa > Arthropoda > Insecta > Hymenoptera > Apidae > Bombus > Bombus vestalis. The sequence continues at coordinate 5,082,879 of OY744577.1, read as the reverse complement.
CTTTTTTAGGTAACATATATAAATAAAAAAATAAAAGGAATGGTTTCTATTTAAAAATATACTAAGGAGAAAAAAATAATTTTCTTAATCAGGTTAATAATGTACAGATAAATCTGTATATGATGAGCACGAGTGGTAATCAAGTAATAAAATATCACTCAAACGAATTCATATTACTGAAAATAAAAACTTTGAACTTTTTGAGTGAAGAAATTTTTAATGAATCCGGAGAAGGTAATTCTCTAGTGATCATGAGGTAAAAATGGAAGAATACTTGACTCAAATCATGAATCCGAGATTTATCTAATCAAATAAAACTTTGACACTAAATTAATACGAGTTCGAAAGGATCTTATTTTAAGTAATAAGAATAACATTTATACATAATATCATTACATTCAATTACTTAACGATACATGATTAAGTATATTATTTTCTCTATCGTAGTCCATTTTTAAGTAAAAATCATCTTTTTCAAGCTTTTTACTTTATGCATTTTATTTTTTTTTTTTTTTTTTAGTCTTTAATTACTCTTTAGTCCTTAATTGTCATTCAACCATATACATAGAACCTCATTGTATCGATTTGTTGATTGTATTGATAGAAACATTTTTTCAAATTTCACCTCAACTAACCAAACAATAGTTCCAAAAAAGAGTATTTTTAATTATATTATATCGTCACTGGAAATGAGCGTATGTTCCAAATTTCAGTTTTCTAGCTGTTCGAACAACGAGTAAAATTTCTCCCATAAAATTCCACCCAGCAGACAAACAAATAGGAAAAGAAGCTAAATAAAAACCATTAGTAAAAAAAGAATTTTTAATACACCTATGTTAACGATTTTGAACGCTATTTGCCCTATTATTTGTGTGCGAATGCGTGCGTGCATGCGCGCGCGCGTGCGTGTGTGTGTGTGTGATCTCAGATTTTGTTATTAAATAGGTTTGAGATTTAATATTTAATTCATTCACACAGAGTAGTTTTGTATGCTCTGCATTTCATCACTTTGTACAGCCATTACACACACCGGATACTCAAATAAAAAAAAAAAAAAACGTGGCAAACGGCGGAAAAACAGAAGAGCATCGCAAGTAGTCGTACCAACTTTGCATGTAGGAACTAGTGATCATCTTTTTTTTTTATACGTGGAGAAATCCTCATGGACACTTGCCGCTGCGAGGTCGCAACAGCCGAGTAGTGTCGGACTCTTACCGACTAAAACTCCACGGTAATCATCCCGACGTCCAACAGAAGTGACCCCGGGATCTCTTGCGAAAAAATACCAGGGAGCACTCCTCGTCGTCTTCTCCCTACTGTTGGTTAAGGGAGACGTCCTTGTCTAAGTTGGCCGTTAGGAGGGACCACACTCCCTAACGCAACATTCCCTGGTCTGACGCTCCTAGGTCGGTGGCGATGCCGCGCCCCTGCGGCGTACGGAATTTCCCCGGTGCGACGTTCTACATGGATCGCGCGTTCTTACCCTCTTTCTTTCCGCTCGCTCCTTCACCAGCATCACTTTCTTGCAGTAGGAGCAAACGGCAATGAACTCCTGACGCCCCCTGAGCATGGCCTCGACGACCGCTTCGGGAGCTAATCTCTCGCCGATGTCGAGCCATAATACGCGCCGCGGTTCTACCCACGCTGGACAAAATTGCAGCGTGTGTTGCGCCGTGTCTTCCTCTTCCTTGCAGTGGTGACAGATGGATGTCACCTCCCGCCGAATCCTTAGCAGATACTCGCCGAACACTCCATGGCCAGTGAGCACCTGCGTCATCCTAAAGGTCAGCGGGATTCCGCCTTGGTCTCTCCAGCCTTCCCAGTTGGGAAGCACGGCGCGAACGGCTCAGTGAGGCTACGCAGCCTCCCCCTCGACCAGCTGAGAGCGCCACCGCTCGCAGATCTCCCGCTCCGCCTCCTCCCGGACGCTTGGGGCCGACCAACCGTCAGACGTCATACGCCCGTCCAAGCGCAGGACCCTCAGGTGCTTGTACACCCGTCGGAGCGCAAGGGCCCGCAGCTCGAACGGGGGGGGGGACGCCCCCAGCGCGGTCGCCGACGCATAGGATATGATCCTGTATCCCTTTACTATGCGGATGGGGGTCGTCCTCTGCAATCTTCTCAGCAAGATTAGGCTGCGGCGACTCGCCATCAGGTCTTCGGCCCATACGGGAGCCCCGTAGAGGACTCGGGACCGAACCACTCCCTCGTAGAATCGGCGAACGCCCACTCCTGCTCCACCGATGTTCGGTAGCAGGCCGCATAAGGCGTTAGCTGCGGCTGTCACCCTCGGGACCAGGAGCTCGAAGTGCGGTCTGAACGTCCATTGGCTGTCAATGGTGAGACCCAGGTATCTCATCTGGCGTCTCACCAGGACCTCTTCCCCGTTGATGGTCACAGACAGTCCAGGGGGAGGGGCTCCTCTACGGCAACGGTCGAAGAACCCCACGGCCTCGGATTTGGCTGGCGACACGCTCAAGCCGAGCCTCTGGATGGCGTGTACCGCGCATGCCACGGCAGCCTTCGTGAGGTTCACGGTCTCGCTCCATCAACGTCCCCCAGCAAGGACCAAGGTGTCGTCGGCATAGCATACCAAGCCTGTGCCAACTAGTGATCATACGAACCTGACATTTATCTCAACAGATTTGAGGACGGAATTGGAAGTATTGAAATTTTTAATTCATTTTTAGTTTGTGCTGAAAGAAGTAATTTGAAACTTTCGTAATAAAAAGTCGATAATATTTTTTAGAACTAACATAAATAAAATATTGTTTCTTTAAATAAACATATTTCTCTTAGTTATGAAAAGAAAATAGTATCTATACTCTTGTTAATCTTTGGAACTTGTTTCTTCGTTTAGTATAGCGGATAGTATAGCGGATAGTATAAACGGATTTGCATAACATGATATTTTTTCGCAACCTAATTAGTATGTTCTACAAATCTGCATATATTTTATTGCTTTATTCACAATCTAATTCAAAGCTTCCAAAATTTCAGCATTTAAATATTCTAAATGAATGTTTAATTGTAAAAAATCTTAACGATAAAATATATAATGCTAGAGATCATTGAAGACAATGCAAATATAAAATATAAAATTGCATAAAAGAATGGTTTCACAAATAAAATTATCGAGTCACCTAAGAAACTACGAATCTGTGGTGGCGACAAAAATATAGACGTACGTAGTTTAAGGATGTTATTCGTTATTTGTCATTGGTATATTAATATGATTCGAATTTTGTTACCCACTCTTCGATTTTCTTATTTATAAACACAAATATTTTATCTTTCTATAATATATCGTACACTACGTCACAAAATTGAAGGGTCACTAAATTTTAACTGAAACAATGCCGATATATTTAAACTACTTTAACTTTGCGAGAAAAATTGTACAACAATCTACCTGCACTCATTTTAAAACACGAAGCATCTACTTTGACACCCTTGAACTTAATTCTTTCAAAGATCTCTTTCTCGTAAAACGGAGTGGGAAACTGAAGTTACTATTTTTCCTTTCAAATTTTCCTATTCAAACGACTCTACCAAATTTAAAAAATCTTTTCGCCATTCGTTTTAAAACGACTTTATAATGGGAAGTCTCTGCTCTATAGCGACCCTTAAAAAGTTAACGTATGATATTTTTGCAATTTAATCGCACTTTACATGAAAAGTATCCCCTTAGCACTAGAACAGCCTGATAGTAGAAATATTTTTGCATAATCTGATTCGGAACGATATTTAGAACAAAATAAGCGACTTTGAAACAATTTTTCTTCGCTGCTTCATAAACAAAGTATCGATTTTTTTTTGTTGCTTTATATCTTAAAAACTATTTATCGTGCGTGAAAAAGTTACAGTAGAAAGTCGTGGTTAATAAAAGTTATCTTTGAAATGAGCCCTATTTTGTTACGATAAACACAATTGTTTAGATCGTAAATTAGTAAATAGTGCGAAAAAGTGTGTTTTCTTAATTCGTTTGTAACATTAGTTAACGTTGTCGTAGAATATCGAGGCTCTGTGATAACAAAGTACTATTATTTATTTTATTTTAGTCCATGCCTTTCGGCTTTGAATGAACTTTCGATTTACATTTCTTACATTTATTTGCTCTTTATGTATCTACCTCCCCTCTTCTCTACTCTATTGTATTGCACTCCTTAGCTTATTCTTATCTCTATCAGCAAAACTAATAACTACACTACTGCAACTTATAACTACACTTTATTGCCACTTTGGTCTTTTGCCTCCTTGCTGTGTCACCTTCTTGTCATCCACCCCCCCCCCCACGTCTTGTATTGCCCTTGCCCTTCTCTTCTCTATTATCGCTTTCAATTCTACCAGTCCTTCTCCAGTCTCATTTAGTGTTTCTCCCATGTTCTTTGCTCCTCCTGTTACCTCGCATTCCTCTAATATATGTTTCAAGTCTTCTTCTCTTATTTTGCATAATCTGCATCCTCTTTCTCCCTCCTCTTTTCAGTGTTCCCTTGCCTTAGTTTCGTTACCACATCTAAATCTTGCTAACATACTTCTTTCCTTCCATTTCATCTTCCCTTCTAAATACTTTGGTAACTCTTCTTTGGCTATGTTACTGTAATATCTATTATACTTAGATTCCCTTATCCTTTTCTTTCTCTCCTCTGTTTCTCTCTTCCTTCGTTCTTCTATGATTTGGTCTGCTGTCATCCTTTCTTGTCCATCTTCTGCTTCCACTTGTTTCTTTTTCTTGCTCTTTTCCCTTCTTGCCCCTTTCCCCAATTCCTTTCTGTCTCCTTTATGCACTCCTTTACTAATTCCTTCTTCAATTCTAAGGCTCTCTCCTCATACCTTACTGCTCTCTCCAGTGCCTTTTCTCTTATTTCCATTGTCTTGCACTCCTTTATCAAAATGTAATTCGGCGTTGTTATGTCTAGGCCTAGAATCCATTTCGCATACCTCCTTTTTATTCTGTCTAATCTTTCTTTTCCGTACCATCCCCGCACCTTCGCTCGAAACAGCGCCACACTCTCTACCAGTGCTCCAAACATCTTCAATCTCCTCTTGTATTCCAACTTAAATATCCTTTCTCCTACGCTCCATGTCTCCTTCATCGCTATTGTTGCTCTCTTCTTTCTGTCTTGGATACGATTCTCATCATTGCCATTTTTCTGCAGTATGTAAACTAAATATCTTGTTTCATCCACTTCTTCAAGTTCTTGCTCACCCCATCTCTATTTTCTTTGTCTCCTATTGTTCCTTCTTTTTTCGAAGACTATTTTAGTCTTTTCTGTGCTCAATTCCAGTTCCGCTTCCTTTAGAAATGTTTTAAATCTCTTCAACATTTCCTTTAACTCCTCTTCTCTGTCTGCCATTAACACAATGTCATCTGCATATGATAGTGACCATAACTTTCTGTCTCCTACCACTATGCTTCCTACTTGACCTTTTCTTAATTCCTCTTCCAGTCCTATCACATAGATGTTAAATAGTGTCGGGCTCAACGGGCACCTTTGTCTTACTCCCCTCACTGTCCAAAAGTCTTTCGTGTTATGGTTCCTGATCCTCACTACGTTCCTTGTTTCTTCGTATATCTGTTTTATCCTTCTGATTAACTTCTCGTTAACCCCCATTCTCCTCATCCTCTCCTCCAACTTTTTCCTGCTTACCCTATCAAACGCTGCCTTTAAATCCGCGAAGCATGCATATAGCTTCCCTCTTTCTCTGCTCAATTGTTTGTCTATTATGTGGTTCAACACCATACACTGCATCTATCACACCTCTTCCTTTTCTGAATCCGAATTGGCTCTCTCCCAGCTTGTTTTCTATCTCCACCTTCAGCTGCTCGTCCAATATTCCTGCATAAATCTTATATGCTGTGTCCATTAACGTAATTCCTCTGTAGCTTTTCAGTTTTCCCTTTTCTTCCCTCTTGTAAATCGGACATATTACGCCTGTACTAATGATACTAAAAAAAGTACTAATCATACTAAAATAGTAAATCAAGTCTCGAATCGGTCAGTTTCTTAGTTTTTGCACAATCAATTTGTACACTAGTGAAATGGAAAATATGAAATTTCCAATAAAAATGTATGAGCTTATCTCAGTTTATTCTCCGAGCCTGTACGCTTTCTGAAGGGTCTAAATTTTGATATTCAAGTGAAAAAAAAATTGTTTCATTCAAACGCTTGGCCAAAATACAGCGATAATCAGTTTTGCTTAGTTGTAAAATGAAATAATGTTCGTATTTCTTATCCTACTGCAGCGGAACTTACTTTTATCGACTTCTCGGATCGTTTCACGCAATTTAAAAGAAAAGAACGATTCTCTAGCACCAATTGTCTGCAAGACAATTCCTTTTTTCAGAAATCACAAATGCTAAACTATTAAACATTAACAGATGTGATAAGCGTTATTTTACAATTTATCGTTTATGTTGTACAGGGATTTTTCGTATTAATCGAATGCCCATAAAGAATAGAAAAACGTTTACAATGTTCTTCCATTTTCTCAGCGACCGGTCAAAGGGGTCCAGCGCAGTGGGTAAAGGCATTGAGAGTTCCATGCGTAGTTTCTGACTCAATCGCGCGAAAACCGTATCTGGCGGAAAAATGACATTAACTTGATAGACAAATTCTGTTTTTAATTCGGAGTTACTCGAAAAAGAAAACGGTTGACAATATTCATTTGGCGAGAAGTCTATGGTACATCGACTCGTCGACGATAGTCTTCACCGCCATAACGTCGGTCTGGGCCCGGTATCCCTCTGTCGACAGGTTGGTGATCCGATCGATTAAGCGTCCTTCTAGCCGGTCGACCAGTAAACCACAGTGAATCAGGGTTCATGCCGATGATGGGTGTGGTGACGTCCGGTACCACGAAGCGCCATGTGAAAGCTCGGCGAAGGGACAAATTGAGTTTCATCAGGAAGGTGCCGTACGTTGCGATGCGCTCTCCGTTGGCCAGGAACAGTCCGTACGCGTCTTTGTTCGCAGGTCCGGCTAATCTGAAGCGCGGGTACACGCATAGGTCGGCGCCGGTGTCCACGAGGAAGGAGATCCTCGACGTCCTGTCGATTATGAAGATGCGGCGGAATCCGGGGTCGTCGTTGTATGTCGCACCTACGGAAGGCCGGTCTCGTTTCCCGCGTTAGAAAGGCATGGGGGTGCGCCGTTTTGGTTCCCGGTGTTCCAATTGCAGGGAAATTGGCACTTTGTTGCGCGAGACCCGAATTTTGTATGATAGAAACACGTGTGGTTTTCTCTAGATTTCGATCGGCGGGGTCGCGAGGGGCGTCTCGGCCTTCGGAAGTCGTTGCGGTGGTCTCTTGGCCGCCGGCTATTGCTGGTCCTCAATGCCCCGAGTAACGCCTCCACTAGATCAGCTAGCTCGTCTTGCTGTGCATTACCTGAGCGATCTTGTCGTTCGTTGGTCGTTGCTTCGTGTTCCAAGGTAGCTGCGGCTATTCGTTTTGGGTATTCCGTCGTGAATCGTCCTGAGGTCAGACGGAGCTTGTGCAGGTTGTCGGCTACGCGTGTCAGGGTCGCCGCGTCCCCGCCCACCACGTCGGCTAAGGCCTGCTGCGTGATCTCTGGAAGGCGTCTCTTCCAGAGGGTCAGCACCATCGTCTCCGAGATGTCCGATGTTGCGAGGTTCCGTAGGTGGCGGAAGAACTCTGACGGTGTGCGGTCCCCGATCTCCTTGGCCTCTAGGGGCCTGTTGATCCTAACGTTGTATGACTCTGCAAACCGCTCCAAGATGTTTTTTGAGCTCCTGGTAGTCCGTCGTTGGGTCACTCAGGATATCGTCGATCTTGTCCAGTTCCTGGTCGTTTAAGCTCTCGAGGACGGCAGAGACTTTTATATCGTCTCCGTTAACCCCTATCGCCCTGAAGTGTCTTTCCACCAAAAGGAACCATCTCCCGGCCCTTTTCGTGAATGGCGGCAGGAGGGGAACTGAGCCGATCACTTCGACCGCTTCCGAGGTGGTTTCTGTTCTCGCGGGCTTTTTGCGCGCTGCTGCGTAGACTCCCGTGAGCTCTCTTTGCAGCGTCTCTTGTATTTCCGCGGTTTCGTCGCGTGACACCGCGGGCACTTCCGTGGGTTCTTTCCGTGGTATCGTAGACTGCTGGTTTTTCGTCGGAATCACTACTGTCACCCTTCACGCTTCACCTCTTCCACTCTTGATCACGTCGGGGTCACCAATTTGAGGTAATAGGGACATGAAAGATATCGAGCAGTGACTCACAAATAAGTTTGATGAATTTTATTTGTGTGGCGGGATCACAATTGTTCGATAGTTGCCCTTACTTACAAAGCGTTGCGGAGATGACTCGCGCGCTGTTCGGTTGCATCTGACTCTCCCCGGGCTTTCCTTACTTTCCCTACTTGTAGGAAGAGCTTTCTCCCGGAGTAGGGATGGGAAAACCCGAATTTTGTAGAGCAATAAACTATTTAGGACCTAGGAGGCCCATTTACTTTTTAGGAGATCCCAGGGTTTTTTCTTAATTTCGGTGTCCGCCCTCGGACATTGTTTCTATCAGGTAGTTTCCTGTTTATTGTTTTTCTCACGTTCTTTCGTGGCCATGTGGCCCACTCATGGGACCTTACCCTGGGACCTTCTTTATGACCGTGTTCCGCCACAAGTACTTACCTTTGACGAACTTAATATTTAAAAACTTGAAAATTAAATTCGGTGAAGAAAACGTATAGAAAGTGTTACAGATATAAGAGAGAATAATAATGTATAAATGACATTTATATAATAATAGAAAAAATGACACAAAACGCGGTTTGTTTATTTTACACTTACGGAATATTTTAAACATTAACCTTTGAAATAAATTGGACTAAATAATGATATAATCTAATAACATAACATAGTAATAAAAAATTAAAATTAAAAAAAGGATTAATTAAAAAAGTAGCCGATATAAAAACAACATTAAATATATAACTTATTATTCACGGAGTTTGCAGTAATAAATTTACTTTTTAAAAATAACGATAAGTGAAAAAAAATGAAAAGAATTTGTTGTGTATTTTCAGTTCTTCAATAACGTTGAACAAGAAAATAGTTGTTACTATTTGTTACGACGGCCGTCTCTGTTTCTAGACCGGGCCACACGCCGTGGGCAGGCTGGCGACCAGATGTCTTCACGTCCTTACCGCGTACCCTCAATATTCTCAAGTACCCTCCATAAACCTCAGGAATTTCCAGCTAAAGGTCCTTCATACCGAACAAACATTCTGTCATTGATTTATACTTCTAAACTTATTGCGCACCACGGGTTGACAGGAGAAAGTTGATTTTTCTCACGTATGCGGCCTCCCACTAGCGATTTCATCTCGAGGGCGGCTAGTACCCTTCCTCACCTACCAACCCAGCAAACAGCCAATTGACAACCAAGCCTATTTCCCTCTCTCACAACGAAATCTATTCCTTAACGAATCAGCTCATTTCATGTCCTCGGACCCACCCATCACTAGCTTTCCTCCGCCACCGCATCATTGTCAAACGTTACTGATTTTCCATCTTTCGAACGGTCAATACTGATTTACCATCTTTCGAACGGTCAACACCTTTGACCTAGTTTCTACCATTATATCAGTCACATACTCACTTGTACATACGCAACAGCGTAACTATTCATTACCATATTGTTGGAATAAACTGTTAATTATATATTGTTATATCCGTGTCATAATCACTTTAATCACCCCTGTTATCCTAAATGAAATAGGGGATCGATCATTTCGCGGCGTCGATTATCTAATCGTAACGGGAATTTACGACTCCCGTTGACGTGCTTCTTCGCGATCGCGTCTCTCCGCGAGTGAACGAAACACTATTCGTTTTCTTTTTTTAAGTTCCACAAAATTAAAAAAAAATTTGTTTTTCTAAGTGCTATAAATATCGAGTTAGTCATTTTTGTCATCAGATATTACTGTTTTCGCGCAATCGAGACAGAAACAGCGCGCGGGGCTCTCAATAGTTTCGGCAACTGCGCTGGAGCCTTCTGACTGCCCGCTGCGTAAATGGAACAACTCTGTAAACGCTTTTTTGTTCTTTATGGACATCAAAATCAATACGAAAAAAAATTCACAGACGCCTGTCGCATCTCTCAATGTTTGTAAGTTTACCGTTGACGATTTTTTCGAGAACAGGGCTTATCTTGGAGGCAATCAGTTTTAGAGAAACGTCTTTTTTTTAAATTACGAGCACAGATCCCGGAAATCGATAGAAACAAGTTCCATTGAGGTAGTACGATAAATGCGGAAGTTATTGCATTTTACAACTAAGCAAAACTGATTATCGCTGTATTTTGGTCAAGCATTTGAATGAAATAATTTTTTTTCACTTAAATTTCAAAATATAGGTCTTTCAGAAAGCATACAGGCTCGCAGAATAAACTGAGATAAGCTCATACATTTTTATAGGAAATTTCAAATTTTCCATTTCGCTAATCGGCAAATTGATTGTGCAAAAACTAAGAAACTGATCGATTCTAGACCTGACATACTATTTTAGTATGATTACAACTTTAACTAATGTTACAAACGATTTAAGAAAACACACACTTCTTCGCACTATTTACTAATTTGCGACCTAATCAATTCTGATAGTTTGTTTATGAAATAGCGGAGAAGAATTGTTTCAAAGTGGCTTATTTTATTTTAAATATCGTTCCGAATCGAATTTTGCAAATCCGTTTCTACTACCTGGTTGTCTCTGAAATCACATTTTTGGGCTTAATTCGATTAGGCTATTATCCTCGTGTGTGTGTGTGTATGTGTGTGAGTGTGTTTATTGTAATTTCTTTGATTGAAATTTCATAGCAGCGGCAATTTAATTCATCAAATAAGGTCTGGTTTTTTGTCGAGTCATTCATCACCGCTGACGTTAAGTAACATGAAACTTTTCGCTTCCTCGGCGAAATTCCTTACATTTTGTCTAAAAATATTGAAATAGTTGCACATGAATTATTTAGTAACTATGTATGACAATTATCATGACATTGTAATGGATAAATAATAAAATGTGTTAATAAGATTTTTCGTTAAAATAACAAATTTCTCATTTTTCCAAGACTTTTAAAATGTGAGTTAAAAACAACAACTATTCTTTTCACTTTCTTTTTTCTCAAGTAAAATAACAAATATTTTAGTACCTTGAACTTTAATCCGCAGATTTCAATTTTTATTTAAAAGATATTCGTGTTACACATTGGCTGTAAATTTTATCAGGAATTAATATAATCTTTGCAAATTAAATTGGTGTAGTAAATAATTTACCCTTATTCTTTATGCTTCTATTATACAAATATTATCGATTTCTCAGTTACTGATTAACAAAGCAATAAATAATTAATGAAGTAAATCAATGAGTAACGCGATAGATATTCTAGAATAATTATATTATGTGTACTATCTGACAGGAAAAATTATGCTCATTTGACAAAGATTAATTTGACGAGGAACAACTTTAACAAAGATTGTTTTTATGGAATTATGTCATATTGTGATTCTCGTCTCTGATTACTAGAATACGTTATTATTAAAATATTGAAAAATTTGACAAGGGGATCGTTTCTGTTATAAACCTCTCAAACGTTGTATATATTCGATAGATATTTATTAATTTAACGATGGATGTATAAAATATTTTCTACAATCTTTTCTATATTTATCGTCTTATCTAACTGAAAATTTCTGCACCATACTGAACAGCGAACCGTAACAGAGAATAATCTCTTTAAAGTTATAAGTTGCAGAAAATTGAAAATTTATTGATGTTAGCATGCCACGAAACCTAAAAATTATACCTGCTTATCATGAATCATTGTATATGTATATATTACCCGTTCATAAGTGTTCGATCAGTCGTGGTTGATTTGTAACTCAAATTTTTTAATTTCACCACTTGTATACAAATTACTGTTAAATTAATAATTAAGAACAGCTGTTACCAATGAAACAAGTAGATTGCAAATTTCAGTTACTCGTCCGAAGACTTAACAGTAACGTATTTTACTATTTAGTTGTACTTGCATTATCGATGTAAGGTTTTTATCCAATTTTGAAAAATATTCTTAATCTTACTTATAATCTAGGTATTGACGAATTTGAGGACAAAGATCTCGTCAAGTAACGAAATAGTCTCACAAAGTTTAACAATTACGAGTTCTTTCTGACACTGTGTACTTTCTTTCTGGACAGAATGGTATGAAATGGGCATAATTAAGTAATGAAAAGTAACACAATGCAATGTGATATCAGGACAATATAGTATAAATAAATAAATAAATGTTATACAGTCGCATAGTATAATACAATAATGCAACAAAGTAATATGTACAGTATGTGGAGTGGTTTTTAAAACTTTATGATGATTTCGCACTAAGATCTCAACCACTATCATTGTCATTTACATCAATAATTAATGGTTGAATTGTTCTTTTAATATTATCTAAATCCCAATATTTATCTATTTGTGTGACGACGAGCTCAACACAATTTTTCCACTTTTCAGCGGTAATTGTGCTGAGTGCTTCGTAAAGCAACACTTTTACTTCTGCGAGTTTAGACGTAGTATTCAACTTATATTGCGTAAGAAACTCCATAAACTAATTTCTAGGCCATTATTTCCGATTTCGCAAATAGGAAGATGTCGTGTCGTAAACATGTCCCGCACTTGGTTTGTTTTTCTTTTTTGATTCGCCTACCTGAACGGACGGATACTTTTGAACATTGGTAATTGAACACTATTTAAAATAGAATAACTTTTTTAAAATAAAACCAAACGATTTGAGCCTTTTTCTCTTGAGAAGTTCGACGAGTTAACTTATTAAACGACGCATTAAAAAATTTTTTGAAAAAATTGCAATAGGCTGGAATCGCAGAAAACGAAATAAACGTCATATTTTACAACCTCTTTTATCTGGGCCTGAAATTTTAAGCAACCCAATGAAAATTTAAGCAACGCAGTTTGAACATTTATACCAGACACTCGCATGCAGCAAGTTTCATCGAAATCGGTTAACGTAGCTGTGAACCACAAACAGTTAAAAATGGTGAAAATCGCACTTTTCCTACGACCTTCGTTCCAAAATCTAGAGATTCTTAAACTAAAATCTAGATAAAATAGTTATAAAAGTGACCTTTGCGTTTGTCTTCACAATTCCGACCAATTGCAATGTAAAAAAAAAATTTTGTACATCATGTAATAAACTAATCCTTCCAATTTCTCAAAAAGACTGAAGTCGCTTGGGATTAGTAGGAGTCACTGCATGTACAGTAGAAAACAGAGACACGCATGATCTTTGCACGTGGATATTACTTCCGTTGATGAATAATACATTTCGTGACATATGCAGAAACGTGTGAAAAGGTTAACGAGTTCTTACTTCATCGTCACACTTTAAAAAATCAATTAATTGTAGCCATTTCGATCGTCATAGCAACTATTCTATTATTACAAAAAAAGTGTCTTTTTTATCCTCATCCTGCGAATGACCATATTAAGTTCTATGGACGTCAGTGACAGATCCAAAAGTCTTTTACGGGGAGGTAATGTGTAAAAGTACACAAGTACATTCTTAAGCCTGTTTTTACATAATGTAAGATTTCCTTGTAATTTATATTTTAGTAATGTCTCTATCACATTAATATATAATTAATGTGTATTACATATATACCGAAGAATTTTTCAGAACTTGACGTAATACCTTTATACATTACGATCGTCTCTATCGCCGCTCTCTTAATTCGTCACTGATGGAGGTAAATGCGAAAGTAGTGTAATTGTAATTGAGCTTTTGAAACAAGATTTATGTAGCATATTGAAATACGCGTATTGTAAATATTCAAAGCACGTGCTTTATTTACCAGAAACATTTTTTTTAATCTTATAGAAAATAAGATTAGATTCAGTTCATAAAAGAACAATTTAGTTGATAGACATTGATGTATGCTTAACGAAATCATAATCGAATACATTAATTGATGATAATTTGTTATGTTTTGCTCTTGATTTATAAAGAAAATTAAACCATTGTAGCTCGCAATCCTTATCTCTAAGCCTATTTGGTACGATTGACTTTAACTTTCTGCTATAATCTTTAATTATAGTAAAAAAATGACATAGAGAAAAACAAATGATTCAAGTAAATGTTTTGTTAGTTTTATACAAGAAACTTGAGCAACAAAAAGTTAACACTACTTCCCATTTAAAAAAACGAGGTGTTTTCTTCCTCCTAGCAGTTGCCCAAAAAAATTGATTGTATATGAATAAATAAGTCTTTCTGAATTAGCTAATTTAAAAAAAATGTAAGTCGATATGTTTAGTGGTTTCTAAGAAAGCAACTTGTAACACTTTATTTGGGTAATCTGAAATACTTTCAGTTTATTTTTCATTTAAAATCATTCTCTTTGTGGTTGTATCAGCAACTACAAGACATATCTTACATGAAAGTTCGCTTTATTTTGTTTCTGTTCTTCTCTATGTTAAAGTAAAAAATTTGTATTATTATCATGATAATATAATATGGTATACAAGGTCATATCTTCAACTTGAGTTTTTAAAATATTCAATAGAAAGACGTATAGCAAAATAAATTTCAAAATAGAAACGTAAATATATATACTTTTGGTGGAAAAATTTGTTTTTGTGTATCTTTGCTTTAAGTATCTACAACAGAATTAAAGATTCGATGTAGTGCATTGTAGTATTCACGAAAGACAGTCGTAAAAGTTCCATGTGTGTACAATAAAAAGATAATAATGATAATAATGATAATAATAAACAAAATAATACTACCAAACAGATTAAATTCCATTTTCGAGTCTGAAATACATATCTACTGGATGATCGTAGTGGTAAGTACTTCTCGTCTAGTATATGAAATTGTTATCGTAAAATATGAATGTTGAATATTGCATGAATATTAACAACGCTCCAAAAATTTCTATTTGGTACTAAAAAATAGGAGAGCATTTGCTTTTATCCAATAATTTCATTTTATTAAATTTTATGGATTTGAATGGTTTAAGAATTTAAAACAAGGCTCAATTTGCTTACTTGTTACGCGTTACTTCTGTATTTTTTCAAAAGGTCGTTCATCTGGAAAGAAGTTGCTACATAATATCGAAATCTGTAAACATTTTTGAAGAAGAAAATATCCTTTGATAGTAAAGATATGATACTTTGCGAGCATGCAGCCATCGTTTGCTATATTAGTCTGATAGTATATGTATATAATGAGGTACCTGACATTATCATTTTGATTTAGGTACGTCATATTATCTCTAGCGAAAGATGTTACTTATCAAAGTTGAATGATTTCAAAAAAAGCACATTGTGGTTAGTTTTTTTTTTTCATAAACGAATGTGTAAAAAAAACGTGAATTAAGCTATTTCAAATTAGTAATTTTTTTTATATAAATGGATTGATAACTTTTTATAAAAAATGTCAAGTTGCATAGAGACACTCTACTTAAGCTAACAAATTTAGCTTTTATCCGTCGTTTACGGGTCGGTCTACGAAAAGATGAAAAATAAATCAGAGATCCAAAATAATATCATTTTAAATATTTAATGGAAAAAAGGCACCGAGTAAAAACTAACGTTTATTTAAATGGAAGGTAGTTATCAATAAATCTCAAAGAAATTTCTGAAAAAATGAAATGATTAAAAAATCTTAATTTTTCATGATTTTGATTATGAATAACCATTGTGAATGATTAGAATTATTTGGTACCAGTAATCATTATCGATAGTGAAAAGTTTGTTTGGTTACCGTTAATTAATATCGACGACGAAGTATTTTTTTGGTTACATTCGACTATTGTTATTAACATTACTGATAATTAATTTATTAATACAAATGTTAATGAAAATATTATACTATTATACAATATCTTTTATTATATTCTTTGTTTCATATATTTTCGTATCGCTGTTTTGCTTAACAAGATATACATATACAAGTTTCATAATTTATTTTTTTCATGTCGTCAATGAATATGTACCGATTATTTGTAGTGTTAATAACAGTCGACAATAATAGAATGTAACCAGAAAATATTTTTGTCATCAAAACTGGTTATTTGTAACCAAACTAAAATTCCCGCCATCGAGGATGATTACTGATAATACAAAAAACATATAATCTTTCATAATGGTCATTCGTAACCAAAATTCTTTAATTAGAGATATTATTTCTTATACAATAACTTATAGAAAACATACGTGTTATAACAGTTATAACGTCCGCGATAAATCGTCTTGCAATTATATTAAACCCTTCCACAAATATCTTACAACAGCTACAACCACGTAGCTAATACATAGTTAATGTAGCATATAATCTCTGATTAACCAGTTTAAGCTCTACTTTTAAATCACTACCACTATGTATTATGCATCTACGGTTACGTATCTAGAATTTGTAAATACAACGTTGCAACGGCATCTGTCCTTAATAATCAGTTATAACTCATGAATATAGCGTGATAAGTATAATACGTATTACACGTACATACATACCGTGTAACAGATATTTGCATATGAGTATGTATTTTGCTGAAGAATGGAATACATGTAGAATAAATATAAATACATAATTATTACGATATACAGAAGAATTATTCCTATCAACCTTTGCTTTATTTCATAATTATTCATAAATAATAAATCTGTAATTTTTCTGGCCGAAAACAAATATTTGTTCACTTTCACCGCCTTTTCCTATTTATTTCACGATGAAATCCAAATTATTCATCTTTAAATGTTTACTTTTATTACTATTGCTGAGCGATAAATTGATAACAGTATTTAACCAGACAAAAATATTGAATTGTTCTGTTTTAATAGCATACACGAAACAAATAAACATAAAAGCAAAACAAATCTGTATTTAAGTTTTATTTTTCAGTTGCGTTTATAAAAATATAAATCTGTATAAAAATCCACAATGTAATATAAATCATTATATTTAAGTGTGAAATTTAAACCACATTAATAATAATGACAATACTATTATTAAGGCACAGTATTTTAGTTTACATATATTCTACAGGATTTTGTACAATAGAACGTTTGATTTCGTACTTTGAACAACGTATAAGTTTTTAGATCTTTGTATCTTTTAATGACCAGTACGATTAAACTAGAAATATTTCTCATTTCTTAAGCAATAGAGAATAGTGAAAATTTGGGAGGTGTACCGATATTAACGGGATAATTTAGAAAGAACAGTTTGCATTATATATTCTTGTTTAATTATTAGATATTTTACTTACAATTAATATCATTCGTATACAAATGTTTAGAGAAGTATTGAATGTCAAAATTCTAAATTTGTATTAATAGACTAGAACAAGCATAAAAATTGCTAATTAGTAACTGGTATATGCACAAATAATAGTCTATTGTAAATAATATTGTTAGCAAGGCAAAATCAAAATATTTAAGGAACGAATAATTAATAAACAATCGAATGGCAGAATATGTATTAACTTAAGAAGAGTGTTAGCGAGAGATTGAAATAACATTAAATTTCAAAGTTTACATTATCCAATCAGAATAAGATCGAGATCTCAATTAAGGTTATCAATCGCAAGTTAAATTTTTTAACGCGTGCATCAGTTGAAAGGTCTGAAAGCGTGTTTCACGCGTGAAATACTACTTCCTGCTAACATTTCACTAGGTAACCTGAACGTTTGTGATAAGGTTACGCTCGTGCATGCATGACGTGACATTAAAATCTCCATATCGACTAAAATATGCAATCTGCTGTTGCACACATAATCTATTATGCTCCTGAAATAATGAATTAATCATACGTATCGAGTAAAAATTCACGCTGAAAAACTGTTTACTGATTTATTAAATTAGCCACTTTTGCATATTTTCTGAATGAAATTGTACGCTTCTTTAATTACAAACACTGGTTGGAAGACAGTTATGTGAGACGTGTAAGCAACAAATACTTGTAAAAGCAGGCAACGTAAATACTATCAAGTACTCGAAAAGCACTTTAAACTTTTTAACTCCTGATTTTTTAACAATAAATACATGTATCCACTTCCAGAGCCGGATATCATATAAATATAAATAATTGATATTACAATGACGAAAACATTTTCTACTATAAAATGCTACATGTATGTTTTGTTTTTAATATTTTCAACCCTTTTAAAAATATTTTTATTCAGCGATAGTTTTCCCATATGAATATATAGGTTAGTAATTTTTTACCACGAACGTCATGATAGATTGATTAATGTATTTAAAAATGTAAAATTCCATTTAAAAAAATGAGGTTGACCTTATTTGAATTCCGAACAATTCTTTGCAACATATCCACAAAAAGATGGTACGTGACTTTGCAGTGATTTCGACAAACAGCGTGTATTTTCAAATTTTCTACTTTCACCTTTCGTTGCTTCACTAGGAAATATCGTGTTATCAAAAAGCGCCAGTCCAATTTCCATTAAAGTAGGAAACAAAATACTTAGCCGTGGACGTGCGTTATACAAGGCTTTAGCCCGGACGACGCGCATCTCCGACAATTATCGGTCATCCGAACTGTCTCTGGACTTGAATATTGTCTCTCACTGTCTGTGGAAAAACCTGTTGAAGGACAAATGCAGAATGGCCGTGTCACGTGTCTGCAAACAATTGTTAGTCAGTGTGGACTTAGCTTTAGATGCGAGCTTCTCGGAAAACGTAATATTATTTCATAGAAAGGCTGCAACAGGTTGTTTCTGAGTCAAGTCAGTCAGACCTGAGTTCCAGTTACACAAAACACCCTGCTTTGTTAATAGAATGGTAATATGGCTTGTTACTGTAGAGGGGTAATAAGACAGTATAATAGTGCCTCACGCTATATCCACCTGTTGAATCCGAATACATAGTTTGTCTACAGAAGCGCTTCTTTTATCTAATCGATTCACACCAGCATCATAAATCATGCAGAAATGTCGAGTTTGCACGACATTGTTTACTACGTATGCAGGGAACTCAGTTTTAAATGACCTAGCTTCACCAACATCTCTGCGAGATATAAGAAAAAATGTTACATAAACATAGGTCCGGAGACGCTTTATAGAAAAGTTGTAACAAAAATGTAAAACCTAAATGCAATAGACGAACGTTACCATAAAAGATGAATCGATGAAGGAAGACACATTATTAGACTTTTATCTGTGGTAACAGGAAACGCGATTGTGTATCGTACAATGCCCGATGTTATTGAATAGGTTTTGGAGTTTGACATTTATTGATTCACTCAGATCTAGTTATTACGTTCTGTATTTCACCACCATGTACAGCCATATGAACACACCGGATACATTTAGATAATTACACGTGGCCGACGCCTAAGACAAAGGAGCGTCGTTAGAAGTCGTACCAACTTAGCATGTAGAAACTAGTGATCATACCAACCTAATATCTCCTCAACATCCGACAAAAATTAATAGGAAGAATTAATGGTGCATTCACTGAACTAAAGCAAGATAAGTATGGAATTCGCAGAGTGATAAACTCAATTTCCCTACGATGTCAAGCTTGCATTCGAAACGCGGGTGGCAAGGGAAAAGGGAAAAGGGAAACATAAATCAACGTTGTTTCTATGTAATAAAGTATAACAATAAAGCATTCGTGGACCTATATTTACGCACCATCTTTTTCTTATTTCTACTCATAGAACATACTGGTGAAGTCTGATCGTCTAAATTTGGGGCATCTTGTATAATCTCATGGATTGTTTTTTACGCTTTTGTACATTACGAGTCATAAATATACGTATCTATAGTACATTACGAGCTTTAATTTTCATTTTGATCATTTTTTAATTTACATTTTTTATATTGGCGAAATGAAGTAAACCTTAATGCCTTAAAACGAAACGAATAATTCGTTTTTTAGTTCGTACGTGACTATTTTATTATAAAATGAAGCGAACAGAAACGTTTCTACACAAAATAAATCTTGTATCGATAAAAGAATAAAGTTTACTATTTTGAATGTTCTAAAATCGAAATATTGATTTACTTATTATCATGTGTTTTGAGATTACATTTGAGATTACAATTATCTCTGTTTTTCTCTGCTTTAAATTAATGGTAACGTCGTACTAATTTATGCATTTATCGATATTAATGATGGAAATGGATATTGTAACAGGTATAATATTATTTTGTCAATTACTTTGTTTCTTGTTTTTTTCTTTTTTTTCTCTCACGAATGCAAACAGCAAATCCTATTAGTTACATTGTTATTTCAGATAATAAACAACTGCAGTGTTCGATGCTTTCGCGTAGAAACTGTGTTTGAGAGGAATTTCTTTCCGACTTGCAGCTAATTTCTTCAGGGTCTAAAACGTCTAAAAAGGTTTCAGTGCGTTTTTAGACCCTGAAGAAGCTAGCTGCTAAGCTGATCGGAAATGTCGGAAAGAAATTCCTTTTGGACACGGCTTTTACTCGAAATCCTCGAACAGTGTTAACTTACAACGGTGTGAATTATAGAAAAGTACCTTTTAACATCAAAGATAGAACTTTTATTTAAAACGAAAAGTAATGAGCTCGTTGTAGAAAATAATTCTTATTTTAGGATCAGTATTTTTCTTTGATGTTGTCTGGAAATTTCTAAATCGATTTAATCTTCTCCAAGAATTCAATAATAAATAAATCCAATATCGCTAATAACATTCGATTTTTCATATGTTGTTCTTGAAAATCTCACCACTATTTGTCATGATGAAATTTGTCTTCATAATTCTGAATTTCAGAAGCTGTTAGGTTCTCTGTTCGCAATCGAATAGTTTGACGATAATGAAAAACAAACATCAGCCAAGTCTTTTCGCAAATTTTTTGCCTTTAAATTCATGTAAATACAAATACAGTTTCATTTTCCTTGAAATCATAATTCTTGATTACAATGTACGGAAGCATAAAGATAAGTGATATCTATTAAATAACAACTTTCAATGTATTATTTACGATTCTGATCTGAAGTCGATCTGAAATTTTATTTCTATTTGCTTCGCAGTTTTTATTAGATTGTTATGTATGAAGTAATCGATTTCGTACGTTTACAGTTTTCTTGAAAATATATTGATCAAATTTCAATTCATCAGAATCAAAGTATTTCAATACATGATCATAATACACATAAAAGTTATAACTGTTACATACGATTAAAATCTTTAATTAATTATTGTTGTCAATCTTTTGGCCTACTTTTCACGTTTGACTAAATTTTTCACCGTACATAATCTATTTCCTATAATGAAACGATAACACAACGATCCTTTTGTATTCGGTTTTTGTATTGTAGCTTCAAGGTTTAAATTAATTAATTAATTAATATTATTTAACGGTAATGTTAGTCATCAATTTACAAAATTATGAGATTTACCATTTCATATGCAACTGTCTAATACTGAGTTTGTTTTACGGTAAGTACGGCGTTTCATTTCCTATAATTTGAACTTCCACTGTACAAATAGTTTGAATACCTCAGAAATGTATAGCTCTGCCTATCAAACAATTAAAGTCTAAATTAAACGAATTTATATAAATGATTTCGATAAAATTCACGAAAAAGAAAGAAAGTGATATAACACAAGTATTTTTGAGAATCTGAAGTACTTTCTCGGTCGACTTAAAATTGTCGAGTTAAAATAACTGTCTGTGCAATAAAACTTATTCTACCGATTCTTCTGTCGCTTTGTCTAACCGATAATGTTATCAATTAACTGACCAAATCCTAGAACAATATCTTTGTTTCCCGTTGAGTTTAGTACACAAACAATTTGTTATGTACGATACAAAAAGAAGCTAAATAATTTCACACCGGACAACAGAATGTTCTATTAAATTCTATAATTATACGTTTTGCGCAAAATTGTAAGAGGAAACGATAAGACAAGAATAGAAATGGCATTAGTATTCGCACTGTACTCGTGATCGATGCTCCAAAACGTGTCCATCGATTATTCAAAGCACATTGACGTTCAGAATAGACCAGGCTGTATAGCTATAATGACTGGCAGTTGAATGTTATATCATTAATCACATCGCACTACAATGATAGATCGAGGCAAACCACTTGCAGTTCCATGAAAAATCTCATCCTTTATCTTTAGAAGCCTAATTCAACAGTAACATACCATTAAGCACATTAAGCACCTTCTCAGTCGCATTATTTATTGGCACGCATGAGATTCGTTATAATTCTTATTTATTTAACGATAAACTATCAAAAACAATGCATAAAGGCTGACTAATTGTAAATGCCCATTTTACTAATACGATATTTGTACCTTTTATTGCACTAAAGATGTGTACTTTTAACTAACTAATTGTCTGTTCGATGTCTTATAATTCAATAGGAATCGAAATTAGGAAACATAAAAATAAATCCAATTTTATACAAAGGCATCGAGTATATTAGAGATCTTCTACTAAATTGATTTCTACGATAAAAAGAATATTTTAAGTAGTATATGGTGCGTAGCAGCCTAATTCTGTACAATTTAAGTACACGACGATATAATTTGCCCGTAGAAACGAACAAATTTCACTATTCAAATTAAAATATTTTGTCATACGTACGTCTAAAAATTGTCTGCATTCTTTAAATATTAGTAATTTGTAATTGTTTAATTATAAGACATATTTTCGTTCTTATATTAGAAAGTATCATGAATCTTATCTTAATACTAATATGGAAACTTATATCATAGACGAAATGCCTATATGTATACAGGGTGTTAAAAAAGAAGCCTGGGACTGGAAAGGCTAAGTACTTACCGAAGAGAGTAAAAAATGTCTCGTCAACACAGATCCTACAAGCAATCCTTTCGACGTAAAGTCAACCTCTTTATTTATTAGCATATAGTAGCACAAGTCCATTGCCAATTAAAGAAATTCCTGCCATTAGAAAAATTATTCGGAATAAAAGTGGATAGCCAAGACGTTAAATCTCCAACGACGTCTATTATTGAAATTAATATTTTTTGGAATACGCAAATATTCCTCTTCTACAAGAGACTCGCTACTTCGATAGAAATATATGGGAAGATTATTTTTAATATTTATTGTCAATTTTGTTAAACAGTTTCTCAAGCAGGCTTGGATACCAAAGAAAATAAGCAATTAATTACAGTTTGTAAACAAAAATAACACTGATATGCACGAAACTAAATGGTATATACTAGCACTCAAAATCACTTTAATATTTTGGTAAATTTGTGATAGAACACGTATACTTACAACCCTTAAATATGTCGAATCAGCACACACACTACTATAAATCATTTATTTATTGAAACCTTTAGCAATATGTAGAATGTCCCAGGCAACTGGAACACGCTATAGCTGTGAAACGACAGAAGAGAAAAAAATGTATTAGACAAAATTAGATGCATTTACAGAAACAACGTTTTTAAGATTTTAGAAAGAATCTAAATCTTTTATATATTAATCGATGCGCTTTTTAGCTCTTTATATAAAATCATTAAGGTACTTGTATCCGAAAATGCTTAGTGTCAATTAATTTCATCAACAATATATGAAAGACAAGGGGAAAATATGTAAATGTAAGAGTATTGCATTGTCCTTCCCTATTTTTCATGCAATAGGAAAGTTTTTTAAAATTATTAAATTAAAGTTAAAATGTCTTTTAAACTAGTTAATCTACGATCTAAGTGCCTCGATATCGTTTTATACAGAACCGATTGGCATATAACAAAATGTATAGTTTTATTTCGAGAAATAAAGAAGATTTTAAAATATTCGAAATACCATCATTTCATTTCAGATTAGATCATTCGAAAGCTTTTAATTTCGCCTAGTAAAATTCTTTTCTACCTTTTATCGTTTCAAGGCTGTAGTTTGTCCCTGTATACAAAGCCAAACACAACGTAGACAAAAGAAATTAACCAAATACCAAAAAATTAACCTTGGTGTGTAACTCTAGCTGAAGGTTACAAGAAACAGCAATAAAAGTCTGCTTATAGCTCGTTTGTTTCTAGACCTTCTAATCCAAAAACAACATTCATATTCAAGGACATAATAATATGGACGTCTCCCTTTGTAATTTTTTGCTGCATTAAATTCTATTTTCTTCGTGACGACGGTGTCCAGGTCGCGGGTATACAAAAGAAAAAGATGTAGAGTTTTCCTAGAACTAATTACTTCGACACTTTCATCCCTTGTGAAATATTTTACCGTTTCCTGTTAAACGAATGTATATTATTGATAACCTTAGCATTGCAAGATCTTTTTTATCCGTTAATATTCATAGTTTGGAAAATTTGTCAACTAGAAGATAAACAGGTTATCAAATGAGAAAATAATTTTATAAGCTTCAACAATTACAAATGCCAATTTTATTATCACACGTTAACTTCTAAAAATGAATTTTATCGCGTTATAATACTCTACTATACACAAGTGTAACAATACCAAAAAAACAGAATCATTGCAAATATTTCATGATTAAATTATGTCCCTCGGAAGAGAATAAGTGCCTCTGAATATTTCTGAGCAATAACATAAATTAGGGATAAGACATTCGAAAGTTCAAAACCTTGGAACCCTTTGAAATTTAAGAAGTATCAGGTTCTTGGAATCCCAAACTTTGTGCTACTTTTGTATTTGAGTCCTGCTCGGGCAACCGAGGTGAACAGATGTGCGCAAGCAAACGTGTGCTCCAGCCAAGTGAAACGGAATAGGGTAAAGAAAAGTGAAAGTGCCAAAAAAATGCAGCAGCAAATACCAACAATTAAGATTGCAACCAAAGGTGAAAAATACTATATAAATGGGTCGTTAGACTTACTAGGCTTGAAACAACAACAGCAAAATAGTAACAATCAAAACGATATGGAAACAGAAGAAATAGAAGAGCAGTGGAGACTGGAGGAGTACAGACACGACAATGAAAGAAGTTACCAGGACGAAAACTGGAAACTAGCAAAGACAAGCAAAAAACGTAAAATAATTCCAGGCACAAGTGCTGCCGGAAACCCAGACACAGAAAAGCAGCGATGGCTGCAAGAATTACCTCTAAGAAACTCCTTCAGCTCATTAACGGAAGAAATCGACAATGACCCGATAAGTAAAACCACAACCAAACCAACTTACATATCAAAACCACCACCGATATTTGTTGAGGCCCAAATAATAGACCCGCTTATTGATCTACTAAACAATACAGTCGGGAAGGATAACTACACCATAAAACAAACAAAACTTGAACAAGTAAAAATACAAACAAACACCCCCGAAGCTTATAGGAAAGTGATAAAAGAACTAAAGGAAAAAAATGCCATATACCACACGTACCAGCTCAAAACGGAAAGGAGCTACAAAATAGTTATAAGAGGATTACATCCAAAAACTAACACAAAAAAATTAAGCGACGAATTAGCAAAAATTGGCCATCAAACAAGAACAATAACCAATATGATAAAATACGACACGAAGCAACCATTACCATTATTCTTAGTAGAACTCGAACCCAGATCCAATAACAAGGAAATTTACGAAATAAAAAAGATACTAAATACAATTGTAACAGTAGAACCACCACGATAAAAAAAAGATATACCACAATGCATGCGGTGCCAACAATACGGCCACACAAAAAATTATTGTAACAGAAGCCCGGCATGTGTTAAATGTGCAAAAAATCACCTAACAATACACTACCCACACACAGGAAAAATAGAAGAAGTTATATGCTATAATTGCAACGGAAACCACCCAGCCAGCTATAAAGGATGCGAAATCAGGAAACAATTACAACGTAAACTGTTTCCACCACTTCGCAACAGAACATTCAATAACTACCAACCACAACAAGGTATAACGGAAAATGAAACGACATGGAAAGCACAGTATGAACCGAGCGCTATAAACAGAAACATAGATCCCCAAAGTAACCGAAGCTACGCACAAGTAACCAAAAACATTAGCCAAGCAACGATTACAAACAATCAGAACCAAAGCAATAACATCGAAGACGCTACAGAAATCAAAGAAATGCTCAAACAATCCACTAACGGTATGGAAATGCTGGGAAAAATGATAAGTGAGCTTAAACACAGTAATAAGACAACAAGTACAACAAACAACAATCATGTTACAACTACTCACAAACTTGCTAAATAAAAAATAGAGATGGACAAGTTGAAAATAGCAGCCTGGAACTGCAATGGCTTGCAACAGCGAGTCCACGAAATTAAAACATTTTTGCATACTAACAATATTGATATACTACTTATCTCAGAAACACATTTCACTCTAAAAAGTAACATGAAATTCCGCACTACACCATCTACGACACCAAACATCCCTCAGGTAAAGCACATGGAGGAACTGCAGTAATAATAAAAAACGACATCAAGCATCACCTACATAGTCAAACAAATCAAGAACACTTACAAGCAACCACTGTCACAATACAAACCAATGACAATTACTTCCAGATATCAGCAGTATATGTACCTCCGAGACACAAAATGACACTAAAAAAATGGGAAGAGTACTTTCAATCCTTAGGCAGCAAATACATAGCGGCGGGAGACTTTAACGCAAAGCACACATTATGGGGTTCGAGAATTAATACGCCGAGAGGTAGGACATTAGAAAAATACATCAGAAGCAACAACCTCAATGTACTATCTACAGGAAAACCAACATACTGGCCGACAGATCTCAATAAAATACCTGACCTGTTGGATTTTGCAATAACAAAAGGACTAAATGTAAGAAAATTAAAAATAACACCCAGCCTTGAGCTTAATTCCGACCATACACCAATTATAATAGAATACACAAGCAAACCACTACTTTATAACAGGACAGATTCACTATGCAATAAGACCACCAATTGGCAATCTTTCAAAGAAATAATCGAAAACAAAATCAATTGCAATATCCCGTTGAAAACACCTGAACACATTGAGCAGGCAGTAGCAACTTTGACAGAAATAATACAGGAAGCAGCGCGGGCAACCACTACCTATGAATCAAATAGCAGGCAAGCAAAAATTATTCCGCAAGACATCCTAGACAAAATCAGGGAAAAAAGAAAAGCGAAAGCAAAATGGCAAAAACAGAGAACACAAGAAAATAAGAAAAACCTAAATAAACTTGCAAAGGAATTAAAGAATAAAATAAGGGAACATCATAATAACGAATTCTCAAAATTCATCGAATCACTATCCGCGCATGAGAATACCAACTACTCCCTATGGAAAGTCACTAACAAAGCGAAGAAAACAATAAAATCAATCCCGGCAATCAGAAAAATAGACAACACATGGGCCAGAAGCAACGAAGAGCAGGCAGAAGAATTCTCAAAGCACCTACAAAATATATTCTCGCCGTACGAAATTAATAACAGCATCCCCGGATGGCAAACAAATGAAGAAGTTGAAAATGCCAGCAACACAACTGATAAACGCTGCACCATACTCAGCACAACAGCGCAAGAAGTTACAAACTTAATTAAGGCAACAAAGATAAGCAAAGCACCAGGGCTTGACTTGATCAATGGAAAAATCTTAAAAAACCTTCCCCCAAAGGCAAAAAGACTAACAACAATTATATTCAACGCAATTCTAAGAATACAGTACTTTCCTACACTATGGAAAATAGCACAGATCGTAATGCTACCCAAGCTAAACAAAAACCCACACCTAACTGCATCTTACAGGCCAATATCATTACTACCTGCGTTCTCCAAACTGCTGGAAAAAGTAATATATAACCGCCTAAAACTAATAATAGAAAAAGAAAAACTAATACCGGACCATCAATTTGGATTCAGAAATAAACACTCCACAATAGAACAAATGCACAGACTCGTGAATGAAATCTTACAGGCACTGGAAACAAAACAATATTGCATGGCACTCTTTATGGACATCGAAAAAGCATTCGACAAAGTTAACCACGAAAAACTCCTTCAAACAATCAAAAAGCAGTTTCCAAAACAAATCTACAAATTACTCAGATCTTACCTAAACAATAGAACCTTTATAGTAAAAATAAAGGATGCATATTCAGAAATTAGAAATATCAAGGCAGGAGTACGGCAAGGAAGCGTACTAGGACCAATACTGTACACATTATACACGGCAGACATACCAACAACTGTTAACAGCAAAATACTTACGTTCGCGGACGATACGGCCATACTAGTGAGACACACAAATCCAGAAACAGCAGCAGCACTACTACAAGAACACATTACAAAAATAGAAAAGTGGCTGCAAAGAAAACAAATAAAAGCGAACACCAGTAAGTGCAACCACATAACATTTGCACTTAGAAAAGGAATAACACCAGATATCCAACTGAACGGCGCCCACATAGCACATACAAAGCAAGTCAAATATCTAGGAATACATTTAGACACACACCTTACATGGAAGCATCACACAAAATCAATAATAAACAGAATATGTGAAATAAGGAAAAAGATGTACTGGTTAACCAATAGAAAATCTAAATTAAGCACAACGAATAAACTAAATATATACAAAACAATAATCAAACCAATCTGGACATACGGAGTCCCACTATGGGGGACGGCAGCAATGAGTCACATAAATAAAATAGAGACGGAACAAGCAAAAATCTTAAGAACAATAGTTAACGCTCCATGGTACATCAGAAATGAGGATATTCGAAAAGATCTAAAAATTCCCACAGTTAAAGAGGAAATCGCTAGATACGCAAAAAAGTACAAAGAAAGACTTGCAACACACCCAAACCAGCTAGTTGCTGAAACAAACGAAACCGTAATACAAAGAAGACTGAAGAAGAAGCATCCCGCATCCCTCGCAATAGAAATACAATAAACAACCTGGAAGATGGAGCCCCGATGGGGGTAACCATCCACGTGCTATATTTTTCAAGTTATAACATTTTACCAAATGTCCTTCTGGACAAATTGTAAAATTTAAATAAATAAATTAAAAAAAAAATTTATAAGGAAATAATAGATGCACAACATTTTTTGTTTTATATTATTTTATTGAACTACGTTTTTTCAAATAAATGTTACCTTTTTTATTATAACCAAAGCATATGTCTTTTTACTGGTTTTCCCAAAGTGATATCGTACATAAACATTATCATGGAATAATTATAAAATTATATCAAAAGTATATATGGTGGTTTTATGGAAATTTCCTTTCTGCTACCTAATTATTAAGTGTTTTAAACCAACACCATTAATCGTTGACCTAAAATTTTATAACATTAATAATTTTGTCTTACTTTTACTTATATGTTATGCGTCCACAATTTCTAGAGAAATAATAAACGATAACCCTTGGAATATTGTTAAACACAGCGTGTACATCAGATACGCAATAAATTGCAGACAATTGTAAATAATTTACCAGTTAACACGAACGTAACCTGCAAATGACAAAGGTTTAGCATTAAATGCAGTCTCGAGATGTCAATATGAAACTGAGACGAACATTGCATAGTATCGAAAGTACTTGAGAAAGATCTTACACGGTTTGAATTTCCTCTTCTTTCCTGAAGTTGGAGGTAAGGTCAGAAACCGGGGATTCCGTGGAGATCGGGGTCGAGGAGGAGCCAAGTTGATTCTTAAATCATCGAACGAGAGTCGTACTCCTCGCTCTCGAACAACAAGCTACCTCGAGATTCCAGTCTCTCTTTCCCTTTTTAGCTGCTCTTTCATTACTCCATCCCACTCGTTGTCGACCAGTTGTATATATATACTGTTGACAGAAGCCAGAAATAGCCCTGAACGACTTGGTCCAACCAGGAGGTTCTTTTTCAACTACAGACTAATATGTATGCAATGAAGAACTTGAAAGGAATGCGCAGTAATTTAACACATTGCTAGACTGCGGATTTTTATGTAAATTCATACATTCGGGATATAGGTAAAATGATAGAAAAACATGTTCAATTTTCCTACAAATGCGTGAAAATCACCAGTGTGTTTATTACTTATCGAATTATAGCTTATAATCATACTAAAAAGTATTATTTATTTATTTAAATTTTACAATTTGTCCAGAAGGACATTTGGTAAAATGTTATAACTTGAAAAATATAGCACGTGGATGGTTACCTCCAGCGGGGTTCCATCTTCCAGGTTGTTTATTGTATTTCTATTGCGAGGTCTGCGGGATGCTTCTTCTTCAGTCTTCTTTGTATTACGGTTTCGTTTGTTTCAGCAACTAGCTGGTTTGGGTGTGTTGCAAGTCTTTCTTTGTACTTTTTTGCGTATCTAGCGATTTCCTCTTTAACTGTGGGAATTTTTAGATCTTTTCGAATATCCTCATTTCTGATGTACCATGGAGCGTTAACTATTGTTCTTAAGATTTTTGCTTGTTCCGTCTCTATTTTATTTATGTGACTCATTGCTGCCGTCCCCCATAGTGGGACTCCGTATGTCCAGATTGGTTTGATTATTGTTTTGTATATATTTAGTTTATTCGTTGTGCTTAATTTAGATTTTCTATTGGTTAACCAGTACATCTTTTTCCTTATTTCACATATTCTGTTTATTATTGATTTTGTGTGATGCTTCCATGTAAGGTGTGTGTCTAAATGTATTCCTAGATATTTGACTTGCTTTGTATGTGCTATGTGGGCGCCGTTCAGTTGGATATCTGGTGTTATTCCTTTTCTAAGTGCAAATGTTATGTGGTTGCACTTACTGGTGTTCGCTTTTATTTGTTTTCTTTGCAGCCACTTTTCTATTTTTGTAATGTGTTCTTGTAGTAGTGCTGCTGCTGTTTCTGGATTTGTGTGTCTCACTAGTATGGCCGTATCGTCCGCGAACGTAAGTATTTTGCTGTTAACAGTTGTTGGTATGTCTGCCGTGTATAATGTGTACAGTATTGGTCCTAGTACGCTTCCTTGCCGTACTCCTGCCTTGATATTTCTAATTTCTGAATATGCATCCTTTATTTTTACTATAAAGGTTCTATTGTTTAGGTAAGATCTGAGTAATTTGTAGATTTGTTTTGGAAACTGCTTTTTGATTGTTTGAAGGAGTTTTTCGTGGTTAACTTTGTCGAATGCTTTTTCGATGTCCATAAAGAGTGCCATGCAATATTGTTTTGTTTCCAGTGCCTGTAAGATTTCATTCACGAGTCTGTGCATTTGTTCTATTGTGGAGTGTTTATTTCTGAATCCAAATTGATGGTCCGGTATTAGTTTTTCTTTTTCTATTATTAGTTTTAGGCGGTTATATATTACTTTTTCCAGCAGTTTGGAGAACGCAGGTAGTAATGATATTGGCCTGTAAGATGCAGTTAGGTGTGGGTTTTTGTTTAGCTTGGGTAGCATTACGATCTGTGCTATTTTCCATAGTGTAGGAAAGTACTGTATTCTTAGAATTGCGTTGAATATAATTGTTGTTAGTCTTTTTGCCTTTGGGGGAAGGTTTTTTAAGATTTTTCCATTGATCAAGTCAAGCCCTGGTGCTTTGCTTATCTTTGTTGCCTTAATTAAGTTTGTAACTTCTTGCGCTGTTGTGCTGAGTATGGTGCAGCGTTTATCAGTTGTGTTGCTGGCATTTTCAACTTCTTCATTTGTTTGCCATCCGGGGATGCTGTTATTAATTTCGTACGGCGAGAATATATTTTGTAGGTGCTTTGAGAATTCTTCTGCCTGCTCTTCGTTGCTTCTGGCCCATGTGTTGTCTATTTTTCTGATTGCCGGGATTGATTTTATTGTTTTCTTCGCTTTGTTAGTGACTTTCCATAGGGAGTAGTTGGTATTCTCATGCGCGGATAGTGATTCGATGAATTTTGAGAATTCGTTATTATGATGTTCCCTTATTTTATTCTTTAATTCCTTTGCAAGTTTATTTAGGTTTTTCTTATTTTCTTGTGTTCTCTGTTTTTGCCATTTTGCTTTCGCTTTTCTTTTTTCCCTGATTTTGTCTAGGATGTCTTGCGGAATAATTTTTGCTTGCCTGCTATTTGATTCATAGGTAGTGGTTGCCCGCGCTGCTTCCTGTATTATTTCTGTCAAAGTTGCTACTGCCTGCTCAATGCGTTCAGGTGTTTTCAACGGGATATTGCAATTGATTTTGTTTTCGATTATTTCTTTGAAAGATTGCCAATTGGTGGACTTATTGCATAGTGAATCTGTCCTGTTATAAAGTAGTGGTTTGCTTGTGTATTCTATTATAATTGGTGTATGGTCGGAGTTAAGCTCAAGGCTGGGTGTTATTTTTAATTTGCTTACATTTAGTCCTTTTGTTATTGCAAAATCCAACAGGTCAGGTATTTTATTGAGGTCTGTCGGCCAGTACGTTGCTTTTCCTGTAGATAGTACATTGAGGTTGTTGCTTCTGATGTATTTTTCTAATGTCCTACCTCTCGGCGTATTAATTCTCGAACCCCATAATGTGTGTTTTGCGTTAAAGTCTCCCGCCGCTATGTATTTGTCGCCTAAGGATTGAAAGTACTCTTCCCATTTTTTTAGTGTCATTTTGTGTCTCGGAGGTACATATACTGCTGATATCTGGAAGTAATTGTCATTGGTTTGTATTGTGACAGTGGTTGCTTGTAAGTGTTCTTGATTTGTTCGACTATGTAGGTGATGCTTGATGTCATTTTTTATTATTACTGCAGTTCCTCCATGTGCTTTACCTGAGGGATGTTTGGTGTCGTAGATGGTGTAGTGCGGAATTTTCATGTAACTTTTTAGAGTGAAATGTGTTTCTGAGACAAGTAGTATATCAATATTGTTTGTATGCAAAAATGTTTTAATTTCGTGGACTCGCTGTTGCAAGCCATTGCAGTTCCAGGCTGCTATTTTCAACTTGTCCATCTCTATTTTTTATTTAGCAAGTTTGTGAGTAGTTGTAACATGATTGTTGTTTGTTGTACTTGTTGTCTTATTACTGTGTTTAAGCTCACTTATCATTTTTCCCAGCATTTCCATACCGTTAGTGGATTGTTTGAGCATTCCTTTGATTTCTGTAGCGTCTTCGATGTTATTGCTTTGGTTTTTATTGTTTGTAATCGTTGCTTGGCTAATGTTTTTGGTTACTTGTACGTAGCTTCGGTTACTTTGGGGATCTATGTTTCTGATTATAGCGCTCGGTTCATATTGTGCTTTCAAGGTCGTTCCATTTTCCGTTATACTTTGTTGTGGTTGGTAGTTATTGAATGTTCTGTTGCGAAGTGGTGGAAACAGTTTACGTTGTAATTGTTTCCTGATTTCGCATCCTTTATAGCTGGCTGGGTAGTTTCCGTTGCAATTATAGCATATAACTTCTTCTATTTTTCCTGTGTGTGGGTAGTGTATTGTTAGGTGATTTTTTGCACATTTAACACATGCCGGGCTTCTGTTACAATAATTTTTCGTGTGGCCGTATTGTTGGCACCGCATGCATTGTGGAATATCTTTTTTGTATCGTGGTGGTTCTACTGTTACAATTGTATTTAGTATCTTTTTTATTTCGTAAATTTCCTTGTTATTGGATCTAGGTTCGAGTTCTACTAAGAATAATGGTAATGGTTGCTTCGTGTCGTATCTTGTCATATTGGTTATTGTTCTTGTTTGATGGCCAATTTTTGCTAATTCGTCGCTTAATTTTTTTGTGTTAGTTTTTGGATGTAATCCTCTTATAACTATTTTGTAGCTCCTTTCCGTTTTGAGCTGGTACGTGTGGTATATGGCATTTTTTTCCTTTAGTTCTTTTATCACTTTCCTATAAGCTTCGGGGTGTTTGTTTGTATTTTTACTTGTTCAAGTTTTGTTTGTTTTATGGTGTAATTGTCCTTCCCGACTGTATTGTTTAGTAGATCAATAAGCGGGTCTATTATTTGGGCCTCAACAAATATCCGTGGTGGTTTTGATATGTAAGTTGGCTTGGTTATGGTTTTGCTTATCGGGTCATTGTCGATTTCTTCCGTTAATGAGCTGAAGGAGTTTCTTAGAGGTAATTCTTGCAGCCATCGCTGCTTTTCTGTGTCTGGGTTTCCGGCAGCACTTGTGCCTGGAATTATTTTACGTTTTTTGCTTGTCTTTGCTAGTTTCCAGTTTTCGTCCTGGTAACTCCTCTCATTGTCGTGTCTGTACTCCTCCAGTCTCCACTGCTCTTCTATTTCTTCTGTTTCCATATCGTTTTGATTATCACTATTTTGCTGTTGTTGTTTCAAGCCTGGTAAGTCTAACGACCCATTTATATAGTATTTTTCACCTTTGGTTGCAATCTTAATTGTTGGTATTTGCTGCTGCATTTTTTGGCACTTTCACTTTTCTTTACCCTATTCTGTTTCACTTGGTTGGAGCACACGTTTGCTTACGCACATCTGTTCACCTCGGTTGCCTGAGCAGGACTGTTAGACTAAATGACCTTAATTTTATTCGTCAAAACCTCTCGATGCATTCCGTTTGAATCCTCAAATGATACTGTTGCCCTTCGACTTTTTCTTTGTCTTCGTATGATCACGTATGCCATCTTCTTGTGTAGATGAAATAACGGACCGAAGGCGAATCGACGTTTCTAGAACTCGCTACTTGATGACAAGTATGCGCTTGTCGCTATATTGTATACATTTCGCCGGTCCTATAAGACGATCTGTCTGCGACACTGTAGTACCACGAGCAACGGTTAGAGACACGGCCTATGGTAAGCCTCGTGGTGTAACAAAAACTTTACTTCAATACTTTACATGTTGCTCAGACGTAAAAATTTAGTCCAACCAAATAACTCCATGCGAGTGAAGAAAAATTTTTCTTAAAAATTCCTCGATAACTTGTGTGTAGTTCGTATTGCAACGAATTAGATCTTTACGAGAGAGCAACGAGTGCGATGTTGAAGTAAAATTTTCAAAACACTTCTTACTGCCACGCATGCGCAATTATGAACGAGGTTTCCGGTGAAGCTGTTTATGTAGATTTGCGACAACATAATTTCGATGATCGAATAACTGCGTTTTTTAATATAATATAGCATACGTTCAATTATAACGTTACTAATAACGAGTATTAAATTGAAGCAAATACAACTTAAAATGAATTCCAATATAATTGAAATCCAACTCAAACTCCAAAAAGCTACATAGCATTAAATATATAATATTAAAAATATTTTTGCGTGTATCTCGGAAACTAAGACCGAGCGGCGATAACAGGTACAAGAAAAAGTTGTTCAGGGTGATCACCTTGACAACATGTTTCAAAATCATGGAAATCGGTGAGGTCGCTCCTGTTGCACATAATTATCAAAAATAATTATGCGACAACTTTAAATACCAAGATGGGGAGGGGGCTGTTCGCACCATTTGTAAGAAAGCTAAAATTAAAATGGTTCTAGTAAAGTGTGGCAAGAATGGAATTTAGATTATTTAAGAGGGAATCTAAACCATAGAATGTATAACGACAGGATAAGGAAGTAATGAAAAAGGTGATCCCTGAGAACTCCAACTCTAAAATGTTTAACATACTTATTGATAATATTATATTAGCAATAAAAATAAATGCATCGATGATTCTGTGCAAGAAATTCATACGCATATCAGCAAATACATAGGGTATTCGGCTACAGGTGAAGCCGAAACAAGACGAAAATTAAGAATAAAAAAATTGCGTTTTCGGCTTTGTTTTGTAGTTATTGACAATTAAAAATCGGCTAAAATACCCCTGCGCGCGAGCAAACTTCCTTACACGAATGAAAGGAGGTCAGCCTAAACAGCGGGGCCGTACGGCGATACTCAATACGAACGATACATAACACAGAAGAAGACTCGTAGAGAAGAAGACTGTGATATTTAAAGACGTAAACTGCGATTGTCCCGTCTGCAAGTGTCCACAAAAAATGTAACAAATTATTGTACAATAGCTGTTCGACATGTCCTCCGTTTCCTTGCAAATAGAGTCTGATGCTTCTCTTAAAATTTTGCTGTATTGTATCTTCAGGTGTCCAATGCAGACCTGATAATTGCCTCTTCAACTCTCCAGCGAGGTCTCAACTCTATGGAAAAGTGGTTACACAAATGGCGCTTCAAAATAAATGAAAATAAATTTAGTCATATAACCTTCACGCTGTGAAAACAATTTTGCCCACAGATGGCCATAAATAATATTCCAATTCCAAACAAAGATTTAGTCAGATATCCGGGCATGATTCTGGACAGAAGAATGACATGGAAACGGCACATCGTAGATAAATCCAAAGAACTGAAAACAAACCTAAAAAAATTCTACTGGCTCATTGCCAGACGCTCCAACTTAAACATGCAAAGTAAAATAATACTATATAAAGCCATATTAAAACCTGTTTGGACCTATGGGATCCAACTATGGGGAACAGCGAATAATTCCAACATAGAAATTCTCCAACAATTCCAATCAAAAACGTTAGGATCCCTAATAGATCCACCTTGGTATCTTACCAACGAAACAATACATCGCGACCTTAAGATACCCACAGTCAAAGAAGAAATATCCAAGTTCAGTAACAGATATAATAGAAGAGTTAACAACCACCAAAACCCGTTAGTTACCCAATTACTTGACACGACGGATCAGATCCGCAGACTAAAAAGACAATACCCCTTAGATTGAAGCATTAGATTCAACTAGAATCAAACATACTATAAACTCTTATAATCCAAGTTACAGTACTGCACCAAAATAATTTACTTAAAATTCTGTATGAGAATTAATTGTAAATAGTCTACCAAATAAAAAAGAGACGCTTTTTCGTATTTTTGTCGTACTTTTTTGACGGAACGTTTGTGTGCTTATATATATGTCGGGTTTAGATTGGAAGTTTGGGCGCGTAACAACTCTTCGCGTGGACTAGCCATTGTCCCACAAAGCCGAGATTATATTTACACGTATATACAAGACTATCACCAAGCTTAACAAATAATAAGACTAATGAATAATAAATTTGATTAATAATAAAGTTAATGAATAATAAATTGTATGAATAGTAAGATTAACAGATAAGTTTAATGAATACTAGTAATAATATTTTTGAGTTCAAACGAATCCACGGTCAACGGGATAACTCTCTATTAAGCACAAATGCGATTGTCGAAAATGCTCGATGTGTCACTCTCCAAGGCAATCGCACGAATCCCAGCGTCGTGGAGATCTTTCTCGCTGTACGATTGCATTTGTTTTCTGTACCCGTTTGGAAGCATCGAGAAAGTTCCAAACGCCGTTGCTAGGTAGTGTCTGCCTGGAGTTTGATTCTTAATACAATGTATGTCCCATCGTATCGGCTCCTCCGAGGCAACATCACACGTGGCTAGACCCGCTCTCGAGGCCGCATGCCGCCACAACCACGTTTCTCGGAAAACCCATACAACCACTCCAGACCTCCGTTAGGCAAAACGTCCATCCCGCGACCGTAGCTACGTTCGGCGACCCATTGTCACCTCGAACCCAATCTTGCTATCATAAATCTCGAACAATTACGGATACGATAAAATCTTGGATAGAGTACTAGAGAATATTCCCAAAATTTCCTAGGATAGGCTTCGGCTTTCCTTTCATCTCCGACATATATATTGTATAACGTTAGTCTCATACTTTTATCCGTAGAACATGCTAGCATCGTTTGGTGAGGAAAAACTGAGATATTGTGTATGTATGTATAATGTCTATGACGATGAATTTAGATTCGGCAACGAATACACGGTCAAACGGGATGAGAAATCCGATATTGAACTTGACACACGTGTTCCCTGTACTCGTAGAACTTATCGAATTGAATTTCAGTGCAAGTGGAACTGCCCTTCTGTTTTAAGGAGAATTATTTAATTACTTTATACCTCTGTTAGGTACACGTCCCTCCCGTGGCCGTGGCTACGTTCAGCAGCCCGTTATGTCACTTCGAGCCCAAGCTCACTGTCATAAACCTCGAACAATCATAATTGACTTAGCTCATGAACAGCTATTTCTCAGTTTCATTGTTTAAGTACGGCTATAATATAAAGTCTGGGCTAAGGTATTTGGGACTTTCCCAAACATTCCGAAAGAAAGGCTCCGGTGTCCTTTCATCTCCGACATATTTATTATAATTCTTTAATTTACCAATAATCGACAAATTTTTAAACAGTATTATTTTGAGATTGATTTATCGAGCATTTGGACGAATGTAGATTGGACAGTTCTGAAGAAATCGTATATTTTGAATCGACTCTTCGAATCGATAACTTCTTCATATAAGTATCAACAACATTAAAATTTTACCGACATTTCAATGTATCGGTATTACTGTTAAGCTAAATTTAATCAAAAATACAAAATCCATTGTGTATCCATATTGATGAGACTTGTTTTATGTCTGAAAAGTCGTTTATGATTTAATAACGTGGTGGAATGTAGAAAGTATTACGAGTTTCCCTAAACTTAGGATCATATCTGTTACTAAAATTTGTTTAATATTTGTTCCGAGAGAAAAGTAATATTTCTACAATAGGAAAAATTTTTTGGAATAAATTTTTAGAGCAAAGTATTTATTTATTACCATGTGTTACGTCGGCCGACTTTTTACCTAGACCAGGCCACACACCGCGGACAGGATGGTAGCCAGATGTCCGCACATCCTATTGCGTACCCTCAATAGCCTTAAGGACCCATCACAAACCCAAGGAAATTCTGACTAAGATCCTGCGAGCCAGATGTAGTATCTGGTTAACAACTGTTCGAAGGTTTATTGTCTATTACGGGAAAGTTAGTTTTTCGCACGCATGATGCCTCCTACTATCAACTTTCTCTCGAGGGCGGCTAAGACCCTTCCTAATTCACCAGCCGTCTTAACAACCAATCAGAAACAATATCTACTGCCCTCACATTCCTACCAAAATTATCATGAACAAATCCGATGGTCCCGTGTGCTAGACACACCCATCAATAGCTCTCCTCCGACACAGCATTGTAACCAAAGTTCAGTTGTTCTACATCGTCAGAACAGTCAATACGCCTCTAACAGGTTCTACCCTTAAGTTAAGTCGCTCGTCATCTTCAGAACAGTCGAGTCTGTAAAGGGTTCTACCCTCAAGCAAAAGTCGTTCTTCATAATCAGAATAGTTAACAAGTCTATAACGGGTTTTACTCTTAAACACTTATTTAACTCGTACCGACGCGACAGTGTAATTATTTATATTTACTAAGCTGTTGGAATAAACTATAATTTATATTTGTTATATCAGTGTAAATTCAATAAAACCACCCCTATTATCGTAATAGAAATAAGGGGATCGATCAGTTCGTGGCGTCGATTGTTTAATCGTAACGGGAATTTACGACTCCCGTTGACGTGCTTTTTCGCGATCGCGTCTCTCCGCGAACGGTCATAATACCATGCTTTTCCGTAAATTTATCGTGTTACATTCTATTTTATCTCATTGATACTTTAACAGTATTATCCATCAATATCGTTACTCAATAATTTACCGATGACCAATAATAATATTTCTATCCGTAAGAAAGAAGAAAAGAAAAAATAAATATTTAAAGTTTCCCTGTTCCCTCTAAATAGTCATGAATTGAATTTCAAATGCATCATGCGTCATGAGAAGTAAAGAAATGTTTCGACTGAAGTGCAATCGTAAGGAAAAAGGAATAGCAAGTTTTCATTCATTGATTACGATCATTCAATGTTATAAACGGAGCGACGTAATTCGAATGGCACACGAACAGGGGAAAAGGTATTAATTTCCTTCAAATCAGATAATCGTTGGCTGTCCACGTTTCTCCAATACAATTCCGGCACGGCCCACTATAAATCGATCAATTACCTTGGTCGAGTCGTGCTCGACGAATTCTCCGGATGCCGTAGGAGGTTTCTCGAGTGTGCCAGAACTCGCGTCTGTCATCAGCTAGTTTACGAACATGGCCGACTGACGCGTGTGTGTGACGAATAGTGCGCCAAACGAGCGGCGCCACGAGGAATCCCCGCATACACCTGAACCAAGCCCAGACCGAGCGACCGCTTGCGTAATAGCACGTCGAACGGCGGTCGACGCAGTCTGTACTATTTCTGTGGCGTTCCGCTTACGTTCCTCTCCACTCGACTCCACTCGGCCTCCAACCTCCAACTAACCGCACGACTCAAACAGACCATCGGTGACGAAACACACCGCACTCTTGCTATAGTCCCTTTCGTCTGTTTCATCAGTTTCTCGCGCCAGTTACGACTCCACCGAGGGCGTGTGATACCTAGATCAAAATGTTATGCCTGGAAAGATTACGACGATGATGGTCCGAATTGCCGAAGAGTTTCGAGATATTAACAAAAATATGTTGCTCTTACTACGTCGCTTTCTGTATATATACACACACATGTGTATATGTACCGCGTACACAGATGCAGCCGACGCAATAGCCGCTTCGTTCGATGCTCGCCAGTTACTTTACACTAGCAATCAACTCATGTCTGCGTAACCGATCGCTTCACGAAGAATAATCCAAACCTAATCCAATACTATATACTACAAATAGATCGTGGAGCGGCGAGCGAAGGAGCTATCGCGTCGGTTGCGTCTGTGTACGTATATAGTACGTATATAATTTTATATAGTATTAGTATATTTTTGCCAACATCTTGAAAGTTATGATTTTGCGGCAATACAGACCACCACCGTTGTAATCCTTCAGGCATAAGCTTCCGATTAAGGTATCGTACGCCCTCCTACGCATTGTACCCACAATTACAGTCGTGGTCACGTTTGCTTCCACGAACTTACCATACTTGCCTTTCATTTTCTCACTCTTCTCCTGTTGTCTTTACAGTATAAGTTAGCACTCCTATTGAGAATGACTGTATTATGCACTCGCTCATCGATCGTTTTGAATTTTTCCGCTATCGTTCACTGCGATCGACGATCGATGAATGACACGTGACTCGGCGGAAGTGTCGCCATATTCCTTTCTTACTTTCTTTCGGCTATATGGTTGGTCTTAGAGAGAAGATGCAATCGTTTTGTTTTATTAAGTGTGTGAGAAAACTATTCAAACAATTTAAAACTGAAACAACTTCTTTTATAATATATAAATATAATATGCTGTATACGTGGCAGTCTGTATAATAATCCCTGATTGGCTCTTTTAAGTAGGTACATATATGACGCGGAGATTCTTAAATCTGTTGTGTTTATTGATCAAAAAGTGGCATTACTACCTGTAATCAAATATTAAATGTAGTCGCACAGATGCGAGTAAATTCTGAAAATATCTGTGATAAAATTTTCTATAAAAAAAATTAATACTAGTAAAAATAGCCATAGCGATTTCACCACTTTTCATTCGTAAAAAACATTATAATCTTCTGGAGATTGTAAGAGTCCATGTTTTAACTTCTAGTATACGTGACAGTCAACGACAGGTAGATTTATGTCGAAATATATTCGTGCTTTGTAATAAGAAATTTATATTTTCTAATTATCTAGATATGAAATTGATTAAAATATTAAAATATTTAGCGAAATGAAAAAGATAATCCGAACATTATCTGTTAAAAGTTGTAACTTTTATTTATTTATTTTATTTATTGCAATAAAGTTTTGTATGAAATAGAAATCTAATTTACTGCTATTTAATTACTTTGAAAATATAATTTCTATTAATTTAAAAATTTTGTCATAATAAATAACATGGTAACCAGATGGTTGTAAAATCATAAGATATCATTTTTAACCGAATTATTTCCTTTTCTAACCAAAATTGTTTTACGCCGCATACGAAATCTGGATAAATTTGATTTTTGTTTTATTCTTATGACAAGTCCGATTAAGAATTAGTATAAAGAATTCTTTGTGATCTCCATGATTCAACTGTTAAGTAAAACAGCGAAATTTGGCAAGCCTAGTCCTTGCAATATATCTCCCGCATGCAGTTAATTAAATTTCTGGCTCGGTTTAAGATGTCTAAAATTATGTCTGGTCCATTTACTACCATATATTTCATTGTCAATTGCAAAACATTGAAAATCCCTGTATTGTAG
Organism: Bombus vestalis; assembly: GCA_963556215.1. NCBI lineage: Eukaryota > Metazoa > Arthropoda > Insecta > Hymenoptera > Apidae > Bombus > Bombus vestalis. The sequence goes on along the minus strand of OY744577.1, from coordinate 5,040,897 downwards.
ATGATATGAGCAACACAAGTAAATTAATGTAGTCTGTTTTGTGTATAGATATTCACATAACTTGATTGTATATTATATGATGCAATATCAATGCATTAATCTTATGTTCCACAATTAAAATTTGATGACATATTGTAATACGTCATTGTATACGTGATATAATACAATTTAGTTCGTGTCATAAATCAATTTTTAAAGTTAATGTACATCATTTTGGCTATTTACTGGCGTAAATAAAGCAATTTTACTCAATATACAATGATTTTATTATTTGTATAATATCGTCTACACTCGATTTAGAACTCACTCAATGTAACTAAAAGGAAAAGTCATGTTTTTGATAGATTGTGTTTTCAGAAAAGGACATACATATAACAAAGTTAGTGATAACTTTAGTAAAACACCTTGCAATTTACAAGAATTGCATTTGATGAAACACATGGAATATATTCTTTAAACTTTTTTGACAGATACAATATCGAAAATGATGCATTAAATAAAAAGCAAATTATTTGAATAAGTTAGAATAGGTAACTAAGTAATTGGAAATAATAAAAAAAGTAGCGATTATTCGGATCAAATTTTCAGTTCTCGCTTCAAACTTCAAGATCAATAAAATATATATCACAGTAAGTTTTAACAGAGATTGTAAATGGTACAGAAACTCGAAAGATTCAGAATGAAAATTTTTATTGACATATTTGAGTTACTAATCACTAGTGAATTAATATCCGGTAAATTAATAAAAAACGACTCATCTGAAGAAAATATAAATTCAAACTATCATTTTTCCTTACAGTTTTAGTCCGTAAATGTTATAAACGTAATTATCTTGCAACTTAACTTACAATTAAATGTGTTTAATACTCTTTGTTAATTATAGAGTCTAAGTCACTACTTGTTTTCTTACGCTTTAATTACTCCTTGTCTACTGTTGATCATAATTTAATTATCGCTAGAAATTATTGAAAATATGTTTGCATCTGACATTTCATCGTACACATTTATTATATGTATTTTATTTGGATATTTTTTACTTAGTATGCGTTACTTAAATGAAATTCTTTTTGTAAGATAAATTATGCAGCTTGTGCACAGAATAAGAACAGCCACGAAGAAACAATCAGAATGATAAACAAGTGTTTCTAATTTAAATTTTAAAATATATTTTCTCTATATTAGTATTGCAACTTTTTACATTAATTTTCAGGATTTTGGCATTTTGAGCATGTGCCAATTGAATAGCGCCAAGGCGAATTCTTACGTATACATAAATACTACTTGACCTCTTACATAACTAGGCACATAACAAATGTCTCCGTCAGGCAATTTGATAGCATTTTCTTGGCGCATTTTAAATGGACCTTGATGATGAGTTCATGGAACATTGAAAATTGTTAACGATCTATTTGGATCGATAAAATATAATAAAAGTATCCAGTTAAAGAATCAATGACTTCAGTTTCACTTTAAATTGCGAAATAGATTTATTCGGTTATTAATTAGATGATATTCTTTAAAATTTTAAATTATTTAAATGGTATTGTATTAAAAATTAAACGCAGTAAATAAGTAAGCCTACGATAAATAGAGAAATAAATAATTCATGAATTCATTAGAATTTTTTAGACAATAGTACGAAAGAGAAAGGAAAACCTGCGAGAGATATAATTCAAGATTAAGTACGTATGTGTACAGTAGCTACTAAAAGTATTCCTGCATATCCTTATTTTCCAGCGAAGCATTTTTTAGCCGATCATATATTTCATTTTCATAATCTGAAATTTTTGTAGTCATATGAAAATACTACTAAATGATATAAAATTTAATACACTTAAATCTATTTAATTAGTATATAAACGCTATAATAAAAATAATGGAATTACCTTCTGTAACAACCCTATGTATTGTATATGTTACACTATTTGCAAAATTTAGCGACTCCATCGTTAGGATGCGTTTAAGTATTTCATAGGTCTACGAGTAAGTTATCCTTCCCCTTTTCATAATCTTTTTGCTTGTTAATCGTGTATGAGTTACAATTATACGTTTGCAATATGTTCCGTTTACATTGTTGTGTACATAATGTACAGGTTATGAAGATAATCCTGCAGCTGGTCACTAAACAGTTACTCTTATCTTTTTGAATTAAACGGTATTATTTCGAATATCTTCGATTATTAGATAATGTAATATGTATCAGATGCCAATGAGTATCTAGTCTGTGAGTAATTAATGTACCTAAAGAATTAATAGTACATTCAGAATGTAATAAAATCAGTTATACGTATACATATATCAATCCTATTTTTATTATTTTTTATTTCCTCCTATTATTATTAGTTTTAATCCTATTATTAGTTTTATCGAACAAAAAATTACTCCATTGTTATTTCATATCTTATAATTTTGTATTCATACGTGTAAACCTTGTTTAACATTATTCTGCAACCTGATGTTAATATTGATCTATTACTACTAGTGTTAGTATTATAATACTATTGCTAATATATTTATAATTATATTAATAATATTGCTTTAATTATAATCTTTGACACTATGTGATTAAATACTAATAATATCTAAATTATATAACACTCAAATTAAGCATTATTTAATAAAATATTTGAGAAATGATTTTTTACATGTTATATCATCTTTTGTTATGTGATGTTGTATGGAAATAATTATATGTTACGCCTAGCCTACACTGGCAGACAATTGTGGGAAAACATGTGTCAATCCGTAAATGTTCTCCACGGAAAATGCGCCATATATATCCTGTTACATGTCTACCTATTGCACGTTGCTTGGTAGCATCGACTGTCTGCGGACAATACAGGTAAACTATCTACAGATAAATGCCTGTCAGTGTGGACTACTATTTAATTTATTTGAATAAGCAAGTTTGGGGTTATTCTTTGGATTATATCATTATTTAGCCACTAACTGAAATAATTTTTTATTTCATTTGATGTTCTGTACACGAATAAATGTTTCCTCGAAAAATATATCAAACAATTTCTAATGCTGCCGTATCAATCGTCATTTATGTCTTCGTAGTGTTTCACGTGCACAAGATCCGACGTGTATTATTCGAAATAATTCAAATTAAGGTAACTTTGAGAATGCTGTTGCGTTAGGAAATAATTTGACAAAATATTGCTTGTATTTCAAATATATGTAAAATATCTAAGATTTAAATTAATACTAAAATTATGACGTAAAATAATGTTACTTTTCCTACGTTATCCTTAACACTAGAACTACCGATAGTTAACACGAAGCTATTTCTATCAAAAGCAGTCAAAATGATTGCCCTTTAAAAAATACGTAATAATAGAATATTTTTATATTTATTGATTTATTATTTTCTTACAGAAGCAATTCCATGTTAAGTAGTACATTTTTGGTATAATTAATCCATCTGGGTCCATGATCCTTAAACGAGGGTTGACACATTTATAAAATTGTAGTATCAGTCATTTTGACTGCTGTGGTATTTCCAGTGTTAAATTATAGTAGTAAAATAATTGAAATGAGTCACTGTTTTAAACTATTGCTCTCTATCTGTATTTGTAATAAAATTTATTCAAGTCTGTTGTATGAAATAGCAAATGGTAATTATTTACTTAGAATAGGAGACATTTCGTCAATTTTGATGAGCTTAAAGTGTGCTATTGTAACCCCAAAACTCTCAAGCCTGACGTCACCTTGAAGGGCCACCACTAGACATTCTTCAGACATTTAACACATTGCCTCCCTGATATGGAGCTTCCACGAAAATATGTCCCCACCAACATTTCCATCGTTTTCCCACAGTATATAACCCTCGACTACTAACAGGCAAACGAGTCTAAGTTTTGAAACCGATAGCTGTACGTCGTAACGAGATTATAAGTGGTATTCGAGAGTCACTCGCTCTCTGGAAATAAAGTTTTATTTTTATTATTACGGAAGTTTTTCTTTTTTACGTGACACTATCAAGGTCAACATATCGAATAATGTTTCTTTATACCCATAGCTTTCGAGATATATGTAAAAGTACTTTTGTTACTATATATCGTATTCTAATATTTGGAACAGGTATGAATTATCTTGAGTTTGCGTCAGATCCAGATTAGGTTTGATTTACATTATCAATCTGACCACTAAACCTTACACAAATTACCTCAAATTTGTGTAAAATTAGATAACAGTAAATTATAGGATGAATTTTACAACCCAAACGTTCGGTCACATCCTCAGAATATTGCAAAAAGTGTGAACGAGACACAATAGCAAATATTTCTCCTTATGAAATTTGCATTTGTCGTTGTGCTGGATTCATAAGAAAGTTGATATATCGGTGCCATATAATGGCGTTTTACGATATGATGCCAAAAATATTTCCAACTTCTGACTAGAAACAAACGCAATAATGTACAGGATACGGCTGAGTAATATGTACAAGCGAGCAGGAGGTGCTTGCTTAAAAATTAAAAACAAGATTGAAAAAATAAAGAGAAAATATAAAATACAATTTTTTCGTCTTAGTGTTCCGGAAAGTCGACTTTCGAAATTCGTTTTCTATATATGAATCTAGCTAGTTACCGACCAGGCACAATTGAACAGTCAGAAGCAGATTATTCTACGGGTGAAAATAACTGAAAAATGTGGAATAAAATTATGATAAATCTTCAAATTTATTTTTCTCGAAAACAAAGCGACTTATGAAAAAATGTTATTTCACATTTTCCTCTTATGTTCAAAAATACCTGATAAATTTTCAAATTCGATTTTCTCGGAAACTAATAAGTAACTTACATCTTCTTCTTGTTTTCTCATAAGGAATCACTTTGTGCTTGTTTGTTCATGTTATTCGGCCGCACTTCATATAAGAAAGTTTAAAGTGAAATTACTTTTTTCTTTATTACCGAACCTAAATCTAATCTAAAATAACGTTACATAGTATTAAAGTAAAAATAGTATTAAAAATATGTTTGCGTGTACCTCCAGAATTAAGATCGAGCGACGGTTACATGCATAGAGAAAAATTACTCAATACATATACTGTAGTTGACAATATATTCCAAACTCAGTAATATTGGTGAGGTGTTCAGTATCATAAATAATTATCCAAGTTTCACCTTGTTGAGGTTATTAGATGTATGTGAATACAAACGTACGCGTGGATAAATTGTAAGGTAGAAAAAATATATATATTTTTTAAAAACTAAAGTGTAAATACAAATCGGAATATAATATGAGCTGATCCAGATCGGCACGCTAGCAGTGTTACCCTGTGACCGAAAACCCTGAAGCTGTAACGTCAAGCACATTAGGTACCAGGCTGCACGCCGAAAGCAAGATTACGACCGGATGTTTACACATCCTTGCCGCTTACCCTCAATATTCTTAATGACACACCATAAAACCATTTTCATAGTTAAGGTCCTTCAGGCCCAAAACAAGCGTTCTTTATAGTTTTGCCTATTACGGGAAAGTCAGGTTTTCTCACGTTCAGGTATCTTCCGTTAGCAATTTCCTCTCAAGGGCGATTAACACTCCTCCTCACCCATCAACCTATAAAATCAGCCAATTGACATCGAAGTTTATTTCCCTTACTCTCCTAATGAAAACTTGTCCTTAGAAAATCAGGTCTTTTCGTGTCCTTAGATCCACACATCACTAGTTTCCCTCTGCCACAACATCATCACTAAAACTGATTGATTCTTTAACTTTTGAACAGTCAATATCTTAGTGTAACTTATACATGCCAACTCAGTTGTAATAATAAAGTGTGATAAAAGAAAAAGAAAATTAATAGTTGTGTTTCGGCTCAACCTTTTTATATTTTATAATTTGAGTTGTGACTTGTAATATTACGTGATAAAGCCAACGTCGTCTATCTACTGTTTATGGTTTGCCTTCGACCCAGTCTTTTGTCTATACGCTGTCGATGGCTTCAGTGCTTGAGAAAAGTAAAAGACCAGATGTAGAGTTTTCTTGGAAGTGATGACCACTTCAACTCACCTTTTTAACGTGGTTAGTAACACTGTATGGTATTAAAATATGAAATACAGACTTTGTCAATTACAAATAAACGGAGTCACGCGCGATAGTAAATATCTGTATTCAGCAATAGACATAGCACAGGAGTTAACAACCACCAAAACCCTCTAATTATTCAACTACTCGACACGTCGGAACAGATCCGCAGGCTAAAAAGACATTACACCTTAGACCTAAGTACTAAATTCAAGTAGAATCAAACATACTATAAACACTTATTAATCATGTCATACTACCACGCCAGAGTCTCGTGGAATTCGGCAGATCTTTGCTCTGGCGTGCAATATAAGGACGAATAAATAACTGTCGAGTGCAGTTGGGTTTTCGAAGCGAAATGCGTGGGCACGCCTCTCCGCCTTCGTGACAACGCTCACGCGTGCATGCCTCACTACGAGCGAAAGTCTTGTGTAAGAGAATTCACGGTGAAGTCGCGGTTACGACTTCCATGACAATTTCTTCGCGTGTAACCACAGCCTTTTGATATTTTCAAATTTGGCTCGTAGCATGTATGAGCCTTACCTCTTAGACTTTCGTTAAAGTTACGTAAAAAAAGCTAACAAAGTCACGTCTATGAATTCTTTCCGTGCTTGGGACATCAAGCGTGAGTGATAACTTTAAAATCTGGAGTGCTCGTTCCTCAAAAAGTGTACTTAGAATGATAATTAATGAAACAAAATTTAATTAATAACAGTCCTTTAGCAAATTTTATATTGCTTCAATTAAATAATTAAGTAACTATGTGATCCTTGGAACACTTCAAAAGATGAAGTACGCAAATATGTAGGACAGCGTAAAAGCATTAAATTAGTATTATCATAAATGATAATTATTATACATAAATCATAATCACGTAACGATGTTATCGTTGCATTGTAATCATTGTTATAAAATTTAAATTATATTCAGCATTTTTAACATACTGATAATGGTAAACAAAATAATACCATTAAATTTTTTGCTTATCTATTAGTATGAATTATATATTAGTATTATAAGTAATACTACTTTTTTGTTTATCTTACATAGGCATTTACTTGCTCGCATTAACTTGAGTGCATATTTCATACTCTTTCTCTTTTCCCTCCTTTCTATTTCATTTTCTTGTTTTCTCTCTACTTCGACGCACAGCTCTCAAGTACAGTATTTGATAAAAGCAATTCTTACAAAAATGAGAAGATATGTTAATAATTTTTTAAAGAACTTGTGACACAATTAACGTGAACACTAAGAGAAAAAACTGAAAGATTGTTTCTATTGTTAAAATAAAAGCACCATTATAGTTAAATTATAATTAAAGTCACACTATTTTTATTTTTTGAACAATAGTTTAACACGAATGTAAATTATTTATGTGATGAGGAAAGATTTTATTTTGTTGCGTAATCAAGTAATTTTGAAACGTTTTTAGAACAAACATCGTCAGTGGCTGCAAACTTCTGTTCGATTAAAAGAACAGTGCGATACTAGCAGAGTAGGTCAAACGACAAAAATATCTTTACAGTTTTTTTTTATCGAAACACTTTATTAACGTACCTCAAGTATCTCGTTTGCTAAAACGTTCTACTAACTACATTACATAATGCAATCTACTATATCTTAATTGTCATTTATTTTATAAATATTGTCTCATAACGATAAAACGATCTTATTCTGCGATATTAGTAATTAATGAATCGTTTTTCTTGAAAGTGGTGTAAGCCCATGACCCTTTGTTTCGAGATATTGAAGCGTTTGCGTTGCCATCGATTGAAAAATCCTGATAAGATTTATTTGATTTGTTCGCGTCTCTATGTGTTTAAGTAGATATATATTTATTATACAAATAGCTTTTTTTGAGAATTAACTAGAGCAATATCTTTCTTCAGGGTCACGAATGTACTTGCACCATTTTCAAGATTATAAATTGTACAATTTGTTTTTCATTATTGGTGCCTCGACTGTTTGGACAGATTACAGGAAATGAGCTTGCACCACTTACAAAATAAACGATCAACTTAATCGGTACATTTATAACGTAAATAACATTTAAGTAGAATAAATAATATCCTACGCGTGAAAGAAAAATGGCAAAATTACTATTAATTTTTAATAAAATCCAAATTATTGTTAACATGCTGATGATTAAAACGAGTCACAAAAAAATACAACTTACTAAATATAGTTTTATTTAGAATTATTTGAGAATATTTAGATAATTGGTTATTATATATCCATAATAAATTCGAAATATTTGTGTTATGTGTTATAACCAGAAAACATTACTGTTACTTTATAAGAGTTAATATTTTTAATTAAGAAATTTTGGTTACGAATAACCATTATCAATGACGGAATTCTAATTCTGGTAACCAATATAAATGATCGAAATTTTTTTGATTATCAGTAACCTTTATCGACAACCCGAATTTTATTTTGATTGCCGATAAACATTATCGACGACAAAAATATTTTCTGCCTACATTCGACTATTATCTCTTCTTATTAACGTTACTGGCGATTAGTACATATTCATTGACAGTATAAAGAATAAATTATAAAACTTATAAATATCTTATTAAGTATTAAAAAGAAGAAAAAACAGCATGAAAGTACATGAAACAGAGTGTAAGATAAAAGATATTATAATACGATATTTTTATTAACATTTGTATTAATATACTAATTGTCAGTAATGTTAATAGCAGTAGACACTGATCGAAAGTGGCCAGAAAAATTTTTTGGCGTCGATATCAGTTTAACGGTAACCAGAATAAGATTCGACCCATCGGTAGTGGTTATTGGTACCCAAAAAAATTGATAACGGTTACTAATAGTAAAAAATTTGAATCATTGATAACGGTTATTCGTGTTAAGAACAATAAAAAATTAACATTTTTTCAGAAATTTCTCTAATACTTATTGATAATCGGTTTCCATTTAAGTAAAAATGAAGTTTTAGTCATTGACTTTCTTCCAAAAAATGCTCAAGGCAACTGTTATTTTGAATTTCTGGTTATAACACGAACCTCGGAGAATGCCATTGTGCTATTTTATGCCACGATCAAGTACAATCGCTACATTCAAGAAATAGAATTTTAGCGCTTCGCTCATCTATGTGCCAGCACTCAGATACTGTCATAAAACGCGGAGTTTCCATACGACGGCCAACCTAACGGCTACCGCGTGAGATCGCGCATTCTCTGAAATATTTCACAGGGGTTGTCCACACGATCACTTCGGCGAACATCCTATTCTATTTTCAAGAACACAATACGCTGAAAGCGTAACGAAAGCGAGGACACGAGGTCTTCTCTTTCAGGTCTTTAACCTTTTCATTCCGAACGCCGACTATAATCGATATCCATACGAGGATCTGCGGATACAAATATCGGCTATAGTTAGCATCCACATAATGAGCCTATTAGCGCTGTCCAAAGTCGACGCTCAGTAATTGGTATCAATTGCGTAGCGACTGTAATAACCGTGTTGATACTGCGTTTGATAATCAATGAAACGGTTGACACGCAGTTATTTTAAGCAACGATGAACTGGTTTTCATACAAATTACTTAAATATTGCTGTTTGAGCTAGAGACGATATCCTTTTTACGTGTTTAGAAGAAACTTTCTTATCTGTTTTCTATCTTAGAAACTAGATAATCTGCAGATTAAAAAATTTCCCCGAATGTTTTATTAGAAAGGAGAATGTTGAAGAATGACCATTTTTTGACCTCCTTGCGAATGAAAAATTCCTGCACGATTAACCCTTTCGCTGCGGCGGTTCGGTCTGCCATTGAACTGGACCCCGCGCCGGAAGTGTATACATTACGCGTGGACAGTTTATCTTGGAAGAAAAGGGATTTTTCTTTAAAACAATATACTCATAATTTCTACATAAAAGATATAAATTTATTTATTGGGTATAAAGAGTCTGAGTAACGATTGAAAATAGTGAAAGGATAGTATATAGTGATTAATAATTTAGTATTTAAATTTTGAAACATGGAAACACGCACAACCCAACATCACACTCTTCGCATTGATAACGAGATTCTCGATTCATCGTTTTTCGCACACACAACACACCTTCGTGATCTACTTTTTCCTATAGCTTCATGAAGTGAAGGAAAATGTCTTCCGTTGAGTCTTGATGAGTGATTATTTTCACAGGTGTAATAGGATAACGGCTTGTTTCTGATATTTCTTTAAAATTTGATCTATTAATTTCAGTTGAAATTTTACAATTGATATTGCTTTTTTGGTTTTCAATTTGTATAGGCGATACGAATTCCATAAGCACATATCAATAATATGGAACAAGGATTTTTTGTACCATTCTGTTTGTACCATTCTCGGGTAGAATTTATAGTACTGATGACCATGTCGGTCCTGTCTACAGCACCCATCAATTTATTATAGTCGTGTACGCAAGATAGTTTGTGTAAAATTTCTTGCGTACTATAGTGTTTTGGTACATCCACAAATTTCTCTGTATGTAATGTTGAAATCATGAAAACTTCTTTTTTATCGTGCATTTTATGGCTAACATATTTGCACACGAGCGAAAGCACGCTTCTCCTTTTCGTAATTTTTCGTTCACTTTTGGCATTCCTTTTTCCCTCCTTTTTACAGAATTTTTATGTAATATATCAAATAATGCGAGGCTCGTGTACCAATTGTCAACGTAAAGGGTGTGGCTTCTACCTAAATATGGTTCTAGGAGAGACATTATACTTCTTGATTTACCACAGTCTTTATGTTCGGGCCCTATAGTAGTACCAGTCCTCGTATAAATAATAGAGTCTTGAATGTAACCCGCACTTGCAGTTACAAAGAATAAACAATTTTATCGCATCGTATATGGATGCCGAATATATCCGGCATTAGGAGCGAAAGGGTTAAGACGTCTCTCAAGGGACCACAGATGTTACTAGGATTTATCCGAAATGCGATGAGAAAGTTGAAAAGAACGAGTGCAAAGATGAAAAAGTGACAGTGGCCAAGTTTAATTTTCATCTTTTCCAAATTCCGATTCAGCTACAGAATAATCATTCATTGACGACATGATAATTCTTCAGAAATTCTGCTGAAAAATCAATTGAAATTTGAAATCGAGCAAACCTGAACCACCACCGGATTGTTGTTACGTAAAAATAATAGCCAACGACGATCTTATGATATTTTTCATGTGGTTGATTCCAAATTTCAGTTGATTTACCAACAGAATTTCTAAGGAATTATTTCGTGGATGGATGATCATGCGAAGAAGATGATTAAGCGCAATGAATAAAATTGACCGCTGCAACTTTTTCATCTTTGCACTTACTTTTTTCAACTTTTCCACCACATTTAGGATAAACGTTAATAACATTTTCTGTTCCTTGTAAGATGTTCTTAAATACTCTGCGAGAATTTTTCGTCCTCAAGGAGCTCCAAAAGTGGTGGTTTCTTAACATCCGCATTTGTTGAAAAATTGTGTTTGCTCTTTCCGCCAGTAACCGGCGCTCGCACCCTCACAAAGCCCAGCTGTGAGCCTTCTCGCATACTTCTTACGTGCAATTCCTTTTGTACTCGCCATGCCTTGTATTACATATATTATGCTTTAGTTGAAAAATATTTCTTTACACTTTTTAGTATAAAAAAAATGGGAAGAGTACTTTCAATCCTTAGGCGACAAATACATAGCGGCGGGAGACTTTAACGCAAAGCACACATTATGGGGTTCGAGAATTAATACGCCGAGAGGTAGGACATTAGAAAAATACATCAGAAGCAACAACCTCAATGTACTATCTACAGGAAAACCAACATACTGGCCGACAGATCTCAATAAAATACCTGACCTGTTGGATTTTGCAATAACAAAAGGACTAAATGTAAGAAAATTAAAAATAACACCCAGCCTTGAGCTTAATTCCGACCATACACCAATTATAATAGAATACACAAGCAAACCACTACTTTATAACAGGACAGATTCACTATGCAATAAGACCACCAATTGGCAATCTTTCAAAGAAATAATCGAAAACAAAATCAATTGCAATATCCCGTTGAAAACACCTGAACACATTGAGCAGGCAGTAGCAACTTTGACAGAAATAATACAGGAAGCAGCGCGGGCAACCACTACCTATGAATCAAATAGCAGGCAAGCAAAAATTATTCCGCAAGACATCCTAGACAAAATCAGGGAAAAAAGAAAAGCGAAAGCAAAATGGCAAAAACAGAGAACACAAGAAAATAAGAAAAACCTAAATAAACTTGCAAAGGAATTAAAGAATAAAATAAGGGAACATCATAATAACGAATTCTCAAAATTCATCGAATCACTATCCGCGCATGAGAATACCAACTACTCCCTATGGAAAGTCACTAACAAAGCGAAGAAAACAATAAAATCAATCCCGGCAATCAGAAAAATAGACAACACATGGGCCAGAAGCAACGAAGAGCAGGCAGAAGAATTCTCAAAGCACCTACAAAATATATTCTCGCCGTACGAAATTAATAACAGCATCCCCGGATGGCAAACAAATGAAGAAGTTGAAAATGCCAGCAACACAACTGATAAACGCTGCACCATACTCAGCACAACAGCGCAAGAAGTTACAAACTTAATTAAGGCAACAAAGATAAGCAAAGCACCAGGGCTTGACTTGATCAATGGAAAAATCTTAAAAAACCTTCCCCCAAAGGCAAAAAGACTAACAACAATTATATTCAACGCAATTCTAAGAATACAGTACTTTCCTACACTATGGAAAATAGCACAGATCGTAATGCTACCCAAGCTAAACAAAAACCCACACCTAACTGCATCTTACAGGCCAATATCATTACTACCTGCGTTCTCCAAACTGCTGGAAAAAGTAATATATAACCGCCTAAAACTAATAATAGAAAAAGAAAAACTAATACCGGACCATCAATTTGGATTCAGAAATAAACACTCCACAATAGAACAAATGCACAGACTCGTGAATGAAATCTTACAGGCACTGGAAACAAAACAATATTGCATGGCACTCTTTATGGACATCGAAAAAGCATTCGACAAAGTTAACCACGAAAAACTCCTTCAAACAATCAAAAAGCAGTTTCCAAAACAAATCTACAAATTACTCAGATCTTACCTAAACAATAGAACCTTTATAGTAAAAATAAAGGATGCATATTCAGAAATTAGAAATATCAAGGCAGGAGTACGGCAAGGAAGCGTACTAGGACCAATACTGTACACATTATACACGGCAGACATACCAACAACTGTTAACAGCAAAATACTTACGTTCGCGGACGATACGGCCATACTAGTGAGACACACAAATCCAGAAACAGCAGCAGCACTACTACAAGAACACATTACAAAAATAGAAAAGTGGCTGCAAAGAAAACAAATAAAAGCGAACACCAGTAAGTGCAACCACATAACATTTGCACTTAGAAAAGGAATAACACCAGATATCCAACTGAACGGCGCCCACATAGCACATACAAAGCAAGTCAAATATCTAGGAATACATTTAGACACACACCTTACATGGAAGCATCACACAAAATCAATAATAAACAGAATATGTGAAATAAGGAAAAAGATGTACTGGTTAACCAATAGAAAATCTAAATTAAGCACAACGAATAAACTAAATATATACAAAACAATAATCAAACCAATCTGGACATACGGAGTCCCACTATGGGGGACGGCAGCAATGAGTCACATAAATAAAATAGAGACGGAACAAGCAAAAATCTTAAGAACAATAGTTAACGCTCCATGGTACATCAGAAATGAGGATATTCGAAAAGATCTAAAAATTCCCACAGTTAAAGAGGAAATCGCTAGATACGCAAAAAAGTACAAAGAAAGACTTGCAACACACCCAAACCAGCTAGTTGCTGAAACAAACGAAACCGTAATACAAAGAAGACTGAAGAAGAAGCATCCCGCAGACCTCGCAATAGAAATACAATAAACAACCTGGAAGATGGAACCCCGCTGGAGGTAACCATCCACGTGCTATATTTTTCAAGTTATAACATTTTACCAAATGTCCTTCTGGACAAATTGTAAAATTTAAATAAATAAATAATAATAAAAAAAAAATTTAGTCTAACGAATACATCGAGAGATATCCTAAAGTCGGGACGAATTCCTGTAACAAACGAATTGTATTCATCGCTAAATAATTTGTGACGTGTCCATTACAATATTAAATATTATTAAATATTTAATATAAATATAGTTTATATTAACCCTGTTAATTCAGTGTTAAACTCTGTTGAAGTGGTCATCACTTCTAAGAAAAATCTACATCTGATCTTTTAGTTTTCTCAAGCACTGAAGCCATCGACAGCGTATAGACAAAAGATTGCGTCGAAGGCAAACCATAAACAGTAGATAAGCGACGTTGGCTTCAGGGTTTTCAGTCATAGGGTAACATTGCTAGTGTGACGCCAACCACGTCAGAGACCAGGCCGCGCTTCGGAACCATTGGAGTGATGACGGAAAGATGTAGCAGCACTGGGCGACAATGTATGTCGCCGAAGCGAAGTGCTTAATGAACTTCTATATCTCAACGGTTTTTTCGCCGAATCTTCGAGGGGAAGGTGTACATGGCTGTCACGTAATGTAAAAAAAGAGAAATCGAAGACGAAAAATAAAAGATAAAGTAAAGTAATAAAGGAGAGAGAATTTATTTCTTTATACTTGGTTTACACTAACTACAATTCACTTCCGAATTTCAGCCGCAAACCTTCAAGATTGAAGCTCTTACAACTTGACTTTCGGTGGGATCTGATTCTTTTCTTTGTCATGCCTCAATATCCCCACTATCCACACGTTTGTTAGGCGTTCTCGAACGTTCGGCGAAAGGATCGTTGGGATATTGAGGGTTCATTAGACACCTCGACATACATTGCCGCCGAGTGCCGTCACATCTTTATTTCCGTCATCAACCCATCAGTTCCGAAGCGCGGCCTGGTCTCTGATGTGGATTGAGACATGGTTGATGTTACATGGCAAAGGCCGCGGAAAAGGAAATCGGTTCCCATCGAGAGTCAAGTTGTAAGAGTCAGTCTTGAAAAGTCGCACCTAGAGTTCAGAAGTGAATCGTAGCTAATGTAAAACAAGTGTCAAGAAAAAAATTCTCTTTTTTGTTTTTTTATTTTTATCTTTCATTTTCATCTTCGATTTCCTTTTTTTATTTTACGTGACACTAGCGTGCGGATCTGGATTAGCTCATATTATATTCCGATTTGTATTTACACTTCAGTATTTAAAATATATATTTTCTACCTTACAATTTATCCACGCGTTCCTTCGTATTCACATACATCTAATAACCTCAATAAACTCATTTAAACTACCTCTGTTATCTTAATCGAAGCAGGGAAACAACTGATTCGCGGCGTCGATTATCCGAATCGTAGCAAGAATTTACGCCTCTGGCTGACGCGTTTTTCCTTGCGACCGCGTCTCTCCGCGAACGGTCGTAACAGTTTTTCAAGACATTTCTTGCAGCCTCACATATGCAGTTGTAAACGAAGTTTTCGCTGAGGCTGTTTATTTATATCCGTAAAATATGATACGAAGATATAGAGTTTGATAGCTGGTGGATATAAATAGATCGCTAAGCGGTCAAGTAAGCGGCAAACGTGTTAACTATGCTCGTGATTTGGTCACAAATACACATATATGATCATCATTCATTGTAGTGATAGCGATAGTTTTTTGCAAATATCTTGGAAACTAAACCAAGGGGTGGTTGCACGTACAGGAAAAAGTTGACATATTTCAAGGTCATTAAAATTAAGATCGTCCCTGTCCTAAATAATTAATTAGATAATTAAAGGAATTTATCTAATTGGAGTTCAATTATAATTGTAGCGCCTCCTATGAAAATATAAATTGGTAATGCCCTTTTCCTGCAATACTTGCCAGACGTTTAAAGCAAAGTAAAAAGCGAAAATTGCGCTCTGCTTGTGTTTTTAGCGTTGCCGTTATTATTTAAGTTTGGGTATTCGATTGAAAAACGAGAAACAATTATAATTGAGCTTCACTTAGGTTCGTTTAATTATATAACTGTAATTCTCTTGCTCAAAATGAATTGGGAGATGTTTAAAGCATCTAACGGCAACCAGAGATTCGAGAAAAAGAGTGTAAATTCAACTATTACAAGAGGAGAAGAATGAAGATTTATTATTATATCTAAGCGTATTAAAACAAAGATAGCGATTATACAAAGAAAAGATTTAAAAATAAATATCTGAGAAAACCATTCTAACTTATCATCCTAAAGTTATCTTACATGAATTAAGTTTCCAAAATCACATTTGCAAACACATTTGCGTCATGTATAATCGATAGATCATAAAATTTGGCGAGCTCTTCATTCCGTCCATCTCGCTGCTCTACGAATAACATCAATATTAATACCTTCTTTCTTGGCAACAAAAGTCGATGCATATGTTGTATTGTGTTGTGTTGTGTTGTGTTGTGTTGTGTTGTGTTGTGTTGTGTTGTGTTGTGTGTGTGTTTGTGTGTGTGTGTGTGTGTGTGTGTGTGTGTGTGTTTATATAAATACAACTATTCTGTAAGCCGCGTTTGACCCATTGACTCGGCGTACTGTTTTATGCGTTAATAATCATAATTTGTTATTTTTTAAAAGAGATAAAAAAGTTATTTCTTGAATGTTAACATAGAGCAAATATTTATCTGCTACTTATATTCGGCTACAATAAATAAAGATCGTTTTCTATTTAATGCAGAAGTCTTCATCCTATCAGGTATTCTTATTTCGAACGAATCGAGTTTTATTCTACTATTCTCGAGCCTTATAAATGTTAAAGTCTGAATGCTGTGGCTGGTGATCAAGACAAGTAATTGTCTTGAAGGTTAACCTTTCAAAGAATAAAAAATCAATAGAACCTTCATCAGATAAAAAGTCAAGGACTACTCTAAGATTCTACGTTTCGTTGTATTTTGGATTACGTAATCTCATCTTTGCTACACCTTTGAAAAATCTCCTTATGTTGTTATCCTGCCCTATACTTCTGGTTGTAGTAAACAAGAGATCGTCGACTAAAGACTGAGTGAACAGTATTTAGTTGCTTTTCCAAACTCCTGAGACAGACACGCAAGAACGTCCCAATCTATAGGTTTTTCTGGCAAAAGCTCCACCATTAAGGCATTATCGTACTGCTTAATCGAAAAAAGGTATAATTTCTGGTTATTCTTCGGGAGTACTCCATACCCTAAACGGTTTGTTAATAACATCGTCAAGACCAGGGATAGTTTCCGCCATATGGATGAGGGTCTCTATTAAGGGAAATTAATATCATACCTACACTGCTATTTGGCCTAAAAACTAACGGCTCTTTTACAAACATTGATCGGTACAATGGATACGACGCGTGCGACGACCAGTCCTAAGATTACTATTGTTCTTGTCACACAATGGCTCTTTATCTTTCAGAGAACTCTTAAAATTAAATAATTGTTCCAATTTAACGTGAGTGCATCTATTGTACTAATATTAGGGTGTTTAAAGCAGGAGACACACCGCTCACATTCCGTGTTTATACGATTAGTAAATAGGTCGATCTCGGGCTTACCGAGATAATTTACGATAGTTCTAAAGGCTTTATTGCGTAAGGATTATTCTGTCTCGGGTTCTAGTCTACGAGATTCTCTATCAGCTTCTGTATGTTCTTTGGATTTTATATATGAGGCGTAAAGTCAAATATTTCTCTCTTCGCGTCAAGATTTGATTATGAAATTTAACGCAATTGATTATTGAGATTCTGAAACGTACTTTTCTCATTCTGCTAACATAAGAGATGGCTACTATATTATCAAATCGTAGTAAAGTATCGCAGTCTCTCGACTCTTTGGTGGAACAACGTAACCCAAAATAGGCTGCCTTTAACTCGACAACACTTATTGCCAATTTATGTTCCTCTTTAACCCTTTGAGCGCTGCGTTGTCCGACGTTAAGTGTGCGCCGTGGGCTGCCCACTCTTTATGAAAAGCACGTGGGTTGCGTATTTTTGACGAAAGAGCGCAAGTTGAGCAGACTGAATCTTCGTTGCAAAATATACTGATTGTAACTAAAATAAATTAGATAGTGACCTCAAAAGTCTTAAGCAATAATAACATGAACAATATAAAAGTTTTAAATTATATCTTTTAAATTGAAAATTTAATAATTTTGTATTATATGGTAAATCTCAAAGCAGGGTTCAATACATAAATCAATGTTACATTTTTTTGCATTCGTAACGCGAATCGGTCCTGTGATTATGTTTAGTGCAAACAGCGTATCTTCTTCGTGAAGAAATTCTTTAGTTATGCAGGATGTAGGGAAATGCCTCTCCGTTAACCGAAATGGAAGGTCATGTGAATGAACTCTTCCTCCTTTAGCCTTTACTCTGCGTAGTGGGGATCTTTGTAAAATACCTTTTATGAGAAGCAGATGAAAATTTTCAAATGTTCCAGGTTCATTATTAGCACTTTTGTAAAGAATATATGCATTATATATAGCGAAATCTAGAAGGTGGAAAAAATATTTTTTATACCATTTCCTGCTTTTTCGAACGCAGTGAAGTGAACTCAAAATCATATTGATTTTATCGACTCCGTCCACGTGTACCGCAGTAACAAGCGTTCTCTGCTAGGTACTCCCATCGATATTTTAGTAACACGAGTCGCTCAAGTGCTGATCTCAAGAATGATCTCTCGTTTCGTTTGTTCGTAATATTAAAATCATTGGCTGTTGTTGAATATAATGAAGGAAAGTGTGGTATAGATTATTCCGACCAAATGGTTTCTTATGCCATTTTCGTATTACTTTTATAACAATTCAATAGTTTTATTATTTCCTCTGGAATATCTTTTCAAATTCCTACGACAATCCTTCGCAAGTAGTCAAATAAGCGACATCTGCAAACGGGTTAAGCGGCCCTACCAGAAACTTTGCTGACACCCGAATACAGGTGTCGTGACAGTTGTCACAAACAAAATCCGATACAAACAGAGTGATAACAATAATCATCTGCCGAACTCTGAACAACACTTAGTCATCTGCCGACCTCTGAACAACACTTAGTCATGCGATAACGATTGTCATCCGCCGATCTCAGGACAACACTTAGTCATGTGATAACGATAGTCATCTGCCGACCTCTGGTCATCTGCCGACCTCTGGACTAAAACAATAACCGAACTCCCACCCGTAACCACAATGAAGATATAAAAACCCCTGTGCTTTAGCCAGTAAGTCAGTCTGTACTCTACAATTAATCTGTAAGATTGTCGTGCTAATAAACTGTTCGCCCTTTTGTACAATCCCTCGTTATTTATTACGTGACACAGTCAACGTGTTAAATCATCCACAAATTTTACTTTATATTTTTAATACCGAGTTATTTTCGTACGTTGAATAATCTCCTAGCGATGGTTTTGGTCGGTACTTAGTTAAGTTTAAGCGTCAAATTTGTCTAATTTTAAAGGTTGATTTTCTCGAAAAAGAACGTCATACAGAGACCAATATCTTTGAAATGCATTTCCCCAAGCGAATATTTTATATTTCACGTCTGCTGTCTCGCAGAATCATATCCATTTTCGTCCCGATTGGCGGCCATCGGTACCATTTAGTATAATTTTCTTCTTTTTTTTTGTGATTTTGAATATTAATTTTTCCGTACAGACGCTTTTAAAATATTTTAAGTATTTTGAAAATGTTAATACTTATGTTGCTAATTTAATTATGTAACAATATAGAAATAAAAAACATGATGTCGTCCGTACAATTACACTGTTTCCCCACTTTTTTCAATATTTTGAGAGGTTTGTTTTATGATCTTTAGAGATTCGTTATTAAAATTGCTTTTGGTATGCCTCGTTGTTACTTGCCGCTGAATCGCCTACCACAAAAAAATAACAAACATAATTGAAGCCAGAACAACAACAGATCATCCCCTCTCTACCACGCAGTGTTGTCGCATTGTCGCTCAGCCACTATATGGTACAAGCTTGTTGTGATTTTCGAAGGGGAATAAGTAAATAGGCGGTCGCGCATATTTAACTGCCGCCACAGGCACATAGGGAGGCGTCTCTAACGAAGCGACTCGTGTTCAGTGTTCAGCTGACGATTATATAAACAGGTCTCAATACTCGCTAGGAAAAGTCGTCCAGAAATTGAGTCGTGAGTAATTGTAAAAAATCAACATGGAAGACAACGAAGTTCGCGTTCTTGCGAGATAGACAGAGTGGAGTGTCTCTGTCTGGGACATTTTTGTCTTCCATGTCGATTTTTCACAACTAGCCACGACTCAATTTTTTAATGGTTTTCCCTAAGCTTCAGTATATGAATATCGAGACCTGTTTATATGATCGTGGTTCAGCCATAGCCTAGTCAGCTAGAGCGCAGTTTCCTTCTTTTATTTGAAGGTATATAAATAGAAGTTGCACGATTATACAAAAGAAACAAATTTTTCTTCGAAATTGAGCTTATCGCCTGCAACATCTTCGCTGTACTCGCGATGGGTTTCGCTGTTCTTAACTCGGTTGTCGGTTACGATCGATGCATTGTTTATACTTGGTGGAGTTGGCTCAGCTTCCACTGATCGTTGATTCGCAATGTCTGGAGACGCCTGACTGCAGACGATTTACATTGCTTTCCATTTTGCACGCTGCGCTGGTTGCATAAGATTACGAATTATTCGTACACAATCACATTGCTCCAGATTGTGCTGGTAAGCAGCAAGAACAACGAGTTATCCACTTCGTCGAACTGTGTTACATTTTTCCGTTCCGGTTATATACGGATTAGGATTACTATCCTGATATACATCTTCGTCATACAATCTCATGTCTACCACTCAGTCGTCTTTACTCGATTCGGGTAGCTTTTTCAAACGGTTTCGCTTATCGTACAATTTCCTCTGCTTCTCTTTCTCATATTTTCTTTGAGAGCTACTTTATCGTTTTCTACGAAAGAGCCCGAGTTTTTCGGAAAAATAGGAATATGAGACCGAATCCTTCTCGAATTATTAACTCTGTAGGTGAATAAGCATTTTCTAGTGGCGTTTTTCTAGAAGATAAAAGTCCTACCCTAATACGTTCGCATTTTTTATGATGCTTTTAGCAATCTCCACCGCGGCTTCGGCAACGCCATTGCTCCACGAGAATCTTGGAGAACTTGCTACGTTGTTGATTATCTTGTTCAAAGTCTAAATCACTCGCAAACCGACCAAGATCGGTGAAAAATTGCATGCCGCAGTCGGTTCTCGAGACTTCTAGAATATCAAATTCAGTGAACATTGCTTTACAGATCAACCTGCAGATCAAACTATGAAAAGAGAAAATTTATACTGGCTCATTGAGAAATACCTGTGATGACCAAGGACATGCACAAGCAAAAATCTTTTGCGTGCCACTGATCGGTACAATTTATGACACACGTGTCAGCGAAGCTATTTTCGAGGAAGCTGTTTTTTATCCGTCGCTTTCATTACTTTTGCGTGTATGCATTTTTCCGATCAAGTTTTGTTACCAGCCTCGATAGTGTTCGCGAGAGTCATAAATTCCGAGTTTCTAAAGACCCTACTTGTCGATGGTCCGCTGACCAGAGCAAACTACGTCAAGTGGCTCGAGCCCGGAAGAAGTCCCACGGCGTCACCGAGTGTACATCTACAAATTTCCCGTCAAGTAGCACTCCGATTTTGATGAGTACTAAGAGAGCAGGAAGTGCGATAAGAGTGATAAACAAATACATAATTGGCTGAACCAGTATGGGTGTTAGTCAATTAAGTAAAAGAAGGAGTGCCTTCGGATCTTAAAGAAAACGAAAAACTGCGAAGGCGATAGTTAATAAGAAATTACGATCGTGTATGTCTGGAAGAAAACACGTTATCCGCTATCGAAGTAAAGACACATCACAGAACTATTGTGTAATAGCAACAAGCCTAAACTAAATGTAGAAAACAAGTTGTTTATGGCTGCAAAAGATCACATTACTAAATTCGAAGCACTATGATCCATAATCCTAACAAATATAAGTAACGCACCGGGATACGTAGGCAATAACGAGGTAATAAAGGACTTAGAAATGCCAACAGTAACCGAAGAAATAATCCGCCCAAGAGGGAGATATAAATCCAGACTAGCGAATCATCCCAATAACTCAGCCAAGTATGTGTACACAATTAATCTACCTAAAAGACTCCATAGAGAACATTCAAAAGACCTTCTTTCGCAATGACAGAACATTACTATGAATTTTCTGCACGAACGCTTTCTGCTGAGAAAGCATCTACACGATACACCTTGTCTACGGTGTACAGTTTTTTGCTCGCAGTTGATTCTACTTAACAAACTCTTTTTCTTACGCCAACTATCGGCATTATTTTCACTTTGATCTAGAATTTAGAGAGTTTTATACTAAAACTGTTGCCCCAGAATATAGGTTACTTTATAATAGCACCCTACTAAACGTATGCAATGTAATCTACGCAATTCGGGTATGAACGATGGCAGACGATTTCGTCTGAAACTGTCTGCAACAGCGGTTTACAATGTTAACCGTTTGAGTCGCAGGGGTCATTGAAAGAACAGGGTCGAAAAATCCCGAACACTGCGACAGCGCTTGTCGTAATCGATTACGAAGAAAAACAAGCGGCACAATATTTTCGAATCATCATATTTGTTACTTTATGAAATACATCTATATTATTATACATGTAAACTCCCTAGAGTTCAAGTGTGATAGGGGCTCTCTCTGTTTACGGACAGCACGACTTTCTTTGTTTCACGGACAGGGCGACTTTCTTTTGTTTTACGGACAACCATTTTGAGAGACACTCATTTCGCAAACGGACGAACAGAGAACAACATCAGAGATAGACAAGATCACAGAATAATTACATAGAAAAATACTGAGAGATTGACGGAGAAAGATCAGTAGCTCAGGACGTTGAAAATCGATTCTCGATTGCACGGAACTTGTTATTTATTGTTTACTGTTATAGATTGGTATTAATTGTTGTTTACTCCTGTATTACATTTAAGTATTTTCACAATAAACTCGATTTTCAGACTTCAGAATCGATCACTTGAATTACTTCGAGGTTTACGCCATTACATATATGCGTAATATTAGTTTATAAATATTTCAAGTTTTGTTCAATAAAAATTATTGAGAAGATAACAATGAAATACAAAATATCATTAATCATCCGTAGCGTTCAAATGTACTGAGACTTTTCGACACAAAATCCAAACAACGCGATCGCACTGCTTGGGATTCAAACGATTAATGTATGGTACTCTCATATATTCTTTCAAACACTCGATAGCAAACGGAAGCCAGAGTTTCTTTTTCAATTTGACTGTATTTTCCCTCGCGCGAGATCAACGTTTTTACAGCATACACCGCAACCTTCCGACTTTTGTTTTCGTCTTCTTGCAGCAGAGCTTCGCCCATAATATAACTCGATGCATCTACTTAAATTATAATATTTCTGGAAAAGTCAAAATGTGTTAAAGTTAATGTTCTGTTCACACGATTCTGTATCTCTTCGAACGCTCGTTTTTGAACTTCAGGCCACACGAAACGAACGTTATCTATTAGCGAAGAAATAAGTTGTTTGAGGATTTACGATTTATTCGATATTCTATTTGCCGACGTAGTTTATTGCTCCCAGAAAGTGTGTCTGTAAGAAGATTTGGCAGAGAAAAGTGACCGATGGCGGGCGCGCGTGTCACACGCTCAAGAAGGCTACACGCTCAGAAACAGTATCTAAATAGGATAAGCTAAACATCCTGTATGCCACAGCCAGCGAAACAATAACCAAATAGTAACGAAATAGCAGCCTCGGATATACACCAGACGACCACCCCTCCAAAGGGACTATAGCTTCAGTATAAAAACTCTCCCAAATAAGCGCTCGACATCATTCTGTTGTAACACTTTAAACCGTCACTTTGTTGGATTTGCATAATAAATTCTCTTACCATATATATACTTCAATTTCTTCATCTTATTTGTGAAACGTTCGAACGTTCGCGAGGAGATTATCACGTAAACTTGAGACTTAGATTATAAAAAAAGAAGGTTGAGCCGTAACCCAACTATTAACTTTCTTTTATCAAACTTTATTATAAATACAATGGTTTTACAGAGATAGAATAATACTAAATCAGAGAAAGGCTGAACAAGAACTGCCTCAGATGGCTGAAGTCTCAGCTTATATAAGTTTTGGTTCAGGGATGTTGAGGGCTCGGTGTAGGTTATGATATGCAAAAGAGTCCGAAACTCGGGGGTCGATGTCTTATCTCTGGTGTAGATTAAGATGTGGTTGATGTCGCAGGATCACCAGCAATCTATCATTCTCGTGATTTCTTGTGTCTCCTACGTGACAAAATTTGCAATCTTTGCCGGGATCCATTCAACGCATCAAGAAGAAACTTCAACGGGAACTCTACGGATTCTACAGCAAAGGACCACGGTCACCTCCTTGATCAAAAGAAGGATCTACAAAGAATCTCGGTAAGCTAGCTTTCGTACATTATCGAAACAGTAGACCCGAAATACGTTCTGAAGACAGTTATTCTTCTTCTGCTGAAAGTATCGTATCACGTCCAGGGAAAAATGGAAAGAAATTGTCGTTGACGGCAAAGAGTGAGATTGATGTAGAGAAACAACGTATCGAAACTGGCCCGATGGAACAGTTTGGAAAGAAATAGATGAAAGTCCCAAACCTGTCAGAACATCATACATACGTAATACACATACATAATACATACATAATAAACGGCATATAATGAAAGAACAAGTAAAAAACGGCATTTTATCTCATCTTTGATCACCGTATAAGGTATCATATAATAAAATGTACGAAAGAAGAAGCATTTAGAATATTTGGGACTAAGAGGGAGCTAGATGCAACAAAACTAGATGCATTATGCTCTGCTATATGCTTTATGCTATATAAAAAATTTAGATGTCATATTTATGGAATAAAATTTAGAGACCTGCATTTTTTCAAAAACAATGAGCAGGAATGACTTTGCTGAGATTATGAGGTTTATACGAATTGATAAGAAGAGCGAAAGAAGCCAACGTTTACGAACCAATAAATTTGCAATGGTATCTACAGTATGGGGCCAATTTACAGAGAATTCACAAAATTTTTATAAACCTGGTGCATACGTTACTTTTATATAAAGAATCGCAGGAAAAATCCATGCAATAAAACTATCAACAAGTTCAGATTCATTACTACAAAAAACTTGTCAAGTAAAAAATTGTAAAGATTACAAAATTACGAAAATTTGTTTAAGATGCGGGAAATATTTATGCGGCAAATGTACGTTTGATAATAAGGTAATTTGTAAAAAATGCAGCAAACTTGAATAAGGTATATCTCTACATAAATAAAAGTGTAAAAAAATTCTATTTGTCTATAATTGAAATTAAATTTTTTTAATAAATAATAATTGGAATTAAATATTAATATATATTTAGTTATAAATTAACCATTATCTAAGAAATCACAAAAACTATTACTTCTTTAATCACCGGGCATTTTGACCGCACATGGTAGGAATAGGTATACACGAAGTGTCGGTAGGTTTAGTGTTAATGTCATCTACCTGAGGCAACGGGTGGGTCACGCTACTGTTAAGCTTTGTGTAATCGCAGCAAAGAATTTCGTCGGTGTTCCTTTTACGACCACGATTGGGTTACATCATCCACCGAATAACTTGCCAGTTTTATCACCCTCTGCCTAATAAGCTTATCTAGTTCTTCTTTTAGTTTCGGAAATAACGGTATATATGGCTACTTCACTAGCATGCGGAGTGGATTAAGAAAAAGATTCAATACTCTCTCTTAAATGGATTTAGTTCTTCTTTGAATTGATCAAGACCACTAAGACCTTGATCAAACTCGCGAATTATTTTCGCACTTGCAGAATCAACTGTTCAAAGATTATTTACCTCCTTTACCAATTTCAATTTTCGCATTTCGGGTTTTCCAAGTAGATTTTGCAAGAGACAAACTTTGAATTTACCAACGACGGAATTTCTCGCAAAATTAAGGTTGAGGAAACATCGACTAATAGTTTCTTACCATTTGCCCTGTAAATAACTCTACGTCAATTTATATCTGTAAAATATCCATAAAACATCTATAAAAAAATATGCTTTTTCGGTAAAATCAAATATTTCCAAGTTAGTCAAAAAATCGCATTTTCCAGCTCTGACACATCTCCACTTATCGACCCTAAAAACACCGCATCGCGACCATCTTTCCTCAATCGTTGAACGCTATTCGATTTACACACTCGATCCCAATATCCGACTTTCTTGCATTTGTAACAATTTCGTCGAAGCGCAAGGCAGCTATTCGAATTCCAACATCTATGAAGATCACATCGGTTGCACTGCGCACTGTTCTTTCTTTTCTGCGTACAGGTTCTTTTCTCTTGCGGCTTCTTATTCTCGAAAATGCTTCAAGAAGTCTCAATTTGTTTATACACACGGTTGGGTCTCGTTGTGATTTGTTATCTCCTTGCATAGTAAGCGTATCGTTTTCTCCACAATCAAATCGGGTGTTAGTTTTAAACGCTCTGAAGTTTCTATATTGCTCACGCTAATGATAATACAAGCACAAATTAGATCTACTTTTAACGAGTGCCGTAATCGCACGTTTCGTCCAACGTATCAGACGAATTCGCCGTAACAGACGAATCAACATTTTTGTCCATCTGTATACTCATAAGTTGAATCTTTCGAAAATTATATTCTTGTCTTGCAAAAAGTATGTATTAACACTTCTGTATTTAAAATATATTTTCTACCTTACAATTTATCCACGCGTTCCTTTGTTCAAACATCTAATAACTTCAACACTTTTGATTTTGCGTGATCCTGTGTTGTGGTTTTCGAGGGGACTAAATAAATAAGCGGTCGCACACGTTTAACTATATTTGCAGGCACGTGGAAATCTGTCTCTGACAATGCGATCCCTGTCCAGTGTTCAACCATACTTCAGTAATAAATACAAAGCGTGCTGCTGTACCTCTTCCTAAAGACGCGCTCACACGCTAAATGTATTTCATATAAATCAATAAACTTTATTTATTCTGTGCCGTTTTACTTTTATTATTTAGATACTTACACTGTTCCTAAATATTAGAATATTTATGAAAAGTGAGGTAAACCTGAGAATCGTAAGAAAATTATCTGATTTGTGTATTTACTCATTTTATTTATTTCGTTTATTTCAAGTCCCAAAAATGTATGGAAATACCGAATATTTAAGATTAAAATAAAGGAAGAATACTTTTCCTTTTTGCATTATATTTTAAATGGGATTCCATGATGCCCTACGGCTACGAATTTATGATTTATTTCTTTGTTATTTGCAATTTGCTTCTGGATTTTTATATACAGAAGAAATGAAATCTCGTAATTTAGAGCAACTGGAATGAATTTTCATGAAAAATTGATTATAGGACCTCATATCTGTAGTTTCAAAATGATCGTACAAATCTTTTTATCGTATACTGCTTAGCTTTAAAAACCAGGAAATTATAGAGGCGATGTTTACGCTTCTTACTCTGTTTTTAATTTTGTCCGATTAATCGTTTTTTTGATAATGTCAGTCAATTATCACATTTTGTGTAAATCTGACAGATATCACAATATTTATGATCCATAGTGTATATATAACATATATATATGTCGGAGATGAAAGGAAAGCCGAAGGCTATCCTTGGAAATTTTGGGAATATCCTCTAGTACTCTATCCTAGATTTTATCGTATCCGTAATTGTTTGAGATTTGTGATAGCGAAATTGGGTTCGAGGTGACAATTGGTCGCCGAACGTGGCCACGGTCGCGGGATGGACGTTTTGCCTAACGGAGGTCTGGAGTGGTTGTATGGGTTTTCCGAGAAATGTGGTTGTGGCGGCATGCGGCCTCGAGAGCGGGCCTAGCCACGCGTGATGTTGCCTCGGAGGTGCCGATACGATGGGACATACATTGTATTAAGAATCAAACTCCAGGCAGACACTGCCTAGCAACGGCGTTTGGAACTTTCTCGATGCTTCCAAACGGGTACAGAAAACAAAATGCAATCGTACAGCGAGAAAGATCTCCACGACGCTGGCATTCGTGCGATTGCCTTGGAGAGTGACGCATCGAGCATTTTCGATAATTGCATTTACGCTTAGTAGAGAGTTATCCCGTTGACCGTGGATTCGTTTGAACTCAAAAATGTTATTCATAGTATTCATTAAACTTGTTATCTATTAATCTCATTATTCGTACAATTTATTATTAACTTTATTATTAATCAAATTTATTATTCATTAGTCTCATTATTTGTTAAGCTTAGTGATAGTCTGTAGTGATAGTGATAGATTGTATATACGTGTAAATATAATCTCGGCTTTGTGGAACAATGGCTAGTCCACACGAAGAGTTGTTACGCGCCCAAACTTCCAATCTAAACCCGACATATATATATGTCGGAGATGAAAGAATACCGGGCCCTCCCCTTTGGAATTCGTTAGAAAAATGTCAAGTACCGTCTGTGTAAACTTTCAGCGTTTATAAAACTTTAGAAAGTAAAACGATCTTTATAAACCTTTAGTCGTTCTAAATCATTGTGAGTTAAACCGATTTGTAGCTGCGATAATGAACTTGGGTTCAAGGTGACAACTAGTCGCCGAACGTAGTGTCACAAACAAAATCTGATACAAACAAAGCGATAACGATAATCATCTGCCGAACCCTGAACAACACTTAGTCATCTGACGACCTCTGGACTAAAACAACAACCGAACTCCCACCCGTAACCACAATGAAGATATAAAAACCCCTGTCCTTTAGCCAGTAAGTCAATCTGTACTCTACAATTAATCTGTAAGATTGTCGTAATAATAAACTGTTCGCCCTTTCGTACAATCCCTCGTTATTTATTACGTGACAGTAGCCGCGGTCACGGGACAGACGTTTTGCCTAACGGAAGTGTAGAATTACATAGTTCTCCTTAAAGAAGAGATATCGGTACCGACA
Organism: Bombus vestalis; assembly: GCA_963556215.1. Lineage (NCBI taxonomy): Eukaryota > Metazoa > Arthropoda > Insecta > Hymenoptera > Apidae > Bombus > Bombus vestalis. The sequence continues at coordinate 5,011,773 of OY744577.1, read as the reverse complement.
CTCAATAGTAAACAGTCCAACGGTCTCTGCCGCGTGGCTTGTCGCACGCGCCGACCCTAGTCTTTGTCTGGCAAGACGGTAACCTGATGCCGATGCACTATTCACAGTATATGTTTGGATGGCTTGGTGGTCCCGACACAGATCTCAATACTGAGTCAAATAAGGTCCTTCAAATTTATAAACAGCTCTCGTCGGGAAGATACCAAAGGCATCCTTCGCACGCGCGATGCTTCCCGCTAGCGGCTTTATCTCAAGGGCGGCTAGCATCCTTTTCTAACCACCAACATAGAGATTGGCCAATTAACGGTGGCGTTCATTTCCCTCACTTTTTGAATGAGGATTGCCCTCGACGAATCCGATGATCTCGTGTTCTGGGACACACCCCATCATAGTTTTCTTCGGCAGCATCACGGTTACGGAGAGACACATTCTCGTGCGATATCATCGAGCGAGTACAACGTTTGCGATCAGCAAGTATCTTAATTGACGGAGAGTCCAACTTAGATTCTAGAGAGACGTTATTGTTATCCCGTTGACCGCGGATTCGTTGTTGAACCGAAGGCCATTGTCCCTAACGTCCAACTATCGCGGTTATTCATTTACCTGTCCGTGCCTGTGACAATCGAGCTTGCGCGAATAAAACGTAGTCGCGATTGTGTGTCAACGATGGCCAATGCCCGCGAAGAATCCCCACGTTCCCCGAGTCCACTTACCACGGCTAACCCGACGTATATGTTGGAGATGAAGAAATTTCGGACCTCCCCGTCGAAACTCTTGAGAAAAGCCCAGACAAGGGGCTCAGGTTCGAGGCGCCGAACGGGACGCCGAGCGTAGCCGCGGCCGCGGGATAAACATTTTTGTCTAAGCAAAAGACTCTAGCCTTCGAGCACGATGATTGCCAGATGCCAGCGCGTTCCTACGGCCAGTTCGAGGACCCGCCATAAATCCTAGGACCGGGCCGTCAAGGCCCTTCAAATGTACAAACAACTCTTCCCTAACAGTCCCCAAATTTACCACCCGCTACGGGAAAAATACGGGAGACCCACTTTTCTCAGGAGCGACGATTTCCGTCGCCGATTTCTCCCGAGAGCGGTTGGCATCCTTTTCTAACCACCGAACTAGCAACTTACCAATTAGCAGCAATGTCTATTTCCCTCCCTTCCGAACGAAGATCGTCCTCCACGAATCCGATGATCTCGTGCCCTTAGACACACCCCATCATAGTTTTCCTCTCTGGCATCACTGCGACGGAGAGATCACTTTTTGTACGACCGTTGAGAAAGAATTACATCTTTTCGCAATCAGTCGAGACCTCACGTGCTAAACTTAGAAATTCAAAGGAGAGACATATAATCGTTATCCCGTCGGTCGCGGATTCGCTATCGAACCTCAAGCCAACACCGCTACCGTTTCATTGTCACGGCACCGCGTCCGTTTCTTTGTACCTTGTGAACTATTGTAATAAACGTCACGTGTAAACACCGAATATGAATACGTCTGGTGATTGTTCGTTACCCGCCCTCCACTCCGATCCTGGTCGCGCTCGTGATTCGACATATATATATGTCGGGTTTGAACTAGATTCTTGGGCGCGTAACAGCTCTTCGCGTGGACTAGCCATTGTCCCACAAAACCGAGATTATATTTACACGTATATACAAGACTATCACCAAGCTTAACAAATAATAAGACTAATGAATAATAAATTTGATTAATAATAAAGTTAATGAATAATAAATTGTATGAATAGTAAGATTAACAGATAAGTTTAATGAATACTAGTAATAATATTTTTGAGTTCAAACGAATCCACGGTCACCGGGATAACTCTCTACTAAGCACAAATGCGATTGTCGAAAAATGCTCGATGTGTCACTCTCCAAGGCAATCGCACGAATCCCAGCGTCGTGGAGATCTTTCTCGCTGTACGATTGCATTTGTTTTCTGTACCCGTTTGGAAGCATCGAGAAAGTTCCAAACGCCGTTGCTAGGCAGTGTCTGCCTGGAGTTTGATTCTTAATACAATGTATGTCCTATCGTATCGGCACCTCCGAGGCAACATCACGCGTGGCTAGGCCCGCTCTCGAGGCCGCATGCCGCCACAACCACATTTCTCGGAAAACTCATACAACCACTCCAGACCTCCGTTAGGCAAAACGTCCATCCCGCGACCGTGGCTACGTTCGGCGACCAATTGTCACCTCGAACCCAATCTCGCTATCACAAATCTCGAACAATTACGGATACGATAAAATCTAGGATAGAGTACTAGAGGATATTCCCAAAATTTCCAAGGATAGGCTTCGGCTTTCCTTTCATCTCCGACATATATATATATACAATAAACAATACAAAATGGCAAATAATGCTCGATGTCATAGTTCATCCTTTCAACGTTTAATTACCTCTGAAAACACGTTTCGAGTATTTCGATTGACATTTCCACTGCGAGAGTGCACGACTGGCGCCTTCGTGGTGGTCAGTTTAATTTGATGTGACCAAATTTGCATTTCGGTGAAGCCGACAGATCTCGTTTCACTGTTTAATCTTCCTGATTGCCGCTCCATAGAAACGCAGCTGTATCTAGGTTGGAAACGATAATCACCAATGATTTCAACCGTGTCGATTATTTTCGTTTGCGTTTCATACGCTCAGAAAATTTCTCTATCCCAACATCAATGACTGCCTTCGCTCAATAATTCCGATCCCTATTTCTGTTTCAATGTTATGTAAATGTGGTAAACAACTTTTCGTGCGATTTCATCTGCTTGATGCAATTTGGTTCAAATTATTTACTATATGCACTTATCTTTTCTAGTGAACAAAATTACATATTAATCGTTTAGAAGTTTTATCTTCTTGCTGATTTCGATGCCCTTCAAGTACATTGTCAATGTAATCATTTTGAACAACTTTTTCCAAAGCAGATAATAGCCGCCCTGCTTTAGTTTCCAAGATACAGTTATTCCCATTGATATTCGGACATTTAAGGGTAGCTTTTTTAAAATTGAACCAAACAATTTGAGTTTTTTTAAAGAAATTAGAAGAAATAGTTTACTAGATGTAGTATAAAAAAATGTTTTAAATCACAATTGGTCGCAATTGCGAAAAAGATATCAGTCAAAAAAAGCACTTTTTATCAAATCTCTCATCAACTGTTCCAAAGATCTATTTTTTCATCTGAGTGTGTAATGGAAATGTAAACAACACATTTTGAAGATTTATGTCAGTTATATATACATAAATAATTTCATCAAAATCGATTAACGTTGCTATAAGCTACAAACGGTTAAAAGTGATAAAAATCGCAGATTTTCGCCACTTATCAAACAATCGATATCGATAAAATTTTCAGCATATATGTATATAACTAACGTAAATTTTTAAACTGTGTTTAAATTTGCATAACAGGCCCAGATAAAGAAGCTTTTGTTCGCAATTCTGATCAAATGCAACGTTTTTAAAATTTTAAGGGAATCGAAATCTGCGAGGAGACCTGACCACTGAATAATTACCAATTGCATATAGGGTAAGATAGTGTTATATGTATAAACAATTTTTGGTGACATGATAAATAGCTCTGTGGTCATAGTTTTCTATGACAATGTAGTTGTTAGTCATCAAAATGTAAGAAATTTATTTAGCTATTACCAATATTCTCAGTTAATAATTATTTATCATGATTCATTAACGTGTATATGTTATTTTATTTCTGGCAGTTATTTTATTATTTCATTGAACAATTCTTACATAGGATGTCCGGTAAAACACAGTAAAACATATATTACTTGCAAAACTAATACCTATAAATAAAAAATATAAGTATAATTTTATAATTATAATTTTTCAATTACTGTCTTAGTTTTCAGGAAAAATAGATTTGAATACAAAGATATCGTTAATTCAACACAGCAAGTTTACATGACATATTTCATATGTAATCATATTGGTAGTCTAAAGTAGAGAGAGAGAAATGGAGAGAAAGAGAGAGAGAGAAAGAGAGAGATTTCAGGTAACATTATTCTTTAATGATGATATTCTTGTATACAGAATATGCCGATCAGAAAATTCTTTAAAGAGCAATGGGTGCAAATGCAAGATACTTGAGATGGAAGAATGAATTTATTAGCCATGTGTTATGACGGCCGACTCTCTACCTGGGCCAGGCTACACACCGCGGGCAGGACGGTGTCACGTAATAAATAACGAGGGATTGTACAAAAAGGCGAACAGTTTATTAGCACGACAATCTTACAGATTAATTGTAGAGTACAGACTGACTTACTGGCTAAAGGACAGGGGTTTTTATATCTTCATTGTGGTTACAGGTGGGAGTTCGGTTGTTGTTTTAGTCCAGAGGTCGTCAGATGACTAAGTGTTGTCCTGAGGTCGGCAGATGACTATCGTTATCACATGACTAAGTGTTGTTCAGAGGTCGTCAGATGACTAAGTGTTGTTCAGGGTTCGGCAGATGATTATCGTTATCGCTTTGTTTGTATCAGATTTTGTTTGTGACAACGGCAGCCACATGTCCGCACATCCTTGTCGCGTACCCTCAATAGCCTCAAGGACCCGTCATAAATCTCACAAAATCTGTCTAAGATCCTACGAGCCCGATGTAGCATCTGCTTAGCAAATGTTCACTTCTATTACGAGAAAGTTACTTTTTGCACGTGCGATGCCTCCCACTATCAACTTTCCTCCGAGGGCGGCTAAGACCCTTCCTAGTCTACCAGTCATTTTATTAACCAATAAGAAACAATGTTCACTACCCTCGCTTTCCTAACCAAAAATGCTATGAACAAATCCGCTGATCCCATACGCTAGACACACCCATCACTAGCTTTCCTCTGCCACCGCATCATTGCCGAACTCCACTGATTTACCAACTTTTGAACGGTCAACACCTTTGGCCAAGTATCTACCATTAGATCAGTCACATACTCAACTTGTACCTAACGCAACAGCGTAACTATTCATAACAAAGTTGTTGGAATAAATTGTTAATTATACATTATCATATCCGTGTCGCATTCAATTAACTACCCCTGTTATCCTAAACGAAATAGGGGATCGATCATTTCGCGGCGTCGATTATCTAATCGTAACAGGAATTTACGACTCCCGTTGACGTGCTTCTTCGTGATCGCGTCTCTCCGCGAGTGAGCGAAACACCATGTATAGGTATAATATAACACTGTCCAACTAATTTCAACTTTTCTCGATGTTTCCATTGCTATTAAGTGTTTTCATAATGTTTTTGAGGCTAATCCCATATCTACAGATCGTTTTTTCTGGGGATTTTGAAAACAATTCATAGTTTTCAGATTTAAATAAATTTTGCGGCATAGATGTAAAAGTTGTACAATTTCTGTTTACGTCGAAAGATTTTATACACTTTCCTGAATACACTGCTATCGGTCTTCGATACGTTATGAATGTACGTTTAAATTATGATTGAAAGTCGAAAGACACCGATTTTGCACCAATATTCAGATAGTTTTCAATTCGTCTTAAAACATAAGAGTCTAGCGTTAAGTGAAATCATATCACACGATAAAGCAGACTTCATGTTGAAGAAACGCTCAAGAAAAGTTGCATCACATATTTCTTCGTCATATCAGAAAGCAAAATAGCTCCACAGATGCTGAAGTGCCGATGGCAGTACTCAAAGGCACAGCGGCTGCACAACGTTCCTCTTAGTGCAATGCAGTTCTTTTGCGCAACTATGTTGAGTATGTTCATCATACTCTATAATACTCAATTATTAGGGCGTTGTCAAAAAAATTCAAATTTAATTAAGGAATAAAGAATTGCTGGAAATAATTTCATATTTCAACATAACAATACCTCCAAAGTAGCAAAACATTTTTCGCAAATGAAAAAGTTCAAATTCTAAACTACTCAGCAAGATCTCTGGCTCTCAACATTATCGAAAATATTTGGGGATATCTTGCCAACGACCGATAATTTCTAACTATCGATGAGATAAAACAATGCATTGAACATGTATGGCATCAATAGATCCAAGAAACGATTAGAAGTTATATAAATCTTTACCAAGGCGGATAAATAATAACAGATGCAACAAAGTACTGAAAATCAAACAAAGTTACTAAATTTTTTGTACCTTCCCTGTTTTAAAGATATGTCCTCTGATTTTCTTTCACCAACTTTCTTAAATATTTACATTGTCTGAAATAAGTTGATATTGATAAATTATGTTAAATATCGATATTTTAGTCTAATCAACTGGACTACATAAACAATAACAGTGTAAAACGATATATGTATGTAAACTCCCTAGAGTTCAAGTGTGATAGGGACTTTCTTTGTTTCACGGACAGGCCGACTTTCTTTTGTTTTACGGACAACCATTTTGAGAGACACTCATTTCCCAAACGAACGGATATAGAGCGACATCAGAGATAGATAAGGTCACAGACGAAAGAATCATTATTGATTGACGGAGAAAGATCGGTAGCTCAGGACGTTGAAAATCGATTCTCGATTTTTAGATAGACATTGCACAGAAGTTGTTATTTATTGTTTACTGTTATAGATTGGTATTAATTGTTGTTTACTCGTGTATTTCATTTAAGTATTTTCACAATGAACTCGATTTTCAGACTTCGATTACCTAAATTATCCCGAGATTTACGACATTACATGTATATAAAATAAACTTTATTTATGTTATATATATTAAATATAAATTGACAAAATAGTACGATGCCTTACATTTTTGTCCCTAACTTGTCTTCATATTTATGCAATTTAAATAATCAAAAGTTGTGAATACTATGAAAAACAAACATGTAATAGAAGATAGAATATAAAAATAATGAAAACAATAAAAATATGCGATAGAACTAACATAACGAGAAAAACTTTATTAAACCAAATAAGATTAAATTACATTTATTTCGTATCTTTTTCCCTTCCATAAACGATAAATACTAGAAATGATTCAAATGATCCAAACTTTAGTGCAATACTTGCACGTACGGTGGTCAATAATTAATTTATTCCCTCTGTTTAAGAATATGAATATATAGAAAAAATATTTTATTACTAACGTAATCTGATATTCAACGTATATATATTTAACTTATATTCAACAAATCGCATCTTTAAACAATTTACGTCCGGTTTTCTGACACCATTTTGACATTGCATCTTTCGCTTCATCGTGCTGGATGAAATAATTTCCAACCATGTGTTCCTTCACAACAGTTCTGCCCGAGCAGTCGAGCTAAATGAACGTGAGAAACTGTGCTTCAGCGAAAGTGCGACAAGTAGTAAATTTATGTGGTTAAAACGTCAACGAAATGCCAAATGGTAAAAGCTGCAAGCAACAAATGCTGCCAATCAAAATAGTAAACAAAGGTGAAATATACTACTTAAACAAAGCTACAAATACGCTAAACCGAAAACAACCACTCAACAAAGAACAGGGAAGTTCAGCTATAAAAGAAGTGAAAACATTGCAAAAGGAAGAGGAAAATACCTGCAACGACGAACTCTCCTATCAAGATGAAAACTGGAAGGTAGCAACAGCTCACAAAAAGCATAAAATAATACCAGGCACAAACGCTATGAAAATTTCAGATACAGAAAAGCAACAGTGACTACAAGACATCCTAATCCAAAATTCTTTCAGTTCATTGATAGAACATGTAACTAACCAAACTCGACAAAAACACAAACAACCAAAACCAAAACAACAACAATAACAATGCTACAGAAATCAAGGAACTGCTCGGGCAATCCATCAAAAACGCTGCAATGCTAACAAAAATGATAAGTGAATAAAATGGAGCTTGGAACTCCAATGGTCTACAACAATGGACCCTCGAAACTAAAACATTTCTGTATAACAATAATATTGACATATTACTTGTTTTAGAAATACATTTCACACCAAAAAGCTATCAGAAAATACCATATTACACCATCTATGATACCAGATACCCCTTAGGAAAAACATACTGAAGGGCTGCAATGATAATAAGAAACGATATCAGACATCACTTATATAGTTAAATTAGTCAGGAACACGTTCAAGCAACCACTATTACAATATAAACTAACAGCAATTACTTCCAAATGTCAGCAGTATATGCACCACCGCAACACAAAATGACATTACAAAAATGGGAACAGTATTTTCAATCCTTAGGTGACAAATACATCGCAGCAGGAGACTTCAATACAAAGCACACGTTATGGGGCTCAAGAATTAACACACCTCGAGGTAGAACACTAGCAAAATATATTAGAACTAGTAATCTCAGCATACTATCCACAGAAAGACCAACATACTGGCCAACAGATCTAAACAAAATACCTAACTTGTTTGATTTTGCAGTTACAAAAGAACTAAACACAAACAAATTAAAGATAACACCCAGTCTTCTGAACTGAAGAGTTTAGCTTTGATCATATACCAATAATAATAGAATACACAAGCAAACCAATTCTTTATAGCAAATCAGAGTCGCTTTGCAATAAAACCACCAAATGGCAAACATTTAAAGAACTAATCGAGAGCAAAATCAACTGCAATATTCCACTACACACCCAAATACATCGAACAGGTAGTAACAACACTGACAGAAATTATACAAGAAACAGCATGTGCAACTACTATTTATGAACCAAACAACAGGCAAACAAAAATAATTCAAAGAAACATCCTTGACAAAATCAGGGAAAGAAGGGAAGCGAAAGCAAAATGGCAAAAACAGAGAACACGTGAAAACAAAAAATATGTAAACAAACTTGCAAAGGAAATAAAAAGTAAAATAAAAGGTCATAATAATAACGAATTCTCAAAATTCATAGAAACACTCTCTGCGCACGAGAATGCCAACTACTCTCTATGGAAAGCCACGAACAAAATAAAGAAGCCAATAAAACTAATCCTAACAATCAGAAAAACAGACAACACATGGGCCAAAAGCAACGAAGAGCAAGCTGAAAAATTTTCCAACAACCTTGATAACACATTTACTCCATATAATGTTAACAACATTAACTCCAAATGTGATTCTGACATAGATGCACAAAATACTAGTATCTCAAATAACAAGCACTACTCCATACCTAATACAGCAGCACAAGAAATCAGAATCATAATCAGGAAAACAAAAAGCAATAAAGCATCAGGAATCAACCTAATCAATAGTAAAATCTTGAAAAACCTTCCCCCAAAAGCAATATGATTAATAACAATAATGTTCAATGCAATTTTAAGAATTCAATACTTCCCCAATTTATGGAAACTAACACAGATCATAATGTTACCTAAGCCAGGCAAAGACTAAGCCAAACCAAACTGCATCTTACAGGCCAATATCATTACTTCCTGTTTTCCAAAATACTAGAAAAAATAATATACGATCGCCTAAAACTAACAATAGAAAAAGATAAATTAATACCAGATCACCAATTTGGATTCAGAAACAAACACTCTACGATAAAACAAGTGCACAGGTTCCTCAATGAAATTTTGCTAGCAATAGAAAAGAAACAATACTGTACAGCTCTATTCATGAACATTAAGAAAGCAAAGTGAACCATAAAAGCCTCTTACAAATAATCAAAAAACATTTCATGGAACAAATCCATCACTAACTTAAATCATACCTAAGCAACAGAACCTTTGTAGCAAAAATAAATAACACATTCTGAAGCTAAGACATCAAGGCAAGGGTACTGTAAGGAAGCATCTTAGGACCAATATTATACATACTGTATATGGCCAATAAACCAACAACTGCCAACAGTAAAATATTGATATTCGCAGATAACACAGCTGTACTACTCAGGTACACTAATCCAGAAACAGCAGTCACATTACTACAAGAGCATATCACAAAAATATAAAAGTGACTGCAAGGTAAACAAATAAAAGCAAACCTCAATAAATGCAACCATATTATATTTACACTATGGAAACAGAAACTACCAAATATCTAATTGAATGGCACACACATAACACAAACAAAGCACGTTAAATACCTAGGACTCCACTTAGACACATAACTTATATGGAAGCAATATACTAAATCACTTATAGACAAAATACAGATAAAAACAAGACGGATGTATTGGTTAACTAGTCGAATCTGTAAACTCAGCATGGAAAATAAACTAAAAATTTACAAAACGATAATAAAACCAATTTGGACATACGGAATACCACTATGGGGAACAGCAGTAATGAGTCACATAAATAAATTAGAGTCACTATAACTGAAGATATTCAGAACAATAGCCAACGTCCCATGGTATGTTAGAAACAAGAATATACGCAAAAAACTAAAAATACCAATGGTCAAAAAAGAAATCGGCAGATACGCAAAAAAATACGAGAAAAGAATGGCAACAAATCCAAACCAGCTGGTTGCTGAAATGAACAAAACTCGTAAAAAAAGAAGACTAAAAAGAAAACATGCCACTGACCTCATTAAGGAATAAAATAGACAAACATGTTATTTAACAATAAAGTTAGAAAAATTTACCAAATGCCCAGCTGGACAAATTGTAAAGTACAAATTAAATAAATAGAAAAAATGTGTTCCTTCATTCGAGCAAACACGAAAAGAACATGGTGATAAGCGCGGATTGTAAGATGAGTTTTCCCATTATTGCTACTGAAATTTGCGCAATAGAATTTGCCCGCAAGGATCATATTATAACACGTCAAACTTGACGCATTAGTTACTTAATGCTTCGTGTCTAACGTATAATATCAGATAGATAAAGTTAGCACTTACTACTACCAATAACAATATTGCATCTATGCAATCATCTAGTAACAATTAAATGTCTTTGTTGGATCTCACACACATCAGGTAACGTATAGCGAAATGTGTTAACGTTTGTCCTTTATTTAGGCTGAATCACTTACAAATAATTATATAAACTATATTTACCATGGAAACGTCAAGCACGTATACGAATACCGATGGCCATCTTGCAACTATTGATGACGTCACGCGTAGGCTTTTGCCATGCACCGCTGCACTACACGGTGTTACTGTACCGAAGCCAATAGTCTTTTTTAGAAATTAAAGGAAGAAGTGTTATTTATTGACTGACCTACGTATAATGTCAACAACATTATTAATAGCGATTGAATAGAAAAAATCAAATCATAAAGGATCTTCATCTTAATCTCTGATGTAAGGGTGTCAAACTTTTAAAAGTTTGCACGATACAAGGATTGGCGCATTAGCTCTCCATTCTATGTAGCTACATACTTACGTCGAGTAAAAGATGAGCTACTCAAGAAGTTATTGAAGTCGCTTCCGCAGGAGAACCGGGCTGAATCGATAGAGCACGATTAAGTATCCTCGACAGGAAAGTGTGTAAAGGAATGATTCTCCTTTGACCTACATACACATACGCGCAACTAGGAGGAGGAATCCTGGACCGTTTCCGAATGGGTTAACCTGTGCGTACGTGTACATCGAAGAACTTAATTCCATCCCTTCCGACCAAGCTTATACTTTCTCGTTGAAGCAGCAGTTTTAAGCTCACCAGGGGAAACCTGCACAGTTTTTACGAGCGTAGTTTATGGAACCACGCCAGCTGGGCTCGCGATAAACCCGTTGCAGTTACGAAACGTAACATGCGCACATGAATTCCAGCCTGTCAGAAAAATGGAGGTACGCACAAATATAAATAAAACGTATCTGTCTTTATAAAAGGTATTTCTGCAATCGTAATGTCACGATATAATTGGGATGAAGGTTATTTGTTGTGAAAAAATAAATCATAAATGAAAAATAAAATTTTAGCTTGTAATGCTTTGTTTTGAGAAAATGGCTTTAAATATCCATTTGATATACTACCTGTGAAACCCGATTTAACAGACCTCTGTTTCTGTTCGTGTATGCATAGCGGCTCACGAAAGTATTTGAACACTTACAGAAACCTTTTTGCAATGAACAGGGTGTTTTATAGTAAGTGAACAGTATTTAAAAGACAAATTTACTATCCGAAAACAATAAAAACTGTTTATATCAACATATATTCTGTTTTACCTCGTTTATGAGATGTAGCGATTTCTGTATTCTACCATCTCGTCTCTGACTATTTTCATAAAAGATGCTGAAAATGAATTAGATTTTTCTTGTGGAATTACTTGAAATCTGTTGTATATAAGACACCTACCGATTATCGGAATACTTCGTCAAAAAATTGAATAACGATTATAACAAATTCAAGAAATATAAGAAAGTATTGAAAGAGTCATTACATCGATAGCAGACGTTTCCATGTATATATCGAAATACAAAAAAATCATTTTGAGCATCTCGAGTGAAGGTAATCAGACACAAAATGATAGGATATAAAAGCCGGTAAATCTCATAAATGAGATCAAATAGGATATAGGTCGATATCAACATTTTTTTTCTTTTAGTAGCTGGATGCATCCCTTAAATATTTTCTGTTTATCATGAAACAGCCTGCACAATACACGATATACAGGTTGTGCCAAAAATCGTGATAAAAGTCGAACTGGAGTGATTCGCCATGTAAAACGAGATTAAATATATTGTAGCGGCACTCAGTAGCAAAGAACTTTTAATGGTTTCGTCGGTACATAGTATACCATCGTTGATAGACTGTTTACGAAAGACCGACGATACATAAGGAAGAAGACATACGTGACCACGGTCGGGGACGTATAACGAACGCGTGCGTAGTGAGGACATTGAGAGGTGACAAAAAAAACGAAATGAATTCTCTGAATAGAGACCAGTTGTGAACGAGAAGTGTTTTTTTTATCATTTATTTATTTAAATTTTACAATTTGTCCAGAAGGACATTTGGTAAAATGTTATAACTTGAAAAATATAGCACGTGGATGGTTACCCCCAGCGGGGTTCATTCTTCCAGGTTGTTTATTGTATTTCTATTGCGAGGTCTGCGGGATGCTTCTTCTTCAGTCTTCTTTTTATTACGGTTTCGTTTGTTTCAGCAACTAGCTGGTTTGGGTGTGTTGCAAGTCTTTCTTTGTACTTTCTTGCGTATCTAGCGATTTCCTCTTTAAATGTTGGAATTTTTAGATCTTTTCGAATATCCTCATTTCTGATGTACCATGGAGCGTTAACTATTTGTTACGACCGTTCGCGGAGAGACGCGATCGCGAGGAAGCACGTCAACGGGAGTCGTAAATTCCCGTTACGATTTAACAATCGACGCCACGAACTGATCGATCCCCTTATTTCAGTTACGATAATAGGGGTGGTTGGATTGATGAATAAAACTGTAATCTACAGTTTTATAATAATTATATTTTTTAACAACTTGTTACACTAGAGGTTCCGTCGTTGCGGAAGAGATAATTGATACAGATAATGAAGACTGATACACTTGATAGATGAGTAGTAAGAATAAAGAGTGAGGACTACGCGAAGCTTAAAGTAGCAGCCGTGTTGACTGTACGACGTTTTGCAGACTGATGATGACCCGTCTCGTTCACTTATGGTCGAAAGCTCGGTATGGGTGTCCCTTTTTAATGGGAAATACCTGCAGTTTTTAATGGACAAACACCCGCTTTCTCCGTAAGTGTAAGAGCGTGCAATAAACCCAAGGACTGTTTTAAGGACCATCCATAAACCGAAAATACTTATAAAAATAGAAATTAAACTAAAAAGACTCGGTTTATGGTGGTTCCTTGGGTTTATTGAGGGTCAGTCTAACGGTATGTAGGCCTCGGCGGTCAGGCCATGAGGGACGTCGCACGGACCGTCTTATGCGACGTAACATCCTCCCCCCGTTGAGAGGGTACCGATCAATTGATGTGGTGTGATACTGCGGTGGATCCGATGATCAAACTTCGCTGTTGTCGAATGGGTCGGGGTCATCTGTCGTCGATCTGCTCGGTAGAGGTGTCATCCGCTTGATGCTCCGATCCAGAGTATTCGTTGCTGTTCGGACGGTAGCCGTCCGTATGATACCGTCTGCGCCGGGTTGGACCTTAATGACTCGGCCCAATGGCCATTGCATTGGGGGAACATTGTCTTCTCTAAGGATGACGATGGTGCCTTCTCGGATACCGTGGTTACCCTTGCTCCATTTGTTTCGGACGTTTAATTCGTTTAGATACTCTCGATGCCAACGGCGACAGAAGTGCTGCTTGACCCTTTGAATGTGTTGCCAGCTGGAGAGGCGATTGGATGGAGTATCTCTGAAATCTCGATCTCGCAAAGCCATTAATGAGTCTCCGATGAGGAAGTGACCAGGAGTAAGAACAAGGAGATCGTTGGGATCCGTGGATATTGGCGTCAGTGGACGGGAATTGAGGATCGATTCAATCTCGACAATAAGCGTGTTTAGGTTTTCGAAGGTTAGAAGTTCATTACCTGCGACCCGTCTAAGATGTCTTTTGAAGGATTTTACTGCAGCCTCCCATAACCCGCCGAAGTGTGGTGAATTAGGAGGAATAAAACGCCATTCGATCCGTCGATCGGCGCAAAATGACTGCATCCTTGCCTTGTGATCGTCGGACCGTAGGAGGTTTCGAAGCTCTTGTAATTCATTGTTGGCACCGACAAAGTTGGTAGCGTTGTCGGAGTAGATTGTCAAACAGAATCCTCGGCGAGCAATGAATCGTCGCAGGGCAGCAATGAAGGCCTCGGTTGTGAGATCGCTGACTAGCTCCAGATGGACTGCCTTCACTGCAAGGCATACAAAGATTGCTACGTATCCCTTGATTTTGCATCGGTTACGATCCTTTCGCTCCTTGATATAAAATGGTCCGCAATAATCGATTCCGACGTTGGTAAACGGACGAGATTCTGTTATCCGTGCGGCTGGGAGATCCCCCATTACGTAGTCCACTGGAGGTGGATTGGCCCGACAGCAACGGACGCATCTCTTTACCGTACTCCAAACTTGACTGCGGCCGTCGATGGGCCAATACGTTTTCCTCACGGCATACAGTGTAGCTTGAATGCCGGAATGTAAGTTTATGAGGTGCTCGTGCTCGATTATGAGCGCTGTAACGGAAGATTTAGGTAAGATAATTGGATGTTTCTGGCTGAACGGCATTGGTGATTGACTGAGTCGGCCTCCAACTCGTAATATCCCATCCTTGTCTAAAAATGGGTTGAGTCGTTGAAGCTTCCCCTTTACTGTTGAATTTCGTTCGGCTTGGAGAGTGCGAATTTCTTCTGGGAAATGACATTGTTGTAGCAATTTTATGAGCCTATCATGTGCAATTGTCAAGTCAAACGTGGTTAGCGGTCCTCCTCGATCCAGTTTCTGTTTCCAGCGAAGGCAACGAGCGGTAACTCTGATCATTTTGGGCCATGAGGAAAACTTCACCAGGATACTGTGGTCAGGGGGAGTTACGGATAGACAGGTTGCCTTCTTTTGCTCCGGTATTTCGATTGGTGGTGTTGGACTCCATGTCGGCCAACATTCTTCAGCTTGTTGAAGCCATTCCGGTCCGTGTTGCCAACTGGTTGGCCGCAAAAATTCCTCTGGAGATTGTCCTCGGGATATGAGATCCGCCGGGTTGTCTGTAGTAGGAATGTGACGCCAATCTGAGGTGTGCGTCTTATTTTGAATTTCCGCCACCCGGTTAGCGACAAAAGTACTCAGCGTATGAGGCGATGTCTTGATCCAATGAAGCACAATGGTGGAGTCTGTCCAATATACGGTTCGACATACGTTTATTGCCAATGCTTTAAGGACTGTAGTGGTTAATGATGCCAGAAGAAGTGCTCCACTTAGTTCCAGTCTTGGAATTGTTTGTGACTTGAGCGGAGCCACCTTTGACTTTGCAGTGAGAAGTCGTGTCCAGACACGACCGTTTGACGCAATGGTGCGAAGATATACACAAGCCCCATAAGCCCTTTCGCTGGCGTCACAAAACCCGTGTAATTCAACTTTAGTTGCGGACCTTATTATGACCTTACGTGGAAATCTTACGTTGTTCAATAATGACAATTGTTTATAGTATTTGATCCACTCTGTATGTAGGTCCACTGGAAGGGATTCATCCCAATCGAGTTTTAATGTCCAAAGCCGTTGAAGGAACATTTTGGCTCGAATGATTACTGGTGCAAGTAATCCAAGTGGATCGTATATCTTTGCGATTTCGGAGCTGATTGTTCTTTTCGTACTTCGGGAGGTGATGGGACTAGTTTTGACGGAGTACAAGATCGAGTCGTCTGATGAATTCCAGACAACACCCAGAGTTTTCAAAGTTTGGGATTCGCCTAGGAGAAGCTTGTCGTTTATGTCCTGTTTGGGAAGTCCTAGAAGCAGTTTCCGATCGTTCGATGCCCATTTTCGAATTTTCAAACCTGCTAATTGCAGTAGTTCTGTGAGCTCCGTTCTCAGTGATTGTGCCTCGACCCTTGTATCGACCCCTGTGAGAACATAGAAACATCGACGTAGAAATCTCGTTGTAAGATTGTCGCCGCTCGTGGATATCGATGCCCTTCGTCGTCCGCCAATTGTTTGAGGCACCGAATGGCTAGATAAGGGGCTGCTGACAGCCCGAATGTCACAGTATTTAGTTGGTAAGTTTCAATTTCTCCCTTGGAGTTACGCCACAAAATCCTTTGGAATTTTCGGTCTTCTGGACGCACAAGGAATTGTCGATACATCTTTTCGACATCGCCTGTAATGACATATTGATGAGAGCGGAATCTTAAGAGAATGAAATATAAATCATCTTGTATTTTCGGCCCCGTATGAAGTATGTCGTTTAATGAGACTCCGGTGGTGGTTGCTGCAGATCCGTCGAAAACTACTCGGAGTTTTGTAGTTTGGCTAGACTCTTTGATCACGCCGTGATGTGGTAGAAAGTATCCGTCATCAGTAGAATGGTCGGTGGTGATCTTGGTCATGTGACCTAATTCTAAATACTCTTGTATCACGGCGTGATAGTCGGCTTCAAACTGTCTGTCTCGTTGAAACCGGCGGCAGAGAGATGAGAGTCGCTTTATTGCCACGGCCTTCGAGGATCCAAGCAAGGCAATTGTTTCGGTAAATGGGAGAGCGACCATGTACCGTCCTTCATTGGTGCGTTGGACGTGTTTTCGGAAGTGTTCTTCGCATTATCGTTCCGCCTCTGAAATGTGTGAAATGGGCGGACCTTCGTCGATTTCCCAAAAACGGGCGAGGTCCTCCTGCAAAGCAGTCGTGGAGACGTGGAGCGTGTGTGCTGATAATTGCGAGGTTGGGCTCCCCCCGATGACCCATCCGAATCGCGTTTTTTGCAAGCGCAAATCGGGCCCGTTCGTGTGACTGATGTCAATTTGACCAACGCAAAGTGATGCTAGTGTTGGTCCAGCACTTAATAGGATGTCGATTGGAGCAGGTCTATGGAATCTTGGGTCGGCTAGTTGGAGATTCCTAGGTATCTATATAGTTGAGCGATCGACAGGTTGATCTGGGACCCACGTCGATATTGTTGGAATGATTAAGAACGTTAATGTACGTTCGTATGTGCCGTCGATTGAGGTGATCGTGGCCGTGATGTAACGTCTCGATGTTGTCGATAACGTGTTGAGGGCTCCGATTGGGACCGAGCATTTCCGTTGGTTGAGCTTTAGTGAGTTGGCCAGTTTTTCGGAGATGAGGTTCATGCTAGACCCGGTGTCTAGCAAAGCTCTACAACGGAATGGTTGAAGTTTATAGTTTAGGATGCTGACCTGCGCTGTCACTAACAGATCGTGATGCAATGGCTCTGAAGAACGCGAGGTCAGGGATTTCGTCGTCAGTGATTCGGTCCCTATCAAAGCCGTCTGAGATAGTCACTTCTCTCCGTGGCGTTTCGAATTGGGCGATCGATTTGATCCGTTTGTTCTTGTTCGTGATGACCGAGAGTTATGTCTAGAGGACTTCTTGGGAGACTTTTGGTGAGACGATCGGGGGAGGTTTCGGGGGACGATTGGGAAGACGATCCGGGAGACCTCCGAGAGTACGTATCCGATCGTCTCGAACGATGTGACGATCGACGTTTTGATGACGCTAGTGGTGATCGCCCGTCGCGCGATCGATCGTTCGACGAATGCCCGTTGGATGATCGATCGTGAGAGGAGTGATCATTGGATGATCGATCGCTTGACGATCGGCTGCTTGAAGATCGACTGTTGAATATTCGTGTTGTGACATGACCTTGCTCTTGATGTAGGTACGTATGATGTCGCTGCCTGCATACACGACATGCACCGGCGGAGCACTGAGCAAGAGAATGGCCTCTCCTTAAACAGTTGGTGCAGAGCGAAGCTTTCTTGACAATGTCCAAGCGCCTTTTGGCCGACTTATTCTTAAAGACCTCACAATCCCAGATGTTGTGTTCTCCTTGGCAGATTGGGCACTTCAACGTCTTACGTGCCGTTACGAATGCGTAACTTCGCGGTACTGGTTGTCGTTGACGGATATGTTTGTCGGACGCTCTTTTCCTTTGTTCGATTGATGTAGAGCTCGCCCTATCGCCGTTCGTTCGCGCCTTTAAAAAATCCACCAGATGTGTGTATGGCGGTAGTTGTTTATTTGGCAGTGTGCGTTGCCATTTTCGGATAATGGATGACGGCAGCTTCGACGTAAACACCTTTAGAAGCACGGTGTTCGAAGTGACTGGGTCCCCTAATCTTTCTAAGGCCTGGAGATTTGCCTTGACTGTTTCGAGGAAAACCTCAATTGCTTCGGGGGTTTCCGTGGTGATTTTGGGATAGTCGGCAATCAGGTCCCAATGACGCATACAGATTTGACGATGGCAGTCGAATTTATCCTTAAGCATGTCTATAGCGATAGGATAATTGAGGTCAGTAACGTTCAATGATTGAATACTTAGCGCGGCCCTTCCTGTTAAAGATGATCGGAGGTAATGGAACTTTTGTACGGGTGTCAGTCTTTCATTTCGATCTATGGTGGAAGAGAAGGAGTCATAAAAAGAATGCCAATTTTCAATGGTGCCGTCGAAAATAGGTAAACGGATTTCTGGCAACTTGATCAAGGTCGGCTCGGCGACATTGGATGAATCACAGCTTGACGATTGCGACGACGATGCTGGTTTATCATTCATGAGACGTTCTAAGCGCCATACCAGATCGTAATATACTGTTGCGATTTCAGACCCACGCACGACTTCTTCCTCAACTAACTCCTCTAATTCTTCCTGTAATGATTGGTAGTGTTTCCACACGTCGTCGAGCAGTTTCTGGTGGGCCGTTACGAAGGCCTTGTCCCGTTGACTGGATTGTTCGTATTCTTCGATTCGTTTGGATATGATAGTAAGTTGACCAATTTGGGAACCTCGTCTCCGACGCAAGGAGGTAATTTTTTTTGAATTTTCCATTTTTTACAGCGGATTGGAAGGATAATGCAATGAACAAGCTTACCTTGAAGCTGTGAGTTTGTTTGTTGCTCGTCACCGTGTATGTCTGGTTTGACGAGTGAGACGTTTCCTTGTGGAGTTGGCTCTCTAGTTGTTACCGTGAGATTCCTGTTTGCGTTTTCGACCACCGGGTTTTACCTCTTCAGAATTGACGGACCTTGACGTTGTTGACTTCGCTGGAGTGGCAACGCTCCTGGTTATGTTGGATTCACGTGGCCCTGTATGGTAGTGGGTGACACTGCTGTGCACTTTTCACTCTCCACTGAATCCGGCTCGAAGGACCAAATGTTACGACCGTTCGCGGAGAGACGCGATCGCGAGGAAGCACGTCAACGGGAGTCGTAAATTCCCGTTACGATTTAACAATCGACGCCACGAACTGATCGATCCCCTTATTTCAGTTACGATAATAGGGGTGGTTGGATTGATGAATAAAACTGTAATCTACAGTTTTATAATAATTATATTTTTTAACAACTTGTTACACTAGAGGTTCCGTCGTTGCGGAAGAGATAATTGATACAGATAATGAAGACTGATACACTTGATAGATGAGTAGTAAGAATAAAGAGTGAGGACTACGCGAAGCTTAAAGTAGCAGCCGTGTTGACTGTACGACGTTTTGCAGACTGATGATGACCCGTCTCGTTCACTTATGGTCGAAAGCTCGGTATGGGTGTCCCTTTTTAATGGGAAATACCTGCAGTTTTTAATGGACAAACACCCGCTTTCTCCGTAAGTGTAAGAGAGTGCAATAAACCCAAGGACTGCTTTAAGGACCATCCATAAACCAAAAATACTTATAAAAATAGAAATTAAACTAAAAAGACTCGGTTTATGGTGGTTCCTTGGGTTTATTGAGGGTCAGTCTAACGGTATGTAGGCCTCGGCGGTCAGGCCATGAGGGACGTCGCACGGACCGTCTTATGCGACGTAACACTATTGTTCTTAAGATTTTTGCTTATTCCGTCTCTATTTTATTTATGTGACTCATTGCTGCCGTCCCCCATAGTGGGACTCCGTATGTCCAGATTGGTTTGATTATTGTTTTGTATATATTTAGTTTATTCGTTGTGCTTAATTTAGATTTTCTATTGGTTAACCAGTACATCTTTTTCCTTATTTCACATATTCTGTTTATTATTGATTTTGTGTGATGCTTCCATGTAAGGTGTGTGTCTAAATGTATTCCTAGATATTTGACTTGCTTTGTATGTGCTATGTGGGCGCCGTTCAGTTGGATATCTGGTGTTATTCCTTTTCTAAGTGCAAATGTTATGTGGTTACACTTACTGGTGTTCGCTTTTATTTGTTTTCTTTGCAGCCACTTTTCTATTTTTGTAATGTGTTCTTGTAGTAGTGCTGCTGCTGTTTCTGGATTTGTGTGTCTCACTAGTATGGCCGTATCGTCCGCGAACGTAAGTATTTTGCTGTTAACAGTTGTTGGTATGTCTGCCGTGTATAATGTGTACAGTATTGGTCCTAGTACGCTTCCTTGCCGTACTCCTGCCTTGATATTTCTAATTTCTGAATATGCATCCTTTATTTTTACTATAAAGGTTCTATTGTTTAGGTAAGATCTGAGTAATTTGTAGATTTGTTTTGGAAACTGCTTTTTGATTGTTTGAAGGAGTCTTTCGTGGTTAACTTTGTCGAATGCTTTTTCGATGTCCATAAAGAGTGCCGTGCAATATTGTTTTGTTTCCAGTGCCTGTAAGATTTCATTCACGAGCCTGTGCATTTGTTCTATTGTGGAGTGTTTATTTCCGAATCCAAATTGATGGTCCGGTATTAGTTTTTCTTTTTCTATTATTAGTTTTAGGCGGTTATATATTACTTTTTCCAGCAGTTTGGAGAACGCAGGTAGTAATGATATTGGCCTGTAAGATGCAGTTAGGTGTGGGTCTTTGTTTAGCTTGGGTAGCATTACGATCTGTGCTATTTTCCATAGTGTAAGAAAGTACTGTATTCTTAGAATTGCGTTGAATATAATTGTTGTTAGTCTTTTTGCCTTTGGGGGAAGGTTTTTTAAGATTTTTCCATTGATCAAGTTAAGCCCTGGTGCTTTGCTTATCTTTGTTGCCTTAATTAAGTTTGTAACTTCTTGCGCTGTTGTGCTGAGTATGGTGCAGCGTTTATCAGTTGTGTTGCTGGCATTTTCAACTTCTTCATTTGTTTGCCATCCGGGGATGCTGTTATTAATTTCGTACGGCGAGAATATATTTTGTAGGTGCTTTGAGAATTCTTCTGCCTGCTCTTCGTTGCTTCTGGCCCATGTGTTGTCTATTTTTCTGATTGCCGGGATTGTTTTTGTTTTCTTCGCTTTGTTAGTGACTTTCCATAGGGAGTAGTTGGTATTCTTATGCGCGGATAGTGATTCGATGAATTTTGAGAATTCGTTATTATGATGTTCCCTTATTTGATTCTTTAATTCCTTTGCAAGTTTATTTATGTTTTTCTTATTTTCTCGTGTTCTCTGTTTTTGCCATTTTGCTTTCGCTTTTCTTTTTTCCCTGATTTTGTCTAGGATGTCTTGCGGAATAATTTTTGCTTGCCTGCTATTTGATTCATAGGTAGTGGTTGTCCGCGCTGCTTCCTGTATTATTTCTGTCAAAGTTGCTACTGCCTGCTCAATGCGTTCAGGTGTTTTCAACGGGATATTGCAATTGATTTTGTTTTCGATTATTTCTTTGAAAGATTGCCAATTGGTGGACTTATTGCATAGTGAATCTGTCCTGTTATAAAGTAGTGGTTTGCTTGTGTATTCTATTATAATTGGTGTATGGTCGGAGTTAAGCTCAAGGCTGGGTGTTATTTTTAATTTGCTTACATTTAGTCCTTTTGTTATTGCAAAATCCAACAGGTCAGGTATTTTATTGAGGTCTGTCGGCCAGTACGTTGCTTTTCCTGTAGATAGTACATTGAGGTTGTTGCTTCTGATGTATTTTTCTAATGTCCTACCTCTCGGCGTATTAATTCTCGAACCCCATAATGTGTGTTTTGCGTTAAAGTCTCCCGCCGCTATGTATTTGTCGCCTAAGGATTGAAAGTACTCTTCCCATTTTTTTAGTGTCATTTTGTGTCTCGGAGGTACATATACTGCTGATATCTGGAAGTAATTGTCATTGGTTTGTATTGTGACAGTGGTTGCTTGTAAGTGTTCTTGATTTGTTCGACTATGTAGGTGATGCTTGATGTCATTTTTTATTATTACTGCAGTTCCTCCATGTGCTTTACCTGAGGGATGTTTGGTGTCGTAGATGGTGTAGTGCGGAATTTTCATGTAACTTTTTAGAGTGAAATGTGTTTCTGAGACAAGTAGTATATCAATATTGTTTGTATGCAAAAATGTTTTAATTTCGTGGACTCGCTGTTGCAAGCCATTGCAGTTCCAGGCTGCTATTTTCAACTTGTCCATCTCTATTTTTTATTTAGCAAGTTTGTGAGTAGTTGTAACATGATTGTTGTTTGTTGTACTTGTTGTCTTATTACTGTGTTTAAGCTCACTTATCATTTTTCCCAGCATTTCCATACCGTTAGTGGATTGTTTGAGCATTCCTTTGATTTCTGTAGCGTCTTCGATGTTATTGCTTTGGTTTTTATTGTTTGTAATCGTTGCTTGGCTAATGTTTTTGGTTACTTGTACGTAGCTTCGGTTACTTTGGGGATCTATGTTTCTGATTATAGCGCTCGGTTCATATTGTGCTTTCAAGGTCGTTCCATTTTCCGTTATACTTTGTTGTGGTTGGTAGTTATTGAATGTTCTGTTGCGAAGTGGTGGAAACAGTTTACATTGTAATTGTTTCCTGATTTCGCATCCTTTATAGCTGGCTGGGTAGTTTCCGTTGCAATTATAGCATATAACTTCTTCTATTTTTCCTGTGTGTGGGTAGTGTATTGTTAGGTGATTTTTTGCACATTTAACACATGCCGGGCTTCTGTTACAATAATTTTTCGTGTGGCCGTATTGTTGGCACCGCATGCATTGTGGAATATCTTTTTTGTATCGTGGTGGTTCTACTGTTACAATTGTATTTAGTATCTTTTTTATTTCGTAAATTTCCTTGTTATTGGATCTGGGTTCGAGTTCTACTAAGAATAATGGTAATGGTTGCTTCGTGTCGTATCTTGTCATATTGGTTATTGTTCTTGTTTGATGGCCAATTTTTGCTAATTCGTCGCTTAATTTTTTTGTGTTAGTTTTTGGATGTAATCCTCTTATAACTATTTTCTAGCTCCTTTCCGTTTTGAGCTGATACGTGTGGTATATGGCATTTTTTTCCTTTAGTTCTTTTATCACTTTCCTATAAGCTTCGGGGTGTTTGCTTGTATTTTTACTTGTTCAAGTTTTGTTTGTTTTATGGTGTAATTGTCCTTCCCGACTGTATTGTTTAGTAGATCAATAAGCGGGTCTATTATTTGGGCCTCAACAAATATCCGTGGTGGTTTTGATATGTAAGTTGGCTTGGTTATGGTTTTGCTTATCGGGTCATTGTCGATTTCTTCCGTTAATGAGCTGAAGGAGTTTCTTAGAGGTAATTCTTGCAGCCATCGCTGCTTTTCTGTGTCTGGGTTTCCGGCAGCACTTGTGCCTGGAATTATTTTACGTTTTTTGCTTGTCTTTGCTAGTTTCCAGTTTTCGTCCTGGTAACTCCTCTCATTGTCGTGTCTGTACTCCTCCAGTCTCCACTGCTCTTCTATTTCTTCTGTTTCCATATCGTTTTGATTATCACTATTTTGCTGTTGTTGTTTCAAGCCTGGTAAGTCTAACGACCCATTTATATAGTATTTTTCACCTTTGGTTGCAATCTTAATTGTTGGTATTTGCTGCTGCATTTTTTGGCACTTTCATTTTTCTTAACCCTATTCTGTTTCACTTGGCTGGATCACACGTTTGCTTACGCACATCTGTTCACCTCGGTTGCCCGAGCAGGACTGAACGAGAAGTGTGTGTTGCTTTTGACAAAACTTAGTATTTGAAAACAGAGGCAGCTAAAATTTTACACATCTGGATTCAAATGCGCTCATCTCCACACACATTCCTGTGTCCTTTTAAATAGTTTTCTGCATAGCAATATTGAGTAACGAAACTACGTATTTCAATCAATGCTCATACCGCGTTGAGAGCACTCGTTCTCGTCTTCCTAAAGTACCTGTTACACAAAATAAAATCACAACTGAAACAAGAATTCGCAAATTCTATAAACCATTACTGAACAAACAAAATAAAAGATATCTCCAAAAACGACTCAACCAGCATGATCCCACAAATAAATCAAATTTTTAGACCAGAAGAACAAAACTCCATCCCACCTCTCAAATTGCCTCCAGAAAAAGCCTCCCTTGTCCAAGAAGCAGGTATAGCGATACACAACACCAACAAAGACACCCAGGATAACTTCATAATAACCAAAACAACGGAAAAACTAGACATTATTGGCACCCACTTTTCCAAAACACATACGCAAAACGAACACATGGGCCGAGAACAACTAAACAGAATTATTATCGCCGAAACAAACAAACTCAAAAATGAAATGCAACAAGACAAAAGACTAAACAAAACAGTCTGCACATTCTCAAACGAAAACACCTCGGACAACCCCAAACAACCAGAATCAGAGATAAACTACTTTACAAATTTCAATCAACTAAACAAAATCTTCTCCAAACTAAACAACAAAAAATCCTCCGGCTTCGATGGTATTCCAAACATCTTACTGAAACGCCTACCGAACAAAATAAAATGGTACTACACAATACTGTTCAACAATGCACTAAATAACACATATTTCCCCAGAAAGTGGAAAAAAAGCCAAATTAATAGCTATTACAAAAAAAAATAAGGACGGCTCCTCACCCGCAAACCTACGACCTATAAGTCTCCTCCCCAACATAAGCAAAATATTCGAGATAACCATAAACAATCCCCTAACCTCCTTCTGCACAAAAAATGACATAATCCCGGAAAACCAATTTGGCTTCCGGCACAAACACTCCGCAATTCACGCAATAAACAAACTCACGTCGGACATCTGCTGGGCGCTAAACGCAAAACAACGAGTAGCCGCCTGCTTAATAGACCTCGAAAAAGCTTTCGACACAGTCTGGATCCCAGCCCTCATATACAAACTAATCAAGAAAAACTTCCCCAAATATCTAATCAAAATAGTCTGGGACATGATCACAAACAGAACATTCATAATGACCGAAGGTTCATGCGCATCAATCAAAGAATTCTCCATAGAAAACGGTCTGCAACAAGGTACAGTAAATTCCTCACTACTGTTCAATATTTACAATAGCAACTTACTAAATCTATTTAATCTCAATACATCCACCCATAAACGCTCCATAGCCTTCGCAGATGACCTAATCATCTACATATCTTCAATATTTTCTGCTTATCATGAAACAGCCTGTATAGTATAGGATATACAGAGTGTATCGAAAATCCTGATAAAAGTCGTACTGGAGTGATTCGCCATGTAAAACGAGATTAAAAATGTTGTAGGGGAACTCAACAGCAAAGAACTTTCCAATGGTTTCGTCGGTACATAATATACCACCGTTGATAGACTGTTTACGAGAGGTCCACGGAACATTAGGAAGAAAACATACGTGACCACGGTCGGGGACGTGTAACGAATGCGTGCGTAGTGGGGTATTAAGAGGTGACAAAAGGAAACGAAAAGAAGTTTGTTAATAGAGATCAGTTGTGAATGAGAAGCCTGTTTTGTTTTTGACAAAAGCTAGTATTTGAAAAT
Organism: Bombus vestalis; assembly: GCA_963556215.1. Taxonomy (NCBI): domain Eukaryota; kingdom Metazoa; phylum Arthropoda; class Insecta; order Hymenoptera; family Apidae; genus Bombus; species Bombus vestalis. The sequence continues at coordinate 4,985,628 of OY744577.1, read as the reverse complement.
GAAGGCAGGTAAAATTTTACACATCTGGATTCAAATACGTTCATCTCCACACACATTCGTATGTTCTTTTAAATAGTTTTCTGCACAATAATATTGAGTGGGAAAATTAACGCAAAAAAATCAACGCAAGCAAATGCGAAACCATACTATTTAGACCCAAGCTAAGCGAACTCGGCCTAATAGAAAGAGAACACTGCAAAAATTTCAACTAAGAGAGAAAGCAAAAGGAGGGGAGCTCATACCACACAAAAGTTACGTAACATATCTAGGAATAAATATAGACGACAAATTAAACTTCAAGCAGCACATCGAAATTCAACTCTCCAAGGCCAATAAAGCATTCTGGAAAACAAAAAGACTATTCTACTCCAAACATCTCAACAGTACAGTAAAAATACTATGCTACCGAGCACTAATCAGGCCAATCATAACCTACGGCTGCCAAATCTGGTACAACATATCAGCCTCCCTAATGGAAAAAATTCGCATATTCGAAAGAAAATGCATCAGAGCATTAAAAAAATATGTAAAAAACAAAAGAATCTACGACCTAGTCAACATTCACCGCATCGACTGCCACATCTTAAAACTAATAAGAAACCACTTTGCGCAAGCTGCAAAGATAAAAAAAAAACAGTTTAATCTTCAGTTGCTTATTTCCAAACGATTCATGTTACAAAAATACACTGACAACAGACTACATCCCCCCGCCCGAAGCGTTTCTATACCTAGACGAAAAAAACTACCTCCAAGACCAAAATAATATCCCAATAATCTATCACATAAAAAGAAAAATAGGGATCAAAACAATACTCTACGAAGAAAACTTAAATGGACAGACCGTAGACACTAGGTGGTGGTACAACATGGCCCTCCCTCTGAAAGACACTAAAGACAAGCACAGAAAAAACACAAAAAAATATTGGTGGATACCGAACCCATAATAAATTAAGAGAGAAAACCATTAAATCCACAGAAATCAATTCTGCCTCCGTATAACATAAGTGTAAATATTGTAAATATTGTAAATTTTGTAAATAAACCTATTTAACATCCCCCTCGCCCTCCCTCTCATTCCTCCCCTCCCCAAAGTTCCACAGCACCCAAAAAGTAGACTACCTAAGTGTCCTGTTTTGCGGCCAAGTTTTCAGGACAGAAATAACAATTAAAAACAAGATCACATAAAAGCTCCGCTCCCCAGCGGCTTAAATCCAAAGAATACATTAAAACACAAAAAATGTAAAACTCCGACACATAATATAGTATGGCTGCGTCGTACCGTCGTGTATCTGTACTTTTGCCTAATCCATCTTATTAAAATTTCATTGTTTATTGTGAACAACATATACATGTGATACACATCTTCTTGGTCAATAAACGTTATAAAAAAAAAGCACTCGTTCTCGTCCGATCACGGAAGTTAAGCAACGCTGGTGCGGATAATACTTAGATGGGTGACTGCTAGGGAACTCCGTGTGATGTTGGCTTTTTTTATTTTCGTTCCATATTTTTCATTTTCTTTTAATGATCTATGATAGTTTACATCGAGAGAAAAATATTAGGTTTGGATCAGTATCAATTTTTCGTCTCACGTCGGCCGATCAAACTAGTACGTACTAATTTTTGACAAATTTAACTATAGCTCTTGATGATAAGCATGCGCAAAAAATAGAATCCAATTGGCGGCCAGCTAAGGAACTAGGCGAGGGGGGGAAATCGTAACCATGACGATGAATGCCGACAGCCTGTGGGAATTTTTGTGCCGCCGCTTTTATCGGCATAACAACATCGATTCGATGGCATTGTCACGTAAAATAATAATAATAAAGAAAAGGAAATCGAAGATGAAAAATAATAAAAAAAAATAATTTATTTCTTAACGCTTTGTTCACACTGATTACAATTCATTTCCAAACTCCAGCTGCGACCTTTCAAGGCTGGAGCTCTCACAACTTGTCTTTTGGTGGGTTCCGATTCTTTTTCTTTGTCATCCCTCTATATCCCCACTATCCTCGCGTTTGTTAGGCGTTCTCGAACATTCGACGTAAGAGCCGTTAGGATATTGTGGGTTCATTAGGCATTTAGCTTTGGTGACATACATTGTCGCCGAGTGCCGCCACATCTTTTACTGCCGCCATCACCCTATCGGTTCCGAAGCGCGGCCTGGTCTCTCATGTGGTTAGAGTCACAAGACAATGATTTCTTGAAGAGGACGACTGACATTCCGGCAAGACATATCGACGAAATCACATAAGTAGGGTATAAAACTACTCAAATTGTGTGTTCTTTCGTCCAGTCGCGGGGAGACGCGATCGCGTTGAAGCGCGTCAACGGGAGTCGTAAATTCCCGTTACGATTATAACAATCGACACCACGAACAGGTCGATCCCCTTATTTCTTGTGGGATAATAGGGGTATTTGTTGGGGAATAAAACTGTAGTCTACAGTCTTATAATATTTATATGTCGGGTTAGCCGTAGGAAGTGGACTCGGGGAACGTGGGGATTCTTCGCGGGCATTGGCCATCCTTGACACACAATCGCGACTACGTTTTATTCGCGCAAGCTCGATTGTCACAGGCACGAACGGGTAAATGAATAACCGCGATAGTTGGACGTTAGGGACAATGGCCTTCGGTTCAACAACGAATCCGCGGTCAACGGGATAACAATAACGTCTCTCTAGAATCTAAGTTGGACTCTCTGTTAATTAAGATACTTGCTGATCGCAAACGTTGTGCTCGCTCGATGATATCGCACGAGAATGTGTCTCTCCGTAACCGTGATGCTGCCGAAGAAAACTATGATGGGGTGTGTCCCAGGACACGAGATCATCGGATTCGTCGAGGGCAATCCTCATTCAAAAAGTGAGGGAAATGAACGCCACCGTTAATTGGCCAATCTCTATGTTGGTGGTTAGAAAAGGATGCTAGCCGCCCTTGAGATAAAGCCGCTAGCGGGAAGCATCGCGCGTGCGAAGGATGCCTTTGGTATCTTCCCGACGAGGGCTGTTTATAAATTTGAAGGACCTTATTTGACTCAGTATTGAGATCTGTGTCGGGACCACCAAGCCATCCGAACATATACTGTGAATAGTGCATCGGCATCAGGTTACCGTCTTGCCAGACAAAGACTAGGGTCGGCGCGTGCGACAAGCCACGCGGCAGAGACCGTTGGACTGTTTACTATTGAGTGTCGGTACCGATATCTCTTTTTAAGGAGAACTATGTAATTCTACACTTCCGTTAGGCAAAACGTCTGTCCCGTGACCGCGGCTACGTTCGGCGACTAGTTGTCGCCTTGAATCCAAGCTCATTATCGCAGCTACAAATCGGTTTAACTCACAATGATTTATAACAACTAAAGGTTTATAAAGATCGTTTTACTTTCTAAAGTTTTATAAACGCTGAAAGTTTACACAGACGGTACTTGACATTTTTCTAACGAATTCCAAAGGGGAGGGCTGATGTCCTTTCATCTCCGACATATATTTTTAACAACTTGTTACACTTGAGATTCCGTCGTGGCGGAAGAGATAATTGATACAGGTGATGAAGACTTGATAAATGAGTAGTAGTAATAAAGAATAGATGAAGATAATATCAGTTTGATCGAAGTGAGGACTACGCTTTAAGTTGACTACGCGAAGCTTATAGGAACGGTCATGTTGACTGCACGACATTTCGTAGAACAGTGATGAACCGTCTCGTTCACTTACGGAGGAAAGCTCGGTATGAGTGTCCCTTTTAATGGGAAATACCTGCCGTTTTTAATGGACAAACAACCGCTTTCTCCGTAAGTTATAAGAGCGTGTAATAAACCTAAGGACTGTTTTAAGGACCATCCATAAACCGAAAATACTTATATGAATAGAAATTAAGCTAAAAAGATTCGGTTTATGGTGGTTCCTTAGGCTTATTGAAGGTCAGTATAACGGTATGTAGGCCTCGGCGGTCAGACCATGAGGGACGTCGCACAGACCGTCTTACGCGACGTAACACTGTGCTCCATCAAAAGTTACCAATAGTCTGCAAAAGTATATTCTGGACGAGATATCACCGGAAGTAAGCAAGTTGGCATAGTTGAAAACGTCTGCATTGAGCTTGCAGATAAATTGCTAAATGAAGGACGAACTTTGTTCATCCACAACTTTTATACGAGTTATGAGTTAGAAGTCAAATTTTTAAACTTTAGGACGCATATCGTTGGAATTGTACGATACAATAAAAGATATATGCCTAATTTCGTAACGTCGTATCCGTTGAAGAGAAGTGAAATGATAGTACAAGAAGATAAGAACGGTATTGTGATCCTCAAATGGAGAGATGTTCGAAATGTTAGAATATTATCAACAAAACATGCACCCATTATGATTTTAAGCTGCAATTCTACATATCCCTGACGTTCTCCGAAACAGAATCCTTTGGCGGTAATTGCATACAATAATGGAAAAGGTGGTATCGACAGAAGTGATCAGATGGTCTTATATGCCTCTACGATACGGAAAAGCATCAAGTGATATCGGAAATTAGCACTGCATTTACTCTTAGGAATAACTATAGTAAATGCTCATATTATGTACCAAACAGCGACAAACAAAAACATACAGATTGTTGAGAATTGTGGATCTTAACCCCTTAACCTACAACTACGGGGATAGCCCGTAGTAGATGATCGGGCCACACGTAAGTATTACGGACATAACCCGTAGTAGATGATGGTGCCAAACGTAAATATCAGCGGCGGCGCCCTCCTAAAGTTATAAATATTTATGGAATATTTGATAAGTAATTACAACTTGATGCGATAGTTGTGGTAGATGCAAGTACTGCAAAAAGTATATTTATACAAAAAACAGTAATACAAAATTAATAATCTACAATGGTGTAATACAATTCGAAACATTCTGGTAGATGTATAAGAGAACTTTGCACTTCCTACACTCCACGTTGTTTCTCTACGTTTTTTATTTTTTTGGCAAACTCTACAAGGTTTTGACGGTCTTACTTTTGAAGCTTTTGGGCCAATGTGTTTTGGAAAATGAGCCCAATGCTTTGCGTGCAGTCTCTCTGGCATATCTCCGGAAGATAATTGTACTCGTTCTCTATAATTCGATTTTGGCATATTCTCCAATAGTGATTCGGTTATGTTGATCCTATAGTCAACGTAACATTGTTTCTTCCTATTATTTATTTTGTTGCATAAAATGTATGAATTAAAAAGACCAATATCGATATCGCCCGTAATATTTACGATTGGCCCGATCATTGTATTAGGTCATCCCATAAGTTCGTGCCGACTTTTGTGTATACATTTCATGTGTCGATTTATAAACATACGGTGATAAGGGACCAATGCACTTGAGCTTAGCTGATCGAGAACAGGCTAGAGCAGATTTTCGTGGGTATAAGATCGTAATATAGTGAACACAATGACTTCTAACAGTAAAAAATCATGAGTAAAATGCGTATCCATTTTCGACATCTCGTGTTATATGAATTTCGGAAAGGAAGTTCTGTAACAATTGCCACGAAAAACATATGTGCTGTTTACGGAGAAAATGCGCTTTCATCTCGCACCTGTAGGAAGTGGTTCCAACGTTTTAAAGCTGGGAATTTCTGTTTAGAAGACGAGGAACGCTCCGGGCGTCCTCCTCAGACAGACGAAGATAAAATTCGGGATCTTGTTGAAAAATCACGAAGTTTGACAATTCAAGAGATGTCAAATGTTCTGAAAATACCTAAGACAACGATTCATAGGTGTTTAAAAAAAAATGGGGATGGTGTCAAAGTTGAACGTTTGGGTGCCCCATGAACTTACGGAACGGAACCGTCTTGAACGAACGACAGCATGCATGTCATTACTTGCGCGTAATAAACACGAGCCATTCCTTAAACGCCTGATAACTGGTGATGAAAAGTGGATACTTTACGAAAACCCTGAACGGAAACGTAGCTGGTCCCAACAAAGTCAGCCACCTCAACGCTGTGCAAAACCAGGGTTACATCCACGTAAAGTTCTTTTGTGTGTATGGTGGGATTATAAAGGAATACTCTATTTTGAACTTTTATCTAGTGGTGATACCATTAATTCGGACAAATATTGCACTCAGTTAGAAAAATTAAGGGAAGCACTAGCTGAAAAACGACCAGGTTTAGTGAATAGGAACAACGTTATCTTCCATCACGACAACGCTACACCGCATGTCGCGAAAAGCGTTACAAAAAAAATTGTCTGAATTTAATTGGGAAATTTTACCACATCCCCCATATTCCTCAGACATTGCCCCATCTGATTACCACCTGTTCAGACCATTATAACACTTTTTAGTAGGTAAAAAATTTGAAAATATTGACATTTTCAAAAATAGCTTAGAAAATTATTTTAAAGAAAAACAAGAGAACTTATATCGAGACGGAATAATGGCCCAACCAGAAAAATGGGAAGAAGTTGCACAACGAGAGGGGGATTACATTTTTTCATGAAACTGAAAGGTATGCAAACAATCTTAACATATATAACCGCTCGAAAAATGGCACGAACTTATGGGATGACCTAATACTACACAAGTCGTGAGAATGGCTCGAAGGCTGTGCAAGCTTGATTACGTTTTCGGTCCAAAATTCTCGAACGTAAATCGTAGGTTAAGAGGTTAACGCCGAAATAAAAGTAAAGGAACACTTAGATCACACTTAGAATTTATATTAAGATAGTTTCAGATTTATTTAATAAATGATTTACAGGATCTTCGTCGATACACATTTGCACACGTCTCAGCACTCTGTCTCACCACCTTCTATACCAAACTACAAACGGAACAGTTGCATTCATCTGTTTTTCGAGACGCTGTGCATACACATACTTCCATAACTCATACTCACATACGAGTGTCACTACTACGCGGCTAATTTAGTCTAACACAAAATTACACATCTCAATACTTATATTACGAGTTTAAGTGGCACTATAGTGGCTCGCTTTACTGACTTATTCGCTCACCGTTTGAACTAAACGATCTTTTTCATTTTTTCTTGTTTCATACTTTTCTTGTCCTCGCAATGTTTTATAACAGTTAAGAATATACAGACAGAATATATAGTCTGTTTTTCATACGCCAGTGTCATATGTCAATTGTTACTTTCCTTTAAAATAAATATACCATTATTAGATGCTCTTTTTAACATGTCGATCCGTAGCCTTATAATTTTTTAGAATCTTCAACCGTAACCCCTTGACCTACACGCTATCTGCCGATCGCCGGAGCCATAGTAAGCAAAAAGTTCGGTCGTACGCCGTGCCATTCATCTGTTCAGCCGTGTGCCCGAACTGGCATAAAATGTATACTTCTTATGACATATATATTTGGGGGCTACAAAAGGAATTGTGAAATAATAAGCAACGTTTGAGGACAAATACTGTTTTTAAGACGTCTAGGGCGTAATCATGATCAATTGATCAGTTAACAAAAACAATTTATTATTTCAAAGTGGATAATGAATCATTAGCAATTTGTAAATTTCCACGCGTCAGACTAGTGGGTTCCGTTTATGGCACATATTCTTTACCACAAGTCTGACTCGTGGTTTTCGCTTATGGCACAAATCCCTTACCTCGATTCTCGCTTGTGGTTATGGGCCAAGGGGTTAAAATCTCGCTTCAAAATAGAGCAAACGAAGAGCAATTTGGAAAACACTATCGCGCTATGAGTGTGAAAATTGTGACATGGATCTATGTGTCGTACCGTGCTTTAAAATATGTCACACTCAATTGTGTTATTAATTGTTAAAGAAAATGATTAAAGTATATGGATCATATCTTTAAGAAAGATTATAATTTAATTATCAAAAACTTTATTCCAATATACTTGCGTAGAGAACAGCATTATTCGTTACACATTGCAGTGCTGTATCGTTTACACGTAATTCGCGCAAAATTCAACCGTACCTAAGAGATTAACCGTTTTAGTGCCAGGGGTTTTTAAGAATCTGTGTCGGGTTGTGCCATGCAGCGCGATAGCGTTTCGTTCATTTATTTGCGAGAAATGCCAATCGGCGCTGCACTTTTTTTCCTTTATGCAGACGGTTTACAATTATTTGAAAAAAAAATAATTACGAGAGGAAACTCTGATATGACTCGCGATGAGCTACATTCGGAACCGAGCGCGTTGTGATTTGATGATCACGACTAAATATCGCGATACAGTCTACCACAGTACGTGAATAGCGCGATTCGCTGCGTGGCGCTAAAACGGTTAAGTGCATGTGTTAGTTACATGGCCTACGAAACGATGTCCGAGGCCAGAACGTCATAAAAGAATAAACCCTGGGACTTACAAAAAGCGCAAGGGCCTTCGAAAAAAAAAAAAAAAAAAGAACAGGTTCCGTACCTTAGAATAAAATTGTTTCTTTCGGAAACCTCGACAACCTATGTAAAGAGAAACGAGGAAAGAGAGAGAGAGGGCGTTGCAAGTGATTAGTGAAGTCGAATCTACAGCAAACACGCGCTAGTTAAACTGTCAAGTCTTTCTCGCCACATTAATAAACTCATTGTTAAATCAATCCGTAGAGTATTTCTTTGGTACCCTACACGTCCTATCACCTCATATGCACATAATATACAATTTGACATTACAGTCGGAGTTGGGCATTATTTAAATTGTTCTAAATAAATATCTACGTGTCTAAGGTGGTGATACAGATAAATTCATTTTATTTGAATTCAATCCGCGTAATAATTATTCATTATTCATAATAAATTATGTTTTCTATTTATTCGAACGATGATAAGAACAGTTGTTTATTTTCGCGTAATTTTGTACGAGTCTTTTTACGAATACATTCTTCACAAATACATACAATCCTGTACATACATATATTCACGATTAGTCCAATTCCTATTATTAAGTTACAAAATAATTAATTGATCAAAGAGCAATAGTAAAAACCAATGTAACAGCAATTGGACAATAAAGCTTAAGAATATATTTCATAGTTAGTTCAATCTATATGTTCTTATTTTGTTCATCCGCGATATAACATAAGAAAATTTTTATCCGAATAAACAAATCCTTATAATAAAGTATTCAAGTAAATTTTTATGCAGATTTTTTTTTTTGTATAATTTCTTATTCGAATAAATTATTATTCGACTAAATATTTATTCATTGGTGAAATAAAATTTGATTCTTTCCTTTTGTCCGTTATCTATTATCCGAATAAAATGTTGCCCAATTCTGAATATAGTCTTTGACGAATCATGTCGTGATTGAGTAAGTGAAAAAATTCTAATCTTCGTTTTTTAATGTAAGTAAAGAAATGAAAGTAATGCAGAATAGGATATACAGCATCGATTTCGATGACTTTGAAGTATGTCGTCAAGGTAAGTATTGTGTCTTTTTCCAACATACAGAGTATTTCCTCTAACTTGGTTTCCTTATCTTTGAATGTTTTATATGTGCTATGTTTGCCGATGGAAAAAGTTGTCGAAATACAAAATTGTTTTTTTTTTTTTTTAGAACGATGAATGTCGCATTTTACCTTTTTCTCCGAGTTACTAATGTCATCGTACATTTTTCGTCAAAACAAATTGAACGATCTACAACACAATGATTTTCAAATGACCTTGTATGAAAAAATCATGCTAGTTTAAAAGAGATTCGGAAGATTAACATTCCTTGTTTTCTGTACAAAATGTTTATTTCATAGCTATTGCTCAGTATGATTTTCATTAGCGGCATATGCGTCTTAGGACGTTTCGATTCGAAGATGTCTCACGTAATTGATTTGCCACAGAGGATGAACACTGTACGACGCACATAATATAATAAACAAACTCTGGGCAAAGCAATTTCGCTGTTACGTGTAACCGACAACCGGCAACAAGTTCCAACCTTCCGGTACCCCCGCCTTGACCTGTATAAATAGACGACCATGTTTCCAGTCATAGTCAGTCGCGCGAATTGATATCAGTATCGGTCATCGAAATCGTCAGTCGAGCGAATCACCATAACAATTAGTATAAGTACCGCAGTATCGCGCAATCTTATAATGAATATCATCGAGCGAGCAACGTTTGCGATTAGCTTTGTATTCTACATTTTAAAATATTTGTAAATATAATTAACGAAATCAACACGTCTCGTTATTAATTTAACCAACAACATGTCTCACCGTCTACCACAGATACAAGGCCTATTTAGATAAGGAATATAAAACAATTCTTTGCACGATATCCATTGGAAAACTGTCACTATAGCTAAGCGTGTAAAATTATTTCTTGCATATCTTCTGGTATGGCAGCCATCGACATTTACAAATCATGGACAAGAAAGCAGACACAATATCCAGTACCATTGTAGTATCTTGTGAATTAAACTCATCAGATAATCACGAAAAATGTTCCAGTATTGATGATACAATCAGCGAGAAGACGATTCTACGTGAAAAACAAATCGAAAGTGTAGAATAAGATTTTGTCATATAACTCTTTGTATCCCAGGAAATTAACTTTGGAAATTAATCTACTGTACGTGTATCGGATTTAACTAAACGCGTTCAAATTCTATATTCTTGAAAACGAGACCTTAAACGGAAAGATATAACTGTACATTTTTCACTTATTTTAGCACCTAAAATAACCTCCTACATATAAGAATTTATACTTTATTATTATTTATTAGATTAGATAACTAATATATATGTCGGAGATGGAAGGACGTCGGGACCCTCCTTTGGAACTTCCGGGAAGATCTCCATGACTATAGTCTAGACTATTTATTATAGCTGTGCTTAAATAGTGAAATAGTTGTTGTGATTCAATCCGATTGTGTTTGCCCGAGATTTGTAACAATGGGCTTGGGCTCGAGGTGACACAACTGGTCGCTGAACGTAGCCACGGTCACGGGATGGACGTTTTTAGCTAACAGAGAAGTGCCAATATTATGAGACACACGTTGTATTAACAATCACACCCCGGGCAGGAGCAATGTCGCAGCTACGCGGGTGTGCCTAGCAACGGCGGCTGCAATTTTGTTGGTATCCCCGGCCAATATTCAACAAAACGAACGCGATCGTAAGGAGAGGAAAGTTTTCATCAGTCTTTTATTCTTGCGATCATCTTGGAGAGTTTTCACATCGTCTTTACGTGCAGTCTTTACGTGGATTCGTTATTGAACCTAAGAACATTGTCATTAAAATCTCGAGTGCCTAATTACCACGGTTATCTGTCAAACTTTGTAAAAATCATATTTATACCAGTAGATATAATCTCTATTGTGCAACAACGATGGCTAGTCCGAATGAAGATTCGTTACACGCCCCTAAACCTAACTATAACCTGACATATATTAGTACTTGTAATTTATTGTAACGTAAACTATAATATCAAATCGAAGTCTAATCAGTGGTTCTACAGTTTAACCCTATGATACATCGGAATAATTGTAAAAATGTATTGTAAGGAATATTCGACATGCACAATTCACATATTTTTTGTGTACGTATAAGGTATATGAACAAACGCAGTGTAATAATTGGTTTTTACTATTTCTTCCAAAATAATTGAATGCCGAGGCGATTTTCGCTATTTATTAATAAGAAACAAGTACATATCTTAAACATTATCAGTATTTAACTGTTAAACCAATAGGTCTATTGTATATGATAAATACTTTAGGCGAATATCATCGCCTGTATGACTAGTCTGTTATTGTAGAGAAAAACTTTAATTTAGTCTGTACCGTCAATTGAATGAACAGACAGTTTTAATGATTTATTCTTAGATCCGTGTTACACGAAGCTTTATTGTATTATATTATCAGAAACATGGGCGATACGCGGTGAGATATCTATATAATTTAATACTAGAAGTATCGATAGTTAACACGAAGCTATTTCTACCAAAACCAGTCAAAATGGCTGGTCTGTAAAAAATACATAATTATTTTTATATTTATTGATTTATTACTTTCTTATAGAAGAAATCCCATGTTATATAGTACACTTTTGGTATTATTAATTAATTTGTGACCATGATCCCTAAAAGAGGGTTGGCACATTTATAAAATTATAGGACCAGTCATTTTGACTGGCGTGGTATTTTTAGTGTTAGTATATACGCAATAAAAATTTTCAAAACGTATGGGAAGTTGTACAAAACGAGGAAACTGGTTAATTGGGGTTCGATAAATAGATTACATCACCCTTTTTACACTTTGACAAGTACTAGTCATTTTTACTGTTATTGGTATACATAGCCTTGAAACGAAATTATTTTCAGTTTGAATACATAAAAAACAAAATAAAATTCGTTATATTATTTTTTTTAATTATCGTTGTAAAAGTCATTGCCGAAAGAAAATATAACATGAAGTAGGAATTTTCAAATAAAATTGTAAAACCAGTCAATTTGACTGGTGTGGTAGTCCTAATGTTGAAATCAATGGATTAATACACAGATACTAACAATAAGACTTTTAAATCAATATTTGAAACGAATTTCTAGTATCCAAAATCTACTTAGTATTTAGTATATTTAAATATCTACTTTTAAGTACTGAAATTTGTTATTAATTTAACTAATAACTATGTTATTGAATAGTAAATTGTAGTAGTACTAATAGTTTATCTTTTCTGCCTTGCGGCTTTGAAAAAGGAGATGTTTGATTACAATTTTTTCTCAAAAGAAAAAGAAAGAGAAACAAAAAACGACGCTAATTTTAGAAAACAAAAAGCAAATATATTAACGTAAGTTACTTTCAAGTGCATAATAAACAAAAGGAAAGTTCTTTTTTTTTGTTAACTTAAAAACTTAATCTTTGGCTTTCCATCGCTTTTTCCTTCTTCTTTTCATTATCTTCCTCATCCATATCTTTCTTCTTTCTTGTCTTCTTGCTATTTCTTGTCTTGATCTATCCTTACATCCTGATTATTCCCTCGTATTCTTTATTTTATTACTCGTATTTTTCCGCATAGTATACATTTCGTCCTTTGCCTTTTTCCAGTATCTGTTCCCTATTTTTTCATTTCTGCACCTAAATCTTGCGATTGTCACACGCTCAAGAAGGCCACCCGCTCAGTAATCAGGTAGACTAAACATCCTGCATACCACAACTATCGAAATAATAACGAAAAAGCGCCTCTGACACACACCCGACGATAACTCCTCCAAAGGGACTAAAACCTCAATATAAAAACCCTCTTAAACTAGCGCTCGACACATTATTCTATAGTAACACATTGAACCGTCACTCTGTTGGATTTATATAATAAATTTCATTAACATATACGAAGCTCGATTTCTTTACCCTATTCGTGAAAGAATTATTTCGTTCGAACTGCGACGCGAGATTACCGACGATCTGTTGACACTCTAGTCAAAAGTTGACTCTAGTCAAAAAGGGAGATGTCCTCGTTTAGTCAAGCAGCGATGTATTTTACAAACGGGAGATCTCCCTATTCGGTTGGCTAAATGTTAAGAATAAGGAAATTTAGGGAAAGAAACCATAAATATACGTTTGTTGCTTCCCATTGTCACGCTGGCTGCTCGGAGAGCATTTCGTTTCTAAACATTCCGCAGCGAAAGGGTTAAATACTCTGCTCTGTCTTCTCAAACTTTCCAATATTCCTTGTTACATCTTCTTTCCGCGGTTTTTCATATTGTTCTTCTGCTGCCTCTGCTCATTTCGGTCTATCTATACCAAATCCACGAGCATCCGTTCCGTTACCATTAGGTTTCGTCTATCTGTCTGTCTATTCCTTCCTGTTCATAGCACCTCGTTTTAGCCCTCTCCCACTTCTACTTTTCCTCTTCCGGCTTCAAATTGATCTCTCTCCAATATTCCTTGATTATTTTGTTTCCACCCCTCGTTTTCGTTCGTTCTTTTGTATTTAGCTGCTCTTCTGCCAGCATCAATTCTTATTCCATCTCTTCCAGTATTATATGCGCGGAAAAAATAGTAAATGGACTGTTTAAACACTGTTTTAATATTTGAATGCCATTTCTACATGTTTTCGATACTATTCGCTGATAACCTTGTAGCGACAATGAGTCATGGGACGAGGCGAAGCGAAGGCATCTCATGTTGTTGTTGTGCCTCGGAACATGGATACACGAAAATAGTGATAGATTATCTCTAGGTAAAAACAATGTCGCCGTGGAGGGCAACCGTCGTTCTAAGACTAATTTGAATCTTCTGACTCCCCCCCCCCCCGACCAGTATAAATAAACAGACACGATCGCGAGCGGGCAGTTATTATCATCGAATTATTACCGAGTTATTACCCAGTCATTATTTGCAAATTAACGGAGTATACGAGTCTTTGTTATCCGCGAGCATTTTATTATCCATCTTCGCGACTACGATTGTACGAACGTCTATTGACGGATCTTATAAACCTTTTCGGCGTTATAATTTAAATTCAATCTCCTCACATCCTACGCCACACCTAAAGGCTTTTCATTCCACTGACCCAGGAAACACTATGTATGGTATACAGCGTGATCTCGAGAGAATGGAGGCGTGATACTTACAAAACTATTCTTAACGCGTTAAATATCAGGGTGGTCGTTACGTTATGAAATTTATTAGAACGAATAATGTATGAATTTGGTTAAATACAATGGTCAGCGTATTATATTATAGAACGATGAAAATAAGGTAAATTTCATAGACTAAAAAATTTTCAACAATCTAAATAATGTAGGTAACATTGTTAAAAAAAGTGTGTAGATACGAAAAAATATTTTGCAAAAATTAAATGTTATTGTGTAGATACAATAGATGTTATTGTGTCTTCCTGCTTCTCCTTCTTCCTCTTCTTCTACTTCGTTATTTACGTCATCTTTTTTTGTAATTTTTTATTATTCAATTCATGTGAATCTTCAGCGATTACCTGCATATTCCAGAATAAATAAAGGATTCCAGAATGTTCAACAAAATATAAGTACATTACAAGCAAATAAAATAAGTTCGAGAACTAATGGAACTTTAATGCTTTTTTCAGAAGAACTATTGAGCTTCGACCCTTTTCTGAGGCTTTTATTCCTTGCAATGAGCACGATACAATAAAAAAAAAATTTAAAATCATGCTAACGGTCAATTTTGCAGTGATTTTCAGCGGACCGAAGGTATAGAATCACCTCCTAAGGTTATGAAAAATAACGTTTCGACACACTGTATATGCATTTTTAAAGAAATATTTTCATTTTTGAATTAAAATGATTTTAATTATTGCTATAATGTAGTCTTATATAAAGTTACGATTTGCTAAGAAATTTATACAGTACGAAATATTTTATCCTTTAAACTAACTACTAACTTTACAGAAAAAAGTCAAGACGTTTCAAATTGAATAAACATGCTAGCTAAATTGTTGAGGTATACATAAAATATTGTAAATCTCGGGATAATTTAGGTAATCGAAGTCTGAAAATCGAGTTCATTGTGAAAATACTTAAATGAAATACACGAGTAAACAACAATTAATACCAATCTATAACAGTAAACAATAAATAACAAGTTCTGTGCAATGTCTACCTGAAAATCGAGAATCGATTTTCAACGTCCTGAGTTACCGATCTTTCTCCGTCAATCTTTCAGTATTTTTCTGTGTAATTATTCTGTGATCTTGTCTATCTCTGATGTTGCTCTCTGTCCGTCCGTTTGGGAAATGAGTGTCTCTCAAAATGGTTGTCCGTAAAATAAAAGAAAGTCGTCCTGTCCGTGAAACAAAGAAAGTCGTGCTATCCGTAAACAAAGAGAGAGCCTCTATCACACGTGAGCTCTAGAGAATTTGCATACATATAGATATGTACATTCCATACATGTATATTTACTGAATATTCAATAGCTTATAAATGATTATTTTCAAGTTATACATATGTATATTTTGGTTTCTTTATTTAAAGGCAATGAAGATCATAAATAATTTTTGACAAGTTATCTTTAAACTGTTTAGTACATCAAATATATTTATAAAAAGCAAAATTCATATAAGATTTCTTGGATAAAAAGTTGTCACGCTGTTGAACAAACATGTTAAGCTATTCTTAATAATTTCTCCACATATAAAGTGCTTGTCACCCTCCAATCAAGATAAAAGATTCAATGAAGGTTCTATCAAGTGACATGCCCGGTGCACGAAGTTCAGTGCACTGCATTCATCGCTTTCACCGTTTCCGCCCCTATAACAAGTGTGCGCAATTACCCTTCGCTGTGCGTGCTGCGCTAGGGTGAAACGATGATGGCGGATCTCAAACGCTGTGCTCGTCGCGGTTGCAATGTTCGTCGAAGTGCGTGCACATCGTTGACACGCAGGCATCGTTTAGAAAATTCTTGTTCGTCGACTGCGCGGCACGGCGTAGTCGTTCAAAGCGGCACGCTGATGCGAAGGAGCGCAGTCATATCGACCACATTCTTTATACTTTATACGCTTGCATCTCTCGTCTCCTAAAGATTTCACGGAAACGTGGCATTACGGGGATTAAGATAATCAATATCACCAAGATCAGACGTATACCATGGTAGGAAAAATCTAGAATTATTTTTCTTTTTTTTTTATATATCTAAATTTTTCACATTGCGTGTAAATTTTGTTTACACTCTATTAACATAAATGCAAAGTATTGTGGAACCGGATTGTGCACTTTCTATTTGAAATGAAAATAACAAATTACCTCAAATTACCTTAAATTTATTTGAAAATAAAGTTGTTTGCGAATAAATTCCAAAATCTTATTCGAGTAAATTATTCTTAAATAATTTGCGAAATATTTGATTATTTGAAATAAGAATAAAGGATACAGGACAATAAATAAATGTCTTTTGTGTATGAGAAATTGTATGAGGAACATCATATCATTTTTTCGGATCAAGAAGCGAGAAAGTTAAAAAGTATAAAAAGGTTACACTTGCACATGCAAATACGTTTGCTGTAAAAAGAGTAGAAGTTTCGCATACCATTAATAAATATGATATAAAATAATATTTAGTATAAAACAAATGTCAGAAAAAAATAATTTTTATTTGAATAATTATTTGAATAAAAGTTTGCTGGTCAATTCTGTCTTAGAATTATGGAATAGCAAAAAGAAAAATGGCAAATAAATGGTAAAAGAATGATGAAAAGTGTTAAAAGCAGCATCGATTAGTGGATAACAGGACGTTATTATTTTACTTCCGTACTATTGGATGGACGATAGTTGTGAATATATCAGTGCTATACTAATACATAGATTCATACGTTGTGCTATTAAATGGACGACGACTTTTTCATAAATTCTAACAATACCGTGAACGTCATCGATCATAGTTAGGAAAACAGAATTTAAAAAAATAATCACGACACAGTTATTGACAATTGTGATCGCTTTTGCACAGACACAAACCATCAATTTTTTATGTTTGAATTAAGCTTTCATGCTATTCGATAAAATAGTGGAATATGATAAAAAAATTACAATTTCTAACAAAAATAAACGAAAGTAAATATTTTATACATATTTTTGCGTAAACTTTAGAAATTTATTTTTTTGTATTAACAGAGATAGAAATTAATACAATTTTTCACGTTGTATCCCAATTTGATCTACCAGGATTTGAGGGTTAAGGACGTTATGGGAAGAAAAACTGGGAGTAAATATGTAGATAAAAACGAGGAATAACTAGCAATGCATCTTCATCGGAAATGCAAGATGTTGATTTTCTAGAAAAACAATTTTGAAAATCCATCAGGTATACACGTAAGTACTAACTACAACTTCTATTCCTGTTTTTATTTGTAAACGGAGACAATGTCGCGATTCCTTTTTTATCTTCGGTACTTCGTTAACAAAATTTTTATTTGGTAATAAAAATAAAACTGATGGTACAAACCGACAGCAACATCAATGATAACAGCTAATCATGGCAATGTTGGTGTTTACAAATACAGTGCAATATACAGTGACCCATGACTACGAAACATTTTGAAATTTTATTAGCATTTATAATGAAACCCGATCATCATAATATTACTTGGTAATATTTCAAAATGTTCTGAAGATGTATAAATATATTAGTGTACGTGTATATATTAGATATTATATATGGTATTAGCGGCAATGCATCTTCGTGACAATTAATGGTCGATAGCCCGTCACTATTTAGCCTTACCGTAATTTATGGCTGGACTGAGGGCCCAATAAAGAGCTCGGCAGGGTGCCTGAGTAAATGTTTCAAAAATAATCGATAGCCGGCGGCTTGAAGTCGCCGAGCTATGAGGTGTCGACGATATGACCGTTTAGAGCTTAGAGGATGCGTAAGATAATTTAACAATATATTAAGGCAGAGATAATGACGATCCGATGTTGCATCGTTAAAGAATACAGACTTTGGACGAGGGGAGATAACGATGCCTTTTTGGTAAGCGAATTGTGAGAGATTGCATGGCAATTATTTCGGAATTACGAAAGAGTAAAGTCTTCTTAGGTTAAAGTTATAATATATACATATGTAGAAATTACAAGTCACATGCTTCTAACGTATATATACTGTAACTTATAAGGAAACTTCGGCCACTCGAAGATTCAAACAAACTGGAATCTTTGCACAAATGTAGTTCATGTGAGGCTAATAAAAGGACAATTCTTCTTCTCCTTGAGTTTTATTCAGGAGATACAAAATTATTGACTTTCTTATGCAATCCTGGGGCTTCCGTTGCATAAAATCTGACAATGCCAGTTTCAAGTTGCAGAATGCAGTGGTTCGAAAGTTATGGTTATATAAAACTGGGCATTAGGGTATTTTATATGTTATTTGACCATACTGGCTTCTATTCATACGTCCAATGAGTGGACCACACAGACAGCACCTAATTAATCCGGAAACATCAGCAGTTACACCGCTCTTGACATCTGCTTGGCTCTTTAAAAAATGTATTGTGTTCCGATCGCTTCCATCAACGATGACATCGAATCGATGTTGTTATGCCGATAAAAGCGGCGGCACAAAAATTCCCACAGGCTGTCGGCATTCATCGTCATGGTTACGATTTCCCCCCCTCGCCTAGTTCCTTAGCTGGCCGCCAATTGGATTCTATTTTTTGCGCATGCTTATCATCAAGAGCTATAGTTAAATTTGTCAAAAATTAGTACGTACTAGTTTGATCGGCCGACGTGAGACGAAAAATTGATACTGATCCAAACCTAATATTTTTCTCTCGATGTAAACTATCATAGATCATTAAAAGAAAATGAAAAATATGGAACGAAAATAAAAAAAGCCAACATCACACGGAGTTCCCTAGCAGTCACCCATCTAAGTATTATCCGCACCAGCGTTGCTTAACTTCCGTGATCGGACGAGAACGAGTGCTTTTTTTTTATAACGTTTATTGACCAAGAAGATGTGTATCACATGTATATGTTGTTCACAATAAACAATGAAATTTTAATAAGATGGATTAGGCAAAAGTACAGATACACGACGGTACGACGCAGCCATACTATATTATGTGTCGGAGTTTTACATTTTTTGTGTTTTAATGTATTCTTTGGATTTAAGCCGCTGGGGAGCGGAGCTTTTATGTGATCTTGTTTTTAATTGTTATTTCTGTCCTGAAAACTTGGCCGCAAAACAGGACACTTAGGTAGTCTACTTTTTGGGTGCTGTGGAACTTTGGGGAGGGGAGGAATGAGAGGGAGGGCGAGGGGGATGTTAAATAGGTTTATTTACAAAATTTACAATATTTACAATATTTACACTTATGTTATACGGAGGCAGAATTGATTTCTGTGGATTTAATGGTTTTCTCTCTTAATTTATTATGGGTTCGGTATCCACCAATATTTTTTTGTGTTTTTTCTGTGCTTGTCTTTAGTGTCTTTCAGAGGGAGGGCCATGTTGTACCACCACCTAGTGTCTACGGTCTGTCCATTTAAGTTTTCTTCATAGAGTATTGTTTTGATCCCTATTTTTCTTTTTATGTGATAGATTATTGGGATATTATTTTGGTCTTGGAGGTAGTTTTTTTCGTCTAGGTATAGAAACGCTTCGGGCGGGGGATGTAGTCTGTTGTCAGTGTATTTTTGTAACATGAATCGTTTGGAAATAAGCAACTGAAGATTAAACTGTTTTTTTTTATCTTTGCAGCTTGCGCAAAGTGGTTTCTTATTAGTTTTAAGATGTGGCAGTCGATGCGGTGAATGTTGACTAGGTCGTAGATTCTTTTGTTTTTTACATATTTTTTTAATGCTCTGATGCATTTTCTTTCGAATATGCGAATTTTTTCCATTAGGGAGGCTGATATGTTGTACCAGATTTGGCAGCCGTAGGTTATGATTGGCCTGATTAGTGCTCGGTAGCATAGTATTTTTACTGTACTGTTGAGATGTTTGGAGTAGAATAGTCTTTTTGTTTTCCAGAATGCTTTATTGGCCTTGGAGAGTTGAATTTCGATGTGCTGCTTGAAGTTTAATTTGTCGTCTATATTTATTCCTAGATATGTTACGTAACTTTTGTGTGGTATGAGCTCCCCTCCTTTTGCTTTCTCTCTTAGTTGAAATTTTTGCAGTGTTCTCTTTCTATTAGGCCGAGTTCGCTTAGCTTGGGTCTAAATAGTATGGTTTCGCATTTGCTTGCGTTGATTTTTTTGCGTTAATTTTCCCACTCAATATTATTGTGCAGAAAACTATTTAAAAGAACATACGAATGTGTGTGGAGATGAACGTATTTGAATCCAGATGTGTAAAATTTTACCTGCCTTCATTTTCAAATACTAGCTTTTGTCAAAAACAAAACAGGCTTCTCATTCACAACTGATCTCTATTAACAAACTTCTTTTCGTTTCCTTTTGTCACCTCTTAATACCCCACTACGCACGCATTCGTTACACGTCCCCGACCGTGGTCACGTATGTTTTCTTCCTAATGTTCCGTGGACCTCTCGTAAACAGTCTATCAACGGTGGTATATTATGTACCGACGAAACCATTGGAAAGTTCTTTGCTGTTGAGTTCCCCTACAACATTTTTAATCTCGTTTTACATGGCGAATCACTCCAGTACGACTTTTATCAGGATTTTCGATACACTCTGTATATCCTATACTATACAGGCTGTTTCATGATAAGCAGAAAATATTGAAGATATGTAGATGATTAGGTCATCTGCGAAGGCTATGGAGCGTTTATGGGTGGATGTATTGAGATTAAATAGATTTAGTAAGTTGCTATTGTAAATATTGAACAGTAGTGAGGAATTTACTGTACCTTGTTGCAGACCGTTTTCTATGGAGAATTCTTTGATTGATGCGCATGAACCTTCGGTCATTATGAATGTTCTGTTTGTGATCATGTCCCAGACTATTTTGATTAGATATTTGGGGAAGTTTTTCTTGATTAGTTTGTATATGAGGGCTGGGATCCAGACTGTGTCGAAAGCTTTTTCGAGGTCTATTAAGCAGGCGGCTACTCGTTGTTTTGCGTTTAGCGCCCAGCAGATGTCCGACGTGAGTTTGTTTATTGCGTGAATTGCGGAGTGTTTGTGCCGGAAGCCAAATTGGTTTTCCGGGATTATGTCATTTTTTGTGCAGAAGGAGGTTAGGGGATTGTTTATGGTTATCTCGAATATTTTGCTTATGTTGGGGAGGAGACTTATAGGTCGTAGGTTTGCGGGTGAGGAGCCGTCCTTATTTTTTTTTGTAATAGCTATTAATTTGGCTTTTTTTCCACTTTCTGGGGAAATATGTGTTATTTAGTGCATTGTTGAACAGTATTGTGTAGTACCATTTTATTTTGTTCGGTAGGCGTTTCAGTAAGATGTTTGGAATACCATCGAAGCCGGAGGATTTTTTGTTGTTTAGTTTGGAGAAGATTTTGTTTAGTTGATTGAAATTTGTAAAGTAGTTTATCTCTGATTCTGGTTGTTTGGGGTTGTCCGAGGTGTTTTCGTTTGAGAATGTGCAGACTGTTTTGTTTAGTCTTTTGTCTTGTTGCATTTCATTTTTGAGTTTGTTTGTTTCGGCGATAATAATTCTGTTTAGTTGTTCTCGGCCCATGTGTTCGTTTTGCGTATGTGTTTTGGAAAAGTGGGTGCCAATAATGTCTAGTTTTTCCGTTGTTTTGGTTATTATGAAGTTATCCTGGGTGTCTTTGTTGGTGTTGTGTATCGCTATACCTGCTTCTTGGACAAGGGAGGCTTTTTCTGGAGGCAATTTGAGAGGTGGGATGGAGTTTTGTTCTTTTGGTCTGAAAATCCGATTTAATTGCGGAAACATGTTGGCCGTGTCGTATTTGGAGATGTTTTTTATTTTGTTTGTCCAGTAATGGCTTATAGAGTTTGCGAATTCTTGTTTCAGTTGTGATTTTATTTTGTGTAATAGGTACTTTAAGAATTCTAATTCTTGTCTTTTGTCGTAAGAATAGTTGTATTTTATATTGTTTATTTTGGAGAGTATGTAGCTTTTATCTCGTTGTAATTCTTTTATTTTGTTGTTGATATAGGGGTCGCAAGAATTTTTTTATTTTAGGATTGGTACGGATTTTTGGAGAGCGAATTGTATGTGTTTTTCTATTTCGTCTATGTATATGTCGATTTGTCTGTTTGTTAGGTTGACGTTGTTGTAGATATTTAGGTTGCATTTCTGTTCGAGTAGGTTTTGGAACTTTTTCCAGTCTGTCTTTTTGTAATTGAGCGTGGCAGTTTTGGTCTGTGTTTCAAGCGTTAGGAAGTCGGATGTATTTTTGTTTATCTGAAGTACTATGGCGTTATGGTCGCTGTCGTAGTCTAGTGTTTTGAGAGTTTTGTTTGGTCGGAGGTTTTGGAACTTTAGTCGCGCATCTGCTAGACATATGTCCAGGTATGAGCCTCCTTTTGGGTAGGAGGGTAGCTCGGAGCTGCAGAGGATTGTTTTGTAGTGTATGCTTTTATTGTCTAGCCAATTTCTTATGAAGTTTCCTCTCGTATTGTTTAGTGCAGTTTTCCAGCTTGTGTGTTTTGCGTTTAGGTCGCCAGCTATTATATAGTAGTTTTCCTGCTTGTCGAGCTGTAAAAGTTCGAAGAGTTTATTGAATTCGTCGTTAAATTCTTTTTGGTTTCCGTAAGTTGCGTAGGCTGCAGTAATGAGTAAGTTTTCCTTATTGCTTATTTTTATTTTTATGATCGTCGTTTCTAGAATTTTGAAACTTGTTATTTTGTCGTTTTGGATTTTTTTGAACTTCAGCGGGTTTCTTATGAGGATTGCCGTTCCTCCCCCTTGTTTAGCGTTCGGTCTGTCGTATCTTATTATATCATAGAGTAGTTTTTGAAGTATGCTTTGTGTCTATTGTTTAGTTTTGTTTCTAAGATGAGTACAATGTCGGGGGTTTCTTTATTTATTAGGGTTAGTATGCTGTATCTTTTTTGGTTTGAAATTAGAGAGTTGGTATTTATTGCAATTATTTTCAGATGTTTTAAGTTTAATTTATATGTTTTTTGCAGTAATTGTTGGTTTAATGGATTTTGGTTATTCGTCATCTGTACTATTGAAAGTGCTGAAGATGGCGTCAATCCTTTCTTCGTGCGTTGATATTTTTTTATTTCATTTAGTTGCATTTGTTGTTCTTTTAAGGCTTGGAGAATACTTGTTTTAAAGTCTTCGATAACGTTTATGATGTTTAGTTGGGGGGTGTTATCGGTTGTAATTGAGCTCTGGTTTGTGCGCGGATCTAAGATTGTTGTTTGTGGTGTATTTTCGATTATTTGATTTAAGTTTGTTCGTTGTTTCACTACGTCAGAAAACTTTAGTTCTGGGGCATTTACGATTTATTTGGGCAATTCGTTTTATCTTTGTTTCTTTGTCTTTTTCATTTTATCAACTAGCTTTTTGCGCAGCTCTACGAGTTTGGGGCACCCCTTGTATGACGCGGGGTGTCCGTAGTTTTTGCAGTTTACACAGAATATTTTATCCTTGGGTACTGAGTTTTCTTTTTTTATTTTGCACTCGCCTGGACCATGGGGCTCAGTGCATTTTACACAGCGGTAGTTTAGGTTGCAGTTTTGCGCTGTGTGGCCTATTCGTTGGCATTTATGACATTGGGTTGTGTCGTTTTTTCTTATTTTTTCCCATGATACTTTAAAATAATTTAGTCTATTGATTTTTAATAGTTTTCCTATGTTGCTATTGGGGGAAACTTGTACTATGTAGATTGGGAGCAATATGTTATTCTCCCTTGATTTTCTTGTCGTGAAACGCGACACTTTCGTGAATTGTATGTCGTCTATTTGTAGAGCTTGTAAGTCCTCTAGTATTTCTGTCTCTGTGAAGCTATTGTCTAGTCCTTTTAGTAAATATGTGTGTTGTTTCAGTGATTTGGGAGTGTACGTGTAGAATGCTGTATTGGCTGTGATTAGTATTTCTTTTGCTTTGGTATAGTCTATCTAAATTTTGTAGATATAGCACGTGCTTACCTGCGTGTATTCTTTTAATATGGAAGTTTTTGATTTTCAAGGTATCTTGTATTAGTGCTACCGTGTCTTTTGGGTCCTGTAGGGTAATGTTGATTGGTGGGGGCCTGTTACTTTTTGCAGATGCGGGGGCTTCCGCGTGTTCCTCTATAGGGTGACTGGTGGGTTGTCCATGTTGTGTTTGTTCCCTCGGTGTCTTTGTCGGTGGGGGTAGGTCTTTTATTTTGTCCGGTTGGGTGGGCTGCTCATGTGGTGTTGTCGGCTTCCTCGGTGGGGCGGACAGGGTGTTTATCTGACTGTCCTTTGTTTTGGCTTGGTTGGGTGGTGTTCCCGCCAGGAACGTGGCCTGCTTGCTTGATTTGTTTCTTAATTCTTCGTTCTTTTTCCTTATGTTTTCCAAGATTGTATTTTGTATTCTTGATTCTTTTGTTGTAGTGGGTTGTGGGAGCTCCTGCCGTTGTGATAGGTTGGTTTCCTGAGGTTGTAGTATTTCAAATCTGTTTTTTGTTGGGATAGCTAATGGGAGGGAGCTTCTTGTTTTTTTCATATTTTCATTTTTTTCGACGGTTCCGCCTTGTGAGTTTTTTTCTTTTTGGTTTATGCTTTCTTGGCTGTTATCTGCACCTTTATTCCTGATTATCAGGTTTGGCGGAGGATTGAGTTTCCGCGTTTTTTGTGCTAATTGGATTACACTGCTATTGGAGTCCGTGGTCGTCTTTTGTGTAGGTATTTTTCTTTTACTGGCTTTTTTTATTATATTTATGATGGATTCCGTTTCTTTGCTTTCGGCTTCATTATCGATGTCTGCTATTTTTTATCTATTTTGTTTTATTTTATTTTAATTTTATTTTTGTTTTTTTTTTATAGCGATGATGTCACTGCAAAATTTTCCACTTTTTGTCACTTTTTGTCACTCTTTTTTTTCTCTCTCTTTCGGTGGAAGGTTGTCTGGTTTGACACGCTCACTGTTAGGACCTAACCCTGATGTCTCTTTTTGGCCTCAGGGGTCCGTCTTGTTCGGAGGTTCGCGGTCAACTGGCAAGAACGAGTGCTCTCAACGCGGTATGAGCGTTGGCTAAAAGAATTTTCCCACTCAATATTATTGTGGAGAAAACTATTGAAAAGGACATGCGAATCTGTGTGTAGATGAACGTATTTGTAATCTTGTATGTGTAAAAAAAAACGGCAGACATACCAACAACTGTTAACAGCAAAATACCTACGTTCGCGGACGATACGGCCATACTAGTGAGACATACAAATCCAGAAACAGCAACAGCACTACTACAAGAACACATTACAAACATAGAAAAGTGGCTGCAAAGAAAACAAATAAAAGCGAGCACCAGTAAGTGCAACCACACAACATTTGCACTTAGAAAAGGAATAACACCAGATATCCAACTGAACGGCGCCCACATAGCACATACAAAGCAAGTCAAATATCTAGGAATACTTTTAGACACACGCCTTACATGGAAGCATCACATAAAATCAATAATAAACAGAATACGTGAAATAAGGAAAAAGATGTACTGGCTAACCAATAGAAAATCTAAATTAAGCACAACGAATAAACTAAATATGTACAAAACAATAATCAAACCAATCTGGACATACGGAGTCCTACTATGGGGGATGGCAATAATGAGTCACATAAATAAAATAGAGACAGAACAAGCAAAAATTTTAAGAACAATAGTTAACGCTCCATGGTACGTCAGAATTGACTATATACGAAAAGATCTAAAAATTCCAACAGTTAAAGAGGAAATCGCTAGATACGCAAAAAAATACAAAGAAAGACTTGCAACACACCCAAACCAGCTAGTTGCTGAAACAAATGAAACCGTAATAGAAAGAAGACTGAAGAAGAAACATCCCGCAGACCTCGTAATAGAAATACAATAAACAACCTGGAAGATGGAACCCGCTGGGGGTAACCATCCACATGCTATATTTTTCAAGTTATAACATTTTACCAAATGTCCTTCTGGACAAATTGTAAAATTCAAATAAATAAATAATAAAAAAAAACCATACGTTGGTGACGAGGCCCCCACGGAAGTATACTCGTCGCACCGATATGTGCGACATGACGACGAACGTGTTAAAAGGATTGCCGTTGTACATGGTGATCGGCTACAAACTTTTCATAATTTAAGGGGAGATTCTTGACGCCGAAACAAGACGAAAATCAAGATTAAGAAAGTTGCGTTTTCAGCTTTATCTTTTAGTTATTGACAATTAAAATGCAGTTAAAATAATCCTGTATGCGAGTAAACCTCCTTACGCGAACGAAGAGTGGTCAGCCTAAGCAGCGCACAGTAATCCTCGATCCGAACGACATGTTGAACAGCAGCGTATCTGGTACGAGTGGTAGAGAAGAAGAGCATAGTATTCAAAGACGTAAAGTACCCCACGCGATGTCTTGCAAAAGACATGGTACATTGAAAATTAAACCTGCTTACTCGGGGAAATCCATAGGAGCATAGTGTCGACAGTGTAGTGGCATATGCTTGTGTCACAGAGCCATAAATTAGCAATAGAAAAACTAAAGGGGTCTAACGAACATCCTGCAGGCCATCCAAATAACAATGTAGACAATGTCCCAGGGTCAGAAGACAGTAACAGCATGGCCACCTCTGATCTCTGCCCCGGCGACACCTCTGGTGATACTTCCTCCATAAGAATCAAACCTACAGTATATAAAAAACTTTCCAAAATCAGCTCCGGGCACTCTGTTCTAACATTCTTAATAGTCATTCTGTTTAATTCACATAATAAACTCTGCCAGCATATCTAAAGTCTGAATTTTTCTTACCTTGCTTGTGAAACGTTTAAACCTACGCGAAATCATTCGAACGACGCGAGGAAACCACCAGATTTCTTAATTTTACCACTCCCCGTGTCTTTGACGTGACACTTTGGTAGACGTTAAATATGTTATTATAATGGCAATGATGATACTCCTCAACATTTTGAAACACATTAAGGCTTTTTAATAAGCTAAAAAGATTGTGTGATTTAGTAAATAAAAAGAATTAGGACCCACAAATATTGAATCGAATTATATTTAATTTCATCATTTGTATCGCTATTATTAATATTTATGTTCTTTTTTAAAATATGGTCATGAGAATGTCGTCGCAGAGAGGGAAAATAGAACGATAGAGGCGGGGAGGTTGATACTGTATTGAGAAACATATCTACCGTTGTTCTTATGGGTCGAAGCCATGAACACCGCAGTGCAGGTCATTAACAAGACGGGGCCGACGAGACAGGACAATAAAACGCCGTATGAATTGTGGTACGGGAAACCACCAGTGTTAGAAAAGTTTACAGTTTTCTGTACTGAGTGCTCCACACATATATCTGCGGAGAAGAGCAGGAAACTTGATAAAAAGGCGAGAAAAGGATATTTAGACTATCTAGGTGACAGACAAGGGTATCACGTGTACGCGCCGAGCGTGAGAGATGTAATATTGAGCCGCGACGTAATGTTTAAGCCTAAACAAGTATCGATGGAATGTGTTAATTTCAGTTTCCCAAAAAATATCGAACGCGAAGATATGCATGCGCAGAGCGATGAAGTATAAACGTATGAAAGTACAGAGAGCGAGCAGAAAACCATAGAACAACCTCATGTAGTTGGCGAGAATGTGAAACAATTGAGGGATAGACGTGCGATCAAAAGAACCGATTTTTATCGTTGCGTGTTGATGTACGTAGCGGAAAAATTATCGGTATACTTTAACGAAGCGATATTCACTCATCAAATCAAATATATTAACAATATATTAGAGAAATTTATTATGAATGGGGCAAATAGCGTTTCGACACTTATCGAGACGAATTAGAACGAAGGCAATGTAAACAATAATAGTAAAGCGCCGTACAGAGAAGCCGCAAGAAACTTGATGTTTCTACAGACTGTAAGTAGACCAGACATTAGTTTTGCAGTAAACATAGCGTCGAGACGCTTAGAAAAACCAAGGGAGTATCAGTGGCAGTAAGATACGCGAAGTTTGTGCTACGTAAAACGGGCTGCAGACATGGGACTATTATATACAAAAAGCAGGTAGTCTCGAAACCTTCAGCGATGCCGATGTCACGTCGGAGACACAAGAGATCACGAGACCGATAGATCGCTGGTGATGTCCTCGCGTCGCAGTTCGAACGTTTCACGAATAAAGTGAAGAAATTCAACTTTGTACGTGGTAATGAAATTTATTGTATAAATCTGACAGAGTGACGGGTCAAAGTGTTACAGCAGAATAATGTGTCGAGCGCTAATTTAAGAGGGTTTTTATACTGAGGTTTTTAGTCCCTTTGGAGGGGTTATCGTCAGTAGTGTATCGGAGGCGGCTATTTCGTTACTGACTTGTTATTGTTTCGATAGCTGTGGTATGCAGGATGTTTTGTTTAGCTGATTACTGAGCGGGTGGCCCTCTTGAGCGTGTGACACCGACTATGCGGGAGACAAAGAAACAAGAAAGTCGATATCAGGCGTGGTATGTAAATATGCGAATGCGGCCATTACGTGACAGAGTAAGCGATAGCAATGCGTAGCTCTATCTACGACAGAAGCCGAATATATTAGTGCAGCCTCAGAAGTAAAAGAAACTATGTGGCTGAAGAAAATCTTTCATGAATATAATATAGAGAATATTTAGTATATGTTATGTACAGTCAATATAAGCGCCTTCAAATTAATAAAAAATCCGGAATTTCACTAAAGAAGTAAACATATCGACGTAACATATCATTTCTTGTGAGATTTATATAATAAAGTCAAAATTGATGTAACTTATGTAAAAAGCGAAGATCAATTAACAGATACATTTACGAAGGCGTTACCAAAACCAAGGTTCAAGTATTTACGACAAAAATTAGGTTTGAAAAATAAGAACGAGATTAAAATCGTTTGTAAAGATGTAAAGTTTTAGGGAAGATGTCGAAGTGGATCCCACCTCAAGCAAAACTCCACATCTTTTCTAAAGTTTAGTTTTCTTAGTCCTCGAAGCCATTGAGTATTGTTTAGCACTAAATTAATTTGAAGGGCCTCTCAGCCTCATAGTTTTCCAGGAATATGCTTTGCACAGATGATGCAGCGGGACACAGACAGACCAGTTTTTCGTAATTGTGTAAATATCCATAAATCCATGGCTACGAAGCTCTTTTCGTAAAGTAACGCTGAAAGCGTGTGGATCTAAATTAGCATACACATTGTAATACTTAAACTTGCTTAAATATATTTTCTATTATACATTCATCCACGCATTTTCTCTCTCTCTCTCTCTCTCTCTCTCTCTTTCCCTCTATTACCAGATAAAACCTTAATAAATAAAAATTATAAAATTCTGGTATAAGAACGTAGGTACAGCCGCGGAGTGGGGGTAATGGCCGCACGCGGTGACGCCTGCAAACAGGTCTGAAATTGAAATTGTGCCTCAAAATTGCTGGCACCTACACTATCTCAGCAGTAGTTTTTTAAATTAACTTAGAACGATGATTTTTTGCTAAGTCTAAGGTAGCTTGACGAGATATTAACAAATATCATAATCAATTCTAAACAACTTATACTCAAGCCCAAAATTTTCAATTTTTTGATTTCATATTTTGTATATTATAGTGACCCGAGTCCATTTCTGAATTTTAGCAAATTGCTCTTCTTTTTCTATTATGAAGCGATATTTTGAGGTTGAAGATTCTAAAAAATTATAAGGATACGGATCGGCGTGTTAAAAAGAGCATCTAATAATGGTATATTTATTTTAACGAAAAGCAACAATTGATACCTGACACTGGCTTATCAAAAACAAAGAATATATATTCCGTCTGTATATTGTCAACACTGTTATAAAATGTAGTGAGGGCAAAAAAAAGTGTGAAGCAAGACAAATTAAAAAGATTGTTTAGTTCAAAGGGTGAGCGAATGGGTCAATAGAGTCAGCCACTATAGTGGCGCGTCGTAATATAAGATATCCACGCCGTAATATAAGATATCCGCGCCGTAATATAAGATATTCGCGCAAGCCATTATAGTGGCACATCATACCTAAGAGGTTAAACCCTGGGACTTTCTTTACGGCCATGGGCCGCTACATTTTTTTCTCTTTTTTTTTTTTTACAAAGATTGTTACGTACATACGGTCGTACGACTTCGCTCGTTACGTCGCAAAATATATTCATGTCGTGGTCGGGGAAATGTACCTTTTTTCGCTGCAACGCGCACGTGCCGGAGTTGATGATTTTGCGTAACTCGGTATCGTTCTCTTGCGCGGCTGCTTCGGTGGTCGACCGATTTCCCTATCGTCTCGATGCGAGGTAATGCGTCGCTACATTGTTGTCTGGCTCTTTGATATACCGGATGTCGCTCATAAACTGCTCAATCTAATTGAGGTGTCGAAATTGGCGCGGCGAAAACTATCCGAGGTTTTGGTTAATGTGAGAGGTTTGCGCTCTGTGAAAATCACAAAATTTTTCGCTTCCATGGCATGTCTAAATCGTTTAACCGCTGTGTACATCGCGAGTAATTCACGCTGTACTTTCGCTGCGACAGATTTCGTAAAGAATCCCAGCGACTGCAATTTGTCGTTCACACGTTGCTGCAAGACCGCTCCTCCTACCGCGTAATCGGACGCGTCCACCGCGAGGCTGACCGGCGCGCCTGGTATCGGATGGGCTAGCATTGTGGCGTTAGCGAGGGCGCGTTTCGACTCGCGGAAGGTATTTTCGACCTCTTCCGACCACGTCATGGGCGCATTTCCCTTCTTTACACCTTTCAACATATCGTTAAGCGGTTGGAAAATGTTTGCGGCCCCCGGTATGAAACGACGGTAGGGGTTAATCATACCGAGGTACCTTCGCAGGTGCTTGGTGGTCACGGGCTTCCGAACTTTTATTTATCGCATCCACGCGTTCGGCTAGCGGTTTTATTCCATCGACATCTACCGTATACCCGAAAAATGTGATTTTACGAGCGCTAATTTACATTTCGCGAAGTTTATTACCACGCTGTCCGTAATCGTTTAGGCGGTTAAACAGCGTTCGCAAGTGTTCGCCGTGTTGCTTCTCGTCTTCCGAGGCTACCAGAAAATCGTCGATGTACGCGCAAACGATATCTAAACCGCCCGTAATTTCGTCGACGAATCTCTGACACGTTTATGCCGCGTTGCGAAGTCCAAATATTGCATTTACCGCTTCGAATAGCCCGAACGGAATCGCGATCGCTGTCTTTTCGATGCAGCGATCGGAATTTGATGGTATACGCGGACGAGGTCGATTTTCGAGAACATTTGCTTACCATGCAGTTGTTGCGCGAAGTCTTCGATATGCGGCGGACTATACCTGCCAGGCATGGTACGAGCGTTCAGCGCCCGGTGGTCGCCGCACAGTCGCAGTCTTCCGTCTTTTTCGGGGACGACATGCAAGGGTGGATTCTTCCTCCTCCAAAGACGGGCGGACAGGTTAAGTCCGGGAATTCCGCGAAGAGCTCGTGGTACGTCAATTCGCCGATGATCGTTTTTATCGACGCAGTGTCGGCCTTGGTCGGGTATCTCGTTGACGGCAGGTTGGCGATCGGATCGACGAGGCGTTTGTTTCGCGGGTCCACCAGCACCCGTAGTAAGTAGACGTGTTAACGTCCGCCATTACAAAACGCCATTTGAAGTCACGTCGAAGCGACAGGTTCAGGGAGATCGGGATGGTACGGCACGTCGCGATGCGTGACCCGTTGGCCACGAACGTATTCGTTTCTGTTCGCGGATCCGCGTAATCTATTGCGTGGGTACACGCATAAATCGGCTGCAGTGTCCACGAGGAAGGAAATCCTTGAACTCTTGTATTGATAAATGGAACTATTCACAATGAATTAAACAGGAAAAGATGGTTATTATAATGTGAACTAAACACAGTAATTTGCTATAATTAAGACAGCTGAATGAATAATTCACAATCACAACTAACAGTTTACAATTCACAACAACTCGGCAACTCTATCTCGACTCAACTCTCGACTCCTCACAACTCGACTCTC
Organism: Bombus vestalis; assembly: GCA_963556215.1. Classification (NCBI taxonomy): domain Eukaryota; kingdom Metazoa; phylum Arthropoda; class Insecta; order Hymenoptera; family Apidae; genus Bombus; species Bombus vestalis. Next base: position 4,953,169 of record OY744577.1, on the reverse strand, counting down.
AACTAATGACTCCTCACAATTCGACTTTCGGTTAACGACTGCGGGTTAATTCGTCTTTTTCCCTTAAGCATCCTTTGCCGTCTTTTCGTACCCCCACCACGTACGTATTTCGTAACTGTCCGCATTCGTGGCCACGTACGACTTCTTCCGAGTAACTATTCGACGACACATTGATGGGTCTCTTGGCCCATTCAAGTTTCCCGATCCTTTCGGCCTGTCGGCACTTAGGCTTTCTCGCAACATTGTTTATACAATAGTTCAATAGTTTATACAATATTTCTTAGGCAATACTATATTGTTTAAATGGTCAATTATATATTGCAGTAATGATTTTATTTAAATATTTCACATATTCTTCATACAAAACAACAAATTAAAAGTATATATTTAAGGTATAAGAAAATATAATATTAAAAATGAAATTTTTTAAAAGTACAATTAAAAACATTAAAAATGATTAAAGATAAATAACACGACTTGAACGTGAAATTAAAAATTCATTATGCATTTTAATATTTTTTTACAGTGTGGTATCGTTCGATTATAACTTTATTTAGTCATAATTGATACTGTAATTGTTGAATTAATTTTATCACCACTAGATTGGTGTATTTTATTATATATGAGGTGGTGATATATAGGTCGTGATAAGTACTGAAGAAGTACTAGAGTATAATTAACAGTATATTTATTAACAACACTCTCAATGTACACGAGATCATCGGATTCGTCGAGGAAAACGTTCGTTAGGAAAGTAAGGGAACTGGACGTTACTGTTGATTGGTCAATCTTTAGGTTAGTGGTTGAGGAAGGATGCTAACCGCCCTCGAGAGAAAGAGAAAATTGCTAGCGGGAAGCATCGTACGTAAGAAAAAGCAGATTTCCCATATCTTTTTATGAAGATGTTTCAACATCTGTCAACCATCTTGTCCGAAGAATAGGGTCTTTGTGTAGTAAGCCACGGGACAGAAACCGATGGAAGGTTTACTGTCGAGTGTTGCTACATATACTGTATTTTATAAAAGCAGCAAAAGTGGCGCAATTAATTTGGAACAATTCCAGGTAAACAATAACTGATAATAACAACAAAAAAGGAAAACGCGTTGCCAGTATTACACGCTCAAGAAGGCCACCCGCTCAGTAATCAGGTAGACTAAACATCCTGCATACCACAACTATCGAAATAATAACGAAAAGATGCCTCTGACACACATCCGACGATAACCCCTCCAAAGGGACTAAAACCTCAATATAAAAACCCTCCTAAACTAGCGCTCGACACATTATTCTGTTGTAACACTTTGAACCGTCACTCTGTTGGATTTATATAATAAATTCCATTAACATATACGAAGTTCGATTTCTTTACCCTATTCGTGAAAGAATTATTTCGTTCGAACTGCGACGCGAGGATATTACCGGCAATTTGTTGACACTCTAGTCAAAAGTTGACTCTAGTCAAAAAGGGAGATGTCCCCGTTTGGTCACGCAGCGATGTACTTTACAAATGGGAGATCTCCCTATTCGGTTGGCTAAATGTTAAGAATAAGGAAATTTAGGGAAAGAAACCATAAATATACGTTTGTTGCTTCCAAAAACAGTTCGATCAAATAGTTCGAAATGATCTTCAGATTTAATGGCTGTTTAGTTGGATGGTATTTGCCTATTGGATTGCCTAGATTAACAGCTTAGGATAAATGCAGCTACGAAGGTCAGGAATATAGCAAGCATACTAAATGACCACATTCAATAGTAGTTCAGAATATTCAATCACACAGGCACATCGACGCGTAAAATTATATAGGAAATCGGTTGTATTTGGATTTGAATGTGCAGACTAAGTAGAGTGAATTATAATGACGTTCGCGGCTGATTTCCTAATATCATTCCGTTAAATGACGCTTGACTCGTAGTGACGCAATAGTAAACGCCGTTTACCGTGATATGAGTTTGAAAGTACGACAAAATCTTTTTTCATCTCTGGCTGTCTCTATTCATCCGTCGGATATTTATACCGCTTGCCATCATATCGCTAGCCACTCATGCGACGAATACATTAAACGGTATTCGTATTATCGATTCGGAAAAATGCAGAAGATATACTTGACCGTGACTAAAAGAGATCTTGTTAAGTTAACAAAAAGTTTTCTGCATGGTTATTTCGATATGGATTATATTTTCTTATGTAGTCAAAAATTATGCTAAGATATTTTATTTTTGCTTCAGTAAGGCACTTACAAGGTACCATCGATGTTAAATTCAGACACTTTAGGGTTCCTTTTACTAGTAAGAGGAATTATTTCCGTTTTCTGAGCAGTCGATTCTAATCCTTGTTTTGTCAACCATTTTTTAATTGTATTATTCTACAAAGTTATAATTTTTCCGATCTTATTTAAATTAATTGTAATTACATGTCTCGTTTTTGCAATTTTCTTTGTACATTATACATATTACAATTTCAAAGGTACACACGTGTTTGTCGTCCAGTAGCAGCCAATCAGCTATCGATCAGTATGGACCAACATTTTTTTATCTGAAAGTTCAATGGCAAACTTCTGGCAAGTGACATTAAATTTGAAGATGTTCATTCAATCTTTCCTTTACTTTTTTTCCGCGGAAAAGTGTTTGAAATTCCAAAGCAGAAAAAGAGAAAATGGACAGAGGGGAACATGAACGTAGCTTTGAAGCTACTTCTCGAAAATAGAATGATCTAGAGACGAACCGCCGAGACTTAAATGTTGCAAACATTGACGAATGTGAAGACAGCACGCGTCAAATGCACAAAATATTACTTATTTTATTTGTGATATATGTAAAAATGAAATTTGGATAAAAATCTTTATTCTAACATCTAAATAACTCTATTAATCATTTAAATTAAACAATCTACTAATTAAATTATTGTTTGAACGATAATCTTTTGTGTCCTACAAATTACGATATTTGTAATCTTGCAAATTTTCAATTCTTACTATTGGAGTTTTATGAATTTCAAATTGTTAAATTTTGATTTTTGCCGATTCTAACCCAAAATACAACAGAAAGTATAACGTAGAGCTGTGGCGACACTCGACACCAACTAGCACCGGACGACGGTAGTGTCGCGTCGATTCGAGATTATTTCACGTTCCGCACGTAAGATGAGAGATTCGTACTTCAATTATGATCGTTATTGCAAAATTTATTATAAACTAACAGAGTAACGATATAGAATGTTATAACGGAACAGAATAGAATGTCGAGTACTGACTTGGGAGGGTTTTTATATCAAGGATTTGGTTCCTGTGGAGGGGTTATCGCTGGATGCCGGTTACATAGGTATGCTGTTACTGCTTAGTTATTGTTTCGATGGCTATGGTATGTGAAATATGATTATCCTATCGTTGTATTCCCGGGACCACCGTGACAGTAGCACAGTGGTTAGCGTCACAACATCATATATAAGCACCGCTCTACGGCGATTTAAATCCAATTAGGAATCATAATGCTAAAAAAAAAATATAATCCCGACACACATAATATTGTATGGCTATGTCGTACCGTCACGTATCAGTACTTTTACCTAATCCACTCCACAACCGAAATTCATTGTTTATTGTGAATAACATACACATGTAATAATCATCTTCTTGGTCAATAAACGTTATAAAAAAAAAGTAGTGGTTAGCGCCTTTGGTTACGAACGTTCGGAACCCGGGTTCGAATCCCGGCGCCCGTAGTCCGATTTTTCTTCCACGATTTTTAAAATGGGAAAAAATACAGCAGTACCCCAGCAGCCGACAACTACACCAGCAACTATATACACTATCACGGCCAATCAATCCACCACAGAGCGATTGATACTGCATGACTTTCCTCTATACATGTTAAAATTTTCATCGAAATCTGTTAACGTCGCTATGAATTATAAAGGGCCAAAAATGGGGAAAATCACAGTTTTCACGACTTTCGATGTACAACTGTAAAAAATGTAAAGATTTTTACATCGTTGGATGCCTGTCGCTTGCTTCCGTATCAATCGATTTAACTGACATAAATCTTTAAAATGTATTGTTTCAATTTATTCATTTTAGGCTCAGATAAAAAAGTCGAAAAAGCGATCTTTACGTTTTTCTTCGCTACCCTAACATTCTGAATTGCAATACTTTCTAATTCTTTTTCCACGTTATCTAGTAAGCTAATTCTTTCCAAAGAATGAAATCATTTGGTTCTATTTTGAAAGAGTTATTCTATTCGAAAGGGTGTCGGAATATTAATGGGAGCGACTGTATGTTTGAGAAAGTGCAATCTCAGCATTCGATATACAGTCGTGAAAAAAAGTAAATGAATACGTAGTGGAAATAGGGATCAATAAAGTGTTGTTGAATATATACAGCTTGTTTGCAATGTATTAGTCTCAATTATTTGCTAAATAATCTACTATATATACTGTAAGGATATATGATAAACTAAATTTAACACGTTCGTCGCCCAGCGTGATTCGGCTAAGTTTTCTGCGGGACCCAAATCCGATCGCCGGTACGCAAAACGTAAATGGAGCGATAAGCGGGAATTCATTGTTTATCGCCTTCGATTCATTGTAAAAAAAAGGTTATTTAGTTCCGAAATGGAGAAAGCGATAAGCTTTCCAGCTAGAGTATTCCGAGGAATCTTATGGCAGATATCTCAGATCTTTCATTTAGTCGAGAAGCATACTTGTGAGACGTACATCAGTGATTTTTTCATCCTCAAAATATTCAGTAAACAGTGTGAAAATATATTTGAAAGTGAGGAGAGTAGTGATGACGAAGTCTACAACTATTCTTCGAAGTGCCCAAAATCACCCCAAATGTGTTTGAAATGTTTTAACAATTACCATGCGATATAACATAATGTAATATTTTATCCAGAATATAAATTAATAAAAAGTGTGGTATAATATGTTTTTAATATTTTTATGCTGTATATCCTTTATATAATATATACTTGGTGACGGGGCCCCCACAGAAGTATATCTGTCACATAGATATGGGTGACGTAGCGACGAACGTGTTAATGTACAGTGGCTCACGCAAGTATTCGAACGTCTACATTTACAAATTTCAATTAATAAAATAAGGTGTATTAAACTAATTTATTAAAACAATTTGGTATATATAGTGACGAGAAGGTCTGAAGGTTACATCAGTAAAATTTGGAAACGATTCAATAATATAGATAGGAGTTATGGTACATTTATCAGAAATATTCATGATAAGTGTCTCACAAAAGTATTTGAACGCTATAACACTGTTGATAGTTTTTCATCTTCCTTTGTACCGAATGTAAACATCATTGCTACATAGTATAACAGTAGTTTTTATACGGGCTAGTAAACGAACGCGACTCTTGAAAAGGTTAAAATCGTAAATTCTCCGGCGATGTATCCAACACAGTGACAACAGTTTTGCCGAACTCGAGTTGATTTAGCATAAATCATACAAGAAAATGTGATTTTATGCGGAAAGGAGAATCTCTAATTATTGACACAGAAATGTGTATGTTGCAGAAATCAACAAGAAAGTTTCGTATAATTATCATTTTTTTGCATTACCATTCATTACTGGTAAACAAGGAAACGCGAAACGTAATAAACCATCGGATAACGTACTCTGATAGGCCAGAATAAAATTACTAACCCGCGAATAACTATCAGCTCCAGAGTTGGGTCGCGATGTCTTTACGCTCCTAATGCAGTCCAATGAGGTAAATTGTGATTTTTTACACAAAATAGTTCGGGAGGTTATTAGAAACGAAATTATGTGTTTGAAACTTGCGAAAAGTTGGATGTCATTGTTAAAAAAAAGGCATAACGGTGCGAAAAACGGGGTTTCGCTGATAAAAAGAGACATAATGATTTTACAGAAAAAAGTTTCGATTGAAAAATGGAGGCGTTGGAAAAATCTACAAAACGAGACCTATAAAGGTAAAGTCAATCGATATGTTGACTTGCAAAGAAATAAAAAGCGTCAGAATTGGGCTTTTTTTGGCTCATAGAAATTTGTACGTACGAATTTCAAATTTTGGTAAAATACAGCTTCCGTAACAATGAAGAGGTGTGCCAAATTTCAACTCGATATTCTTTTTAGCTTTTGCACAAAGCTATTTCTTTATTTCAAAAGCGTCTTCGTAGAAGTTGATTTGTACAACTTTGACGAGTTGCACAGGATGCTTTCTATTCTTTAAGAGTTGTACTATCATGTATACTTTGGAATAAAATTATTTCTTAAAATTAAATTGTCCAACCGATTCCAAAAGTAAGTATGCTTTCTTCGAATCGGCATAGAGCAATTTACCAAAAAAGCCTTTTGCTCTGTATGAATTTGTAACCGAAATAATTTCTTTTTTCAAAAAGTTACTGTAGTATTAATCCTTAACATTAAGAGCTGAAAATTTCACAAATTGTAATGAAAGAGTTGAAATAACAGTCCCTAAATTTTCGAATCAATCGTTTATGAAAGTGTGCTCCAATAAAAGCCATAAGTTCAAGCTGCAATAGAGTTGAACTTGTGGAGTGGCAGCGGCCATGCGAACGCGCCTAAAATTGATTTTGAACTTTTAAACTGCTGATGCCCACATTGTCTTAACAACAAATCATTTTTACAACATACATTTCTTATGTATCTGTCTCCCCTCTTATCTATTCTATTATATTGTATTCCGCTTTGCAACTTTTGGGGTTTTGCCTCCTTGCTGTGCTTCCTTATTGTCGTTCCTCCCCGTCTTGTATTGCCCTTCTCTTCTCCATTATTACTTTCAGATCCCTTATTCCTTCTCCCGTCTCGTTTAATATTTTCTCTGTTTCCTTTGTCCCTCCCGTTATTTCGCATTCTTCTATTACGTGTCTCAGGTCTTCTTCTTTCCTTTTACATAATCTGCATCTTTTTTCTCCCTCTTCTTTCCAGTATTCCCTTGCTCTGATCTCGTTTCCACATCTGAATCTTGCTAGTATTTTTCTGTCCTTCCACTTTATCCTCCCTTCTAGGTACTTTGGTAACTCTTCTTTGGCAATTTCTCTGTAATGTTTATTATATTTTGACTCCCTTATCCTTTTCTCCCTCTCTTCTGCTTCTCTCTTTCTCCTTTCTTCTATAATCTGGTCTGTCGTCCTTCCTTGTTCTTCTCTTGCTTCCCTTTACGTCCCTCCATATCTCACCTCTTCTAATTTCTTCTTTCTCTTTCTTGCTCTTTTCCCTTCTTGGCCATTTCCCCAGTTTCTCTCTCTTTCCTTTATGCACTCCTTTACTAGTTCCTTTTTTGATCCTATGGCTTTCCCTTCGTACCTTGCTGCTTTTCTTAGTGCTTTTTCTTTTATTTCTATTAGTTTGCATTCCTCTGTCAATATGTAGTTCGATGTTGTCATATCTAAACCTAGGATCCATTTTACATATCTTCTTTGTATTTTATCCAGCCTTTCTTCTATGTTCCAGCCCCATATTTCTGCTCCAAACAATGCCACATTCTCTACCAGTGCTCCAAACATCTTCATTCTGCTCTTGTAGTCCTGTTTGAAAATTCTTTCTCCCACGCTTCATGTTTTCTTCATTGCTATTGTTGCTCTCTTTTTCCTGTCTTGTATGTGTTTCTCATCACTACCATTTTTCTGTAGTATGTACCCTAAATATGTTATCTCTTCCACTTCTTCTAATTCTTGCTCTCCCCATTTCCATTTTCTTTGTCTCCTCTTGTTCTTTCTTTTTTCCAAAACTACTATTTTGGTCTTTTTCCCCTCTTCTCCCGTTCTTGTATTCCAGTCTCCGCCGATGATCGTCACTTCCTCTTCTCTTTCATCTACTCTTTCCTCTATTTTTTTCCATGTCTCTTTTGTATCTTGATTATAAACTATCATTATCCTATACGTCTTGTCATTGTATATTATTTTTCTTTCAACTATATTATCACTTATTTCTTTATATTCTATTTCTTTTAATTCTTTATTTATACCCGTTATTATTCCCCCCATTGCACTTTCTTCTTTTTTTACTCTAGTTGCTGCCCTGCATTTCCAGCCGAATTCTTTGGGTAGTTTATATTTTAACTTTTTCCATTTGCCTTCCTTTATATTCCCACACCTCCTTATCCTTACTTGTTAGCTCTGCTATATTCCAGAAGCACATTTTCATCCCCTTTGTAGTTCCCCCCTCTCTTCCCCTTTTTTAATTTTTCTTCCTCTCTCTTTCTTTCTTCCTCCAGCCTCTCTTCGTTTCCGTTTCACCTATACCATTTGTTTTCTATTTTTAGTTTTTTTGTATCCAACCTTTACATATTCGCCCTTTTCCTTTCTTTCTCTAGCTACTCTTCTTATGTGTTACTGTATTTCCCTTTCTTTTCTTGTCAGATCATCGTCTATGTATACTCCCTTTTCCAATTTGCTTTTCTCCTTCATTATCCTTCTTTTTTCCTCCATCGGTTTCATTGTCGCCACTATTATTGCGTTCTTCCCCCCACCACCTTTATCGTATATACTTTTTCCACTTCTGCCCCTATCCTCATTTTTTCGTTTATGAACTCCTTTACTGTCTCTTCATTGCTTCCTTCGTTCCAGTCCACTCCTTTGATTACTATGTTTCTTCTTCTTTTCTCTCTCTCTCTCTCTCTTTCTCTCTCTCTCTCTCTCTCTCTGTACTGTCCTGCTCCTCCTCAATTCTGATTTTACCCAATAATTCTTTCTTTTCCTTTTCCCATTTTCCTTTCTCTTTATCTCTCTCTCTCTCTTTTCCTTCTTTCCCTTTCCTCTTTCATTTCCCTCTTCAGCTCCCCCACTCGCTTTTCGAATATATCTTTTATTTCATTGATCATTGCCTCGAATCCTCTTTCCATTTTTTCTATTTTTTCCATCATTGTCTCTGTTCCTTTCTCTCTGGCTGGTGTCTCTATTTCTGTTAAGCTGTATCTGTCCAGTGTATTATTGAAATCTGCCTTATTTCCCGTCTTACCAGTGTTCTTTGGTCTTCCCCTTTTTGCCGCCATCTGCCGTTTCCCTAACTTACTTTTTTTTGTTGCGTTTCTGACCTCCTAACCTCTTCTTTACTAGTTTTTCTTATTTGTAGCTCACTCTCGTTCTTGACTTCTTGTTTATTATTTACAGATGATGTTTCAATGCCATAAATACACGATACGCAACAAAGGGCATATTATATAAATTTTAAAAATATGCAATTTTCGCTATAAAGTTATATTAAATGAACTTTTCAAAATTTAAGTAATGTGCTGTCTCTTACGTGATGTAAACTGTGTATTTACATATCACTAAAATATGATTTGTAAATAGTAAACAAGAGATATAAAATAAAGTATAAAAATAAGAAATTTAGGAAATAAAAACTTTGGACTTGAATATCATTTTTGATATTACTGTGATCTACCCAGTGCCTCCGTTTTGCAATCTAAACCTTTTTCTGTAAAAGGTTCGTTCGTACCCTGTCGTTCGTACCTTTATGCCTTTTCTTAACATTAGAATTACCGATAGTTAACACGAAGCTATTTCAACCAAAACCAATCAAAATGACTGGTCTGTAAAAAATACGTAATTTTTATATTTATAGATTTATTACTTTCTTACAGAAGAAATCCCATGTTATATAGTACACTTTTGGTATTTTTAATCCATCTGTTACCATGATCCCTAAAAGAGGGTTGGCACATTTATAAAATTGTAGGACAAGTCATTTTGACTGGCGTGGTATTTTTAGTGTTAATATCTAGCGATCTAGCGGTCGATCCGGAATTTTGCTGATAAATGATATTATCATGTCGAATGATACGCAGTAAAAATTTTCAAAACGTATGGGAAGTTGTAGAAAACGAGGAAACTGGTTAATTGGTGTTCGATAAACAGATTACATCAGCCTTTTACACTTTGACAAGTACCAGTCATTTTTACTGTTATTGGTATAAATAGCCTTGATACGAAATTATTTTCCGTTTGAATACAGAAAAAACAAAATAAAATTCGTTATATTATTGTTTTAGTTATCGTCATTACGTGCGAAAGTCATTACGTCATTGCGGGAAGAAAATATAACATTTTTTTTTATTTTTTTATTTATTTATTTGAATTTTACAATTTGTCCAGAAGGACATTTGGTAAAATGTTATAACTTGAAAAATATAGCATGTGGATGGTTACCCCCAGCGGGGTTCCATCTTCCAGGTTGTTTATCTTATTTCTATTGCGAGGTCTGCGGGATGTTTCTTCTTCAGTCTTCTTTCTATTACGGTTTCATTTGTTTCAGCAGCTAGCTGGTTTGGGTGTGTTGTAAGTCTTTCTTTGTACTTTTTTGCGTATCTAGCGATTTCCTCTTTAACTGTTGGAATTTTTAGATCTTTTCGAATACCCTCATTTCTAACGTACCATGGAGCGTTAACTATTGTTCTTAAAATTTTTGCTTGTTCTGTCTCTATTTTATTTATGTGACTCATTATTGCCATCCCCCATAGTAGGACTCCGTATGTCCAGATTGGTTTGATTATTGTTTTGTACATATTTAGTTTATTCGTTATGCTTAATTTAGATTTTCTATTGGTTAGCCAGTACATCTTTTTCCTTATTTCACGTATTCTGTTTATTATTGATTTTATGTGATGCTTCCATGTAAGGCGTGTGTCTAAAAGTATTCCTAGATATTCGACTTGCTTTGTATGTGCTATGTGGGCGCCGTTCAGTTGGATATCTGGTGTTATTCCTTTTCTAAGTGCAAATGTTATGTGGTTACACTTACTGGTGTTCGCTTTTATTTGTTTTCTTTGCAGCCACTTTTCTATTTTTGTAATGTGTTCTTGTAGTAGTGCTGCTGCTGTTTCTGGATTTGTGTGTCTCACTAGTATGGCCGTATCGTCCGCGAACGTAAGTATTTTGCTGTTAACAGTTGTTGGTATGTCTGCCGTGTATAATGTGTACAGTATTGGTCCTAGTACGCTTCCTTGCCGTACTCCTGCCTTGATATTCCTAATTTCTGAATATGCTTCCTTTATTTTTACTATAAAGGTTCTATTGTTTAGGTAAGATCTGAGTAATTTGTAGTTTGTTTTGGAAATTGCTTTTTGATTGTTTGAATGAGTTTTTCGTGGTTAACTTTGTCGAATGCTTTTTCGATGTCCATAAAGAGTGCCATGCAATATTGTTTTGTTTCCAGTGCCTGTAAGATTTCATTCACGAGTCTGTGCATTTGTTCTATTGTGGAGTGTTTATTTCTGAATCCAAATTGATGGTCCGGTATTAGTTTTTCTTTTTCTATTATTGGTTTTAGGCGGTTATATATTACTTTTTCTAGCAGTTTGGAGAACGCAGGTAGTAATGATATTGGCCTGTAAGATGCAGTTAGGTGTGGGTTTTCGTTTGGTTTGGGTAGCATTACGATCTGTGCTATTTTCCATAGTGTAGGAAAGTACTGTATTCTTAGAATTGCGTTGAATATAATTGTTGTTAGTCTTATTGCCTTTGGGGGAAGGTTTTTTAAGATTTTTCCATTGATCAAGTCAAGCCCTGGTGCTTTGCTTATCTTTGTTGCCTTAATTAAGTTTGTAACTTCTTGCGCTGTTGTGCTGAGTATGGTGCAGCGTTTATCAGGTGTGTTGCTGGCATTTCCAACTTCTTCATTGGTTTGCCATCCGGGGATGCTGTTATTAATTTCGTACGGCGAGAATATATTTTGTACGTGCTTTGAGAATTCTTCTGCCTGCTCTTCGTTGCTTCTGGCCCATGTGTTGTCTATTTTTCTGATTGCCGGGATTGATTTTATTGTTTTCTTCGCTTTGTTAGTGACTTTCCATAGGGAGTAGTTGGTATTCTCATGCGCGGATAGTGATTCGATGAATTTTGAGAATTCGTTATTATGATGTTTCCTTATTTTATTCTTTAATTCCTTTGCAAGTTTATTTAGGTTTTTCTTGTTTTCTCGTATTCTCTGTTTTTGCCATTTTGCTTTCGCTTTTCTTTTTTCCCTGATTTTGTCTAGGATGTCTTGTGGAATAATTTTTGCTTGCCTGCTATTTGATTCATAGGTAGTGGTTGCCCGCGCTGCTTCCTGTATTATTTCTGTCAAAGTTGCTACTGCCTGCTCAATGTGTTCAGGTGTTTTCAACGGGATATTGCAATTGATTTTGTTTTCGATTATTTCTTTGAAAGATTGCCAATTGGTGGTCTTATTGCATAGTGAATCTGTCCTGTTATAAAGTAGTGGTTTGCTTGTGTATTCTATTATAATTAGTGTATGGTCGGAGTTAAGCTCAAGGCTGGGTGTTGTTTTTAATTTGCTTACATTTAGTCCTTTTGTTATCGCAAAATCCAACAGGTCAGGTATTTTATTGAGATCTGTCGGCCAGTATGTTGGTTTTCCTGTAGATAGTACATTGAGGTTGTTGCTTATGATGTATTTTTCTAATGTCTCGGCGTATTAGTTCTCGAACCCCATAATGTGTGCTTTGCGTTAAAGTCTCCCGCCGCTATGTATTTGTCGCCTAAGGATTGAAAGTACTCTTCCCATTTTTTTAGTGTCATTTTGTGTCTCGGAGGTACATATACTGCTGATATCTGGAAGTAATTGTCATTGGTTTGTATTGTGACAGTGGTTACTTGTAAGTGTTCTTGATTTGTTTGACTATGTAGGTGATGCTTGATGTCATTTTTTATTATTACTGCAGTTCCTCCATGTGCTTTACATGAGGGATGTTTGGTGTCGTAGATGGTGTAGTGCGGAATTTTCATGTAACTTTTTAGAGTGAAATGTGTTTCTGAGACAAGTAGTATATCAATATTGTTTTTATACAAAAATGTTTTAATTTCGTGGATTCGCTGTTGCAAGCCATTGCAGTTCCAGGCTGCTATTTTCAACTTGTCCATCTCTATTTTTTATTTAGCAAGTTTGTGAGTAGTTGTAACATGATTGTTGTTTGTTGTACTTGTTGTCTTATTACTGTGTTTAAGCTCACTTATCATTTTTCCCAGCATTTCCATACCGTTAGTGGATTGTTTGAGCATTCCTTTGATTTCTGTAGCGTCTTCGATGTTATTGCTTTGGTTTTTATTGTTTGTAATCGTTGCTTGGCTAATGTTTTTGGTTACTTGTACGTAGCTTCGGTTACTTTGGGGATCTATGTTTCTGATTATAGCGCTCGGTTCATATTGTGCTTTCAAGGTCGTTCCATTTTCCGTTATACTTTGTTGTGGTTGGTAGTTATTGAATGTTCTGTTGCGAAGTGGTGGAAACAGTTTACGTTGTAATTGTTTCCTGATTTCGCATCCTTTATAGCTGGCTGGGTAGTTTCCGTTGCAATTATAGCATATAACTTCTTCTATTTTTCCTGTGTGTGGGTAGTGTATTGTTAGGTGATTTTTTGCACATTTAACACATGCCGGGCTTCTGTTACAATAATTTTTCGTGTGGCCGTATTGTTGGCACCGCATGCATTGTGGAATATCTTTTTTGTATCGTGGTGGTTCTACTGTTACAATTGTATTTAGTATCTTTTTTATTTCGTAAATTTCCTTGTTATTGGATCTGGGTTCGAGTTCTACTAAGAATAATGGTAATGGTTGCTTCGTGTCGTATCTTGTCATATTGGTTATTGTTCTTGTTTGATGGCCAATTTTTGCTAATTCGTCGCTTAATTTTTTTGTGTTAGTTTTTGGATGTAATCCTCTTATAACTATTTTCTAGCTCCTTTCCGTTTTGAGCTGGTACGTGTGGTATATGGCATTTTTTTCCTTTAGTTCTTTTATCACTTTCCTATAAGCTTCGGGGTGTTTGCTTGTATTTTTACTTGTTCAAGTTTTGTTTGTTTTATGGTGTAATTGTCCTTCCCGACTGTATTGTTTAGTAGATCAATAAGCGGGTCTATTATTTGGGCCTCAACAAATATCCGTGGTGGTTTTGATATGTAAGTTGGCTTGGTTATGGTTTTGCTTATCGGGTCATTGTCGATTTCTTCCGTTAATGAGCTGAAGGAGTTTCTTAGAGGTAATTCTTGCAGCCATCGCTGCTTTTCTGTGTCTGGGTTTCCGGCAGCACTTGTGCCTGGAATTATTTTACGTTTTTTGCTTGTCTTTGCTAGTTTCCAGTTTTCGTCCTGGTAACTCCTCTCATTGTCGTGTCTGTACTCCTCCAGTCTCCACTGCTCTTCTATTTCTTCTGTTTCCATATCGTTTTGATTATCACTATTTTGCTGTTGTTGTTTCAAGCCTGGTAAGTCTAACGACCCATTTATATAGTATTTTTCACCTTTGGTTGCAATCTTAATTGTTGGTATTTGCTGCTGCATTTTTTGGCACTTTCATTTTTCTTAACCCTATTCTGTTTCACTTGGCTGGATCACACGTTTGCTTACGCACATCTGTTCACCTCGGTTGCCCGAGCAGGTCTGTGAAAAATATAACATGAAGTAGAAATTTTAAAATAAAATTGTAAACCCAGCCAACTTGACTGGTGTGGTAGTTCTGGTGTTAATCAATAACGTCTAATTTGTCACTAATTTCAAATACATATATTTCATTTCTGATGACTTTTCGAACCACTGTATGTAAAAAGTTTGCTGTTTGCAATTTTTTCCGTTTTTCGGATATTTTGGAGGCTAATTCGACTGGTCTTTCTAAGCTGCGTGACGCTGTTGCCGAAAGATGGCATCTTCTCCATCTTTCATAGCAAGGTTATCCTACCTGCACGAATGGTAATATGAACATTTTTTTTATTTATTTATTTAATTTGTAGTTTACAATTTGTCCAGCTGAACATTTGCTACATCTCTCTAACTTATATGTACATGATAATATTTCCTCTTATAGTCAGAAGGCTCCTTATCTAAAAGGCTCTGTAGGTCTCTCGTGCATAACCTTCACCAAACGCGGAGATCTCACTTTTTGACTTTAGTAACGCTTTTTCTTTTTTTTTTTATCATCAGTTTTTGTATCACTTTTCTGTATCACTTTTTCTGCTTTTATAAAGTACAGTATATAATAAAATACACCGATCTAGTGGTGTTAAAATTAATTCTAAAGTTACACTATCCGTTATAACTAAATAAGGTTATAATCGAACGATACTACATTGTAAAAAAATATTAAAATGCATTATGAATTTTTAATTTCACGTTCAAGTCGTGTGATTTATCTTTAATCATTTTTAATGTATTTAATTTTACCTATATTTTTTTATACTTTTAATATATACTTTCAATTTGATGTTTTGTATAAACTATATGTGAAATCGTTAAATAAAATCATTACCGCTGTTACGTTTTTATTTCTGTTGTTCGGTTTACTTTACCGTTACTTTTTGAAATTCGGGTAAATAGTAGTTGCTGCCACCAGAAACAATCTAAGGATTGCTTCAGTTAGAATTTTCTGTTGTCGTTATCTTCATCGATGATCCCGAATTGTCGTATTCCCTAGTAATTTTGTTGACAATTAAATATCGGTGGGTAGCGTTGACCGATGTTTAATGTGATTACCAACTAAACTCCACGTTTCGGCTAACCCGCTACGCGCAGAAGTACTGGCACGGGAGAGGATCAAAGTTGACGAAAATAAATGCTCGTTTAATCTAATTATATTGTAAAACAAATATTTTCCACAACAAGAGTTTATTCTGGTTTTGATTGGTTATTAACAGAATTATTTAGAATATTCGAATTTACAATTGTTCGTGATACGCTTTACTAATTACAAGATTTGAATTCAAGTGATTTTCGATAATTTACAAATTGACAAATACAAACACGTCGATTAACAAAACTGACAAGAACTGAGAACTAATGAAACAAAGAACTAAAAGCTAAAGAGCTAAAGGACTAAAGAACTTAAGAACTAAGAGCTAAGAAAACTAAGAGCTAAAGGAACTAAGAGCTAAGAAACTAAGGAATTAAAGAATTGAAAGCCAAAGGAACTGAGAAATTAAGATCCAAAGGAATTGAGAACTAATCGCTATGAACTAAGAAATTACTTGCCAAGAACTGAGGAACTGATCACCAAGAACCAAGGAATCAATCACCAAGAACTGAGGAACCAATCACACAGAACTGAGGAATTAACTACTCTGAACTAAGGAATTATCCATCTACTCTTCTATGTCGCTACGCCTATTTATAGTTAGGTCTACTGTGGAGGGGTCATCATGTGACGGGTTGTTCCGTGGGGGTTGTGAAACTCAAATTCGGTTTCTATACAAATTGTTAAATTTCATTTTTCAAATTGAAACGCTCACTCACGCTATTGGTAGTTTTAGTCTTCGTTACGGCGCGTGCGTAGTGCGGGACGTGACACTACAGTTCTATAATATTTATATTTTCAACAACTTACTGCACTTGAGCTTGCGTCGTGTCAGAAGATATAATTGATCTAAACGATTAACAGTTGCGTACTTGATAGATGAGTCGTATTAATAGAGAGTAGATTAATGTAATGTCACGTAAATCGTATTGATGCTTGTCCTAAGTTTAAAAGAAAAGTTAATATAATGTTAGAGGATCAGGAGTGGACTGAATTCAAGAAAAGACTGACTTTCCGCTTTCATGCCATTAGGAGGAAAGCTCGGTAGGGGTGTCATTATTCCTGGGAAAACCCAGTTTTTCCGTTATAGAAATATCCGATTTTTACCTCAGGTAAATACTGTTTTCTCCGTAATTTAATAGAGCATAATAAACTTAAGGACTTTTTTAATAACTATCCATAAACCGAAAATATTTTTAGGATTCGAAATTCTTTCAGCGCAAATATAACTTAATGAGTGTATGGTCGTAATTAAACTAAAAAGTTAAGGTTTATAGAGAGTCGGATTAGCGGTACGTACGCCGTTGTCTGCCAAGTAGTGAAGGATGGCGTGCTGGTTGTTTCACGCGACATAACAAGAACGATTACACTTTTCTTGATAATTTAGCAACTATCCAGTTGGACAAACTGTAAAGCACAAATTAAAAATAAAAAAAATATTGATTAAAAGAAAAACTTTTCTTAGTACTGTATAGTGTTACATGACAAATGATTCCTATTGTAGCAACATATAGTTTTTACTGTTTTATCTGTAGCTTTACGAAAATCAGCCGACTTCTAATCTTCTAAAATATATTTGTGAAATTTTACTTGGTTTATTATCAAACTGAAAATTCATTATACAAGAAAATTCTGTAATGATCTCCCATGTAACGATATTCTTTAAGTAATCCCAGCTTTATTATTGAAATGAAAACGGCAAGCAAAACACACGAAAGTAAAACGAAAGTTATATAAAATAAAATCGTTCACGTCCTTCAAATAATAAAAACTTACCCGTGCCTTCACATGGAATAAGATTAATTCCGTGTAGCATAATTCATCTTATTTACGGCATCGGCGATAAAAGGGACAGTACCATGCTATAATAAAGAATACATTAAAGAATTGACTAGAATAGAAAATTCTTCAACATATCAATTTGTTTAATTTGGTTTAGTTTATAAATTCAAGTTCCTATAAAACAGTACGCGTGTTAATAACTGCTCTGAATGAATATAACTTTGAAATAATAAATAAATAATTTCCTTTCTTTCATTTTGTTTGTCAAGAGCTGTACTTACACGCGGCCTCACATTTATGAATCAGTGAATACAGGTATTTTTATAGTGCTTTAAATCTGGCTCGGATTTCGTGTGAATCACACCTTGCGCCGAAGATTCCGATACTTACACGCCACTGGACGACAAAGAGCAACGGGGTAACGAAAGAAGAAGAGATACAGAGAAGAGGAGAGGAAGAGAAGAAGAAAAACAGAAAGACAGAAAGAAAGGACCCAGGAGGTTCCCCTCTGATTTCGGACAGGCACTTTGCGCTCTTGTCGGCAAGAGAAACCAGAGGGATGGCCCTGTTGTCCATCAGGGTTCTTCGGAAAGCTGCTAGCAGATGGCCAGCAGATGTCTACCATCTTGCCCTGATTGTAGGTCTAGACGAAGTCATCCGTGAAAGGTGGGTACCTGACAGAGCAGTGGTTTGGTAAAAGCGCTGTCTTTATCCAATATATGTTCCCGCATTCACAGTCTTCCTCGCGCCGACCTCACCGAAGCCGCAAAGAAATAAGATCGGCGTTTTTTTTATTCCTCGCCATATCTTCCCATCGATGATATTTTGATTAACATATTCGAAATTAAGGGTATAGCATATACGCCAGTTTCTCGTCACAATGACCAAAAAATGCAGTGACTGCAGAAATAATTTTTTTCTTTTATAACGTTTTTCTTATATAATGTTATATAATCTTTTTATCCTTGAAATACAGAAATATCATTACCTTTTGCGTGTGTATCTTCTTTAAATTTTACTCGGATGGCCATCAAAATTATCACGACTGCACGATGACATATCATGTATGTCATACCACATTTTTAAATAAAAATTGTCTAAAACGCGTTTTCTTATTCCCACATTGATTAGTTTCACTTATTTTTTATTATAAACGCAAAAAATTTTTAGTCGTTCGGGAGAAGTTTGTTCTGGTGTCGAATGTGTTTGACATAATTACCATAGATAACGTCAAAGAGAATGCAAATTTGTGCAGTAAAAGTAAGATACAATTATTTAATTTAATTGGATTCAAATCAGTAAATTTACTTGAATCACAATTTATTTTTATCATGTTTAACCTTTTCTTCATCGCTTTTGCCTTTCACTGATCAATGCTGCATATATGCAACATGTAACAAGAAGAACAGGAAATATACACATTTTGCTTTATAAGAATTTCGTATTATACGGAATCCAGAGCGTTTAACGTTAGAATGTTTTTCGATATAAGAATTTTAGAATCTTTTAGTATAATAAAAAACAATATGCGTTTTATTTTATTTTTAAACAATATATATAGAATAATTTAAAATGGAAAAGCTGATGAAACTGAAATCTAACCTCTGTTAGAATCGTTTAGAATTAAGCTCCACCAACAATAGTTTTTGGGTACTGATACAATTTCTTCAACCTCGGAGTTTATGTGTTTTCTATTTGGAAATCTGGTTTTTAATATTATTTCATTAAAAAATATATTATAAAACTATCATTGTTATTTTCTAAATTACGTTATACGAGAGCAGTAGTAATTGTTTAATCGCGTCATATGAAATCCTAGTGTATCTGTTATTGATAAAATTGATTTCAAATTTTAGTATGAAAAATGTGTTGCTGTTATTAATAGTTGGTAAAGAAAGATTTTTCTCGTACCCTACAAAAAATTCGGTTTTGCAAGGCTTAAAGAATTAACATTACCTACGATCTGCAAGTAAATATTTAATAAAAAATTAGAAGGAATTCTGATGAGAAATAGTAGATAATTTTTATGTTATAATGGAATTTTTATATCCTTGAATGTATTCATAAATAAGTGAAAAAATCATGGTGCCATTATTAAGCGAGTGAAATGCTGTGGGATAAGTTATTAGAAATCATCATAGTTTATAAACTTCATGAACCGCACTATTGACTATATTTTAAGCAAATGCAGTAATCAACAAATTATTTAAATTAAATTAGAAATTAAAAAATAATAAATTTAAATGATAAAAATGAATAATTATTTAATTTAAATTAACAATTAAACTTCTACATTACGTACACCTGGCTTCAACTAATCATTCAAATAGGTTTGTAAGTTTTTAAAACATTTAAATAAAAAGATATTCAACAAATTGCTCATATTAGCGCATTACACAACGTTCATACATAGCTAAAGTTACAAATAAAACAATAAATTATGTTTCTCACGCAGGTGATCTTACTAGATTTCACTAACGAAACGACAGTTTTAGAGGCATCGAATTCCATACCTTTGAAATTTTGTCCCGGTGTGCCAGACATCGGATCACTTTAAGATCGTTCGTTCGAGAAATTTGTTTCAGTCAGAAACCTTATGCTTGGTGGTCAAGCCTCCAGTCTGGTTCGTTGTTCTCAGAATACCAAAGAAGGATTTTGGATCCTTTGTCCGTTCAGTGAGATGCACCTGCTCATTGATCTCGGCAGCAAATTCCTCAGCATCTTCCTCCTCCTTCGTTCCACTTTCATGTTGTAACAGTTGCTTACTTACTTTCAGAGAAATTGTTCCAAGTGACCAAATATAGCTTGAACAAAGGCATGAACATATCGCATCATAAATTCTCGAACTGGTTCCAACAGCTTACGCGAATTTGTCTGCAACTTTAATTGTCATATTGACGAAAAATGTCATTAAATCATCTTGTACACCTATTCAAGAAACTAAAACATTCATTACGGATTAACTTCCTTTTGTAATTCATAACTAGTTTCGTATATCGATACTTGCGTGATTAGTTTAGTATCAGTCAGGTTTGGACATATTTTTGTCTGAAATAAAACTAAAAAATATGGAATAAGAAACGATTTGGAATTTATTTCGATTAAACTTATAGTTTTCGTTTGAAAAATGTTTCACAGAAACTAATTTTACTTTCTATAAATGTCACGCGAGCAAAGATCATTTTTCACATAAATTTCATGTGAACTAACGCATGATTGTTTTAAACTACCTACGGAGCAAATGGGATCATGCATTAGTCATTTAGCTACATTGATTAATTTATAACTATTGTAATACACACCTATTTTTTATTATGCGTGAAAAGTAAACTACGTGTCTAGTGTGATTTTTCAAATTGTCATTATCTTATAAAAATATTCTTAAATGAGTGATATACAATACATAAAACTATATTCAGTGACGCGTAATAATTTATATCTAATATTGTTGCACTATTGTTTAATACAATTTATGTGATAATATCATAAAATACTCGTGCATGGATTTATGAACATGAACGTAGTATGTATAATTTTCTATTTGCAAATACATTCTCTTACACAATAAAATGTTTACCTTCAAATTATGTTTACATCTATAAAAACAAGTTTCAATGTCAAATGTATACAGGGCGAGTCAAAACAAGGGGAAATACGACAGGAGCTGATTCTGCACATTAGAATGAGAAGAAAAGTTCATGCGATTTTGTTTTCGAACAATAGCTTATTTCGTATTGTAACAGTTGTTTACTTACCTTCAGAGAAATTGCTCCAAGTGATCAAATCTAGCTTGAACAAAAGCGTGATCATATCGCATCATAAATTGTCGAACTGGTTCCAACAACTTACGCGAATTTTTCTGCAACTTTGATCGTCATGTCGACGAAGAGTTATCCAACGCGATCCATTTGCCAAGAAATCGTTGATCTAAGAAATGTTTAGCATCGTAAAATTAGCTATAACGTTTATACGAAAACTTATTTTAATCTGCTTTCCACTTTTTTTTTTTTTTAATTGGTAGATCATTTACAATCAATTCTCATAGACAATTATAATTGGAAGATGTACATTGATCTTTTTCTACTCTTTATTTATTGAATAACTTCATCATAACAATTTTATATAATTTTATATCCTTTTGTTAAAAAATGTTTCAATATGTTCCCAGAATATCTTTTTGTTCTCGAAGGCTTTTCCTGAATAAATAGAAGCTTATTAAAATAACGATCAGCATGTAATTCTATAAAATAATTAAATATTGGATAAAATAACTGTCATTCATTAATGGATGATGAATTTCTTCATCTATTTAGGGAAAATTTTACAAATAATCCGCAAGGACTATTCAGAACCAGAACGATATTCGATAACAATACTAGCCGGTTTTTTTTTCTTTTTCTTTTCTCTTTTTTTTTGTAGATTTTTTACAATCAATTTCATAGACAATTATAAGTAAATTATTATGGCGTGGTATTGTAACTTGAATTATAAGAGTTTATTTTATGTTTGATTCTAGTTGAATCTAATGCTTTAATCTAAAGGGTATTGTCTCTTTAGTCTGCGGATCTGATCCGTCGTGTCAAGTAATTGGGTAACTAATGGGTTTTGGTGGTTGTTAACTCTTGTGGTATATCTGTTTCTGAGCTTGGATGTTTCTTCTTTAACTGTAGGTATCTTAAGGTCGCGATGTATTCTCACTCACTCTGTATATTTTTTAATCCTTTAGTACAAAAGAAGATGCAGTAAAGTATGCGTTTTATCGATTACGTAATACAATTTCAAGCTCAATATCGAGATGGCTTTTTTCCAAAAAATCATCAATCTTGTACTATTAAATATTAAGAAATAAAAGAGGCGTCATTTTAGTTTATTACTTGTATTATATAGCAATTTAAATAGGAACCTATCTTAGAGCGAATTGGTCTTAGAAAAACGTTTTTTCTTTTTCATTTTTGGAATGATTCCAGAAATCTATAGAAAGAAGTTCCACTGTAGGATGTAAAATGCGAAAGAAGAACGATTATTGCTGTATTTTAATCAAGCATTTGAATGAAAAAATCTTTTTTACATTTGCATATGAAGATGCAGGTCTCGGAGATAGTTAAGCTCATGTATTTCTATTGCAAATAAAAATTTCCTGTTTTGTACGTTGACAAATTAATCGTACAAAAAATAGCAAACGGATCAATTGGAAATTTGGTACCTTATTTTAGTATGATTAGTGCTTATGTATCATGGAACCCTGATGTTGCGTGATAACTCTGACTAAAGTTTTCGTAAAACACTGTTTAACAAAAATGGCCTTCTTCGCAACATTTTACCGATTACTTTTTACTAATTCACAATTTAAAAGTCACGCTTATCGCGACGTAACAGGTTTCATTTCACGGATAATTTTATTAGCTACAACTGTCTACTGAAATTCTTTTACGTACGACAAACAATTTTGTAGATATAAAGCGAAATGTATAACACGCCGTATTTTTTTCATTTAAGCGATATTTTGTTTGTGGAGCACTGGAATTTTCCAGTCATATCATGCAAACAAATTTTTACTCTCAATTTGTTTTTAAAAAAATGTTAATTCGAGTGGACTGTAAGAGATTCATGGACCATGGCTGAGTTACAAAGGAATTTCGTTTCTCGTGAGACTATTCCTGTTCGACCGTTCGCGGAGAGACGCGAACGCAAAGAAGCGCGCCAGCGAGAGTCATAAATTCCTGTTATGATTTGATAATCAACGCCACGAGTCAGTCAATCCCCAATTTCGTTTAGAATAATATAATATTAGGTATAAATAGCAAGTTAAACTGATAACTGATCAATGAACGGAAAACCAGTCAACATATTGCCTGGTCAACGGATGAAAAATCAGTGAAGTTCGGTGACGATGCTGTTAAAGCTTTAAAATTAAAGTTAAAGTTAAAAGCCTGCTTTTCAACAACAATTGCTGTCTTTAATTAGCTACCAATAATTAATAAATATTAAAAAAACTATGTTTTGTGCCTGTATATTGTCAACACTGTTATAAAACGTAATGAGGGCAAAAAAAGTGTGAAGCAAGACAAATTAAAAAGATCTTTTAGTTCAAACGGCGAGCGAATGAGTCAGTAGAGTCAGCCACTATATTGGCGCGTCGTAATATAAGAGGTTAAATTAAAAGTTTATGATTCGTAAACTTAATGTTTCATATCAAGCAATGGTTGAAAAATAAATTGTCCAAACACGTTTCGCATCTAAAAAGTTTGTCCTTTAAAAGTCCTACAAAAATTTGTATCGATAATCAACGATTAAAACTAGCAAGAAGATGATATAACTTTGGAAGCGATCAAATTTAAAGGATTGCTGTTATACAGTGGTATACGCCTGGACTGACGTTAAGTATGTGATACTAAAAAAGGCATGAAAAAATTAGTGCACTTCATGGAAAAAGTGAAAGATGAAATTATGACTGATCTAGAAGAAACTCTTTCTACGCTGAATACAGTAGCAGCATTCGGTGATTGCGATAACGTCGACGTGATAAAATGGTTTTAACGTGATGGAACTTCTTCAATTGACCATGATACTAGTGGTATGTGTGCTTCGAATAACGAATCGGGATACGAATATAATAGCGATGGCGATGTTGCTCAATATTTGAAGCATTTAAGCACTTAAGGCTATTAAAGCGACTAAAGTTATTACAAATAGGATTAAGATGGTACGAGGCACCAAAGGAGTGTTACTTTACCGAATTAAATCCACTAAAACAGTTATGTGATTCAGTAGATAAAAATATTTTCAGCTCACAAATCTTTTATCGAATTATATTTAATTGCATTATTTGTATTGCTATTATTAATATTTGCCTTCTTTTTCAAATATCTACAACAAGATGTACATTAGGCAAGTAATCGTCCGTCCTATTATTATCTGTAAATTATTTTACCCCAACAACCTCGTTCCCCAATTAGTTCGGATAACTGAGAATCTATTATATATTCCCTTCACGCGAACAGCGCCTATAGGCTTTTTTTTTATATAACGTTTATTGAACCAAGAAGATGAGTATTATATGTGTATGTTATTCACAATAAACTATGAATTTTAATAAGAAGGATTAGGCAAAAGTACCGATACGCGACGGTACGACGCAGCCATACTATATTATGTGTCGGAGTTTTACATTTTTGTGTTTTAGTGTATTGTTTGGATTTAAGCCGCTGGGGAGCGGAGCTTTTATGTGATCTTGTTTTTAATTGTTATTTCTGTCCTGAAAACTTGGCCGCAAAACAGGACATTTCGGTAGTCTACTTTTTGGGTGCTGTGGAACTTGTCGAGGGGTGGGAAGAAAGGGAGGGGGAGGGGGAGCAGCGCCTATAGGCGTGTAGGGACACATGAGTCATAGGACGAGGCGAAGCGAGAGCGTCTATGTGTTATGGCTCGGAACACGGACACCGCCACGACACACGAAATATAACGTTACATAATCTTCGGGCAAAACAATATCTAAGACAAATTTAAATCTTCCGACTCCCCCCCCCCCGACCAGTATAAATAAACAGACACGATCGCGAGCTGGCAGTTATTATCATCGAACTATTACCGAAATATTACCGAGTCATTATTTGCGAATTAACGGTGTATACGAGTCTTCGAGTTATTCGCGAGCATTTTTATATTCTATCTTCGTGACTACGTTTGTACGAATGTCTAACAACGGTATTTATAAGCCTCTATATTAATATCTATTCTAAATACACTTGACGGTTGCAACAGCAATCTTATTCGTCGTTATAATTTGAACCCGATCTTCTCACATTATCCGCCACAGGTGCTTAGCCACAGTATCTTTCTCTGAGCATCGTGCGCCATCCACGCGACCGATCTCCGACTGTCACGGTGGCTGTCAAAACCACGTAGCCAAAGAGATATACAGAATGTTCCGCCTAACTTGAGCATCCTAAGTGCACAGTTGGCTTATTTTTTATGATACGAAAAAATATCAGAGAAGAATATCTGGTTCGAAGGGGAAAACGTGATAATAGGCAAGAGATTTCTCAAGGCCATCTCTTTCGAGATTTCAAGTCCATGGAAGTTATTTTAATCAAGGCTACATACTTTTGTCACTGCGATGTGATAGCTAAGATCAAGGCGAATTCAAGGACCTGTAATACTGTCACTTCCACATGACCGCGATTAGAAGATTGTTGAAGAAAAATTTATTTTAACATTGTTAGTGGAAATAGTGTAACACGGAAATCTGGAAAAATGAACTAATTGAGACCTGGGGTTTTCTTTATGTTTGCAGAAATTTACTACCGCTCGATTAATATCAGTAAACACGTTTCCTCGCAGGCTCTACGCCAACATTACTCACTAAGTAAAATTGTAAACATTGATACATTAGTTTCTATAACTAAACTCTAATATAGTAAACGAAAGTAGAATGTTCAGGTTAGTTGGGACGCTTTGTATATTTTTATTTTTTTTTTTTATCATATATTAGAATACGAACTATACTATACGAACTATATAAAATCGACACTAATCGTACTTCTCAGTAATATTTTTAGTCGAATTTTTAGTCGAAGAAACAATTCGGAGGAGTGGTAAGTGGAAGAGTGCGCGAACAAGAGGGTGCACTGGGTTACGGGGTTGAAAACTCATGTACGCGTACAAAGATACATAACAGCTCTCTAGCTATTGTACGTACATAAAACACATATATGTATTTACTTTGGTAGGTACACATGACATGAGAAGCTATACGAGTTATACGGCTTTGGAGTTGCTAGGCGACCGAACTCCACGCTTTTCCCATAGTAGAACTCAGTATCGTAATCAAGAATTTTTTCTCCTTATCAGAAAGTTCAAGCTTCAAAAAGATCATTTCCAACACGAACTGCGTGAATATCCTTTTACACAATGTATTTCATCGCTTCTTACCTAAGTATTACTTTTTATTACATATGTATATTTATTTATATTTATATGTATATGTGCAGCACGGACTATGCACAATAAATCGTTTAACAAAAATATTGTTTCTCTTATTTAAAAGTAAATCTGCGCTGGAACATCTTGATAAAAAGAAAATTCGAGGTAAGAATAAAAATCTGAATAATAATCTATTGCATCTATCTTTTCTTATTGAAAATATGTTTATTATATGGAGTTTTGGATGTACATATTATAATATTTGGATGCATATTCTGTTTACACTTATACTCTGTAACAAAAAATTACGACTGAAACTGTTTAATATTTTCGATAATTTGTACATCAGCATATTAGTTAGACTTTTATTTATTTAGCAATATCATCTAACGGTAAAAAATTTTATTACCTTCGTCATTCAGTTAATAACTTCAATATCATGATTTGTTTTATGATTGACATTCTTCTTGTTAGATAGTAAATATAATTTTTTGGATGTATCGATTTTCTAGCAAACCAATGACATAAACTGGTAATGAGAGCAGAGAATTAGCAAAATTTCCTGATAAAAAAAAGTAAATTCTTATTTACCTCGATGGTGCATTAAAGAAAACTCAGTTAATTGACGTTGGTATAATGGTTAAAGCATTTTATTATACACTTTCTAAAATATTAAACTTTATAAATGTTCTGTCATAAAAACGTTAAGGCGTTAAAATATTCAAATTCTTGGTGATATTCTATATTCGTATACACAGATACCAGAAAACAGTATAAACTATCATTCTATATAATGAAAGTATTTAATCAAGTAGCCAAACAACAACTCAGCAACTAGGTTATTAACGCAATTAATTAACAATTATATCACGATGATCTTTTGAACCCTTGTAGACGTGACAAAAATATTAAGTTGCATTCAAATTCGTTAGAATGTAGCAAAAATGTATATGGTATGTATATATATTACAGCTGTTTCAAACTTTGTAATATACACATGTGCACATAGTTCCTAAAATTACAGTTAATAAAATGCAATGCAGTTAATTACGTACGAAGTTTGAAATATACGAAAATATGCAAACAATAATGAAATTAACCAAATTGTTTACATTTGAGTAATAAACGAATAATAAAGGCATACAACTCTACTAGTTCTTTCCATTCTTTCTACTTCTACTTCCTCCTTAGCATCATCCTGTGTACTATTATTCTTGTTACGGTCCTGCGGGCATCCCTTAAACAGCTCATTCCAACCCGCTGCGAGTCCCTTTCTTTCCCCTTCTCTCTTTCTCTCTCTCTCGTTTTCTCTGTCTACCTGCCTATTACTCTTCGTCGATCTCTTCTTCTCTCGCCGGTCCAACCAATCCACGTTGCTGCACTGCACACATAAACTCTACACCGGATCAATGCACCTCGCGAACCCACTTCCGTTTCATAGACGAATATACAGGGTAGTTGGTAACTGGTGGTACAAGCGGAAAGGGGGTGATTCTACGCGAAAAAAGAAGTCGAAAATATAGAATAAAAATTTTTCGTTTGAGGCTTTGTTTTCGAGAAAATCGACTTTGGATTTTCAAGTAAGATGGAACGTAAACGTCTGGGCTGGCATAATCGGACATCTAATTATTGGGCCGTATTTTTTCGAAAGAAACGTGACGTCAGCAGCATATTTCGATTTCTTACAAAACAAACTACCGGAATTATTAGAAGATGTACCGCTGAGAACTAGAGGAAGTTTAATTTTTCAACAAGATGGTGCACCACCACATTTTAGTCGTCATGCGAGAGATTATATGTCGAGATTATATGTATTATATGTATATATGTCGGGTCGTCCTTGTAAAACGGCGCGTGTAACGAATCTTCATGTGAGTTGACCATAGTTGTCATAAACCAGATGTTTATTTATGGGAATGTATTACAGAAGTTAACAAGCGATACCGATGATTGAATGATCGAGATGTCGATGACGATGAATTTAAGTTCGATAACGAATACACGGTCAACGGGATGACGATTGCGATTAGGAACTTGGCATACGTGATCACTGGACTAGTCGAACTTATCAGATTAAACCTCAGTTCAAGTAGAACTGCCCTTATATACCCCTTTCCGTATTCCTCAGGTCAATCCCTGTCTTAAGGAGAGTTATTTAATTACTTTTTACTTCTGTTAGGTACACGTCCCTCCCGTGGACATGGCTACGTTAGCAGCCCGTTATATCACTTCATGAGCCCAAGCCCACTGTCACAAATCTCGGATAATCATAATTGACTTAGCTCATGAGCAGCTATTTCTCCGTTTTATTGTTTAAGTACGGCTGTAATAAAAGTCTGGACTAAAGTATTTGCGGACTTTCCCAAATATTCCGAAGGAAAGGTTCCGGTGTCCTTTCATCTCCGGCATGTATATAGGCGATGCATATATGTGCACAAAGTGCTTATGTAGACCGTTCCATTATTCAAGCATGGAATAATGATTAATCTGGGATTAACGACATTGGTTCGCATCTCCTACTTCAAAGCGATTGAATAGGCGGCACCTATCGACATTTCAAAGAAAGAAAGAGAAGAAGAAAGAAAGAATGTGAATTGTTCTTTATTTTCTCACGGTCACAAAATGATTTCCTTATATTTCTGAATAATTTTAATCTATTAATAAATTATACGTTTGATTTTTTATTTCTACACTTAGATTTTGACATATGCGCGTATAAGATTTCACGTGCAACACAGATCTGGAAATAGAAAATATATATATAGAATAATCTTAAATTCTGTACTTTTGAATTGTATTAATACGATGCCTTAAAATTATTAGTTTAAAAATTATATCTTGAAATATAAATTATCTCTATCTGCCAGCAAATATTCAAACTATGACTGTTAAAATAGTCTTTAATTCTATTCTTCATATTACTTAACACAAGACTTTTACGTAATTTTTCATTATTCTAACAAAACACATTGTTGAATACATTGATACTTATCCGACATATTGTACATACTATAAAACTATGATTCTTAATTTGCAAACTTTATGTATGTATATTCTTGCTCTATTATTAATGTTTAATAAATTCAGCAACATATCCTGCTAGAATCATTTAAAAAGTCACTAAAATATTATATTGGATGTTTGTTGAGATGTTAATAAAAAGAGTTCCTTGTTATAGGAAATTTATTTTTTTTTTTCAGGAATTTATATGATCCTCGCAACTTCAATTTTATGGGCCGTTAAAATACTTTTCTGCAGTACGCGTCTATGCGAGAAATTACAATCTTCTGAACGATGTTTGTGGAAAGCGAAACGAGGTCTTCTAGAAGTCGTGCAAGATTTTTTAAATTCTTTTGACTTTTTAATATTAGCACCCGTATGAATATCCCCAATGGGATAATGATTTGATAGTACAATCATTTGTTAATAGGTAATTACATGATCATCGTGCAAGATGAACATTGTATAAAAAGTAACAACTTGCATATATTCGTACAAATATGTAACAAATATAATGTTATCTTGAATCACATTATAACTCAACAAGTTCCTATCATAAAGCATCATAAAGCTATATTTTTCATTTTTACAATGCTTTATTGTCTTTTTCAATGTTAAATATTTTATAATTTTGTGAATTCTGAAATAATATATTATCAATTTATTTATCGAACATCTTTGTAATGTTACTTGTGCTACGAACATAATACAAATTATTTAAACAAAAATTCAATGTTATGACAAAATAAATACGAACTAAGTTAAACGCGAATTTTATATTTACTACATCGATATTTTCGTTTATAACACAAGTAATGGGAGAGTAGTGAAGAAATACTATGTTAACCATTCGATATTATATATGTCGGATTGTCCGTGGAAAACGGGGCGTGTAACGAATCTTTCTTTGGATTAGACATTGTTCTTATGCAAGAGCGAAGATATTTACTAGTCCAATTACGATTGTGACGGGATCTAACAAGTAACCATGGTAATTAGATACTCGGGATGTGAATGGCAATGATCTTAGACTCAATAACGAATCCACGGTCAACGGGATGACAAATGCGATATTGAACTTGACACACGTGTTCCCTGAACTGAACTGAACTCTGAACTGAACTGAACTGAACTCTGAACTGAACTGAACTCTTAACTGAACTGAACTCTGAACTGAACTGAACTGAACTCTGAACTGAACTGAACTGAACTCTGAACTGAACTCTGAACTGAACTTTGAACTCTGAACTGAACACTGAACTGAACTCTGAACTGAACTATGAACTGAACTATGATCTGAACTATGAACTGAACTCTGAACTGAACTCTGAACTGAACTCTGAACTGAACTCTGAACTCTGAACTGAACTCTGAACTCTGAACTCTGAACTGAACTCTGAACTGAAGTCTGAACTGAACTGAAGTCTGAACTGAACAAAATTCTGAACTGAACAAAACTCTGAACTGAACTGAACTCTGAACTGAACTGTGAACTGAACTCTGAACTCTGAACTGATCTCAGAACTGAACTCTGAACTCTGAACTCTGAACTGAACTCTGAACTGAAGTCTGAATTGAACTGAAGTCTGAACTGAACAAAACTCTGATCTGAACTCTGAACTGAACTCTGAACTGAACTCTGAACTGAACTATGAACAGAACTACGAACTGAACTCTGAACTGAACTCTGAACTGAACTGAACTTAACTGAACTAAACTCTGAACTGAGCACTGAACTGAACTCTGAACTGAGCACTGAACTGAACTCTGAACTGAACTGAACTGAACTCTGAACTGAAATCTGAACTGAGCTGAATTGAACTCTGAACTGAACTCTGAACTGAACTCTGAACTGAACTCTGAACTGCACTGAACTTAACTGAACTGAACTCTGAACTGAACTCTGAACTGAACACTGAACTAAACTGAACTCTGAACTCTGTACTGAACTCTGAACTCTGAACTGAAGTCTGAACTGAACTCTGAACTGAACTCTGAACTGGACTCTGAACTCTGAACTGAACACTGAACTGCACTGAACTTAACAGAACTCTGAACTGAACTGAACTCTGAACTGAACTCTGAACTGAACTCTGAACTGAACTCTGAACTGAACTCTGAACTGAACTCTGAACTGAACTCTGAACTGAACTCTGAACTGAACTATGAACAGAACTATGAACTGAACTCTGAACTGAACTGAACTTAACTGAACTGAACTCTGAACTGAGCACTGAACTGAACTCTGAACTGAGCACTGAACTGAACTCTGAACTGAACTGAACTGAACTCTGAACTGAAATCTGAACTGAGCTGAATTGAACTCTGAACTGAACTCTGAACTGCACTGAACTTAACTGAACTGAACTCTGAACTGAACTCTGAACTGAACACAGAACTGAACTGAACCCTGAACTCTGTACTGAACTCTGAACTCTGAACTGAAGTCTGAACTGAACTCTGAACTGAACTCTGAACTGGACTCTGAACTCTGAACTGAACACTGAACTGCACTGAACTTAACAGAACTGAACTCTGAACTGAACTCTGAACTGAACTCTGAACTGAACTCTGAACTGAACTCTGAACTGAACACTGAACTGAACTCTGAACTGAACTGAACTGAACTCTGAACTCTGAACTGAACTGAACTCTGAACTGAACTGAACTCTGAACTCTGAACTGAACTGAACTCTGAACTGAACTGAACTCTGAACTGAACTCTGAACTGAACTCTGAACTGAACTCTGAACTGAACTCTGAACTGAACTCTGAACTGAACACTGAACTGAACTGAACTGAACTCTGAACTCTGAACTGAACTGAACTCTGAACTGAACTGAACTCTGAACTGAACTCTGAACTGAACTCTGAACTGAACTCTGAACTGAACTCTGAACTGAACTCTGAACTGAACTCTGAACTGAACACTGAACTGAACACTGAACTGAACTGAACTGAACTCTGAACTGAACTATGAACTGAACACTGAACTGAACTCTGAACTGAACTCTGGACTGAACACTGGACTGAACTCTGAACTGAACTGAACTGAACTCTGAACTGAACTGAACTGAACTCTGAACTGAAATCTGAACTGAGCTGAATTGAACTCTGAACTGAACTCTGAACTGAACTCTGAACTGAACTCTGAACTACACTGAACTTAACTGAACTGAACTCTGAACTGAACTCTGAACTGAACTCTGAACTGAACTATGAACTGAACACTGAACTGAACTGAACTCTGAACTCTGTACTGAACTCTGAACTCTGAACTGAAGTCTGAACTGAACTCTGAACTGAACTCTGAACTGGACTCTGAACTCTGAACTGAACACTGAACTGCACTGAACTTAACAGAACTGAACTCTGAACTGAACTCTGAACTGAACTCTGAACTGAACACTGAACTGAACTCTGAACTGAACTCTGAACTGAACTCTGAACTGAACTCTGAACTGAACACTGAACTGAACTCTGAACTGAACTCTGAACTGAACTATGAACAGAACTATGAACTGAACTCTGAACTGAACTCTGAACTGAACTGAACTTAACTGAACTGAACTCTGAACTGAGCACTGAACTGAACTCTGAACTGAGCACTGAACTGAACTCTGAACTGAACTGAACTGAACTCTGAACTGAAATCTGAACTGAGCTGAATTGAACTCTGAACTGAACTCTGAACTGAACTCTGAACTGAACTCTGAACTGAACTCTGAACTGAACTCTGAACTGAACTCTGAACTGAACTGAACTCTGAACTGAACTCTGAACTGAACTCTGAACTGAACTCTGAACTGCACTGAACTTAACTGAACTGAACTCTGAACTGAACTCTGAACTGAACACTGAACTAAACTGAACTCTGAACTCTGTACTGAACTCTGAACTCTGAACTGAAGTCTGAACTGAACTCTGAACTGAACTCTGAACTGGACTCTGAACTCTGAACTGAACACTGAACTGCACTGAACTTAACAGAACTCTGAACTGAACTGAACTCTGAACTGAACTCTGAACTGAACTCTGAACTGAACTCTGAACTGAACTCTGAACTGAACTCTGAACTGAACTCTGAACTGAACTCTGAACTGAACTCTGAACTGAACTCTGAACTGAACTATGAACAGAACTATGAACTGAACTCTGAACTGAACTGAACTTAACTGAACTGAACTCTGAACTGAGCACTGAACTGAACTCTGAACTGAGCACTGAACTGAACTCTGAACTGAACTGAACTGAACTCTGAACTGAAATCTGAACTGAGCTGAATTGAACTCTGAACTGAACTCTGAACTGCACTGAACTTAACTGAACTGAACTCTGAACTGAACTCTGAACTGAACACAGAACTGAACTGAACCCTGAACTCTGTACTGAACTCTGAACTCTGAACTGAAGTCTGAACTGAACTCTGAACTGAACTCTGAACTGGACTCTGAACTCTGAACTGAACACTGAACTGCACTGAACTTAACAGAACTGAACTCTGAACTGAACTCTGAACTGAACTCTGAACTGAACTCTGAACTGAACTCTGAACTGAACACTGAACTGAACTCTGAACTGAACTGAACTGAACTCTGAACTCTGAACTGAACTGAACTCTGAACTGAACTGAACTCTGAACTCTGAACTGAACTGAACTCTGAACTGAACTGAACTCTGACCTGAACTCTGAACTGAACTCTGAACTGAACTCTGAACTGAACTCTGAACTGAACTCTGAACTGAACACTGAACTGAACTGAACTGAACTCTGAACTCTGAACTGAACTGAACTCTGAACTGAACTGAACTCTGAACTGAACTCTGAACTGAACTCTGAACTGAACTCTGAACTGAACTCTGAACTGAACTCTGAACTGAACTCTGAACTGAACACTGAACTGAACACTGAACTGAACTGAACTGAACTCTGAACTGAACTATGAACTGAACACTGAACTGAACTCTGAACTGAACTCTGGACTGAACACTGGACTGAACTCTGAACTGAACTGAACTGAACTCTGAACTGAACTGAACTGAACTCTGAACTGAAATCTGAACTGAGCTGAATTGAACTCTGAACTGAACTCTGAACTGAACTCTGAACTGAACTCTGAACTACACTGAACTTAACTGAACTGAACTCTGAACTGAACTCTGAACTGAACTCTGAACTGAACTATGAACTGAACACTGAACTGAACTGAACTCTGAACTCTGTACTGAACTCTGAACTCTGAACTGAAGTCTGAACTGAACTCTGAACTGAACTCTGAACTGGACTCTGAACTCTGAACTGAACACTGAACTGCACTGAACTTAACAGAACTGAACTCTGAACTGAACTCTGAACTGAACTCTGAACTGAACACTGAACTGAACTCTGAACTGAACTCTGAACTGAACTCTGAACTGAACTCTGAACTGAACACTGAACTGAACTCTGAACTGAACTCTGAACTGAACTATGAACAGAACTATGAACTGAACTCTGAACTGAACTCTGAACTGAACTGAACTTAACTGAACTGAACTCTGAACTGAGCACTGAACTGAACTCTGAACTGAGCACTGAACTGAACTCTGAACTGAACTGAACTGAACTCTGAACTGAAATCTGAACTGAGCTGAATTGAACTCTGAACTGAACTCTGAACTGAACTCTGAACTGAACTCTGAACTGCACTGAACTTAACTGAACTGAACTCTGAACTGAACTCTGAACTGAACTCTGAACTGAACTCTGAACTGAACTCTGAACTGAACTCTGAACTGAACACTGAACTGAACTCTGAACTGAACTGAACTGAACTCTGAACTGAACTCTGAACTGAACTCTGAACTGAACTCTGGACTGAACACTGAACTGAACTCTGAACTGAACGGAACTGAACTCTGAACTGAACTGAACTCTGAACTGAACTCTGAACTGAACTCTGAACTGAACACTGAACTGAATTCTGAACTGAACTATGAACTGAACTATGAACTGAACTCTGAACTGAACACCGAACTGAACTCGGAACTCTGAACTGAACTCTGAACTCTAAACTGAAGTCTACACTGAACTCTGAACTGAACTCTGAACTGAACTCTGAACTGAACTCTGAACTGAACTCTGAACTGAACTCTGAACTGAACACTGAACTGAACTCTGAACTGAACTGAACTGAACTGAACTCTGGACTGAACACTGAACTGAACTCTGAACTGAACTGAACTGAACTCTGGACTGAACACTGAACTGAACTATGAACTGAACTCTGAACTGAACACCGAACTGAACTCGGAACTCTGAACTGAACTCTGAACTCTAAACTGAATTCTGAACTGAACTATGAACTGAACTATGAACTGAACTCTGAACTGAACACCGAACTGAACTCGGAACTCTGAACTGAACTCTGAACTCTAAACTGAAGTCTACACTGAACTCTGAACTGAACTCTGAACTGAACTCTGAACTGAACTCTGAACTGAACTCTGAACTGAACACTGAACTGAACTCTGAACTGAACTCTGAACTGAACACTGAACTGAATTCTGAACTGAACTATGAACTGAACTCTGAACTGAACACTGAACTGAACTCGGAACTCTGAACTGAACGCTGAACTCTAAACTGAAGTCTACACTGAACTATGAACTGAACTCTGAACTGAACTCTGAACTGAACTCTGAACTGAACTCTGAACTGAACTATGAACTGAACTCTGAACTGAACTCTGAACTGAACTCTGAACTGAACTCTGAACTGAACTCTGAACTGTACTATGAACTGAACTATGCACTGAACTATGAACTGAACTCTGAACTGAACTCTGAACTGAACTCTGAACTCTGAACTCTGAACTGAACTGAACTGAACTCTGAACTGAACTCTGAACTGAACTCTGAACTGAACTCTGAACTGAACTCTGGACTGAACACTGAACTGAACTCTGAACTGAACTCTGAACTGAAATCTGAACTGAGCTGAATTGAACTCTGAACTCAACTCAGAACTGAACTCTGAACTGAACTCTGAAATGCACTGAACTTAACTGAACTGAACTCTGAACTGAACTCTGAACTGAACTCTGAACTGAACTCTGAACTGAACTCTGAACTGAACTCTGAACTGAACACTGAACTGAACTGAACTGAACTCTGAACTCTGAACTGAACTGAACTCTGAACTGAACTGAACTCTGAACTGAACTCTGAACTGAACTCTGAACTGAACTCTGAACTGAACTCTGAACTGAACTCTGAACTGAACACTGAACTGAACTCTGAACTGAACTGAACTGAACTCTGAACTCTGAACTGAACTGAACTCTGAACTGAACTGAACTCTGAACTCTGAACTGAACTGAACTCTGAACTGAACTGAACTCTGAACTGAACTCTGAACTGAACTCTGAACTGAACTCTGAACTGAACTCTGAACTGAACTCTGAACTGAACACTGAACTGAACTGAACTGAACTCTGAACTCTGAACTGAACTGAACTCTGAACTGAACTGAACTCTGAACTGAACTCTGAACTGAACTCTGAACTGAACTCTGAACTGAACTCTGAACTGAACTCTGAACTGAACTCTGAACTGAACACTGAACTGAACACTGAACTGAACTGAACTGAACTCTGAACTGAACTATGAACTGAACACTGAACTGAACTCTGAACTGAACTCTGGACTGAACACTGGACTGAACTCTGAACTGAACTGAACTGAACTCTGAACTGAACTGAACTGAACTCTGAACTGAAATCTGAACTGAGCTGAATTGAACTCTGAACTGAACTCTGAACTGAACTCTGAACTGAACTCTGAACTACACTGAACTTAACTGAACTGAACTCTGAACTGAACTCTGAACTGAACTCTGAACTGAACTATGAACTGAACACTGAACTGAACTGAACTCTGAACTCTGTACTGAACTCTGAACTCTGAACTGAAGTCTGAACTGAACTCTGAACTGAACTCTGAACTGGACTCTGAACTCTGAACTGAACACTGAACTGCACTGAACTTAACAGAACTGAACTCTGAACTGAACTCTGAACTGAACTCTGAACTGAACACTGAACTGAACTCTGAACTGAACTCTGAACTGAACTCTGAACTGAACTCTGAACTGAACACTGAACTGAACTCTGAACTGAACTCTGAACTGAACTATGAACAGAACTATGAACTGAACTCTGAACTGAACTCTGAACTGAACTGAACTTAACTGAACTGAACTCTGAACTGAACTCTGAACTGAACTCTGAACTGAACACTGAACTGAACTCTGAACTGAACTCTGAACTGAACTCTGAACTGAACTCTGAACTGAAGTCTGAACTGAACTCTGAACTGAACTCTGAACTGGACTCTGAACTCTGAACTGAACACTGAACTGCACTGAACTTAACAGAACTGAACTCTGAACTGAACTCTGAACTGAACTCTGAACTGAACACTGAACTGAACTCTGAACTGAACTCTGAACTGAACTCTGAACTGAACTCTGAACTGAACACTGAACTGAACTCTGAACTGAACTCTGAACTGAACTATGAACAGAACTATGAACTGAACTCTGAACTGAACTCTGAACTGAACTGAACTTAACTGAACTGAACTCTGAACTGAGCACTGAACTGAACTCTGAACTGAGCACTGAACTGAACTCTGAACTGAACTGAACTGAACTCTGAACTGAAATCTGAACTGAGCTGAATTGAACTCTGAACTGAACTCTGAACTGAACTCTGAACTGAACTCTGAACTGAACTCTGAACTGAACTCTGAACTGAACTCTGAACTGAACTGAACTCTGAACTGAACTCTGAACTGAACTCTGAACTGAACTCTGAACTGCACTGAACTTAACTGAACTGAACTCTGAACTGAACTCTGAACTGAACACTGAACTAAACTGAACTCTGAACTCTGTACTGAACTCTGAACTCTGAACTGAAGTCTGAACTGAACTCTGAACTGAACTCTGAACTGGACTCTGAACTCTGAACTGAACACTGAACTGCACTGAACTTAACAGAACTCTGAACTGAACTGAACTCTGAACTGAACTCTGAACTGAACTCTGAACTGAACTCTGAACTGAACTCTGAACTGAACTCTGAACTGAACTCTGAACTGAACTCTGAACTGAACTCTGAACTGAACTCTGAACTGAACTATGAACAGAACTATGAACTGAACTCTGAACTGAACTGAACTTAACTGAACTGAACTCTGAACTGAGCACTGAACTGAACTCTGAACTGAGCACTGAACTGAACTCTGAACTGAACTGAACTGAACTCTGAACTGAAATCTGAACTGAGCTGAATTGAACTCTGAACTGAACTCTGAACTGCACTGAACTTAACTGAACTGAACTCTGAACTGAACTCTGAACTGAACACAGAACTGAACTGAACCCTGAACTCTGTACTGAACTCTGAACTCTGAACTGAAGTCTGAACTGAACTCTGAACTGAACTCTGAACTGGACTCTGAACTCTGAACTGAACACTGAACTGCACTGAACTTAACAGAACTGAACTCTGAACTGAACTCTGAACTGAACTCTGAACTGAACT
This sequence comes from Bombus vestalis, assembly GCA_963556215.1. Lineage (NCBI taxonomy): Eukaryota > Metazoa > Arthropoda > Insecta > Hymenoptera > Apidae > Bombus > Bombus vestalis. Next base: position 4,914,376 of record OY744577.1, on the reverse strand, counting down.
CTGAACTGAACTCTGAACTGAACACTGAACTGAACTCTGAACTGAACTGAACTGAACTCTGAACTCTGAACTGAACTGAACTCTGAACTGAACTGAACTCTGAACTCTGAACTGAACTGAACTCTGAACTGAACTGAACTCTGACCTGAACTCTGAACTGAACTCTGAACTGAACTCTGAACTGAACTCTGAACTGAACTCTGAACTGAACACTGAACTGAACTGAACTGAACTCTGAACTCTGAACTGAACTGAACTCTGAACTGAACTGAACTCTGAACTGAACTCTGAACTGAACTCTGAACTGAACTCTGAACTGAACTCTGAACTGAACTCTGAACTGAACTCTGAACTGAACACTGAACTGAACACTGAACTGAACTGAACTGAACTCTGAACTGAACTATGAACTGAACACTGAACTGAACTCTGAACTGAACTCTGGACTGAACACTGGACTGAACTCTGAACTGAACTGAACTGAACTCTGAACTGAACTGAACTGAACTCTGAACTGAAATCTGAACTGAGCTGAATTGAACTCTGAACTGAACTCTGAACTGAACTCTGAACTGAACTCTGAACTACACTGAACTTAACTGAACTGAACTCTGAACTGAACTCTGAACTGAACTCTGAACTGAACTATGAACTGAACACTGAACTGAACTGAACTCTGAACTCTGTACTGAACTCTGAACTCTGAACTGAAGTCTGAACTGAACTCTGAACTGAACTCTGAACTGGACTCTGAACTCTGAACTGAACACTGAACTGCACTGAACTTAACAGAACTGAACTCTGAACTGAACTCTGAACTGAACTCTGAACTGAACACTGAACTGAACTCTGAACTGAACTCTGAACTGAACTCTGAACTGAACTCTGAACTGAACACTGAACTGAACTCTGAACTGAACTCTGAACTGAACTATGAACAGAACTATGAACTGAACTCTGAACTGAACTCTGAACTGAACTGAACTTAACTGAACTGAACTCTGAACTGAGCACTGAACTGAACTCTGAACTGAGCACTGAACTGAACTCTGAACTGAACTGAACTGAACTCTGAACTGAAATCTGAACTGAGCTGAATTGAACTCTGAACTGAACTCTGAACTGAACTCTGAACTGAACTCTGAACTGCACTGAACTTAACTGAACTGAACTCTGAACTGAACTCTGAACTGAACTCTGAACTGAACTCTGAACTGAACTCTGAACTGAACTCTGAACTGAACACTGAACTGAACTCTGAACTGAACTGAACTGAACTCTGAACTGAACTCTGAACTGAACTCTGAACTGAACTCTGGACTGAACACTGAACTGAACTCTGAACTGAACGGAACTGAACTCTGAACTGAACTGAACTCTGAACTGAACTCTGAACTGAACTCTGAACTGAACACTGAACTGAATTCTGAACTGAACTATGAACTGAACTATGAACTGAACTCTGAACTGAACACCGAACTGAACTCGGAACTCTGAACTGAACTCTGAACTCTAAACTGAAGTCTACACTGAACTCTGAACTGAACTCTGAACTGAACTCTGAACTGAACTCTGAACTGAACTCTGAACTGAACTCTGAACTGAACACTGAACTGAACTCTGAACTGAACTGAACTGAACTGAACTCTGGACTGAACACTGAACTGAACTCTGAACTGAACTGAACTGAACTCTGGACTGAACACTGAACTGAACTATGAACTGAACTCTGAACTGAACACCGAACTGAACTCGGAACTCTGAACTGAACTCTGAACTCTAAACTGAATTCTGAACTGAACTATGAACTGAACTATGAACTGAACTCTGAACTGAACACCGAACTGAACTCGGAACTCTGAACTGAACTCTGAACTCTAAACTGAAGTCTACACTGAACTCTGAACTGAACTCTGAACTGAACTCTGAACTGAACTCTGAACTGAACTCTGAACTGAACACTGAACTGAACTCTGAACTGAACTCTGAACTGAACACTGAACTGAATTCTGAACTGAACTATGAACTGAACTCTGAACTGAACACTGAACTGAACTCGGAACTCTGAACTGAACGCTGAACTCTAAACTGAAGTCTACACTGAACTATGAACTGAACTCTGAACTGAACTCTGAACTGAACTCTGAACTGAACTCTGAACTGAACTATGAACTGAACTCTGAACTGAACTCTGAACTGAACTCTGAACTGAACTCTGAACTGAACTCTGAACTGTACTATGAACTGAACTATGCACTGAACTATGAACTGAACTCTGAACTGAACTCTGAACTGAACTCTGAACTCTGAACTCTGAACTGAACTGAACTGAACTCTGAACTGAACTCTGAACTGAACTCTGAACTGAACTCTGAACTGAACTCTGGACTGAACACTGAACTGAACTCTGAACTGAACTCTGAACTGAAATCTGAACTGAGCTGAATTGAACTCTGAACTCAACTCAGAACTGAACTCTGAACTGAACTCTGAAATGCACTGAACTTAACTGAACTGAACTCTGAACTGAACTCTGAACTGAACTCTGAACTGAACTCTGAACTGAACTCTGAACTGAACTCTGAACTGAACACTGAACTGAACTGAACTGAACTCTGAACTCTGAACTGAACTGAACTCTGAACTGAACTGAACTCTGAACTGAACTCTGAACTGAACTCTGAACTGAACTCTGAACTGAACTCTGAACTGAACTCTGAACTGAACACTGAACTGAACTCTGAACTGAACTGAACTGAACTCTGAACTCTGAACTGAACTGAACTCTGAACTGAACTGAACTCTGAACTCTGAACTGAACTGAACTCTGAACTGAACTGAACTCTGAACTGAACTCTGAACTGAACTCTGAACTGAACTCTGAACTGAACTCTGAACTGAACTCTGAACTGAACACTGAACTGAACTGAACTGAACTCTGAACTCTGAACTGAACTGAACTCTGAACTGAACTGAACTCTGAACTGAACTCTGAACTGAACTCTGAACTGAACTCTGAACTGAACTCTGAACTGAACTCTGAACTGAACTCTGAACTGAACACTGAACTGAACACTGAACTGAACTGAACTGAACTCTGAACTGAACTATGAACTGAACACTGAACTGAACTCTGAACTGAACTCTGGACTGAACACTGGACTGAACTCTGAACTGAACTGAACTGAACTCTGAACTGAACTGAACTGAACTCTGAACTGAAATCTGAACTGAGCTGAATTGAACTCTGAACTGAACTCTGAACTGAACTCTGAACTGAACTCTGAACTACACTGAACTTAACTGAACTGAACTCTGAACTGAACTCTGAACTGAACTCTGAACTGAACTATGAACTGAACACTGAACTGAACTGAACTCTGAACTCTGTACTGAACTCTGAACTCTGAACTGAAGTCTGAACTGAACTCTGAACTGAACTCTGAACTGAACTGAACTCTGAACTGAACTGAACTCTGAACTCTGAACTGAACTGAACTCTGAACTGAACTGAACTCTGAACTGAACTCTGAACTGAACTCTGAACTGAACTCTGAACTGAACTCTGAACTGAACTCTGAACTGAACACTGAACTGAACTGAACTGAACTCTGAACTCTGAACTGAACTGAACTCTGAACTGAACTGAACTCTGAACTGAACTCTGAACTGAACTCTGAACTGAACTCTGAACTGAACTCTGAACTGAACTCTGAACTGAACTCTGAACTGAACACTGAACTGAACACTGAACTGAACTGAACTGAACTCTGAACTGAACTATGAACTGAACACTGAACTGAACTCTGAACTGAACTCTGGACTGAACACTGGACTGAACTCTGAACTGAACTGAACTGAACTCTGAACTGAACTGAACTGAACTCTGAACTGAAATCTGAACTGAGCTGAATTGAACTCTGAACTGAACTCTGAACTGAACTCTGAACTGAACTCTGAACTACACTGAACTTAACTGAACTGAACTCTGAACTGAACTCTGAACTGAACTCTGAACTGAACTATGAACTGAACACTGAACTGAACTGAACTCTGAACTCTGTACTGAACTCTGAACTCTGAACTGAAGTCTGAACTGAACTCTGAACTGAACTCTGAACTGGACTCTGAACTCTGAACTGAACACTGAACTGCACTGAACTTAACAGAACTGAACTCTGAACTGAACTCTGAACTGAACTCTGAACTGAACACTGAACTGAACTCTGAACTGAACTCTGAACTGAACTCTGAACTGAACTCTGAACTGAACACTGAACTGAACTCTGAACTGAACTCTGAACTGAACTATGAACAGAACTATGAACTGAACTCTGAACTGAACTCTGAACTGAACTGAACTTAACTGAACTGAACTCTGAACTGAGCACTGAACTGAACTCTGAACTGAGCACTGAACTGAACTCTGAACTGAACTGAACTGAACTCTGAACTGAAATCTGAACTGAGCTGAATTGAACTCTGAACTGAACTCTGAACTGAACTCTGAACTGAACTCTGAACTGAACTCTGAACTGAACTCTGAACTGAACTCTGAACTGAACTGAACTCTGAACTGAACTCTGAACTGAACTCTGAACTGAACTCTGAACTGCACTGAACTTAACTGAACTGAACTCTGAACTGAACTCTGAACTGAACACTGAACTAAACTGAACTCTGAACTCTGTACTGAACTCTGAACTCTGAACTGAAGTCTGAACTGAACTCTGAACTGAACTCTGAACTGGACTCTGAACTCTGAACTGAACACTGAACTGCACTGAACTTAACAGAACTCTGAACTGAACTGAACTCTGAACTGAACTCTGAACTGAACTCTGAACTGAACTCTGAACTGAACTCTGAACTGAACTCTGAACTGAACTCTGAACTGAACTCTGAACTGAACTCTGAACTGAACTATGAACAGAACTATGAACTGAACTCTGAACTGAACTGAACTTAACTGAACTGAACTCTGAACTGAGCACTGAACTGAACTCTGAACTGAGCACTGAACTGAACTCTGAACTGAACTGAACTGAACTCTGAACTGAAATCTGAACTGAGCTGAATTGAACTCTGAACTGAACTCTGAACTGCACTGAACTTAACTGAACTGAACTCTGAACTGAACTCTGAACTGAACACAGAACTGAACTGAACCCTGGACTCTGTACTGAACTCTGAACTCTGAACTGAAGTCTGAACTGAACTCTGAACTGAACTCTGAACTGGACTCTGAACTCTGAACTGAACACTGAACTGCACTGAACTTAACAGAACTGAACTCTGAACTGAACTCTGAACTGAACTCTGAACTGAACTCTGAACTGAACTCTGAACTGAACACTGAACTGAACTCTGAACTGAACTGAACTGAACTCTGAACTCTGAACTGAACTGAACTCTGAACTCTGAACTGAACTGAACTCTGAACTGAACTGAACTCTGAACTGAACTCTGAACTGAACTCTGAACTGAACTCTGAACTGAACTCTGAACTGAACTCTGAACTGAACACTGAACTGAACTGAACTGAACTCTGAACTCTGAACTGAACTGAACTCTGAACTGAACTGAACTCTGAACTGAACTCTGAACTGAACTCTGAACTGAACTCTGAACTGAACTCTGAACTGAACTCTGAACTGAACTCTGAACTGAACACTGAACTGAACACTGAACTGAACTGAACTGAACTCTGAACTGAACTATGAACTGAACACTGAACTGAACTCTGAACTGAACTCTGGACTGAACACTGGACTGAACTCTGAACTGAACTGAACTGAACTCTGAACTGAACTGAACTGAACTCTGAACTGAAATCTGAACTGAGCTGAATTGAACTCTGAACTGAACTCTGAACTGAACTCTGAACTGAACTCTGAACTACACTGAACTTAACTGAACTGAACTCTGAACTGAACTCTGAACTGAACTCTGAACTGAACTATGAACTGAACACTGAACTGAACTGAACTCTGAACTCTGTACTGAACTCTGAACTCTGAACTGAAGTCTGAACTGAACTCTGAACTGAACTCTGAACTGGACTCTGAACTCTGAACTGAACACTGAACTGCACTGAACTTAACAGAACTGAACTCTGAACTGAACTCTGAACTGAACTCTGAACTGAACACTGAACTGAACTCTGAACTGAACTCTGAACTGAACTCTGAACTGAACTCTGAACTGAACACTGAACTGAACTCTGAACTGAACTCTGAACTGAACTATGAACAGAACTATGAACTGAACTCTGAACTGAACTCTGAACTGAACTGAACTTAACTGAACTGAACTCTGAACTGAGCACTGAACTGAACTCTGAACTGAGCACTGAACTGAACTCTGAACTGAACTGAACTGAACTCTGAACTGAAATCTGAACTGAGCTGAATTGAACTCTGAACTGAACTCTGAACTGAACTCTGAACTGAACTCTGAACTGCACTGAACTTAACTGAACTGAACTCTGAACTGAACTCTGAACTGAACTCTGAACTGAACTCTGAACTGAACTCTGAACTGAACTCTGAACTGAACACTGAACTGAACTCTGAACTGAACTGAACTGAACTCTGAACTGAACTCTGAACTGAACTCTGAACTGAACTCTGGACTGAACACTGAACTGAACTCTGAACTGAACGGAACTGAACTCTGAACTGAACTGAACTCTGAACTGAACTCTGAACTGAACTCTGAACTGAACACTGAACTGAATTCTGAACTGAACTATGAACTGAACTATGAACTGAACTCTGAACTGAACACCGAACTGAACTCGGAACTCTGAACTGAACTCTGAACTCTAAACTGAAGTCTACACTGAACTCTGAACTGAACTCTGAACTGAACTCTGAACTGAACTCTGAACTGAACTCTGAACTGAACTCTGAACTGAACACTGAACTGAACTCTGAACTGAACTGAACTGAACTGAACTCTGGACTGAACACTGAACTGAACTCTGAACTGAACTGAACTGAACTCTGGACTGAACACTGAACTGAACTATGAACTGAACTCTGAACTGAACACCGAACTGAACTCGGAACTCTGAACTGAACTCTGAACTCTAAACTGAATTCTGAACTGAACTATGAACTGAACTATGAACTGAACTCTGAACTGAACACCGAACTGAACTCGGAACTCTGAACTGAACTCTGAACTCTAAACTGAAGTCTACACTGAACTCTGAACTGAACTCTGAACTGAACTCTGAACTGAACTCTGAACTGAACTCTGAACTGAACACTGAACTGAACTCTGAACTGAACTCTGAACTGAACACTGAACTGAATTCTGAACTGAACTATGAACTGAACTCTGAACTGAACACTGAACTGAACTCGGAACTCTGAACTGAACGCTGAACTCTAAACTGAAGTCTACACTGAACTATGAACTGAACTCTGAACTGAACTCTGAACTGAACTCTGAACTGAACTCTGAACTGAACTATGAACTGAACTCTGAACTGAACTCTGAACTGAACTCTGAACTGAACTCTGAACTGAACTCTGAACTGTACTATGAACTGAACTATGCACTGAACTATGAACTGAACTCTGAACTGAACTCTGAACTGAACTCTGAACTCTGAACTCTGAACTGAACTGAACTGAACTCTGAACTGAACTCTGAACTGAACTCTGAACTGAACTCTGAACTGAACTCTGGACTGAACACTGAACTGAACTCTGAACTGAACTCTGAACTGAAATCTGAACTGAGCTGAATTGAACTCTGAACTCAACTCAGAACTGAACTCTGAACTGAACTCTGAAATGCACTGAACTTAACTGAACTGAACTCTGAACTGAACTCTGAACTGAACACTGAACTGAACTGAAATCTGAACTCTGTACTGAACTCTGAACTCTGAACTGAACTCTGAACTGAAATCTGAACTGAGCTGAATTGAACTCTGAACTCAACTCAGAACTGAACTCTGAACTGAACTCTGAAATGCACTGAACTTAACTGAACTGAACTCTGAACTGAACTATGAACAGAACTATGAACTGAACTCTGAACTGAACTCTGAACTGAACTGAACTGAACTTAACTGAACTGAACTCTGAACTGAGCACTGAACTGAACTCTGAACTGAGCACTGAACTGAACTCTGAACTGAACTGAACTGAACTCTGAACTGAAATCTGAACTGAGCTGAATTGAACTCTGAACTGAACTCTGAACTGAACTCTGAACTGAACTCTGAACTGCACTGAACTTAACTGAACTGAACTCTGAACTGAACTCTGAACTGAACTCTGAACTGAACTCTGAACTGAACTCTGAACTGAACTCTGAACTGAACACTGAACTGAACTCTGAACTGAACTGAACTGAACTCTGAACTGAACTCTGAACTGAACTCTGAACTGAACTCTGGACTGAACACTGAACTGAACTCTGAACTGAACGGAACTGAACTCTGAACTGAACTGAACTCTGAACTGAACTCTGAACTGAACTCTGAACTGAACACTGAACTGAATTCTGAACTGAACTATGAACTGAACTATGAACTGAACTCTGAACTGAACACCGAACTGAACTCGGAACTCTGAACTGAACTCTGAACTCTAAACTGAAGTCTACACTGAACTCTGAACTGAACTCTGAACTGAACTCTGAACTGAACTCTGAACTGAACTCTGAACTGAACACTGAACTGAACTCTGAACTGAACTCTGAACTGAACTCTGAACTGAACTCTGAACTGAACTCTGAACTGAACACTGAACTGAACTCTGAACTGAACTGAACTGAACTCTGGACTGAACACTGAACTGAACTCTGAACTGAACTGAACTGAACTCTGGACTGAACACTGAACTGAACTATGAACTGAACTCTGAACTGAACACCGAACTGAACTCGGAACTCTGAACTGAACTCTGAACTCTAAACTGAATTCTGAACTGAACTATGAACTGAACTATGAACTGAACTCTGAACTGAACACCGAACTGAACTCGGAACTCTGAACTGAACTCTGAACTCTAAACTGAAGTCTACACTGAACTCTGAACTGAACTCTGAACTGAACTCTGAACTGAACTCTGAACTGAACTCTGAACTGAACACTGAACTGAACTCTGAACTGAACTCTGAACTGAACACTGAACTGAATTCTGAACTGAACTATGAACTGAACTCTGAACTGAACACTGAACTGAACTCGGAACTCTGAACTGAACGCTGAACTCTAAACTGAAGTCTACACTGAACTATGAACTGAACTCTGAACTGAACTCTGAACTGAACTCTGAACTGAACTCTGAACTGAACTCTGAACTGAACTCTGAACTGAACTATGAACTGAACTCTGAACTGAACTCTGAACTGAACTCTGAACTGAACTCTGAACTGAACTCTGAACTGTACTATGAACTGAACTATGCACTGAACTATGAACTGAACTCTGAACTGAACTCTGAACTGAACTCTGAACTCTGAACTCTGAACTGAACTGAACTGAACTCTGAACTGAACTCTGAACTGAACTCTGAACTGAACTCTGAACTGAACTCTGGACTGAACACTGAACTGAACTCTGAACTGAACTCTGAACTGAAATCTGAACTGAGCTGAATTGAACTCTGAACTCAACTCAGAACTGAACTCTGAACTGAACTCTGAAATGCACTGAACTTAACTGAACTGAACTCTGAACTGAACTCTGAACTGAACACTGAACTGAACTGAACTCTGAACTCTGTACTGAACTCTGAACTCTGAACTGAACTCTGAACTGAACACTGAACTGAACTCTGAACTGAACTCTGAACTGAACACTGAACTGGACTCTGAACTCTGAACTGAACACTGAACTGCACTGGACTTAACGGAACTGAACTCTGAACTGAACTCTGAACTGAACACTGAACTGAACTGAACTCTGAACTCTGTACTGAACTCTGAACTCTGAACTGAAGTCTGAACTGAACTCTGAACTGAACTCTGAACTGGACTCTGAACTCTGAACTGAACACTGAACTGCACTGAACTTAACAGAACTGAACTCTGAACTGAACTCTGAACTGAACACTGAACTGAACTCTGAACTGAACTGAACTGAACTCTGAACTCTGAACTGAACTGAACTCTGAACTGAACTGAACTGAACTCTGAACTTTGAACTGAACTGAACTCTGAACTGAACTCTGAACTGAACTCTGAACTCTGAACTGAACACTGAACTGAATTCTGAACTGAACTCTGAACTGAACTCTGAACTGAAATCTGAACTGAAATCTGAACTGAACTCTGAACTGAACTGAACTGAACTCTGAACTGAACTGAACTGAACTCTGAACTGAACTGAACTCTGAACTCTGAACTAAACTCTGAACTGAACTCTGAACTGAACTCTGAACTGAACTGAACTGAACTCTGAACTGAACTCTGAACTGAACTGAACTCTGAACTGAACTCTGAACTGAACTCTGAACTGAACTCTGAACTGCACTGAACTTAACTGAACTGAACTCTGAACTGAACTCTGAACTGAACTCTGAACTGAACTATGAACTGAACACTGAACTGAACTGAACTCTGAACTCTGTACTGAACTCTGAACTCTGAACTGAAGTCTGAACTGAACTCTGAACTGAACTCTGAACTGGACTCTGAACTCTGAACTGAACACTGAACTGCACTGAACTTAACAGAACTGAACTCTGAACTGAACTCTAAACTGAAGTCTGAACTGAACTCTGAACTGAACTCTGAACTGAACTCTGAACTGAACTCTGAACTCTGAACTGAACACTGAACTGAATTCTGAACTGAACTATGAACTGAACTATGAACTGAACTATGAACTGAACTATGAACTGAACTATGAACTGAACTCTGAACTGAACTCTGAACTGAACTGAACTCTGAACTCTGAACTGAACTATGAACTGAACTCTGAACTGAACTCTGAACTGAACTCTGAACTGAACTCTGAACTGAACTATGAACAGAACTATGAACTGAACTCTGAACTGAACTCTGAACTGAACTGAACTTAACTGAACTGAACTCTGAACTGAGCACTGAACTGAACTCTGAACTGAGCACTGAACTGAACTCTGAACTGAACTGAACTGAACTCTGAACTGAACTGAACTGAACTCTGAACTGAAATCTGAACAGAGCTGAATTGAACTCTGAACTGAACACCGAACTGAACTCGGAACTCTGAACTGAACTCTGAACTCTAAACTGAAGTCTACACTGAACTCTGAACTGAACTCTGAACTGAACTCTGAACTGAACTCTGAACTGAACTCTGAACTGAACACTGAACTGAACTCTGAACTGAACTCTGAACTGAACACTGAACTGAATTCTGAACTGAACTATGAACTGAACTCTGAACTGAACACTGAACTGAACTCGGAACTCTGAACTGAACGCTGAACTCTAAACTGAAGTCTACACTGAACTATGAACTGAACTCTGAACTGAACTCTGAACTGAACTCTGAACTGAACTCTGAACTGAACTATGAACTGAACTCTGAACTGAACTCTGAACTGAACTCTGAACTGAACTCTGAACTGAACTCTGAACTGTACTATGAACTGAACTATGCACTGAACTATGAACTGAACTCTGAACTGAACTCTGAACTGAACTCTGAACTCTGAACTCTGAACTGAACTGAACTGAACTCTGAACTGAACTCTGAACTGAACTCTGAACTGAACTCTGAACTGAACTCTGGACTGAACACTGAACTGAACTCTGAACTGAACTCTGAACTGAAATCTGAACTGAGCTGAATTGAACTCTGAACTCAACTCAGAACTGAACTCTGAACTGAACTCTGAAATGCACTGAACTTAACTGAACTGAACTCTGAACTGAACTCTGAACTGAACACTGAACTGAACTGAACTCTGAACTCTGTACTGAACTCTGAACTGAAATCTGAACTGAGCTGAATTGAACTCTGAACTCAACTCAGAACTGAACTCTGAACTGAACTCTGAAATGCACTGAACTTAACTGAACTGAACTCTGAACTGAACTATGAACAGAACTATGAACTGAACTCTGAACTGAACTCTGAACTGAACTGAACTTAACTGAACTGAACTCTGAACTGAGCACTGAACTGAACTCTGAACTGAGCACTGAACTGAACTCTGAACTGAACTGAACTGAACTCTGAACTGAAATCTGAACTGAGCTGAATTGAACTCTGAACTGAACTCTGAACTGAACTCTGAACTGAACTCTGAACTGCACTGAACTTAACTGAACTGAACTCTGAACTGAACTCTGAACTGAACTCTGAACTGAACTCTGAACTGAACTCTGAACTGAACTCTGAACTGAACACTGAACTGAACTCTGAACTGAACTGAACTGAACTCTGAACTGAACTCTGAACTGAACTCTGAACTGAACTCTGGACTGAACACTGAACTGAACTCTGAACTGAACGGAACTGAACTCTGAACTGAACTGAACTCTGAACTGAACTCTGAACTGAACTCCGAACTGAACACTGAACTGAATTCTGAACTGAACTATGAACTGAACTATGAACTGAACTCTGAACTGAACACCGAACTGAACTCGGAACTCTGAACTGAACTCTGAACTCTAAACTGAAGTCTACACTGAACTCTGAACTGAACTCTGAACTGAACTCTGAACTGAACTCTGAACTGAACTCTGAACTGAACACTGAACTGAACTCTGAACTGAACTCTGAACTGAACTCTGAACTGAACTCTGAACTGAACTCTGAACTGAACACTGAACTGAACTCTGAACTGAACTGAACTGAACTCTGGACTGAACACTGAACTGAACTCTGAACTGAACTGAACTGAACTCTGGACTGAACACTGAACTGAACTATGAACTGAACTCTGAACTGAACACCGAACTGAACTCGGAACTCTGAACTGAACTCTGAACTCTAAACTGAATTCTGAACTGAACTATGAACTGAACTATGAACTGAACTCTGAACTGAACTCTGAACTGAACTGAACTGAACTCTGAACTGAACTGAACTCTGAACTCTGAACTAAACTCTGAACTGAACTCTGAACTGAACTCTGAACTGAACTGAACTGAACTCTGAACTGAACTCTGAACTGAACTGAACTCTGAACTGAACTCTGAACTGAACTCTGAACTGAACTCTGAACTGCACTGAACTTAACTGAACTGAACTCTGAACTGAACTCTGAACTGAACTCTGAACTGAACTATGAACTGAACACTGAACTGAACTGAACTCTGAACTCTGTACTGAACTCTGAACTCTGAACTGAAGTCTGAACTGAACTCTGAACTGAACTCTGAACTGGACTCTGAACTCTGAACTGAACACTGAACTGCACTGAACTTAACAGAACTGAACTCTGAACTGAACTCTAAACTGAAGTCTGAACTGAACTCTGAACTGAACTCTGAACTGAACTCTGAACTGAACTCTGAACTCTGAACTGAACACTGAACTGAATTCTGAACTGAACTATGAACTGAACTATGAACTGAACTATGAACTGAACTATGAACTGAACTATGAACTGAACTCTGAACTGAACTCTGAACTGAACTGAACTCTGAACTCTGAACTGAACTATGAACTGAACTCTGAACTGAACTCTGAACTGAACTCTGAACTGAACTCTGAACTGAACTATGAACAGAACTATGAACTGAACTCTGAACTGAACTCTGAACTGAACTGAACTTAACTGAACTGAACTCTGAACTGAGCACTGAACTGAACTCTGAACTGAGCACTGAACTGAACTCTGAACTGAACTGAACTGAACTCTGAACTGAACTGAACTGAACTCTGAACTGAAATCTGAACAGAGCTGAATTGAACTCTGAACTGAACACCGAACTGAACTCGGAACTCTGAACTGAACTCTGAACTCTAAACTGAAGTCTACACTGAACTCTGAACTGAACTCTGAACTGAACTCTGAACTGAACTCTGAACTGAACTCTGAACTGAACACTGAACTGAACTCTGAACTGAACTCTGAACTGAACACTGAACTGAATTCTGAACTGAACTATGAACTGAACTCTGAACTGAACACTGAACTGAACTCGGAACTCTGAACTGAACGCTGAACTCTAAACTGAAGTCTACACTGAACTATGAACTGAACTCTGAACTGAACTCTGAACTGAACTCTGAACTGAACTCTGAACTGAACTATGAACTGAACTCTGAACTGAACTCTGAACTGAACTCTGAACTGAACTCTGAACTGAACTCTGAACTGTACTATGAACTGAACTATGCACTGAACTATGAACTGAACTCTGAACTGAACTCTGAACTGAACTCTGAACTCTGAACTCTGAACTGAACTGAACTGAACTCTGAACTGAACTCTGAACTGAACTCTGAACTGAACTCTGAACTGAACTCTGGACTGAACACTGAACTGAACTCTGAACTGAACTCTGAACTGAAATCTGAACTGAGCTGAATTGAACTCTGAACTCAACTCAGAACTGAACTCTGAACTGAACTCTGAAATGCACTGAACTTAACTGAACTGAACTCTGAACTGAACTCTGAACTGAACACTGAACTGAACTGAACTCTGAACTCTGTACTGAACTCTGAACTGAAATCTGAACTGAGCTGAATTGAACTCTGAACTCAACTCAGAACTGAACTCTGAACTGAACTCTGAAATGCACTGAACTTAACTGAACTGAACTCTGAACTGAACTATGAACAGAACTATGAACTGAACTCTGAACTGAACTCTGAACTGAACTGAACTTAACTGAACTGAACTCTGAACTGAGCACTGAACTGAACTCTGAACTGAGCACTGAACTGAACTCTGAACTGAACTGAACTGAACTCTGAACTGAAATCTGAACTGAGCTGAATTGAACTCTGAACTGAACTCTGAACTGAACTCTGAACTGAACTCTGAACTGCACTGAACTTAACTGAACTGAACTCTGAACTGAACTCTGAACTGAACTCTGAACTGAACTCTGAACTGAACTCTGAACTGAACTCTGAACTGAACACTGAACTGAACTCTGAACTGAACTGAACTGAACTCTGAACTGAACTCTGAACTGAACTCTGAACTGAACTCTGGACTGAACACTGAACTGAACTCTGAACTGAACGGAACTGAACTCTGAACTGAACTGAACTCTGAACTGAACTCTGAACTGAACTCCGAACTGAACACTGAACTGAATTCTGAACTGAACTATGAACTGAACTATGAACTGAACTCTGAACTGAACACCGAACTGAACTCGGAACTCTGAACTGAACTCTGAACTCTAAACTGAAGTCTACACTGAACTCTGAACTGAACTCTGAACTGAACTCTGAACTGAACTCTGAACTGAACTCTGAACTGAACACTGAACTGAACTCTGAACTGAACTCTGAACTGAACTCTGAACTGAACTCTGAACTGAACTCTGAACTGAACACTGAACTGAACTCTGAACTGAACTGAACTGAACTCTGGACTGAACACTGAACTGAACTCTGAACTGAACTGAACTGAACTCTGGACTGAACACTGAACTGAACTATGAACTGAACTCTGAACTGAACACCGAACTGAACTCGGAACTCTGAACTGAACTCTGAACTCTAAACTGAATTCTGAACTGAACTATGAACTGAACTATGAACTGAACTCTGAACTGAACACCGAACTGAACTCGGAACTCTGAACTGAACTCTGAACTCTAAACTGAAGTCTACACTGAACTCTGAACTGAACTCTGAACTGAACTCTGAACTGAACTCTGAACTGAACTCTGAACTGAACACTGAACTGAACTCTGAACTGAACTCTGAACTGAACACTGAACTGAATTCTGAACTGAACTATGAACTGAACTCTGAACTGAACACTGAACTGAACTCGGAACTCTGAACTGAACGCTGAACTCTAAACTGAAGTCTACACTGAACTATGAACTGAACTCTGAACTGAACTCTGAACTGAACTCTGAACTGAACTCTGAACTGAACTATGAACTGAACTCTGAACTGAACTCTGAACTGAACTCTGAACTGAACTCTGAACTGAACTCTGAACTGTACTATGAACTGAACTATGCACTGAACTATGAACTGAACTCTGAACTGAACTCTGAACTGAACTCTGAACTCTGAACTCTGAACTGAACTGAACTGAACTCTGAACTGAACTCTGAACTGAACTCTGAACTGAACTCTGAACTGAACTCTGGACTGAACACTGAACTGAACTCTGAACTGAACTCTGAACTGAAATCTGAACTGAGCTGAATTGAACTCTGAACTCAACTCAGAACTGAACTCTGAACTGAACTCTGAAATGCACTGAACTTAACTGAACTGAACTCTGAACTGAACTCTGAACTGAACACTGAACTGAACTGAACTCTGAACTCTGTACTGAACTCTGAACTCTGAACTGAACTCTGAACTGAACACTGAACTGAACTCTGAACTGAACTCTGAACTGAACACTGAACTGGACTCTGAACTCTGAACTGAACACTGAACTGCACTGGACTTAACGGAACTGAACTCTGAACTGAACTCTGAACTGAACACTGAACTGAACTGAACTCTGAACTCTGTACTGAACTCTGAACTCTGAACTGAAGTCTGAACTGAACTCTGAACTGAACTCTGAACTGGACTCTGAACTCTGAACTGAACACTGAACTGCACTGAACTTAACAGAACTGAACTCTGAACTGAACTCTGAACTGAACACTGAACTGAACTCTGAACTGAACTGAACTGAACTCTGAACTCTGAACTGAACTGAACTCTGAACTGAACTGAACTGAACTCTGAACTTTGAACTGAACTGAACTCTGAACTGAACTCTGAACTGAACTCTGAACTCTGAACTGAACACTGAACTGAATTCTGAACTGAACTCTGAACTGAACTCTGAACTGAAATCTGAACTGAAATCTGAACTGAACTCTGAACTGAACTGAACT
This sequence comes from Bombus vestalis, assembly GCA_963556215.1. Classification (NCBI taxonomy): domain Eukaryota; kingdom Metazoa; phylum Arthropoda; class Insecta; order Hymenoptera; family Apidae; genus Bombus; species Bombus vestalis. The sequence goes on along the minus strand of OY744577.1, from coordinate 4,897,363 downwards.
GAACTCTGAACTGAACTGAACTGAACTCTGAACTGAACAGAACTCTGAACTCTGAACTAAACTCTGAACTGAACTCTGAACTGAACTCTGAACTGAACTGAACTGAACTCTGAACTGAACTCTGAACTGAACTGAACTCTGAACTGAACTCTGAACTGAACTCTGAACTGAACTCTGAACTGCACTGAACTTAACTGAACTGAACTCTGAACTGAACTCTGAACTGAACTCTGAACTGAACTATGAACTGAACACTGAACTGAACTGAACTCTGAACTCTGTACTGAACTCTGAACTCTGAACTGAAGTCTGAACTGAACTCTGAACTGAACTCTGAACTGGACTCTGAACTCTGAACTGAACACTGAACTGCACTGAACTTAACAGAACTGAACTCTGAACTGAACTCTAAACTGAAGTCTGAACTGAACTCTGAACTGAACTCTGAACTGAACTCTGAACTGAACTCTGAACTCTGAACTGAACACTGAACTGAATTCTGAACTGAACTATGAACTGAACTATGAACTGAACTATGAACTGAACTCTGAACTGAACTCTGAACTGAACTGAACTCTGAACTCTGAACTGAACTATGAACTGAACTCTGAACTGAACTCTGAACTGAACTCTGAACTGAACTCTGAACTGAACTATGAACAGAACTATGAACTGAACTCTGAACTGAACTCTGAACTGAACTGAACTCTGAACTGGACTCTGAACTGAACACTGAACTGAACTCTGAACTGAACTGAACTGAACTCTGAACTCTGAACTGAACTGAACTCTGAACTGAACTGAACTCTGAACTCTGAACTGAACTGAACTCTGAACTGAACTGAACTCTGAACTGAACTCTGAACTGAACTCTGAACTGAACTCTGAACTGAACTCTGAACTGAACTCTGAACTGAACACTGAACTGAACTGAACTGAACTCTGAACTCTGAACTGAACTGAACTCTGAACTGAACTGAACTCTGAACTGAACTCTGAACTGAACTCTGAACTGAACTCTGAACTGAACTCTGAACTGAACTCTGAACTGAACTCTGAACTGAACACTGAACTGAACACTGAACTGAACTGAACTGAACTCTGAACTGAACTATGAACTGAACACTGAACTGAACTCTGAACTGAACTCTGGACTGAACACTGGACTGAACTCTGAACTGAACTGAACTGAACTCTGAACTGAACTGAACTGAACTCTGAACTGAAATCTGAACTGAGCTGAATTGAACTCTGAACTGAACTCTGAACTGAACTCTGAACTGAACTCTGAACTGCACTGAACTTAACTGAACTGAACTCTGAACTGAACTCTGAACTGAACTATGAACTGAACACTGAACTGAACTCTGAACTGAACTCTGGACTGAACACTGGACTGAACTCTGAACTGAACTGAACTGAACTCTGAACTGAACTGAACTGAACTCTGAACTGAAATCTGAACTGAACTGAACTGAACTCTGAACTGAACTGAACTGAACTCTGAACTGAACTGAACTCTGAACTCTGAACTAAACTCTGAACTGAACTCTGAACTGAACTCTGAACTGAACTGAACTGAACTCTGAACTGAACTCTGAACTGAACTGAACTCTGAACTGAACTCTGAACTGAACTCTGAACTGAACTCTGAACTGCACTGAACTTAACTGAACTGAACTCTGAACTGAACTCTGAACTGAACTCTGAACTGAACTATGAACTGAACACTGAACTGAACTGAACTCTGAACTCTGTACTGAACTCTGAACTCTGAACTGAAGTCTGAACTGAACTCTGAACTGAACTCTGAACTGGACTCTGAACTCTGAACTGAACACTGAACTGCACTGAACTTAACAGAACTGAACTCTGAACTGAACTCTAAACTGAAGTCTGAACTGAACTCTGAACTGAACTCTGAACTGAACTCTGAACTGAACTCTGAACTCTGAACTGAACACTGAACTGAATTCTGAACTGAACTATGAACTGAACTATGAACTGAACTATGAACTGAACTCTGAACTGAACTCTGAACTGAACTGAACTCTGAACTCTGAACTGAACTATGAACTGAACTCTGAACTGAACTCTGAACTGAACTCTGAACTGAACTCTGAACTGAACTATGAACAGAACTATGAACTGAACTCTGAACTGAACTCTGAACTGAACTGAACTCTGAACTGAACTCTGAACTGAACACTGAACTGAACTCTGAACTGAACTGAACTGAACTCTGAACTCTGAACTGAACTGAACTCTGAACTGAACTGAACTCTGAACTCTGAACTGAACTGAACTCTGAACTGAACTGAACTCTGAACTGAACTCTGAACTGAACTCTGAACTGAACTCTGAACTGAACTCTGAACTGAACTCTGAACTGAACACTGAACTGAACTGAACTGAACTCTGAACTCTGAACTGAACTGAACTCTGAACTGAACTGAACTCTGAACTGAACTCTGAACTGAACTCTGAACTGAACTCTGAACTGAACTCTGAACTGAACTCTGAACTGAACTCTGAACTGAACACTGAACTGAACACTGAACTGAACTGAACTGAACTCTGAACTGAACTATGAACTGAACACTGAACTGAACTCTGAACTGAACTCTGGACTGAACACTGGACTGAACTCTGAACTGAACTGAACTGAACTCTGAACTGAACTGAACTGAACTCTGAACTGAAATCTGAACTGAGCTGAATTGAACTCTGAACTGAACTCTGAACTGAACTCTGAACTGAACTCTGAACTGCACTGAACTTAACTGAACTGAACTCTGAACTGAACTCTGAACTGAACTCTGAACTGAACTATGAACTGAACACTGAACTGAACTGAACTCTGAACTCTGTACTGAACTCTGAACTCTGAACTGAAGTCTGAACTGAACTCTGAACTGAACTCTGAACTGGACTCTGAACTCTGAACTGAACACTGAACTGCACTGAACTTAACAGAACTGAACTCTGAACTGAACTCTGAACTGAACTCTGAACTGAACTCTGAACTGAACACTGAACTGAACTCTGAACTGAACTCTGAACTGAACTCTGAACTGAACTCTGAACTGAACACTGAACTGAACTCTGAACTGAACTCTGAACTGAACTATGAACAGAACTATGAACTGAACTCTGAACTGAACTCTGAACTGAACTGAACTTAACTGAACTGAACTCTGAACTGAACTATGAACAGAACTATGAACTGAACTCTGAACTGAACTCTGAACTGAACTGAACTTAACTGAACTGAATTCTGAACTGAGCACTGAACTGAACTCTGAACTGAGCACTGAACTGAACTCTGAACTGAACTGAACTGAACTCTGAACTGAAATCTGAACTGAGCTGAATTGAACTCTGAACTGAACTCTGAACTGAACTCTGAACTGAACTCTGAACTGAACTCTGAACTCTGAACTGAACACTGAACTGTATTCTGAACTGAACTCTGAACTGAACTCTGAACTGAAATCTGAACTGAACTCTGAACTGAACACTGAACTGAACTCTGAACTGAACTGAACTGAACTCTGAACTGAACTCTGAACTCTGAACTGAACTCTGAACTCTAAACTGAAGTCTGAACTGAACTCTGAACTGAACTCTGAACTGAACTCTGAACTGAACTCTGAACTCTGAACTGAACACTGAACTGAATTCTGAACTGAACTATGAACTGAACTATGAACTGAACTATGAACTGAACTCTGAACTGAACTCTGAACTGAACTGAACTCTGAACTCTGAACTGAACTATGAACTGAACTCTGAACTGAACTCTGAACTGAACTCTGAACTGAACTCTGAACTGAACTATGAACAGAACTATGAACTGAACTCTGAACTGAACTCTGAACTGAACTGAACTTAACTGAACTGAACTCTGAACTGAGCACTGAACTGAACTTTGAACTGAGCACTGAACTGAACTCTGAACTGAACTGAACTGAACTCTGAACTGAACTGAACTGAACTCTGAACTGAAATCTGAACAGAGCTGAATTGAACTCTGAACTGAACTCTGAACTGAACTCTGAACTGCACTGAACTTAACTGAACTGAACTCTGAACTGAACTCTGAACTGAACACTGAATTGAACTGAACTCTGAACTCTGAACTCTGTACTGAACTCTGAACTCTGAACTGAAGTCTGAACTGAATTCTGAACTGAACTCTGAACTGGACTCTGAACTCTGAACTGAACACTGAACTGCACTGAACTTAACAGAACTGAACTCTGAACTGAACTCTGAACTGAACTCTGAACTGAACTCTGAACTGAACTCTGAACTGAACTCTGAACTGAACTCTGAACTGAACTCTGAACTGAACTCTGAACTGAACTCTGAACTGAACTCTGAACTGAACTCTGAACTGAACTATGAACAGAACTATGAACTGAACTCTGAACTGAACTGAACTTAACTGAACTGAACTCTGAACTGAGCACTGAACTGAACTCTGAACTGAGCACTGAACTGAACTCTGAACTGAACTGAACTGAACTCTGAACTGAAATCTGAACTGAGCTGAATTGAACTCTGAACTGAACTCTGAACTGCACTGAACTTAACTGAACTGAACTCTGAACTGAACTCTGAACTGAACACAGAACTGAACTGAACCCTGAACTCTGTACTGAACTCTGAACTCTGAACTGAAGTCTGAACTGAACTCTGAACTGAACTCTGAACTGGACTCTGAACTCTGAACTGAACACTGAACTGCACTGAACTTAACAGAACTGAACTCTGAACTGAACTCTGAACTGAACTCTGAACTGAACTCTGAACTGAACTCTGAACTGAACACTGAACTGAACTCTGAACTGAACTGAACTGAACTCTGAACTCTGAACTGAACTGAACTCTGAACTGAACTGAACTCTGAACTCTGAACTGAACTGAACTCTGAACTGAACTGAACTCTGAACTGAACTCTGAACTGAACTCTGAACTGAACTCTGAACTGAACTCTGAACTGAACTCTGAACTGAACACTGAACTGAACTGAACTGAACTCTGAACTCTGAACTGAACTGAACTCTGAACTGAACTCTGAACTGAACTCTGAACTGAACTCTGAACTGAACTCTGAACTGAACTCTGAACTGAACTCTGAACTGAACACTGAACTGAACACTGAACTGAACTGAACTGAACTCTGAACTGAACTATGAACTGAACACTGAACTGAACTCTGAACTGAACTCTGGACTGAACACTGGACTGAACTCTGAACTGAACTGAACTGAACTCTGAACTGAACTGAACTGAACTCTGAACTGAAATCTGAACTGAGCTGAATTGAACTCTGAACTGAACTCTGAACTGAACTCTGAACTGAACTCTGAACTGCACTGAACTTAACTGAACTGAACTCTGAACTGAACTCTGAACTGAACTCTGAACTGAACTATGAACTGAACACTGAACTGAACTGAACTCTGAACTGAGCACTGAACTGAACTCTGAACTGAGCACTGAACTGAACTCTGAACTGAACTGAACTGAACTCTGAACTGAAATCTGAACTGAGCTGAATTGAACTCTGAACTGAACTCTGAACTGAACTCTGAACTGAACTCTGAACTGCACTGAACTTAACTGAACTGAACTCTGAACTGAACTCTGAACTGAACTCTGAACTGAACTCTGAACTGAACTCTGAACTGAACTCTGAACTGAACACTGAACTGAACTCTGAACTGAACTGAACTGAACTCTGAACTGAACTCTGAACTGAACTCTGAACTGAACTCTGGACTGAACACTGAACTGAACTCTGAACTGAACGGAACTGAACTCTGAACTGAACTGAACTCTGAACTGAACTCTGAACTGAACTCTGAACTGAACACTGAACTGAATTCTGAACTGAACTATGAACTGAACTATGAACTGAACTCTGAACTGAACACCGAACTGAACTCGGAACTCTGAACTGAACTCTGAACTCTAAACTGAAGTCTACACTGAACTCTGAACTGAACTCTGAACTGAACTCTGAACTGAACTCTGAACTGAACTCTGAACTGAACACTGAACTGAACTCTGAACTGAACTCTGAACTGAACTCTGAACTGAACTCTGAACTGAACTCTGAACTGAACACTGAACTGAACTCTGAACTGAACTGAACTGAACTCTGGACTGAACACTGAACTGAACTCTGAACTGAACTGAACTGAACTCTGGACTGAACACTGAACTGAACTATGAACTGAACTCTGAACTGAACACCGAACTGAACTCGGAACTCTGAACTGAACTCTGAACTCTAAACTGAATTCTGAACTGAACTATGAACTGAACTATGAACTGAACTCTGAACTGAACACCGAACTGAACTCGGAACTCTGAACTGAACTCTGAACTCTAAACTGAAGTCTACACTGAACTCTGAACTGAACTCTGAACTGAACTCTGAACTGAACTCTGAACTGAACTCTGAACTGAACACTGAACTGAACTCTGAACTGAACTCTGAACTGAACACTGAACTGAATTCTGAACTGAACTATGAACTGAACTCTGAACTGAACACTGAACTGAACTCGGAACTCTGAACTGAACGCTGAACTCTAAACTGAAGTCTACACTGAACTATGAACTGAACTCTGAACTGAACTCTGAACTGAACTCTGAACTGAACTCTGAACTGAACTATGAACTGAACTCTGAACTGAACTCTGAACTGAACTCTGAACTGAACTCTGAACTGAACTCTGAACTGTACTATGAACTGAACTATGCACTGAACTATGAACTGAACTCTGAACTGAACTCTGAACTGAACTCTGAACTCTGAACTCTGAACTGAACTGAACTGAACTCTGAACTGAACTCTGAACTGAACTCTGAACTGAACTCTGAACTGAACTCTGGACTGAACACTGAACTGAACTCTGAACTGAACTCTGAACTGAAATCTGAACTGAGCTGAATTGAACTCTGAACTCAACTCAGAACTGAACTCTGAACTGAACTCTGAAATGCACTGAACTTAACTGAACTGAACTCTGAACTGAACTCTGAACTGAACACTGAACTGAACTGAACTCTGAACTCTGTACTGAACTCTGAACTCTGAACTGAACTCTGAACTGAAATCTGAACTGAGCTGAATTGAACTCTGAACTCAACTCAGAACTGAACTCTGAACTGAACTCTGAAATGCACTGAACTTAACTGAACTGAACTCTGAACTGAACTATGAACAGAACTATGAACTGAACTCTGAACTGAACTCTGAACTGAACTGAACTTAACTGAACTGAACTCTGAACTGAGCACTGAACTGAACTCTGAACTGAGCACTGAACTGAACTCTGAACTGAACTGAACTGAACTCTGAACTGAAATCTGAACTGAGCTGAATTGAACTCTGAACTGAACTCTGAACTGAACTCTGAACTGAACTCTGAACTGCACTGAACTTAACTGAACTGAACTCTGAACTGAACTCTGAACTGAACTCTGAACTGAACTCTGAACTGAACTCTGAACTGAACTCTGAACTGAACACTGAACTGAACTCTGAACTGAACTGAACTGAACTCTGAACTGAACTCTGAACTGAACTCTGAACTGAACTCTGGACTGAACACTGAACTGAACTCTGAACTGAACGGAACTGAACTCTGAACTGAACTGAACTCTGAACTGAACTCTGAACTGAACTCTGAACTGAACACTGAACTGAATTCTGAACTGAACTATGAACTGAACTATGAACTGAACTCTGAACTGAACACCGAACTGAACTCGGAACTCTGAACTGAACTCTGAACTCTAAACTGAAGTCTACACTGAACTCTGAACTGAACTCTGAACTGAACTCTGAACTGAACTCTGAACTGAACTCTGAACTGAACACTGAACTGAACTCTGAACTGAACTCTGAACTGAACTCTGAACTGAACTCTGAACTGAACTCTGAACTGAACACTGAACTGAACTCTGAACTGAACTGAACTGAACTCTGGACTGAACACTGAACTGAACTCTGAACTGAACTGAACTGAACTCTGGACTGAACACTGAACTGAACTATGAACTGAACTCTGAACTGAACACCGAACTGAACTCGGAACTCTGAACTGAACTCTGAACTCTAAACTGAATTCTGAACTGAACTATGAACTGAACTATGAACTGAACTCTGAACTGAACACCGAACTGAACTCGGAACTCTGAACTGAACTCTGAACTCTAAACTGAAGTCTACACTGAACTCTGAACTGAACTCTGAACTGAACTCTGAACTGAACTCTGAACTGAACTCTGAACTGAACACTGAACTGAACTCTGAACTGAACTCTGAACTGAACACTGAACTGAATTCTGAACTGAACTATGAACTGAACTCTGAACTGAACACTGAACTGAACTCGGAACTCTGAACTGAACGCTGAACTCTAAACTGAAGTCTACACTGAACTATGAACTGAACTCTGAACTGAACTCTGAACTGAACTCTGAACTGAACTCTGAACTGAACTATGAACTGAACTCTGAACTGAACTCTGAACTGAACTCTGAACTGAACTCTGAACTGAACTCTGAACTGTACTATGAACTGAACTATGCACTGAACTATGAACTGAACTCTGAACTGAACTCTGAACTGAACTCTGAACTCTGAACTCTGAACTGAACTGAACTGAACTCTGAACTGAACTCTGAACTGAACTCTGAACTGAACTCTGAACTGAACTCTGGACTGAACACTGAACTGAACTCTGAACTGAACTCTGAACTGAAATCTGAACTGAGCTGAATTGAACTCTGAACTCAACTCAGAACTGAACTCTGAACTGAACTCTGAAATGCACTGAACTTAACTGAACTGAACTCTGAACTGAACTCTGAACTGAACACTGAACTGAACTGAACTCTGAACTCTGTACTGAACTCTGAACTCTGAACTGAACTCTGAACTGAACACTGAACTGAACTCTGAACTGAACTCTGAACTGAACACTGAACTGGACTCTGAACTCTGAACTGAACACTGAACTGCACTGGACTTAACGGAACTGAACTCTGAACTGAACTCTGAACTGAACACTGAACTGAACTGAACTCTGAACTCTGTACTGAACTCTGAACTCTGAACTGAAGTCTGAACTGAACTCTGAACTGAACTCTGAACTGGACTCTGAACTCTGAACTGAACACTGAACTGCACTGAACTTAACAGAACTGAACTCTGAACTGAACTCTGAACTGAACACTGAACTGAACTCTGAACTGAACTGAACTGAACTCTGAACTCTGAACTGAACTGAACTCTGAACTGAACTGAACTGAACTCTGAACTTTGAACTGAACTGAACTCTGAACTGAACTCTGAACTGAACTCTGAACTCTGAACTGAACACTGAACTGAATTCTGAACTGAACTCTGAACTGAACTCTGAACTGAAATCTGAACTGAAATCTGAACTGAACTCTGAACTGAACTGAACTGAACTCTGAACTGAACTGAACTGAACTCTGAACTGAACGGAACTGAACTCTGAACTGAACTGAACTCTGAACTGAACTCTGAACTGAACTCTGAACTGAACACTGAACTGAATTCTGAACTGAACTATGAACTGAACTATGAACTGAACTCTGAACTGAACACCGAACTGAACTCGGAACTCTGAACTGAACTCTGAACTCTAAACTGAACTCTGAAATGCACTGAACTTAACTGAACTGAACTCTGAACTGAACTCTGAACTGAACACTGAACTGAACTGAACTCTGAACTCTGTACTGAACTCTGAACTCTGAACTGAACTCTGAACTGAAATCTGAACTGAGCTGAATTGAACTCTGAACTCAACTCAGAACTGAACTCTGAACTGAACTCTGAAATGCACTGAACTTAACTGAACTGAACTCTGAACTGAACTCTGAACTGAACTCTGAACTGAACTCTGAACTGAACACTGAACTGAACTCTGAACTGAACTGAACTGAACTCTGAACTCTGAACTGAACTCTGAAATGCACTGAACTTAACTGAACTGAACTCTGAACTGAACTCTGAACTGAACACTGAACTGAACTGAACTCTGAACTCTGTACTGAACTCTGAACTCTGAACTGAACTCTGAACTGAAATCTGAACTGAGCTGAATTGAACTCTGAACTCAACTCAGAACTGAACTCTGAACTGAACTCTGAAATGCACTGAACTTAACTGAACTGAACTCTGAACTGAACTATGAACAGAACTATGAACTGAACTCTGAACTGAACTCTGAACTGAACTGAACTTAACTGAACTGAACTCTGAACTGAGCACTGAACTGAACTCTGAACTGAGCACTGAACTGAACTCTGAACTGAACTGAACTGAACTCTGAACTGAAATCTGAACTGAGCTGAATTGAACTCTGAACTGAACTCTGAACTGAACTCTGAACTGAACTCTGAACTGCACTGAACTTAACTGAACTGAACTCTGAACTGAACTCTGAACTGAACTCTGAACTGAACTCTGAACTGAACTCTGAACTGAACTCTGAACTGAACACTGAACTGAACTCTGAACTGAACTGAACTGAACTCTGAACTGAACTCTGAACTGAACTCTGAACTGAACTCTGGACTGAACACTGAACTGAACTCTGAACTGAACGGAACTGAACTCTGAACTGAACTGAACTCTGAACTGAACTCTGAACTGAACTCTGAACTGAACACTGAACTGAATTCTGAACTGAACTATGAACTGAACTATGAACTGAACTCGGAACTCTGAACTGAACTCTGAACTCTAAACTGAATTCTGAACTGAACTATGAACTGAACTATGAACTGAACTCTGAACTGAACTCTGAACTGAACTCTGAACTGAACTCTGAACTGAACTCTGAACTGAACTCTGAACTGAACACTGAACTGAACTCTGAACTGAACTGAACTGAACTCTGGACTGAACACTGAACTGAACTCTGAACTGAACTCTGAACTGAACACCGAACTGAACTCGGAACTCTGAACTGAACTCTGAACTCTAAACTGAATTCTGAACTGAACTATGAACTGAACTATGAACTGAACTCTGAACTGAACACCGAACTGAACTCGGAACTCTGAACTGAACTCTGAACTCTAAACTGAAGTCTACACTGAACTCTGAACTGAACTCTGAACTGAACTCTGAACTGAACTCTGAACTGAACTCTGAACTGAACACTGAACTGAACTCTGAACTGAACTCTGAACTGAACTCTGAACTGAACTCTGAACTGAACTCTGAACTGAACACTGAACTGAACTCTGAACTGAACTGAACTGAACTCTGGACTGAACACTGAACTGAACTCTGAACTGAACTGAACTGAACTCTGGACTGAACACTGAACTGAACTATGAACTGAACTCTGAACTGAACACCGAACTGAACTCGGAACTCTGAACTGAACTCTGAACTCTAAACTGAATTCTGAACTGAACTATGAACTGAACTATGAACTGAACTCTGAACTGAACACCGAACTGAACTCGGAACTCTGAACTGAACTCTGAACTCTAAACTGAAGTCTACACTGAACTCTGAACTGAACTCTGAACTGAACTCTGAACTGAACTCTGAACTGAACTCTGAACTGAACACTGAACTGAACTCTGAACTGAACTCTGAACTGAACACTGAACTGAATTCTGAACTGAACTATGAACTGAACTCTGAACTGAACACTGAACTGAACTCGGAACTCTGAACTGAACGCTGAACTCTAAACTGAAGTCTACACTGAACTATGAACTGAACTCTGAACTGAACTCTGAACTGAACTCTGAACTGAACTCTGAACTGAACTATGAACTGAACTCTGAACTGAACTCTGAACTGAACTCTGAACTGAACTCTGAACTGAACTCTGAACTGTACTATGAACTGAACTATGCACTGAACTATGAACTGAACTCTGAACTGAACTCTGAACTGAACTCTGAACTCTGAACTCTGAACTGAACTGAACTGAACTCTGAACTGAACTCTGAACTGAACTCTGAACTGAACTCTGAACTGAACTCTGGACTGAACACTGAACTGAACTCTGAACTGAACTCTGAACTGAAATCTGAACTGAGCTGAATTGAACTCTGAACTCAACTCAGAACTGAACTCTGAACTGAACTCTGAAATGCACTGAACTTAACTGAACTGAACTCTGAACTGAACTCTGAACTGAACACTGAACTGAACTCTGAACTGAACTGAACTGAACTCTGAACTGAACTCTGAACTGAACTCTGAACTGAACTCTGGACTGAACACTGAACTGAACTCTGAACTGAACGGAACTGAACTCTGAACTGAACTGAACTCTGAACTGAACTCTGAACTGAACTCTGAACTGAACACTGAACTGAATTCTGAACTGAACTATGAACTGAACTATGAACTGAACTCTGAACTGAACACCGAACTGAACTCGGAACTCTGAACTGAACTCTGAACTCTAAACTGAAGTCTACACTGAACTCTGAACTGAACTCTGAACTGAACTCTGAACTGAACTCTGAACTGAACTCTGAACTGAACACTGAACTGAACTCTGAACTGAACTCTGAACTGAACTCTGAACTGAACTCTGAACTGAACTCTGAACTGAACACTGAACTGAACTCTGAACTGAACTGAACTGAACTCTGGACTGAACACTGAACTGAACTCTGAACTGAACTGAACTGAACTCTGGACTGAACACTGAACTGAACTATGAACTGAACTCTGAACTGAACACCGAACTGAACTCGGAACTCTGAACTGAACTCTGAACTCTAAACTGAATTCTGAACTGAACTATGAACTGAACTATGAACTGAACTCTGAACTGAACACCGAACTGAACTCGGAACTCTGAACTGAACTCTGAACTCTAAACTGAAGTCTACACTGAACTCTGAACTGAACTCTGAACTGAACTCTGAACTGAACTCTGAACTGAACTCTGAACTGAACACTGAACTGAACTCTGAACTGAACTCTGAACTGAACACTGAACTGAATTCTGAACTGAACTATGAACTGAACTCTGAACTGAACACTGAACTGAACTCGGAACTCTGAACTGAACGCTGAACTCTAAACTGAAGTCTACACTGAACTATGAACTGAACTCTGAACTGAACTCTGAACTGAACTCTGAACTGAACTCTGAACTGAACTATGAACTGAACTCTGAACTGAACTCTGAACTGAACTCTGAACTGAACTCTGAACTGAACTCTGAACTGTACTATGAACTGAACTATGCACTGAACTATGAACTGAACTCTGAACTGAACTCTGAACTGAACTCTGAACTCTGAACTCTGAACTGAACTGAACTGAACTCTGAACTGAACTCTGAACTGAACTCTGAACTGAACTCTGAACTGAACTCTGGACTGAACACTGAACTGAACTCTGAACTGAACTCTGAACTGAAATCTGAACTGAGCTGAATTGAACTCTGAACTCAACTCAGAACTGAACTCTGAACTGAACTCTGAAATGCACTGAACTTAACTGAACTGAACTCTGAACTGAACTCTGAACTGAACACTGAACTGAACTGAACTCTGAACTCTGTACTGAACTCTGAACTCTGAACTGAACTCTGAACTGAACACTGAACTGAACTCTGAACTGAACTCTGAACTGAACACTGAACTGGACTCTGAACTCTGAACTGAACACTGAACTGCACTGGACTTAACGGAACTGAACTCTGAACTGAACTCTGAACTGAACACTGAACTGAACTGAACTCTGAACTCTGTACTGAACTCTGAACTCTGAACTGAAGTCTGAACTGAACTCTGAACTGAACTCTGAACTGGACTCTGAACTCTGAACTGAACACTGAACTGCACTGAACTTAACAGAACTGAACTCTGAACTGAACTCTGAACTGAACACTGAACTGAACTCTGAACTGAACTGAACTGAACTCTGAACTCTGAACTGAACTGAACTCTGAACTGAACTGAACTGAACTCTGAACTTTGAACTGAACTGAACTCTGAACTGAACTCTGAACTGAACTCTGAACTCTGAACTGAACACTGAACTGAATTCTGAACTGAACTCTGAACTGAACTCTGAACTGAAATCTGAACTGAAATCTGAACTGAACTCTGAACTGAACTGAACTGAACTCTGAACTGAACTGAACTGAACTCTGAACTGAACTGAACTCTGAACTCTGAACTAAACTCTGAACTGAACTCTGAACTGAACTCTGAACTGAACTGAACTGAACTCTGAACTGAACTCTGAACTGAACTGAACTCTGAACTGAACTCTGAACTGAACTCTGAACTGAACTCTGAACTGCACTGAACTTAACTGAACTGAACTCTGAACTGAACTCTGAACTGAACTCTGAACTGAACTATGAACTGAACACTGAACTGAACTGAACTCTGAACTCTGTACTGAACTCTGAACTCTGAACTGAAGTCTGAACTGAACTCTGAACTGAACTCTGAACTGGACTCTGAACTCTGAACTGAACACTGAACTGCACTGAACTTAACAGAACTGAACTCTGAACTGAACTCTAAACTGAAGTCTGAACTGAACTCTGAACTGAACTCTGAACTGAACTCTGAACTGAACTCTGAACTCTGAACTGAACACTGAACTGAATTCTGAACTGAACTATGAACTGAACTATGAACTGAACTATGAACTGAACTCTGAACTGAACTCTGAACTGAACTGAACTCTGAACTCTGAACTGAACTATGAACTGAACTCTGAACTGAACTCTGAACTGAACTCTGAACTGAACTCTGAACTGAACTATGAACAGAACTATGAACTGAACTCTGAACTGAACTCTGAACTGAACTGAACTTAACTGAACTGAACTCTGAACTGAGCACTGAACTGAACTCTGAACTGAGCACTGAACTGAACTCTGAACTGAACTGAACTGAACTCTGAACTGAACTGAACTGAACTCTGAACTGAAATCTGAACAGAGCTGAATTGAACTCTGAACTGAACTCTGAACTGAACTCTGAACTGCACTGAACTTAACTGAACTGAACTCTGAACTGAACTCTGAACTGAACACTGAATTGAACTGAACTCTGAACTCTAAACTGAATTCTGAACTGAACTATGAACTGAACTATGAACTGAACTCTGAACTGAACTCTGAACTGAACTCTGAACTGAACTCTGAACTGAACTCTGAACTGAACTCTGAACTGAACACTGAACTGAACTCTGAACTGAACTGAACTGAACTCTGGACTGAACACTGAACTGAACTCTGAACTGAACTCTGAACTGAACACCGAACTGAACTCGGAACTCTGAACTGAACTCTGAACTCTAAACTGAATTCTGAACTGAACTATGAACTGAACTATGAACTGAACTCTGAACTGAACACCGAACTGAACTCGGAACTCTGAACTGAACTCTGAACTCTAAACTGAAGTCTACACTGAACTCTGAACTGAACTCTGAACTGAACTCTGAACTGAACTCTGAACTGAACTCTGAACTGAACACTGAACTGAACTCTGAACTGAACTCTGAACTGAACTCTGAACTGAACTCTGAACTGAACTCTGAACTGAACACTGAACTGAACTCTGAACTGAACTGAACTGAACTCTGGACTGAACACTGAACTGAACTCTGAACTGAACTGAACTGAACTCTGGACTGAACACTGAACTGAACTATGAACTGAACTCTGAACTGAACACCGAACTGAACTCGGAACTCTGAACTGAACTCTGAACTCTAAACTGAATTCTGAACTGAACTATGAACTGAACTATGAACTGAACTCTGAACTGAACACCGAACTGAACTCGGAACTCTGAACTGAACTCTGAACTCTAAACTGAAGTCTACACTGAACTCTGAACTGAACTCTGAACTGAACTCTGAACTGAACTCTGAACTGAACTCTGAACTGAACACTGAACTGAACTCTGAACTGAACTCTGAACTGAACACTGAACTGAATTCTGAACTGAACTATGAACTGAACTCTGAACTGAACACTGAACTGAACTCGGAACTCTGAACTGAACGCTGAACTCTAAACTGAAGTCTACACTGAACTATGAACTGAACTCTGAACTGAACTCTGAACTGAACTCTGAACTGAACTCTGAACTGAACTATGAACTGAACTCTGAACTGAACTCTGAACTGAACTCTGAACTGAACTCTGAACTGAACTCTGAACTGTACTATGAACTGAACTATGCACTGAACTATGAACTGAACTCTGAACTGAACTCTGAACTGAACTCTGAACTCTGAACTCTGAACTGAACTGAACTGAACTCTGAACTGAACTCTGAACTGAACTCTGAACTGAACTCTGAACTGAACTCTGGACTGAACACTGAACTGAACTCTGAACTGAACTCTGAACTGAAATCTGAACTGAGCTGAATTGAACTCTGAACTCAACTCAGAACTGAACTCTGAACTGAACTCTGAAATGCACTGAACTTAACTGAACTGAACTCTGAACTGAACTCTGAACTGAACACTGAACTGAACTCTGAACTGAACTGAACTGAACTCTGAACTGAACTCTGAACTGAACTCTGAACTGAACTCTGGACTGAACACTGAACTGAACTCTGAACTGAACGGAACTGAACTCTGAACTGAACTGAACTCTGAACTGAACTCTGAACTGAACTCTGAACTGAACACTGAACTGAATTCTGAACTGAACTATGAACTGAACTATGAACTGAACTCTGAACTGAACACCGAACTGAACTCGGAACTCTGAACTGAACTCTGAACTCTAAACTGAAGTCTACACTGAACTCTGAACTGAACTCTGAACTGAACTCTGAACTGAACTCTGAACTGAACTCTGAACTGAACACTGAACTGAACTCTGAACTGAACTCTGAACTGAACTCTGAACTGAACTCTGAACTGAACTCTGAACTGAACACTGAACTGAACTCTGAACTGAACTGAACTGAACTCTGGACTGAACACTGAACTGAACTCTGAACTGAACTGAACTGAACTCTGGACTGAACACTGAACTGAACTATGAACTGAACTCTGAACTGAACACCGAACTGAACTCGGAACTCTGAACTGAACTCTGAACTCTAAACTGAATTCTGAACTGAACTATGAACTGAACTATGAACTGAACTCTGAACTGAACACCGAACTGAACTCGGAACTCTGAACTGAACTCTGAACTCTAAACTGAAGTCTACACTGAACTCTGAACTGAACTCTGAACTGAACTCTGAACTGAACTCTGAACTGAACTCTGAACTGAACACTGAACTGAACTCTGAACTGAACTCTGAACTGAACACTGAACTGAATTCTGAACTGAACTATGAACTGAACTCTGAACTGAACACTGAACTGAACTCGGAACTCTGAACTGAACGCTGAACTCTAAACTGAAGTCTACACTGAACTATGAACTGAACTCTGAACTGAACTCTGAACTGAACTCTGAACTGAACTCTGAACTGAACTATGAACTGAACTCTGAACTGAACTCTGAACTGAACTCTGAACTGAACTCTGAACTGAACTCTGAACTGTACTATGAACTGAACTATGCACTGAACTATGAACTGAACTCTGAACTGAACTCTGAACTGAACTCTGAACTCTGAACTCTGAACTGAACTGAACTGAACTCTGAACTGAACTCTGAACTGAACTCTGAACTGAACTCTGAACTGAACTCTGGACTGAACACTGAACTGAACTCTGAACTGAACTCTGAACTGAAATCTGAACTGAGCTGAATTGAACTCTGAACTCAACTCAGAACTGAACTCTGAACTGAACTCTGAAATGCACTGAACTTAACTGAACTGAACTCTGAACTGAACTCTGAACTGAACACTGAACTGAACTGAACTCTGAACTCTGTACTGAACTCTGAACTCTGAACTGAACTCTGAACTGAACACTGAACTGAACTCTGAACTGAACTCTGAACTGAACACTGAACTGGACTCTGAACTCTGAACTGAACACTGAACTGCACTGGACTTAACGGAACTGAACTCTGAACTGAACTCTGAACTGAACACTGAACTGAACTGAACTCTGAACTCTGTACTGAACTCTGAACTCTGAACTGAAGTCTGAACTGAACTCTGAACTGAACTCTGAACTGGACTCTGAACTCTGAACTGAACACTGAACTGCACTGAACTTAACAGAACTGAACTCTGAACTGAACTCTGAACTGAACACTGAACTGAACTCTGAACTGAACTGAACTGAACTCTGAACTCTGAACTGAACTGAACTCTGAACTGAACTGAACTGAACTCTGAACTTTGAACTGAACTGAACTCTGAACTGAACTCTGAACTGAACTCTGAACTCTGAACTGAACACTGAACTGAATTCTGAACTGAACTCTGAACTGAACTCTGAACTGAAATCTGAACTGAAATCTGAACTGAACTCTGAACTGAACTGAACTGAACTCTGAACTGAACTGAACTGAACTCTGAACTGAACTGAACTCTGAACTCTGAACTAAACTCTGAACTGAACTCTGAACTGAACTCTGAACTGAACTGAACTGAACTCTGAACTGAACTCTGAACTGAACTGAACTCTGAACTGAACTCTGAACTGAACTCTGAACTGAACTCTGAACTGCACTGAACTTAACTGAACTGAACTCTGAACTGAACTCTGAACTGAACTCTGAACTGAACTATGAACTGAACACTGAACTGAACTGAACTCTGAACTCTGTACTGAACTCTGAACTCTGAACTGAAGTCTGAACTGAACTCTGAACTGAACTCTGAACTGGACTCTGAACTCTGAACTGAACACTGAACTGCACTGAACTTAACAGAACTGAACTCTGAACTGAACTCTAAACTGAAGTCTGAACTGAACTCTGAACTGAACTCTGAACTGAACTCTGAACTGAACTCTGAACTCTGAACTGAACACTGAACTGAATTCTGAACTGAACTATGAACTGTACTATGAACTGAACTATGAACTGAACTCTGAACTGAACTCTGAACTGAACTGAACTCTGAACTCTGAACTGAACTATGAACTGAACTCTGAACTGAACTCTGAACTGAACTCTGAACTGAACTCTGAACTGAACTATGAACAGAACTATGAACTGAACTCTGAACTGAACTCTGAACTGAACTGAACTTAACTGAACTGAACTCTGAACTGAGCACTGAACTGAACTCTGAACTGAGCACTGAACTGAACTCTGAACTGAACTGAACTGAACTCTGAACTGAACTGAACTGAACTCTGAACTGAAATCTGAACAGAGCTGAATTGAACTCTGAACTGAACTCTGAACTGAACTCTGAACTGCACTGAACTTAACTGAACTGAACTCTGAACTGAACTCTGAACTGAACACTGAATTGAACTGAACTCTGAACTCTGAACTCTGTACTGAACTCTGAACTCTGAACTGAAGTCTGAACTGAATTCTGAACTGAACTCTGAACTGGACTCTGAACTCTGAACTGAACACTGAACTGCACTGAACTTAACAGAACTGAACTCTGAACTGAACTCTGAACTGAACTCTTAACTGAACTCTGAACTGAACTCTGAACTGAACTCTGAACTGAACACTGAACTGAACACTGAACTGAACTCTGAACTGAACTGAACTGAACTCTGAACTCTGAACTGAACTGAACTCTGAACTGAACTGAACTCTGAACTGAACTCTGAACTGAACTCTGAACTGAACTCTGAACTGAACTCTGAACTGAACTCTGAACTGAACTCTGAACTGAACTCTGAACTGAACACTGAACTGAACTCTGAACTGAACTGAACTGAACTCTGAACTGAACTCTGAACTGAACACTGAACTGAACTGTGAACTGAACTCTGAACTGAACTCTGAACTGAACTCTGGACTGAACACTGAACTGAACTCTGAACTGAACTGAACTGAACTCTGAACTGAACTGAACTCTGAACTGAACTATGAACTGAACTATGAACTGAACTCTGAACTGAACTCTGAACTGAACTCTGAACTGAACTATGAACAGAACTATGAACTGAACTCTGAACTGAACTCTGAACTGAACTGAACTTAACTGAACTGAATTCTGAACTGAGCACTGAACTGAACTCTGAACTGAGCACTGAACTGAACTCTGAACTGAACTGAACTGAACTCTGAACTGAAATCTGAACTGAGCTGAATTGAACTCTGAACTGAACTCTGAACTGAACTCTGAACTGAACTCTGAACTGAACTCTGAACTCTGAACTGAACACTGAACTGTATTCTGAACTGAACTCTGAACTGAACTCTGAACTGAAATCTGAACTGAAATCTGAACTGAACTCTGAACTGAACTGAACTGAATTCTGAACTGAACTCAACTGAACTCTGAACTCTGAACTGAACTGAACTCTGAACTGAACTCTGAACTGAACTCTGAACTGAACTCTGAACTGAACTCTGAACTGAACTCTGAACTGAACTCTGAACTGAACACTGAACTGAACTCTGAACTGAACTGAACTGAACTCTGAACTCTGAACTGAACTCTGAACTGAACTCTGAACTGAACTCTGAACTGAACTCTGAACTGAACTCTGAACTGAACACTGAACTGAACTCTGAACTGAACTGAACTGAACTCTGAACTGAACTCTGAACTCTGAACTGAACTCTGAACTCTAAACTGAAGTCTGAACTGAACTCTGAACTGAACTCTGAACTGAACTCTGAACTGAACTCTGAACTCTGAACTGAACACTGAACTGAATTCTGAACTGAACTATGAACTGAACTATGAACTGAACTATGAACTGAACTCTGAACTGAACTCTGAACTGAACTGAACTCTGAACTCTGAACTGAACTATGAACTGAACTCTGAACTGAACTCTGAACTGAACTCTGAACTGAACTCTGAACTGAACTATGAACAGAACTATGAACTGAACTCTGAACTGAACTCTGAACTGAACTGAACTTAACTGAACTGAACTCTGAACTGAGCACTGAACTGAACTTTGAACTGAGCACTGAACTGAACTCTGAACTGAACTGAACTGAACTCTGAACTGAACTGAACTGAACTCTGAACTGAAATCTGAACAGAGCAGAATTGAACTCTGAACTGAACTCTGAACTGAACTCTGAACTGCACTGAACTTAACTGAACTGAACTCTGAACTGAACTCTGAACTGAACACTGAATTGAACTGAACTCTGAACTCTGAACTCTGTACTGAACTCTGAACTCTGAACTGAAGTCTGAACTGAATTCTGAACTGAACTCTGAACTGGACTCTGAACTCTGAACTGAACACTGAACTGCACTGAACTTAACAGAACTGAACTCTGAACTGAACTCTGAACTGAACTCTGAACTGAACTCTGAACTGAACTCTGAACTGAACTCTGAACTGAACTCTGAACTGAACTCTGAACTGAACACTGAACTGAACACTGATCTGAACTCTGAACTGAACTGAACTGAACTCTGAACTCTGAACTGAACTGAACTCTGAACTGAACTGAACTCTGAACTGAACTGAACTCTGAACTGAACTCTGAACTGAACTCTGAACTGAACTCTGAACTGAACTCTGAACTGAACTCTGAACTGAACTCTGAACTGAACTCTGAACTGAACTCTGAACTGAACACTGAACTGAACTCTGAACTGAACTGAACTGAACTCTGAACTGAACTCTGAACTGAACACTGAACTGAACTCTGAACTGAACTCTGAACTGAACTCTGAACTGAACTCTGGACTGAACACTGAACTGAACTCTGAACTGAACTGAACTGAACTCTGAACTGAACTGAACTCTGAACTCTGAACTGAAATCTGAACAGAGCTGAATTGAACTCTGAACTGAACTCTGAACTGAACTCTGAACTGAACTCTGAACTGAACACTGAATTGAACTGAACTCTGAACTCTGAACTCTGTACTGAACTCTGAACTCTGAACTGAAGTCTGAACTGAATTCTGAACTGAACTCTGAACTGGACTCTGAACTCTGAACTGAACACTGAACTGCACTGAACTTAACAGAACTGAACTCTGAACTGAACTCTGAACTGAACTCTGAACTGAACTCTGAACTGAACTCTGAACTGAACTCTGAACTGAACTCTGAACTCTGAACTGAACTCTGAACTCTAAACTGAAGTCTGAACTGAACTCTGAACTGAACTCTGAACTGAACTCTGAACTCTGAACTGAACACTGAACTGAATTCTGAACTGAACTATGAACTGAACTATGAACTGAACTATGAACTGAACTATGAACTGAACTCTGAACTGAACTCTGAACTGAACTGAACTCTGAACTCTGAACTGAACTATGAACTGAACTCTGAACTGAACTCTGAACTGAACTATGAACAGAACTATGAACTGAACTCTGAACTGAACTCTGAACTGAACTGAACTTAACTGAACTGAACTCTGAACTGAGCACTGAACTGAACTCTGAACTGAGCACTGATCTGAACTCTGAACTGAACTGAACTGAACTCTGAACTGAACTGAACTGAACTCTGAACTGAACTCTGAACTGAACACTGAATTGAACTGAACTCTGAACTCTGAACTCTGTACTGAACTCTGAACTCTGAACTGAAGTCTGAACTGAATTCTGAACTGAACTCTGAACTGGACTCTGAACTCTGAACTGAACACTGAACTGCACTGAACTTAACAGAACTGAACTCTGAACTGAACTCTGAACTGAACTCTGAACTGAACTCTGAACTGAACTCTGAACTGAACTCTGAACTGAACACTGAACTGAACACTGAACTGAACTCTGAACTGAACTGAACTGAACTCTGAACTCTGAACTGAACTGAACTCTGAACTGAACTGAACTCTGAACTGAACTGAACTCTGAACTGAACTCTGAACTGAACTCTGAACTGAACTCTGAACTGAACTCTGAACTGAACTCTGAACTGAACACTGAACTGAACTCTGAACTGAACTGAACTGAACTCTGAACTGAACTCTGAACTGAACACTGAACTGAACTCTGAACTGAGCACTGAACTGAACTCTGAACTGAACTGAACTGAACTCTGAACTGAACTGAACTGAACTCTGAACTCTGAACTCTGTACTGAACTCTGAACTCTGAACTGAAGTCTGAACTGAATTCTGAACTGAACTCTGAACTGGACTCTGAACTCTGAACTGAACACTGAACTGCACTGAACTTAACAGAACTGAACTCTGAACTGAACTCTGAACTGAACTCTGAACTGAACTCTGAACTGAACTCTGAACTGAACACTGAACTGAACACTGAACTGAACTCTGAACTGAACTGAACTGAACTCTGAACTCTGAACTGAACTGAACTCTGAACTGAACTGAACTCTGAACTGAACTCTGAACTGAACTCTGAACTGAACTCTGAACTGAACTCTGAACTGAACTCTGAACTGAACTCTGAACTGAACTCTGAACTGAACACTGAACTGAACTCTGAACTGAACTGAACTGAACTCTGAACTGAACTCTGAACTCTGAACTGAACTCTGAACTCTAAACTGAAGTCTGAACTGAACTCTGAACTGAACTCTGAACTGAACTCTGAACTCTGAACTGAACACTGAACTGAATTCTGAACTGAACTATGAACTGAACACTGAACTGCACTGAACTTAACAGAACTGAACTCTGAACTGAACACTGAACTGCACTGAACTTAACAGAACTGAACTCTGAACTGAACTCTGAACTGAACTCTGAACTGAACTCTGAACTGAACACTGAACTGCACTGAACTTAACAGAACTGAACTCTGAACTGAACTCTGAACTGAACTATGAACAGAACTATGAACTGAACTCTGAACTGAACTCTGAACTGAACTGAACTTAACTGAACTGAACTCTGAACTGAACTGAACTGAACTCTGAACTGAACTCTGAACTCTGAACTGAACTCTGAACTCTAAACTGAAGTCTGAACTGAACTCTGAACTGAACTCTGAACTCTGAACTGAACACTGAACTGAATTCTGAACTGAACTATGAACTGAACTATGAACTGAACTATGAACTGAACTCTGAACTGAACTCTGAACTGAACTGAACTCTGAACTCTGAACTGAACTATGAACTGAACTCTGAACTGAACTCTGAACTGAACTCTGAACTGAACTCTGAACTGAACTATGAACAGAACTATGAACTGAACTCTGAACTGAACTCTGAACTGAACTGAACTTAACTGAACTGAACTCTGAACTGAGCACTGAACTGAACTCTGAACTGAGCACTGAACTGAACTCTGAACTGAACTGAACTGAACTCTGAACTGAACTGAACTGAACTCTGAACTGAAATCTGAACAGAGCTGAATTGAACTCTGAACTGAACTCTGAACTGAACTCTGAACTGCACTGAACTTAACTGAACTGAATTCTGAACTGAACTCTGAACTGGACTCTGAACTCTGAACTGAACACTGAACTGCACTGAACTTAACAGAACTGAACTCTGAACTGAACTCTGAACTGAACTCTGAACTGAACTCTGAACTGAACTCTGAACTGAACTCTGAACTGAACACTGAACTGAACACTGAACTGAACTCTGAACTGAACTGAACTGAACTCTGAACTCTGAACTGAACTGAACTCTGAACTGAACTGAACTCTGAACTGAACTGAACTCTGAACTGAACTCTGAACTGAACTCTGAACTGAACTCTGAACTGAACTCTGAACTGAACTCTGAACTGAACACTGAACTGAACTCTGAACTGAACTGAACTGAACTCTGAACTGAACTCTGAACTGAACACTGAACTGAACTGTGAACTGAACTCTGAACTGAACTCTGAACTGAACTCTGGACTGAACACTGAACTGAATTCTGAACTGAACTGAACTGAACTCTGAACTGAACTGAACTCTGAACTGAACTATGAACTGAACTATGAACTGAACTCTGAACTGAACTCTGAACTGAACTCTGAACTGAACTATGAACTGAACTATGAACTGAACTATGAACTGAACTCTGAACTGAACTGAACTTAACTGAACTGAATTCTGAACTGAGCACTGAACTGAACTCTGAACTGAGCACTGAACTGAACTCTGAACTGAACTGAACTGAACTCTGAACTGAAATCTGAACTGAGCTGAATTGAACTCTGAACTGAACTCTGAACTGAACGCTGAACTGAACTCTGAACTGAACTCTGAACTCTGAACTGAACACTGAACTGAATTCTGAACTGAACTCTGAACTGAACTCTGAACTGAAATCTGAACTGAAATCTGAACTGAACTCTGAACTGAACTGAACTGAATTCTGAACTGAACTGAACTGAACTCTGAACTCTGAACTGAACTGAACTCTGAACTGAACTCTGAACTGAACTCTGAACTGAACTCTGAACTGAACTCTGAACTGAACTCTGAACTGAACACTGAACTGAACTCTGAACTGAACTGAACTGAACTCTGAACTGAACTCTGAACTGAACTCTGAACTGAACTCTGGACTGAACACTGAACTGAACTCTGAACTGAACTGAAATGAACTCTGAACTGAACTGAACTCTGAACTGAACTCTGAACTGAACACTGAACAGACTTCTGAACTGAACTCTGAACTGAACTCTGAACTGAACTGAACTCTGAACTCTGAACTGAACTATGAAATGAACTCTGAACTGAACTCTGAACTGAACTCTGAACTGAACTCTGAACTGAACTATGAACAGAACTATGAACTGAACTCTGTACTGAACTCTGAACTGAACTGAACTTAACTGAACTGAACTCTGAACTGAGCACTGAACTGAACTCTGAACTGAACTCTGAACTGAACTCTGAACTGAACACTGAACTGAACTCTGAACTTAACTGAACTGAACTCTGAACTGAACTCTGAACTGAACACTGAACTGAACTCTGAACTGAACTCTGAACTGAACTCTGAACTGAACTCTGGACTGAACACTGAACTGAACTCTGAACTGAACTGAACTGAACTCTGAACTGAACTGAACTCTGAACTGAACTATGAACTGAACACTGAACTGAACTCTGAACTGAACTCTGAACTGAACTCTGAACTGAACTATGAACAGAACTATGAACTGAACTCTGAACTGAACTCTGAACTGAACTCTGAACTGAACTCTGAACTGAACTCTGAACTGAACTCTGAACTGAACTCTGAACTGAACTCTGAACTGAACTATGAACAGAACTATGAACTGAACTCTGAACTGAACTGAACTGAACTCTGAACTGAACTGAACTCTGAACTGAACTATGAACTGAACACTGAACTGAACTCTGAACTGAACTCTGAACTGAACTCTGAACTGAACTCTGAACTGAACTGAACTCTGAACTCTGAACTGAACTATGAACTGAACTCTGAACTGAACTCTGAACTGAACTCTGAACTGAACTCTGAACTGAACTATGAACAGAACTATGAACTGAACTCTGAACTGAACTCTGAACTGAACTGAACTTAACTGAACTGAACTCTGAACTGAGCACTGAACTGAACTCTGAACTGAGCACTGAACTGAACTCTGAACTGAACTGAACTGAACTCTGAACTGAACTGAACTGAACTCTGAACTGAAATCTGAACAGAGCTGAATTGAACTCTGAACTGAACTCTGAACTGAACTCTCAACTGCACTGAACTTAACTGAACTGAACTCTGAACTGAACTCTGAACTGAACACTGAATTGAACTGAACTCTGAACTCTGAACTCTGTACTGAACTCTGAACTCTGAACTGAAGTCTGAACTGAATTCTGAACTGAACTCTGAACTGGACTCTGAACTCTGAACTGAACACTGAACTGCACTGAACTTAACAGAACTGAACTCTGAACTGAACTCTGAACTGAACTCTGAACTGAACTCTGAACTGAACTCTGAACTGAACTCTGAACTGAACACTGAACTGAACACTGAACTGAACTCTGAACTGAACTGAACTGAACTCTGAACTCTGAACTGAACTGAACTCTGAACTGAACTGAACTCTGAACTGAACTCTGAACTGAACTCTGAACTGAACTCTGAACTGAACTCTGAACTGAACTCTGAACTGAACTCTGAACTGAACTCTGAACTGAACACTGAACTGAACTCTGAACTGAACTGAACTGAACTCTGAACTGAACTCTGAACTGAACTGAACTCTGAACTGAGCACTGAACTGAACTCTGAACTGAGCACTGAACTGAACTCTGAACTGAACTGAACTGAACTCTGAACTGAACTCTGAACTGAACTCTGAACTGAACTCTGAACTGAACTCTGAACTGAACTCTGAACTGAACTCTGAACTGAACTCTGAACTGAACACTGAACTGAACTCTGAACTGAACTGAACTGAACTCTGAACTGAACTCTGAACTCTGAACTGAACTCTGAACTCTAAACTGAAGTCTGAACTGAACTCTGAACTGAACTCTGAACTGAACTCTGAACTCTGAACTGAACACTGAACTGAATTCTGAACTGAACTATGAACTGAACTATGAACTGAACTATGAACTGAACTCTGAACTGAACTCTGAACTGAACTGAACTCTGAACTCTGAACTGAACTATGAACTGAACTCTGAACTGAACTCTGAACTGAACTCTGAACTGAACTCTGAACTGAACTATGAACAGAACTATGAACTGAACTCTGAACTGAACTCTGAACTGAACTGAACTTAACTGAACTGAACTCTGAACTGAACTGAACTGAACTCTGAACTGAACTCTGAACTCTGAACTGAACTCTGAACTCTAAACTGAAGTCTGAACTGAACTCTGAACTGAACTCTGAACTCTGAACTGAACACTGAACTGAATTCTGAACTGAACTATGAACTGAACTATGAACTGAACTATGAACTGAACTCTGAACTGAACTCTGAACTGAACTGAACTCTGAACTCTGAACTGAACTATGAACTGAACTCTGAACTGAACTCTGAACTGAACTCTGAACTGAACTCTGAACTGAACTATGAACAGAACTATGAACTGAACTCTGAACTGAACTCTGAACTGAACTGAACTTAACTGAACTGAACTCTGAACTGAGCACTGAACTGAACTCTGAACTGAGCACTGAACTGAACTCTGAACTGAACTGAACTGAACTCTGAACTGAACTGAACTGAACTCTGAACTGAAATCTGAACAGAGCTGAATTGAACTCTGAACTGAACTCTGAACTGAACTCTGAACTGCACTGAACTTAACTGAACTGAATTCTGAACTGAACTCTGAACTGGACTCTGAACTCTGAACTGAACACTGAACTGCACTGAACTTAACAGAACTGAACTCTGAACTGAACTCTGAACTGAACTCTGAACTGAACTCTGAACTGAACTCTGAACTGAACTCTGAACTGAACACTGAACTGAACACTGAACTGAACTCTGAACTGAACTGAACTGAACTCTGAACTGAACTCTGAACTGAACTCTGAACTGAACTCTGAACTGAACTCTGAACTGAACTCTGAACTGAACACTGAACTGAACTCTGAACTGAACTGAACTGAACTCTGAACTGAACTCTGAACTGAACACTGAACTGAACTGTGAACTGAACTCTGAACTGAACTCTGAACTGAACTCTGAACTGAACACTGAACTGAACTGTGAACTGAACTCTGAACTGAACTCTGAACTGAACTCTGGACTGAACACTGAACTGAATTCTGAACTGAACTGAACTGAACTCTGAACTGAACTGAACTCTGAACTGAACTATGAACTGAACTATGAACTGAACTCTGAACTGAACTCTGAACTGAACTCTGAACTGAACTATGAACTGAACTATGAACTGAACTATGAACTGAACTCTGAACTGAACTGAACTTAACTGAACTGAATTCTGAACTGAGCACTGAACTGAACTCTGAACTGAGCACTGAACTGAACTCTGAACTGAACTGAACTGAACTCTGAACTGAAATCTGAACTGAGCTGAATTGAACTCTGAACTGAACTCTGAACTGAACGCTGAACTGAACTCTGAACTGAACTCTGAACTCTGAACTGAACACTGAACTGAATTCTGAACTGAACTCTGAACTGAACTCTGAACTGAAATCTGAACTGAAATCTGAACTGAACTCTGAACTGAACTGAACTGAATTCTGAACTGAACTGAACTGAACTCTGAACTCTGAACTGAACTGAACTCTGAACTGAACTCTGAACTGAACTCTGAACTGAACTCTGAACTGAACTCTGAACTGAACTCTGAACTGAACACTGAACTGAACTCTGAACTGAACTGAACTGAACTCTGAACTGAACTCTGAACTGAACTCTGAACTGAACTCTGGACTGAACACTGAACTGAACTCTGAACTGAACTGAAATGAACTCTGAACTGAACTGAACTCTGAACTGAACTCTGAACTGAACACTGAACAGACTTCTGAACTGAACTCTGAACTGAACTCTGAACTGAACTGAACTCTGAACTCTGAACTGAACTATGAAATGAACTCTGAACTGAACTCTGATCTGAACTCTGAACTGAACTCTGAACTGAACTATGAACAGAACTATGAACTGAACTCTGTACTGAACTCTGAACTGAACTGAACTTAACTGAACTGAACTCTGAACTGAGCACTGAACTGAACTCTGAACTGAACTCTGAACTGAACTCTGAACTGAACACTGAACTGAACTCTGAACTGAACTGAACTGAACTCTGAACTGAACTCTGAACTGAACACTGAACTGAACTCTGAACTGAACTCTGAACTGAACTCTGAACTGAACTCTGGACTGAACACTGAACTGAACTCTGAACTGAACTGAACTGAACTCTGAACTGAACTGAACTCTGAACTGAACTATGAACTGAACACTGAACTGAACTCTGAACTGAACTCTGAACTGAACTCTGAACTGAACTATGAACAGAACTATGAACTGAACTCTGAACTGAACTCTGAACTGAACTCTGAACTGAACTCTGAACTGAACTCTGAACTGAACTCTGAACTGAACTCTGAACTGAACTCTGAACTGAACTATGAACAGAACTATGAACTGAACTCTGAACTGAACTGAACTGAACTCTGAACTGAACTGAACTCTGAACTGAACTATGAACTGAACACTGAACTGAACTCTGAACTGAACTCTGAACTGAACTCTGAACTGAACTCTGAACTGAACTGAACTCTGAACTCTGAACTGAACTATGAACTGAACTCTGAACTGAACTCTGAACTGAACTCTGAACTGAACTCTGAACTGAACTATGAACAGAACTATGAACTGAACTCTGAACTGAACTCTGAACTGAACTGAACTTAACTGAACTGAACTCTGAACTGAGCACTGAACTGAACTCTGAACTGAGCACTGAACTGAACTCTGAACTGAACTGAACTGAACTCTGAACTGAACTGAACTGAACTCTGAACTGAAATCTGAACAGAGCTGAATTGAACTCTGAACTGAACTCTGAACTGAACTCTGAACTGCACTGAACTTAACTGAACTGAACTCTGAACTGAACTCTGAACTGAACACTGAATTGAACTGAACTCTGAACTCTGAACTCTGTACTGAACTCTGAACTCTGAACTGAAGTCTGAACTGAATTCTGAACTGAACTCTGAACTGGACTCTGAACTCTGAACTGAACACTGAACTGCACTGAACTTAACAGAACTGAACTCTGAACTGAACTCTGAACTGAACTCTGAACTGAACTCTGAACTGAACTCTGAACTGAACTCTGAACTGAACACTGAACTGAACACTGAACTGAACTCTGAACTGAACTGAACTGAACTCTGAACTCTGAACTGAACTGAACTCTGAACTGAACTGAACTCTGAACTGAACTCTGAACTGAACTCTGAACTGAACTCTGAACTGAACTCTGAACTGAACTCTGAACTGAACTCTGAACTGAACTCTGAACTGAACACTGAACTGAACTCTGAACTGAACTGAACTGAACTCTGAACTGAACTCTGAACTGAACTGAACTCTGAACTGAGCACTGAACTGAACTCTGAACTGAGCACTGAACTGAACTCTGAACTGAACTGAACTGAACTCTGAACTGAACTGAACTGAACTCTGAACTGAAATCTGAACAGAGCTGAATTGAACTCTGAACTGAACTCTGAACTGAACTCTGAACTGCACTGAACTTAACTGAACTGAATTCTGAACTGAACTCTGAACTGGACTCTGAACTCTGAACTGAACACTGAACTGCACTGAACTTAACAGAACTGAACTCTGAACTGAACTCTGAACTGAACTCTGAACTGAACTCTGAACTGAACTCTGAACTGAACTCTGAACTGAACACTGAACTGAACACTGAACTGAACTCTGAACTGAACTGAACTGAACTCTGAACTCTGAACTGAACTGAACTCTGAACTGAACTGAACTCTGAACTGAACTGAACTCTGAACTGAACTCTGAACTGAACTCTGAACTGAACTCTGAACTGAACTCTGAACTGAACTCTGAACTGAACACTGAACTGAACTCTGAACTGAACTGAACTGAA
Source organism: Bombus vestalis (assembly GCA_963556215.1). NCBI lineage: Eukaryota > Metazoa > Arthropoda > Insecta > Hymenoptera > Apidae > Bombus > Bombus vestalis. The sequence goes on along the minus strand of OY744577.1, from coordinate 4,865,739 downwards.
CTCTGAACTGAACTCTGAACTGAACACTGAACTGAACTGTGAACTGAACTCTGAACTGAACTCTGAACTGAACTCTGGACTGAACACTGAACTGAATTCTGAACTGAACTGAACTGAACTCTGAACTGAACTGAACTCTGAACTGAACTATGAACTGAACTATGAACTGAACTCTGAACTGAACTCTGAACTGAACTCTGAACTGAACTATGAACTGAACTATGAACTGAACTATGAACTGAACTCTGAACTGAACTGAACTTAACTGAACTGAATTCTGAACTGAGCACTGAACTGAACTCTGAACTGAGCACTGAACTGAACTCTGAACTGAACTGAACTGAACTCTGAACTGAAATCTGAACTGAGCTGAATTGAACTCTGAACTGAACTCTGAACTGAACTCTGAACTGAACTCTGAACTGAACTCTGAACTCTGAACTGAACACTGAACTGAATTCTGAACTGAACTCTGAACTGAACTCTGAACTGAAATCTGAACTGAAATCTGAACTGAACTCTGAACTGAACTGAACTGAATTCTGAACTGAACTGAACTGAACTCTGAACTCTGAACTGAACTGAACTCTGAACTGAACTCTGAACTGAACTCTGAACTGAACTCTGAACTGAACTCTGAACTGAACTCTGAACTGAACACTGAACTGAACTCTGAACTGAACTGAACTGAACTCTGAACTGAACTCTGAACTGAACTCTGAACTGAACTCTGGACTGAACACTGAACTGAACTCTGAACTGAACTGAAATGAACTCTGAACTGAACTGAACTCTGAACTGAACTCTGAACTGAACACTGAACAGACTTCTGAACTGAACTCTGAACTGAACTCTGAACTGAACTGAACTATGAACTGAACTGTGAACTGAACTCTGAACTGAACTCTGAACTGAACTCTGAACTGAACTATGAACAGAACTATGAACTGAACTCTGTACTGAACTCTGAACTGAACTGAACTCTGTACTGAACTCTGAACTGAACTGAACTTAACTGAACTGAACTCTGAACTGAGCACTGAACTGAACTCTGAACTGAACTCTGAACTGAACACTGAACTGAACTCTGAACTGAACACTGAACTGAACTCTGAACTGAACTCTGAACTGAACTCTGAACTGAACTCTGGACTGAACACTGAACTGAACTCTGAACTGAACTGAACTGAACTCTGAACTGAACTGAACTCTGAACTGAACTATGAACTGAACACTGAACTGAACTCTGAACTGAACTCTGAACTGAACTCTGAACTGAACTATGAACAGAACTATGAACTGAACTCTGAACTGAACTCTGAACTGAACTCTGAACTGAACTCTGAACTGAACTCTGAACTGAACTCTGAACTGAACTCTGAACTGAACTCTGAACTGAACTCTGAACTGAACTATGAACAGAACTATGAACTGAACTCTGAACTGAACTGAACTGAACTCTGAACTGAACTGAACTCTGAACTGAACTATGAACTGAACACTGAACTGAACTCTGAACTGAACTCTGAACTGAACTCTGAACTGAACTCTGAACTGAACTGAACTCTGAACTCTGAACTGAACTATGAACTGAACTCTGAACTGAACTCTGAACTGAACTCTGAACTGAACTCTGAACTGAACTATGAACAGAACTATGAACTGAACTCTGAACTGAACTCTGAACTGAACTGAACTTAACTGAACTGAACTCTGAACTGAGCACTGAACTGAACTCTGAACTGAGCACTGAACTGAACTCTGAACTGAACTGAACTGAACTCTGAACTGAACTGAACTGAACTCTGAACTGAAATCTGAACAGAGCTGAATTGAACTCTGAACTGAACTCTGAACTGAACTCTGAACTGCACTGAACTTAACTGAACTGAACTCTGAACTGAACTCTGAACTGAACACTGAATTGAACTGAACTCTGAACTCTGAACTCTGTACTGAACTCTGAACTCTGAACTGAAGTCTGAACTGAATTCTGAACTGAACTCTGAACTGGACTCTGAACTCTGAACTGAACACTGAACTGCACTGAACTTAACAGAACTGAACTCTGAACTGAACTCTGAACTGAACTCTGAACTGAACTCTGAACTGAACTCTGAACTGAACTCTGAACTGAACACTGAACTGAACACTGAACTGAACTCTGAACTGAACTGAACTGAACTCTGAACTCTGAACTGAACTGAACTCTGAACTGAACTGAACTCTGAACTGAACTCTGAACTGAACTCTGAACTGAACTCTGAACTGAACTCTGAACTGAACTCTGAACTGAACTCTGAACTGAACTCTGAACTGAACTCTGAACTGAACACTGAACTGAACTCTGAACTGAACTGAACTGAACTCTGAACTGAACTCTGAACTGAACTGAACTCTGAACTGAACTCTGAACTGAACACTGAACTGAACTGTGAACTGAACTCTGAACTGAACTCTGAACTGAACTCTGGACTGAACACTGAACTGAACTCTGAACTGAACTGAACTGAACTCTGAACTGAACTGAACTCTGAACTGAACTGTGAACTGAACTATGAACTGAACTCTGAACTGAACTGAACTTAACTGAACTGAATTCTGAACTGAGCACTGAACTGAACTCTGAACTGAGCACTGAACTGAACTCTGAACTGAACTGAACTGAACTCTGAACTGAAATCTGAACTGAGCTGAATTGAACTCTGAACTGAACTCTGAACTGAACTCTGAACTGAACTCTGAACTGAACTCTGAACTCTGAACTGAACACTGAACTGAATTCTGAACTGAACTCTGAACTGAACTCTGAACTGAAATCTGAACTGAAATCTGAACTGAACTCTGAACTGAACTGAACTGAATTCTGAACTGAACTGAACTGAACTCTGAACTCTGAACTGAACTGAACTCTGAACTGAACTCTGAACTGAACTCTGAACTGAACTCTGAACTGAACTCTGAACTGAACTCTGAACTGAACACTGAACTGAACTCTGAACTGAACTCTGAACTGAACTCTGAACTGAACTCTGAACTGAACACTGAACTGAACTCTGAACTGAACTGAAATGAACTCTGAACTGAACTGAACTCTGAACTGAACTATGAACTGAACACTGAACTGAACTATGAACTGAACTGAACTCTGAACTGAACTCTGAACTGAACTGAACTCTGAACTGAACTATGAACTGAACTATGAACTGAACTCTGAACTGAACTCTGAACTGAACTCTGAACTGAACTATGAACTGAACTATGAACTGAACTATGAACTGAACTCTGAACTGAACTGAACTTAACTGAACTGAATTCTGAACTGAGCACTGAACTGAACTCTGAACTGAGCACTGAACTGAACTCTGAACTGAACTGAACTGAACTCTGAACTGAAATCTGAACTGAGCTGAATTGAACTCTGAACTGAACTCTGAACTGAACTCTGAACTGAACTCTGAACTGAACTCTGAACTCTGAACTGAACACTGAACTGAATTCTGAACTGAACTCTGAACTGAACTCTGAACTGAACTCTGAACTGAACTCTGAACTGAACACTGAACTGAATTCTGAACTGAACTCTGAACTGAACTCTGAACTGAAATCTGAACTGAAATCTGAACTGAACTCTGAACTGAACTGAACTGAATTCTGAACTGAACTGAACTGAACTCTGAACTCTGAACTGAACTGAACTCTGAACTGAACTCTGAACTGAACTCTGAACTGAACTCTGAACTGAACTCTGAACTGAACTCTGAACTGAACACTGAACTGCACTGAACTTAACAGAACTGAAATCTGAACTGAACTCTGAACTGAACTGAACTGAATTCTGAACTGAACTGAACTGAACTCTGAACTCTGAACTGAACTGAACTCTGAACTGAACTCTGAACTGAACTCTGAACTGAACTCTGAACTGAACTCTGAACTATGAACTGAACTATGAACTGAACTCTGAACTGAACTGAACTTAACTGAACTGAATTCTGAACTGAGCACTGAACTGAACTCTGAACTGAGCACTGAACTGAACTCTGAACTGAACTGAACTGAACTCTGAACTGAAATCTGAACTGAGCTGAATTGAACTCTGAACTGAACTCTGAACTGAACTCTGAACTGAACTCTGAACTGAACTCTGAACTCTGAACTGAACACTGAACTGAATTCTGAACTGAACTCTGAACTGAACTCTGAACTGAACTCTGAACTGAACTCTGAACTGAACACTGAACTGAATTCTGAACTGAACTCTGAACTGAACTCTGAACTGAAATCTGAACTGAAATCTGAACTGAACTCTGAACTGAACTGAACTGAATTCTGAACTGAACTGAACTGAACTCTGAACTCTGAACTGAACTGAACTCTGAACTGAACTCTGAACTGAACTCTGAACTGAACTCTGAACTGAACTCTGAACTGAACTCTGAACTGAACACTGAACTGAACTCTGAACTGAACTGAAATGAACTCTGAACTGAACTGAACTCTGAACTGAACTATGAACTGAACACTGAACTGAACTATGAACTGAACTGAACTCTGAACTGAACTCTGAACTGAACACTGAACTGAACTCTGAACTGAACTCTGAACTGAACTCTGAACTGAACTCTGAACTGAATTCTGAACTGAACACTGAACTGAACTCTGATCTGAACTCTGAACTGAACTCTGAACTGAACTCTGAACTGAACTCTGGACTGAACACTGAACTGAACTCTGAACTGAACTGAACTGAACTCTGAACTGGACTCTGAACTCTGAACTGAACACTGAACTGCACTGAACTTAACAGAACTGAACTCTGAACTGAACTCTGAACTGAACACTGAACTGAACTCTGAACTGAACTCTGAACTGAACACTGAACTGAACTCTGAACTGAACTCTGAACTGAACTCTGAACTGAACTCTGAACTGAACTCTGAACTGAACTGAACTCTGAACTGAACTATGAACTGAACTATGAACTGAACTATGAACTGAACTCTGAACTGAACTCTGAACTGAACTCTGAACTGAACTCTGAACTGAACTCTGAACTGAACTCTGAACTGAACTACGAACTGAACTGAACTGAACTCTGAACTGAACTGAACTCTGAACTGAACTATGAACTGAACTGAACTCTGAACTGAACTCTGAACTGAACTCAGAACTGCACTGAACTTAACTGAACTGAACTCTTAACTGAACTCTGAACTGAACTTAACTGAACTCTGAACTGAACTATGAACTGAACTGAACTCTGAACTGAACTGAACTGAATTCTGAACTGAACTGAACTGAACTCTGAACTCTGAACTGAACTGAACTCTGAACTGAACTCTGAACTGAACTCTGAACTGAACTCTGAACTGAACTCTGAACTATGAACTGAACTATGAACTGAACTCTGAACTGAACTGAACTTAACTGAACTGAATTCTGAACTGAGCACTGAACTGAACTCTGAACTGAGCACTGAACTGAACTCTGAACTGAACTGAACTGAACTCTGAACTGAAATCTGAACTGAGCTGAATTGAACTCTGAACTGAACTCTGAACTGAACTCTGAACTGAACTCTGAACTGAACTCTGAACTCTGAACTGAACACTGAACTGAACTCTGAACTGAACTCCGAACTGAACTGAACTCTGAACTGAACTCTGAACTGAACTCTGAATTGAACTCTGAACTGAACTGAACTCTGAACTGAACTCTGAACTGAACTATGAACTGAACTATGAACTGAACTCTGAACTGAACTCAGAACTGAACTCTGAACTGAACACTGAACTGAAATCTGACCTGAACTGAACTGAACTCTGACCTGAACTCTGAACTGAACTCTGAACTGTACTGAACTGAACTCTGAACTGAACTCTGAACTGAACTGAACTCTGAACTGAACTCTGAACTGAACTATGAACTGAACTCTGAACTGAACTCTGAACTGAACTCTGAACTGAACACTGAACTGAAATCTGACCTGAACTGAACTGACCTCTGACCTGAACTCTGAACTGAACTCTGAACTGTACTGAACTGAACTCTGAACTGAACTGAACTGAACTCTGAACACTGAACTGAACTGAACTAAACTCTGAACTGAACTCTGAACTGAACTATGAACTGAACTGAACTGTGCACTGAACTATGAGCTGAACTGAACTCTGAACTGAACTCTGAAATGCACTGAACTTAACTGAACTGAACTCTGAACTGAACTCTGAACTGAACACTGAACTGAACTGAACTCTGAACTCTGTACTGAACTCTGAACTCTGAACTGAACTCTGAACTGAACACTGAACTGAACTCTGAACTGAACTCTGAACTGGACTCTGAACTCTGAACTGAACACTGAACTGCACTGAACTTAACAGAACTGAACTCTGAACTGAACTCTGAACTGAACACTGAACTGAACTCTGAACTGAACTGAACTGAACTGAACTGAACTGAACTCTGAACTCTGAACTGAACTGAACTCTGAACTGAACTGAACTGAACTCTGAACTTTGAACTGAACTGAACTCTGAACTGAACTCTGAACTGAACTCTGAACTCTGAACTGAACACTGAACTGAATTCTGAACTGAACTCTGAACTGAACTCTGAACTGAAATCTGAACTGAAATCTGAACTGAACTCTGAACTGAACTGAACTGAACTCTGAACTGAACTCTGAACTGCACTGAACTTAACTGAACTGAACTCTGAACTGAACTCTGAACTGAACACTGAATTGAACTGAACTCTGAACTCTGAACTCTGTACTGAACTCTGAACTCTGAACTGAAGTCTGGACTGAATTCTGAACTGAACTCTGAACTGGACTCTGAACTCTGAACTGAACACTGAACTGCACTGAACTTAACAGAACTGAACTCTGAACTGAACTCTGAACTGAACTCTGAACTGAACTCTGAACTGAACTCTGAACTGAACTCTGAACTGAACTCTGAACTGAACACTGAACTGAACACTGAACTGAACTCTGAACTGAACTGAACTGAACTCTGAACTCTGAACTGAACTGAACTCTGAACTGAACTGAACTCTGAACTGAACTCTGAACTGAACTCTGAACTGAACTCTGAACTGAACTCTGAACTGAACTCTGAACTGAACTCTGAACTGAACTCTGAACTGAACACTGAACTGAACTCTGAACTGAACTGAACTGAACTCTGAACTGAACTCTGAACTGAACACTGAACTGAACTGTGAACTGAACTCTGAACTGAACTCTGAACTGAACTCTGGACTGAACACTGAACTGAACTCTGAACTGAACTGAACTGAACTCTGAACTGAACTGAACTCTGAACTGAACTATGAACTGAACTATGAACTGAACTATGAACTGAACTCTGAACTGAACTCTGAACTGAACTCTGAACTGAACTATGAACAGAACTATGAACTGAACTCTGAACTGAACTCTGAACTGAACTGAACTTAACTGAACTGAACTCTGAACTGAGCACTGAACTGAACTCTGAACTGAGCACTGAACTGAACTCTGAACTGAACTGAACTGAACTCTGAACTGAAATCTGAACTGAGCTGAATTGAACTCTGAACTGAACTCTGAACTGAACTCTGAACTGAACTCTGAACTCTGAACTGAACACTGAACTGAATTCTGAACTGAACTCTGAACTGAACTCTGAACTGAACTCTGAACTGAACTCTGAACTCTGAACTGAACACTGAACTGAATTCTGAACTGAACTATGAACTGAACTATGAACTGAACTATGAACTGAACTCTGAACTGAACTCTGAACTGAACTGAACTCTGAACTCTGAACTGAACTATGAACTGAACTCTGAACTGAACTCTGAACTGAACTCTGAACTGAACTCTGAACTGAACTCTGAACAGAACTATGAACTGAACTCTGAACTGAACTCTGAACTGAACTGAACTTAACTGAACTGAACTATGAACTGAGCACTGAACTGAACTCTGAACTGAGCACTGAACTGAACTCTGAACTGAACTGAACTGAACTCTGAACTGAACTGAACTGAACTCTGAACTGAAATCTGAACAGAGCTGAATTGAACTCTGGACTGAACACTGAACTGAACTCTGAACTGAACTGAACTGAACTCTGAACTGAACTGAACTCTGAACTGAACTCTGAACTGAACTCTGAACTGAACTATGAACTGAACTCTGAACTGAACTCTGAACTGAACTCTGAACTGAACTATGAACAGAACTATGAACTGAACTCTGAACTGAACTCTGAACTGAACTGAACTTAACTGAACTGAACTCTGAACTGAGCACTGAACTGAACTCTGAACTGAGCACTGAACTGAACTCTGAACTGAACTGAACTGAACTCTGAACTGAAATCTGAACTGAGCTGAATTGAACTCTGAACTGAACTCTGAACTGAACTCTGAACTGAACTCTGAACTGAACTCTGAACTGAACTCTGAACTCTGAACTGAACACTGAACTGAATTCTGAACTGAACTCTGAACTGAACTCTGAACTGAAATCTGAACTGAAATCTGAACTGAACTCTGAACTGAACTGAACTGAATTCTGAACTGAACTGAACTGAACTCTGAACTCTGAACTGAACACTGAACTGAATTCTGAACTGAACTCTGAACTGAACTCTGAACTGAACTCTGAACTGAACTCTGAACTGAACACTGAACTGAATTCTGAACTGAACTCTGAACTGAACTCTGAACTGAAATCTGAACTGAAATCTGAACTGAACTCTGAACTGAACTGAACTGAATTCTGAACTGAACTGAACTGAACTCTGAACTCTGAACTGAACTGAACTCTGAACTGAACTCTGAACTGAACTCTGAACTGAACTCTGAACTGAACTCTGAACTGAACTCTGAACTGAACACTGAACTGAACTCTGAACTGAACTGAAATGAACTCTGAACTGAACTGAACTCTGAACTGAACTATGAACTGAACACTGAACTGAACTATGAACTGAACTGAACTCTGAACTGAACTCTGAACTGAACACTGAACTGAACTCTGAACTGAACTCTGAACTGAACTCTGAACTGAACTCTGAACTGAACTCTGAACTGAACACTGAACTGAACTCTGATCTGAACTCTGAACTGAACTCTGAACTGAACTCTGAACTGAACTCTGGACTGAACACTGAACTGAACTCTGAACTGAACTGAACTGAACTCTGAACTGGACTCTGAACTCTGAACTGAACACTGAACTGCACTGAACTTAACAGAACTGAACTCTGAACTGAACTCTGAACTGAACACTGAACTGAACTCTGAACTGAACTCTGAACTGAACTCTGAACTGAACTCTGAACTGAACTCTGAACTGAACTGAACTCTGAACTGAACTATGAACTGAACTATGAACTGAACTATGAACTGAACTCTGAACTGAACTCTGAACTGAACTCTGAACTGAACTCTGAACTGAACTCTGAACTGAACTCTGAACTGAACTATGAACTGAACTGAACTGAACTCTGAACTGAACTGAACTCTGAACTGAACTATGAACTGAACTGAACTCTGAACTGAACTCTGAACTGAACTCAGAACTGCACTGAACTTAACTGAACTGAACTCTTAACTGAACTCTGAACTGAACTTAACTGAACTCTGAACTGAACTATGAACTGAACTGAACTCTGAACTGAACTATGAACTGAACTGAACTCTGAACTGAACTATGAACTGAACTGAACTGAACTCTGAACTCTGAACTGAACTGAACTCTGAACTGAACTGAACTCTGAACTGAACTCTGAACTGAACTCTGAACTGAATTCTGAACTGAACTCTGAACTGAACTCTGAACTGAACTCTGAACTGTACTGAACTGAACTCTGAACTGAACTGAACTCTGAACTGAACTGAACTGAACTCTGAACTGAACTCTGAACTGAACTCTTAACTGAACTCTGAACTGAACTTAACTGAACTCTGAACTGAACTATGAACTGAACTGAACTCTGAACTGAACTCTGAACTGAACTCTGAACTGCACTGAACTTAACTGAACTGAACTCTTAACTGAACTCTGAACTGAACACTGAACTGAACTCTGAACTGAACTCCGAACTGAACTGAACTCTGAACTGAACTCTGAACTGAACTCTGAATTGAACTCTGAACTGAACTGAACTCTGAACTGAACTCTGAACTGAACTATGAACTGAACTATGAACTGAACTCTGAACTGAACTCAGAACTGAACTCTGAACTGAACACTGAACTGAAATCTGACCTGAACTGAACTGAACTCTGACCTGAACTCTGAACTGAACTCTGAACTGTACTGAACTGAACTCTGAACTGAACTCTGAACTGAACTGAACTCTGAACTGAACTCTGAACTGAACTATGAACTGAACTCTGAACTGAACTCTGAACTGAACTCTGAACTGAACACTGAACTGAAATCTGACCTGAACTGAACTGACCTCTGACCTGAACTCTGAACTGAACTCTGAACTGTACTGAACTGAACTCTGAACTGAACTGAACTCTGAACTGAACTGAACTGAACTCTGAACACTGAACTGAACTGAACTAAACTCTGAACTGAACTCTGAACTGAACTATGAACTGAACTGAACTGTGAACTGAACTATGAGCTGAACTGAACTCTGAACTGAACTCTGAAATGCACTGAACTTAACTGAACTGAACTCTGAACTGAACTCTGAACTGAACACTGAACTGAACTGAACTCTGAACTCTGTACTGAACTCTGAACTCTGAACTGAACTCTGAACTGAACACTGAACTGAACTCTGAACTGAACTCTGAACTGGACTCTGAACTCTGAACTGAACACTGAACTGCACTGAACTTAACAGAACTGAACTCTGAACTGAACTCTGAACTGAACACTGAACTGAACTCTGAACTGAACTGAACTGAACTGAACTGAACTCTGAACTCTGAACTGAACTGAACTCTGAACTGAACTGAACTGAACTCTGAACTTTGAACTGAACTGAACTCTGAACTGAACTCTGAACTGAACTCTGAACTCTGAACTGAACACTGAACTGAATTCTGAACTGAACTCTGAACTGAACTCTGAACTGAAATCTGAACTGAAATCTGAACTGAACTCTGAACTGAACTGAACTGAACTCTGAACTGAACTCTGAACTGCACTGAACTTAACTGAACTGAACTCTGAACTGAACTCTGAACTGAACACTGAATTGAACTGAACTCTGAACTCTGAACTCTGTACTGAACTCTGAACTCTGAACTGAAGTCTGGACTGAATTCTGAACTGAACTCTGAACTGGACTCTGAACTCTGAACTGAACACTGAACTGCACTGAACTTAACAGAACTGAACTCTGAACTGAACTCTGAACTGAACTCTGAACTGAACTCTGAACTGAACTCTGAACTGAACTCTGAACTGAACTCTGAACTGAACACTGAACTGAACACTGAACTGAACTCTGAACTGAACTGAACTGAACTCTGAACTCTGAACTGAACTGAACTCTGAACTGAACTGAACTCTGAACTGAACTCTGAACTGAACTCTGAACTGAACTCTGAACTGAACTCTGAACTGAACTCTGAACTGAACTCTGAACTGAACTCTGAACTGAACACTGAACTGAACTCTGAACTGAACTGAACTGAACTCTGAACTGAACTCTGAACTGAACACTGAACTGAACTGTGAACTGAACTCTGAACTGAACTCTGAACTGAACTCTGGACTGAACACTGAACTGAACTCTGAACTGAACTGAACTGAACTCTGAACTGAACTGAACTCTGAACTGAACTGAACTCTGAACTGAACTGAACTGAACTCTGAACTTTGAACTGAACTGAACTCTGAACTCTGTACTGAACTCTGAACTCTGAACTGAACTCTGAACTGAACACTGAACTGAACTCTGAACTGAACTCTGAACTGGACTCTGAACTCTGAACTGAACACTGAACTGCACTGAACTTAACAGAACTGAACTCTGAACTGAACTCTGAACTGAACACTGAACTGAACTCTGAACTGAACTGAACTGAACTGAACTGAACTCTGAACTCTGAACTGAACTGAACTCTGAACTGAACTGAACTGAACTCTGAACTTTGAACTGAACTGAACTCTGAACTGAACTCTGAACTGAACTCTGAACTCTGAACTGAACACTGAACTGAATTCTGAACTGAACTATGAACTGAACTATGAACTGAACTCTGAACTGAACTCTGAACTGAACTCTGAACTGAACTATGAACAGAACTATGAACTGAACTCTGAACTGAACTCTGAACTGAACTGAACTTAACTGAACTGAACTCTGAACTGAGCACTGAACTGAACTCTGAACTGAGCACTGAACTGAACTCTGAACTGAACTGAACTGAACTCTGAACTGAAATCTGAACTGAGCTGAATTGAACTCTGAACTGAACTCTGAACTGAACTCTGAACTGAACTCTGAACTGAACTCTGAACTCTGAACTGAACACTGAACTGAATTCTGAACTGAACTCTGAACTGAACTCTGAACTGAACTCTGAACTGAACTCTGAACTCTGAACTGAACACTGAACTGAATTCTGAACTGAACTATGAACTGAACTATGAACTGAACTATGAACTGAACTCTGAACTGAACTCTGAACTGAACTGAACTCTGAACTCTGAACTGAACTATGAACTGAACTCTGAACTGAACTCTGAACTGAACTCTGAACTGAACTCTGAACTGAACTATGAACAGAACTATGAACTGAACTCTGAACTGAACTCTGAACTGAACTGAACTTAACTGAACTGAACTCTGAACTGAGCACTGAACTGAACTCTGAACTGAACTGAACTGAACTCTGAACTGAACTGAACTGAACTCTGAACTGAAATCTGAACAGAGCTGAATTGAACTCTGGACTGAACACTGAACTGAACTCTGAACTGAACTGAACTGAACTCTGAACTGAACTGAACTCTGAACTGAACTCTGAACTGAACTCTGAACTGAACTATGAACTGAACTCTGAACTGAACTCTGAACTGAACTCTGAACTGAACTATGAACAGAACTATGAACTGAACTCTGAACTGAACTCTGAACTGAACTGAACTTAACTGAACTGAACTCTGAACTGAGCACTGAACTGAACTCTGAACTGAGCACTGAACTGAACTCTGAACTGAACTGAACTGAACTCTGAACTGAAATCTGAACTGAGCTGAATTGAACTCTGAACTGAACTCTGAACTGAACTCTGAACTGAACTCTGAACTGAACTCTGAACTGAACTCTGAACTCTGAACTGAACACTGAACTGAATTCTGAACTGAACTCTGAACTGAACTCTGAACTGAAATCTGAACTGAAATCTGAACTGAACTCTGAACTGAACTGAACTGAATTCTGAACTGAACTGAACTGAACTCTGAACTCTGAACTGAACTGAACTCTGAACTGAACTCTGAACTGAACTCTGAACTGAACTCTGAACTGAACTCTGAACTGAACTCTGAACTGAACTCTGAACTGAACACTGAACTGAACTCTGAACTGAACTGAACTGAACTCTGAACTGAACTCTGAACTGAACTCTGAACTGAACTCTGGACTGAACACTGAACTGAACTCTGAACTGAACTGAAATGAACTCTGAACTGAACTGAACTCTGAACTGAACTCTGAACTGAACACTGAACTGACTTCTGAACTGAACACTGAACTGAACTCTGAACTGAACTGAACTCTGAACTCTGAACTGAACTATGAACTGAACTCTGAACTGAACTCTGAACTGAACTCTGAACTGAACTCTGAACTGAACTATGAACAGAACTATGAACTGAACTCTGAACTGAACTCTGAACTGAACTCCGAACTGAACTGAACTTAACTGAACTGAACTCTGAACTGAGCACTGAACTGAACTCTGAACTGAACTCTGAACTGAACTCTGAACTGAACACTGAACTGAACTCTGAACTGAACTGAACTGAACTCTGAACTGAACTCTGAACTGAACACTGAACTGAACTCTGAACTGAACTCTGAACTGAACTCTGGACTGAACACTGAACTGAACTCTGAACTGAACTGAAATGAACTCTGAACTGAACTGAACTCTGAACTGAACTCTGAACTGAACACTGAACTGACTTCTGAACTGAACTCTGAACTGAACTCTGAACTGAACTGAACTCTGAACTCTGAACTGAACTATGAACTGAACTCTGAACTGAACTATGAACTGAACTGAACTGTGAACTGAACTATGAACTGAACTGAACTCTGAACTGAACTCAGAACTGAACTCAGAACTGAACTATGAACTGAACACTGAACTGAACTATGAACTGAACTGAACTCTGAACTGAACTCTGAACTGAACTCTGAACTGAACTCTGAACTGAACTCTGAACTGAACACTGAACTGAACTGTGAACTGAACTCTGAACTGAACTCTGAACTGAACTCTGGACTGAACACTGAACTGAACTCTGAACTGAACTCTGAACTGAACTCTGAACTGAACTCTGAACTGAACTCTGAACTGAACTCTGAACTGAACACTGAACTGAACTCTGAACTGAACTGAACTGAACTCTGAACTGAACTCTGAACTGAACTCTGAACTGAACTCTGAACTGAACTGAACTGAATTCTGAACTGAACTGAACTGAACTCTGAACTCTGAACTGAACTGAACTCTGAACTGAACTCTGAACTGAACTCTGAACTGAACTCTGAACTGAACTCTGAACTGAACTCTGAACTGAACACTGAACTGAACTCTGAACTGAACTGAACTGAACTCTGAACTGAACTCTGAACTGAACTCTGAACTGAACTCTGGACTGAACACTGAACTGAACTCTGAACTGAACTGAAATGAACTCTGAACGGAACTGAACTCTGAACTGAACTCTGAACTGAACACTGAACAGACTTCTGAACTGAACTCTGAACTGAACTCTGAACTGAACTGAACTCTGAACTCTGAACTGAACTATGAACTGAACTCTGAACTGAACTCTGAACTGAACTCTGAACTGAACTCTGAACTGAACTATGAACAGAACTATGAACTGAACTCTGAACTGAACTCTGAACTGAACTGAACTTAACTGAACTGAACTCTGAACTGAGCACTGAACTGAACTCTGAACTGAACTCTGAACTGAACTCTGAACTGAACACTGAACTGAACTCTGAACTGAACTGAACTGAACTCTGAACTGAACTCTGAACTGAACACTGAACTGAACTCTGAACTGAACTCTGAACTGAACTCTGAACTGAACTCTGGACTGAACACTGAACTGAACTCTGAACTGAACTGAACTGAACTCTGAACTGAACTGAACTCTGAACTGAACTATGAACTGAACACTGAACTGAACTCTGAACTGAACTCTGAACTGTACTCTGAACTGAACTCTGAACTGAACACTGAACTGAATTCTGAACTGAACTCTGAACTGAACTCTGAACTGAAATCTGAACTGAAATCTGAACTGAACTCTGAACTGAACTGAACTGAATTCTGAACTGAACTGAACTGAACTGAACTCTGAACTCTGAACTGAACTGAACTCTGAACTGAACTCTGAACTGAACTCTGAACTGAACTCTGAACTGAACTCTGAACTGAACTCTGAACTGAACACTGAACTGAACTCTGAACTGAACTGAACTGAACTCTGAACTGAACTCTGAACTGAACTCTGAACTGAACTCTGGACTGAACACTGAACTGAACTCTGAACTGAACTGAAATGAACTCTGAACTGAACTGAACTCTGAACTGAACTCTGAACTGAACACTGAACAGACTTCTGAACTGAACTCTGAACTGAACTCTGAACTGAACTGAACTCTGAACTCTGAACTGAACTATGAACTGAACTCTGAACTGAACTCTGAACTGAACTCTGAACTGAACTCTTAACTGAACTATGAACAGAACTATGAACTGAACTATGAACTGAACTCTGAACTGAACTGAACTTAACTGAACTGAACTCTGAACTGAGAACTGAACTGAACTCTGAACTGAACTCTGAACTGAACTCTGAACTGAACACTGAACTGAACTCTTAACTGAACTGAACTGAACTCTAAACTGAACTCTGAACTGAACACTGAACTGAACTCTGAACTGAACTCTGAACTGAACTCTGAACTGAACTCTGGACTGAACACTGAACTGAACTCTGAACTGAACTGAACTGAACTCTGAACTGAACTGAACTCTGAACTGAACTATGAACTGAACACTGAACTGAACTATGAACTGAACTGAACTCTGAACTGAACTCTGAACTGAACACTGAACTGAACTCTGAACTGAACTCTGAACTGAACTCTGAACTGAACTCTGAACTGAACTCTGAACTGAACACTGAACTGAACTCTGATCTGAACTCTGAACTGAACTCTGAACTGAACTCTGAACTGAACTCTGGACTGAACACTGAACTGAACTCTGAACTGAACTGAACTGAACTCTGAACTGGACTCTGAACTATGAACTGAACACTGAACTGCACTGAACTTAACAGAACTGAACTCTGAACTGAACTCTGAACTGAACACTGAACTGAACTCTGAACTGAACTCTGAACTGAACTCTGAACTGAACACTGAACTGAACTCTGAACTGAACTCTGAACTGAACTCTGAACTGAACTCTGAACTGAACTCTGAACTGAACTGAACTCTGAACTGAACTATGAAGTGAACTATGAACTGAACTATGAACTGAACTCTGAACTGAACTCTGAACTGAACTCTGAACTGAACTCTGAACTGAACTCTGAACTGAACTCTGAACTGAACTATGAACTGAACTGAACTGAACTCTGAACTGAACTGAACTCTGAACTGAACTATGAACTGAACTGAACTCTGAACTGAACTCTGAACTGAACTCTGAACTGCACTGAACTTAACTGAACTGAACTCTTAACTGAACTCTGAACTGAACTTAACTGAACTCTGAACTGAACTATGAACTGAACTGAACTCTGAACTGAACTATGAACTGAACTGAACTCTGAACTGAACTATGAACTGAACTGAACTGAACTCTGAACTGAACTCTGAACTGAACTCTGAACTGAACTCTGAACTGCACTGAACTTAACTGAACTGAACTCTTAACTGAACTCTGAACTGAACACTGAACTGAACTCTGAACTGAACTCCGAACTGAACTGAACTCTGAACTGAACTCTGAACTGAACTCTGAACTGAACTCTGAACTGAACTGAACTCTGAACTGAACTCTGAACTGAACTATGAACTGAACTCTGAACTGAACTCTGAACTGAACTCTGAACTGAACTCTGAACTGAACACTGAACTGAAATCTGACCTGAACTGAACTGAACTCTGACCTGAACTCTGAACTGAACTCTGAACTGTACTGAACTGAACTCTGAACTGAACTCTGAACTGAACTGAACTCTGAACTGAACTCTGAACTGAACTATGAACTGAACTCTGAACTGAACTCTGAACTGAACTCTGAACTGAACACTGAACTGAAATCTGACCTGAACTGAACTGACCTCTGACCTGAACTCTGAACTGAACTCTGAACTGTACTGAACTGAACTCTGAACTGAACTGAACTGAACTCTGAACTCTGAACTGAACTGAACTAAACTCTGAACTGAACTCTGAACTGAACTATGAACTGAACTGAACTGTGAACTGAACTATGAGCTGAACTGAACTCTGAACTGAAATCTGAAATGCACTGAACTTAACTGAACTGAACTCTGAACTGAACTCTGAACTGAACACTGAACTGAACTGAACTCTGAACTCTGTACTGAACTCTGAACTCTGAACTGAACTCTGAACTGAACACTGAACTGAACTCTGAACTGAACTCTGAACTGGACTCTGAACTCTGAACTGAACACTGAACTGCACTGAACTTAACAGAACTGAACTCTGAACTGAACTCTGAACTGAACACTGAACTGAACTCTGAACTGAACTGAACTGAACTGAACTGAACTCTGAACTCTGAACTGAACTGAACTCTGAACTGAACTGAACTGAACTCTGAACTTTGAACTGAACTGAACTCTGAACTGAACTCTGAACTGAACTCTGAACTCTGAACTGAACACTGAACTGAATTCTGAACTGAACTCTGAACTGAACTCTGAACTGAAATCTGAACTGAAATCTGAACTGAACTCTGAACTGAACTGAACTGAACTCTGAACTGAACTGAACTGAACTCTGAACTGAACTGAACTCTGAACTCTGAACTGAACTATGAACTGAACTCTGAACTGAACTCTGAACTGAACTCTGAACTGAACTCTGAACTGAACTCTGAACTGAACTGAACTGAACTCTGAACTGAACTCTGAACTGAACTGAACTCTGAACTGAACTCTGAACTGAACTCTGAACTGAACTCTGAACTGAACACTGAACTGAATTCTGAACTGAACTATGAACTGAACTATGAACTGAACTCTGAACTGAACACTGAACTGAACTCTGAACTCTGAACTGAACTCTGAACTCTAAACTGAAGTCTGAACTGAACTCTGAACTGAACTCTGAACTGAACTCTGAACTCTAAACTGAAGTCTGAACTGAACTATGAACTGAACTATGAACTGAACTCTGAACTGAACTGAACTCTGAACTCTGAACTGAACTATGCACTGAACTCTGAACTGAACTGAACTTAACTGAACTGAACTCTGAACTGAGCACTGAACTGAACTCTGAACTGAGCACTGAACTGAACTCTGAACTGAACTGAACTGAACTCTGAACTGAACTGAACTGAACTCTGAACTGAAATCTGAACAGAGCTGAATTGAACTCTGAACTGAACTCTGAACTGAACTCTGAACTGCACTGAACTTAACTGAACTGAACTCTGAACTGAACTCTGAACTGAACACTGAATTGAACTGAACTCTGAACTCTGAACTCTGTACTGAACTCTGAACTCTGAACTGAAGTCTGAACTGAATTCTGAACTGAACTCTGAACTGGACTCTGAACTCTGAACTGAACACTGAACTGCACTGAACTTAACAGAACTGAACTCTGAACTGAACTCTGAACTGAACTCTGAACTGAACACTGAACTGAACTCTGAACTGAACTGAACTGAACTCTGAACTGAACTCTGAACTGAACTCTGAACTGAACTCTGGACTGAACACTGAACTGAACTCTGAACTGAACTGAAATGAACTCTGAACTGAACTGAACTCTGAACTGAACTCTGAACTGAACACTGAACTGACTTCTGAACTGAACACTGAACTGAACTCTGAACTGAACTGAACTCTGAACTCTGAACTGAACTATGAACTGAACTCTGAACTGAACTCTGAACTGAACTCTGAACTGAACTATGAACTGAACTCTGAACTGAACTCTGAACTGAACTCCGAACTGAACTGAACTTAACTGAACTGAACTCTGAACTGAGCACTGAACTGAACTCTGAACTGAACTCTGAACTGAACTCTGAACTGAACACTGAACTGAACTCTGAACTGAACTGAACTGAACTCTGAACTGAACTCTGAACTGAACACTGAACTGAACTCTGAACTGAACTCTGAACTGAACTCTGGACTGAACACTGAACTGAACTCTGAACTGAACTGAAATGAACTCTGAACTGAACTGAACTCTGAACTGAACTCTGAACTGAACACTGAACTGACTTCTGAACTGAACTCTGAACTGAACTCTGAACTGAACTGAACTCTGAACTCTGAACTGAACTATGAACTGAACTCTGGACTGAACACTGAACTGAACTCTGAACTGAACTGAACTGAACTCTGAACTGAACTGAACTCTGAACTGAACTATGAACTGAACTATGAACTGAACTATGAACTGAACTATGAACTGAACACTGAACTGAACTATGAACTGAACTGAACTCTGAACTGAACTCTGAACTGAACACTGAACTGAACTCTGAACTGAACTCTGAACTGAACTCTGAACTGAACTCTGAACTGAACTCTGAACTGAACACTGAACTGAACTCTGATCTGAACTCTGAACTGAACTCTGAACTGAACTCTGAACTGAACTCTGAACTGAACTCTGGACTGAACACTGAACTGAACTCTGAACTGAACTGAACTGAACTCTGAACTGGACTCTGAACTCTGAACTGAACACTGAACTGCACTGAACCTAACAGAACTGAACTCTGAACTGAACTCTGAACTGAACACTGAACTGAACTCTGAACTGAACTCTGAACTGAACTCTGAACTGAACACTGAACTGAACTCTGAACTGAACTCTGAACTGAACTCTGAACTGAACTCTGAACTGAACTCTGAACTGAACTGAACTCTGAACTGAACTATGAACTGAACTATGAACTGAACTCTGAACTGAACTCTGAACTGAACTCTGAACTGAACTCTGAACTGAACTCTGAACTGAACTCTGAACTGAACTATGAACTGAACTGAACTGAACTCTGAACTGAACTATGAACTGAACTGAACTCTGAACTGAACTCTGAACTGAACTCTGAACTGCACTGAACTTAACTGAACTGAACTCTTAACTGAACTCTGAACTGAACTTAACTGAACTCTGAACTGAACTATGAACTGAACTGAACCCTGAACTGAACTATGAACTGAACTGAACTGAACTCTGAACTGAACTCTGAACTGAACTCTGAACTGAACTCTGAACTGCACTGAACTTAACTGAACTGAACTCTTAACTGAACTCTGAACTGAACACTGAACTGAACTCTGAACTGAACTCCGAACTGAACTGAACTCTGAACTGAACTCTGAACTGAACTCTGAACTGAACTCTGAACTGAACTGAACTCTGAACTGAACTCTGAACTGAACTATGAACTGAACTCTGAACTGAACTCTGAACTGAACTCTGAACTGAACACTGAACTGAAATCTGACCTGAACTGAACTGAACTCTGACCTGAACTCTGAACTGAACTCTGAACTGTACTGAACTGAACTCTGAACTGAACTCTGAACTGAACTGAACTCTGAACTGAACTCTGAACTGAACTATGAACTGAACTCTGAACTGAACTCTGAACTGAACTCTGAACTGAACACTGAACTGAAATCTGACCTGAACTGAACTGAACTCTGACCTGAACTCTGAACTGAACTCTGAACTGTACTGAACTGAACTCTGAACTGAACTGAACTGAACTCTGAACTCTGAACTGAACTGAACTAAACTCTGAACTGAACTCTGATCTGAACTATGAACTGAACTGAACTGTGAACTGAACTATGAACTGAACTGAACTCTGAACTGAACTCAGAACTGAACTCAGAACTGAACTATGAACTGAACACTGAACTGAACTATGAACTGAACTGAACTCTGGACTGAACACTGAACTGAACTCTGAACTGAACTGAAATGAACTCTGAACTGAACTGAACTCTGAACTGAACTCTGAACTGAACACTGAACTGACTTCTGAACTGAACACTGAACTGAACTCTGAACTGAACTGAACTCTGAACTCTGAACTGAACTATGAACTGAACTCTGAACTGAACTCTGAACTGAACTCTGAACTGAACTCTGAACTGAACTATGAACAGAACTATGAACTGAACTCTGAACTGAACTCTGATCTGAACTCCGAACTGAACTGAACTTAACTGAACTGAACTCTGAACTGAGCACTGAACTGAACTCTGAACTGAACTCTGAACTGAACTCTGAACTGAACACTGAACTGAACTCTGAACTGAACTGAACTGAACTCTGAACTGAACTCTGAACTGAACACTGAACTGAACTCTGAACTGAACTCTGAACTGAACTCTGGACTGAACACTGAACTGAACTCTGAACTGAACTGAAATGAACTCTGAACTGAACTGAACTCTGAACTGAACTATGAAGTGAACTATGTACTGAACTCTGGACTGAACACTGAACTGAACTCTGAACTGAACTGAAATGAACTCTGAACTGAACTGAACTCTGAACTGAACTCTGAACTGAACACTGAACAGACTTCTGAACTGAACTCTGAACTGAACTCTGAACTGAACTGAACTCTGAACTCTGAACTGAACTATGAACTGAACTCTGAACTGAACTGAACTGAACTCTGAACTGAACTCTGAACTGAACACTGAACTGAACTCTGAACTGAACTCTGAACTGAACTCTGGACTGAACACTGAACTGAACTCTGAACTGAACTGAAATGAACTCTGAACTGAACTGAACTCTGAACTGAACTCTGAACTGAACACTGAACTGACTTCTGAACTGAACTCTGAACTGAACTCTGAACTGAACTGAACTCTGAACTCTGAACTGAACTATGAACTGAACTCTGGACTGAACACTGAACTGAACTCTGAACTGAACTGAACTGAACTCTGAACTGAACTGAACTCTGAACTGAACTATGAACTGAACTATGAACTGAACTATGAACTGAACTATGAACTGAACACTGAACTGAACTATGAACTGAACTGAACTCTGAACTGAACTCTGAACTGAACACTGAACTGAACTCTGAACTGAACTCTGAACTGAACTCTGAACTGAACTCTGAACTGAACTCTGAACTGAACACTGAACTGAACTCTGATCTGAACTCTGAACTGAACTCTGAACTGAACTCTGAACTGAACTCTGAACTGAACTCTGGACTGAACACTGAACTGAACTCTGAACTGAACTGAACTGAACTCTGAACTGGACTCTGAACTCTGAACTGAACACTGAACTGCACTGAACCTAACAGAACTGAACTCTGAACTGAACTCTGAACTGAACACTGAACTGAACTCTGAACTGAACTCTGAACTGAACTCTGAACTGAACACTGAACTGAACTCTGAACTGAACTCTGAACTGAACTCTGAACTGAACTCTGAACTGAACTCTGAACTGAACTGAACTCTGAACTGAACTATGAACTGAACTATGAACTGAACTCTGAACTGAACTCTGAACTGAACTCTGAACTGAACTCTGAACTGAACTCTGAACTGAACTCTGAACTGAACTATGAACTGAACTGAACTGAACTCTGAACTGAACTATGAACTGAACTGAACTCTGAACTGAACTCTGAACTGAACTCTGAACTGCACTGAACTTAACTGAACTGAACTCTTAACTGAACTCTGAACTGAACTTAACTGAACTCTGAACTGAACTATGAACTGAACTGAACCCTGAACTGAACTATGAACTGAACTGAACTGAACTCTGAACTGAACTCTGAACTGAACTCTGAACTGAACTCTGAACTGCACTGAACTTAACTGAACTGAACTCTTAACTGAACTCTGAACTGAACACTGAACTGAACTCTGAACTGAACTCCGAACTGAACTGAACTCTGAACTGAACTCTGAACTGAACTCTGAACTGAACTCTGAACTGAACTGAACTCTGAACTGAACTCTGAACTGAACTATGAACTGAACTCTGAACTGAACTCTGAACTGAACTCTGAACTGAACACTGAACTGAAATCTGACCTGAACTGAACTGAACTCTGACCTGAACTCTGAACTGAACTCTGAACTGTACTGAACTGAACTCTGAACTGAACTCTGAACTGAACTGAACTCTGAACTGAACTCTGAACTGAACTATGAACTGAACTCTGAACTGAACTCTGAACTGAACTCTGAACTGAACACTGAACTGAAATCTGACCTGAACTGAACTGAACTCTGACCTGAACTCTGAACTGAACTCTGAACTGTACTGAACTGAACTCTGAACTGAACTGAACTGAACTCTGAACTCTGAACTGAACTGAACTAAACTCTGAACTGAACTCTGATCTGAACTATGAACTGAACTGAACTGTGAACTGAACTATGAACTGAACTGAACTCTGAACTGAACTCAGAACTGAACTCAGAACTGAACTATGAACTGAACACTGAACTGAACTATGAACTGAACTGAACTCTGGACTGAACACTGAACTGAACTCTGAACTGAACTGAAATGAACTCTGAACTGAACTGAACTCTGAACTGAACTCTGAACTGAACACTGAACTGACTTCTGAACTGAACACTGAACTGAACTCTGAACTGAACTGAACTCTGAACTCTGAACTGAACTATGAACTGAACTCTGAACTGAACTCTGAACTGAACTCTGAACTGAACTCTGAACTGAACTATGAACAGAACTATGAACTGAACTCTGAACTGAACTCTGATCTGAACTCCGAACTGAACTGAACTTAACTGAACTGAACTCTGAACTGAGCACTGAACTGAACTCTGAACTGAACTCTGAACTGAACTCTGAACTGAACACTGAACTGAACTCTGAACTGAACTGAACTGAACTCTGAACTGAACTCTGAACTGAACACTGAACTGAACTCTGAACTGAACTCTGAACTGAACTCTGGACTGAACACTGAACTGAACTCTGAACTGAACTGAAATGAACTCTGAACTGAACTGAACTCTGAACTGAACTATGAAGTGAACTATGAACTGAACTCTGGACTGAACACTGAACTGAACTCTGAACTGAACTGAAATGAACTCTGAACTGAACTGAACTCTGAACTGAACTCTGAACTGAACACTGAACAGACTTCTGAACTGAACTCTGAACTGAACTCTGAACTGAACTGAACTCTGAACTCTGAACTGAACTATGAACTGAACTCTGAACTGAACTGAACTGAACTCTGAACTGAACTCTGAACTGAACTCTGGACTGAACACTGAACTGAACTCTGAACTGAACTGAAATGAACTCTGAACTGAACTGAACTCTGAACTGAACTCTGAACTGAACACTGAACAGACTTCTGAAATGAACTCTGAACTGAACTCTGAACTGAACTGAACTCTGAACTCTGAACTGAACTATGAACTGAACTCTGAACTGAACTCTGAACTGAACTCTGAACTGAACTCTTAACTGAACTATGAACAGAACTATGAACTGAACTATGAACTGAACCCTGAACTGAACTGAACTTAACTGAACTGAACTCTGAACTGAGAACTGAACTGAACTCTGAACTGAACTCTGAACTGAACTCTGAACTGAACACTGAACTGAACTCTTAACTGAACTGAACTGAACTCTAAACTGAACTCTGAACTGAACACTGAACTGAACTCTGAACTGAACTCTGAACTGAACTCTGAACTGAACTCTGGACTGAACACTGAACTGAACTCTGAACTGAACTGAACTGAACTCTGAACTGAACTGAACTCTGAACTGAACTATGAACTGAACACTGAACTGAACTATGAACTGAACTGAACTCTGAACTGAACTCTGAACTGAACTCTGAACTGAACTCTGAACTGAACACTGAACTGAAATCTGACCTGAACTGAACTGAACTCTGACCTGAACTCTGAACTGAACACTGAACTGAACTCTGAACTGAACTCTGAACTGAACTCTGAACTGCACTGAACTTAACTGAACTGAACTCTTAACTGAACTCTGAACTGAACACTGAACTGAACTCTGAACTGAACTCCGAACTGAACTGAACTCTGAACTGAACTCTGAACTGAACTCTGAACTGAACTCTGAACTGAACTGAACTCTGAACTGAACTCTGAACTGAACTATGAACTGAACTCTGAACTGAACTCTGAACTGAACTCTGAACTGAACACTGAACTGAAATCTGACCTGAACTGAACTGAACTCTGACCTGAACTCTGAACTGAACTCTGAACTGTACTGAACTGAACTCTGAACTGAACTCTGAACTGAACTGAACTCTGAACTGAACTCTGAACTGAACTATGAACTGAACTCTGAACTGAACTCTGAACTGAACTCTGAACTGAACACTGAACTGAAATCTGACCTGAACTGAACTGAACTCTGACCTGAACTCTGAACTGAACTCTGAACTGTACTGAACTGAACTCTGAACTGAACTGAACTGAACTCTGAACTCTGAACTGAACTGAACTAAACTCTGAACTGAACTCTGAACTGAACTATGAACTGAACTGAACTGTGAACTGAACTATGAACTGAACTGAACTCTGAACTGAACTCAGAACTGAACTCAGAACTGAACTATGAACTGAACACTGAACTGAACTATGAACTGAACTGAACTCTGGACTGAACACTGAACTGAACTCTGAACTGAACTGAAATGAACTCTGAACTGAACTGAACTCTGAACTGAACTCTGAACTGAACACTGAACTGACTTCTGAACTGAACACTGAACTGAACTCTGAACTGAACTGAACTCTGAACTCTGAACTGAACTATGAACTGAACTCTGAACTGAACTCTGAACTGAACTCTGAACTGAACTCTGAACTGAACTATGAACAGAACTATGAACTGAACTCTGAACTGAACTCTGATCTGAACTCCGAACTGAACTGAACTTAACTGAACTGAACTCTGAACTGAGCACTGAACTGAACTCTGAACTGAACTCTGAACTGAACTCTGAACTGAACACTGAACTGAACTCTGAACTGAACTGAACTGAACTCTGAACTGAACTCTGAACTGAACACTGAACTGAACTCTGAACTGAACTCTGAACTGAACTCTGGACTGAACACTGAACTGAACTCTGAACTGAACTGAAATGAACTCTGAACTGAACTGAACTCTGAACTGAACTATGAAGTGAACTATGAACTGAACTCTGGACTGAACACTGAACTGAACTCTGAACTGAACTGAAATGAACTCTGAACTGAACTGAACTCTGAACTGAACTCTGAACTGAACACTGAACAGACTTCTGAACTGAACTCTGAACTGAACTCTGAACTGAACTGAACTCTGAACTCTGAACTGAACTATGAACTGAACTCTGAACTGAACTGAACTGAACTCTGAACTGAACTCTGAACTGAACTCTGAACTGAACTCTGGACTGAACACTGAACTGAACTCTGAACTGAACTGAAATGAACTCTGAACTGAACTGAACTCTGAACTGAACTCTGAACTGAACACTGAACAGACTTCTGAACTGAACTCTGAACTGAACTCTGAACTGAACTGAACTCTGAACTCTGAACTGAACTATGAACTGAACTCTGAACTGAACTCTGAACTGAACTCTGAACTGAACTCTTAACTGAACTATGAACAGAACTATGAACTGAACTATGAACTGAACTCTGAACTGAACTGAACTTAACTGAACTGAACTCTGAACTGAGAACTGAACTGAACTCTGAACTGAACTCTGAACTGAACTCTGAACTGAACACTGAACTGAACTCTTAACTGAACTGAACTGAACTCTGAACTGAACTCTGAACTGAACTCTGAACTGAACTGAACTGAACTCTGAACTGAACTGAACTCTGAACTGAACTATGAACTGAACACTGAACTGAACTATGAACTGAACTGAACTCTGAACTGAACTCTGAACTGAACACTGAACTGAACTCTGAACTGAACTCTGAACTGAACTCTGAACTGAACTCTGAACTGAACTCTGAACTGAACACTGAACTGAACTCTGATCTGAACTCTGAACTGAACTCTGAACTGAACTCTGAACTGAACTCTGGACTGAACACTGAACTGAACTCTGAACTGAACTGAACTGAACTCTGAACTGGACTCTGAACTATGAACTGAACACTGAACTGCACTGAACTTAACAGAACTGAACTCTGAACTGAACTCTGAACTGAACACTGAACTGAGCTCTGAACTGAACTCTGAACTGAACTCTGAACTGAACACTGAACTGAACTCTGAACTGAACTCTGAACTGAACTCTGAACTGAACTCTGAACTGAACTGAACTCTGAACTGAACTATGAAGTGAACTATGAACTGAACTATGAACTGAACTCTGAACTGAACTCTGAACTGAACTCTGAACTGAACTCTGAACTGAACTCTGAACTGAACTCTGAACTGAACTATGAACTGAACTGAACTGAACTCTGAACTGAACTGAACTCTGAACTGAACTGAACTCTGAACTGAACTATGAACTGAACTGAACTCTGAACTGAACTCTGAACTGAACTCTGAACTGCACTGAACTTAACTGAACTGAACTCTTAACTGAACTCTGAACTGAACTTAACTGAACTCTGAACTGAACTATGAACTGAACTGAACTCTGAACTGAACTATGAACTGAACTGAACTCTGAACTGAACTATGAACTGAACTGAACTGAACTCTGAACTGAACTCTGAACTGAACTCTGAACTGAACTCTGAACTGCACTGAACTTAACTGAACTGAACTCTTAACTGAACTCTGAACTGAACACTGAACTGAACTCTGAACTGAACTCCGAACTGAACTGAACTCTGAACTGAACTCTGAACTGAACTCTGAACTGAACTCTGAACTGAACTGAACTCTGAACTGAACTCTGAACTGAACTATGAACTGAACTCTGAACTGAACTCTGAACTGAACTCTGAACTGAACTCTGAACTGAACACTGAACTGAAATCTGACCTGAACTGAACTGAACTCTGACCTGAACTCTGAACTGAACTCTGAACTGTACTGAACTGAACTCTGAACTGAACTCTGAACTGAACTGAACTCTGAACTGAACTCTGAACTGAACTATGAACTGAACTCTGAACTGAACTCTGAACTGAACTCTGAACTGAACACTGAACTGAAATCTGACCTGAACTGAACTGACCTCTGACCTGAACTCTGAACTGAACTCTGAACTGTACTGAACTGAACTCTGAACTGAACTGAACTGAACTCTGAACTCTGAACTGAACTGAACTAAACTCTGAACTGAACTCTGAACTGAACTATGAACTGAACTGAACTGTGAACTGAACTATGAGCTGAACTGAACTCTGAACTGAACTCTGAAATGCACTGAACTTAACTGAACTGAACTCTGAACTGAACTCTGAACTGAACACTGAACTGAACTGAACTCTGAACTCTGTACTGAACTCTGAACTCTGAACTGAACTCTGAACTGAACACTGAACTGAACTCTGAACTGAACTCTGAACTGGACTCTGAACTCTGAACTGAACACTGAACTGCACTGAACTTAACAGAACTGAACTCTGAACTGAACTCTGAACTGAACACTGAACTGAACTCTGAACTGAACTGAACTGAACTGAACTGAACTCTGAACTCTGAACTGAACTGAACTCTGAACTGAACTGAACTGAACTCTGAACTTTGAACTGAACTGAACTCTGAACTGAACTCTGAACTGAACTCTGAACTCTGAACTGAACACTGAACTGAATTCTGAACTGAACTCTGAACTGAACTCTGAACTGAAATCTGAACTGAAATCTGAACTGAACTCTGAACTGAACTGAACTGAACTCTGAACTGAACTGAACTGAACTCTGAACTGAACTGAACTCTGAACTCTGAACTGAACTATGAACTGAACTCTGAACTGAACTCTGAACTGAACTCTGAACTGAACTCTGAACTGAACTCTGAACTGAACTGAACTGAACTCTGAACTGAACTCTGAACTGAACTGAACTCTGAACTGAACTCTGAACTGAACTCTGAACTGAACTCTGAACTGAACACTGAACTGAATTCTGAACTGAACTATGAACTGAACTATGAACTGAACTCTGAACTGAACACTGAACTGAACTCTGAACTCTGAACTGAACTCTGAACTCTAAACTGAAGTCTGAACTGAACTCTGAACTGAACTCTGAACTGAACTCTGAACTCTAAACTGAAGTCTGAACTGAACTATGAACTGAACTATGAACTGAACTCTGAACTGAACTGAACTCTGAACTCTGAACTGAACTATGAACTGAACTCTGAACTGAACTGAACTTAACTGAACTGAACTCTGAACTGAGCACTGAACTGAACTCTGAACTGAGCACTGAACTGAACTCTGAACTGAACTGAACTGAACTCTGAACTGAACTGAACTGAACTCTGAACTGAAATCTGAACAGAGCTGAATTGAACTCTGAACTGAACTCTGAACTGAACTCTGAACTGCACTGAACTTAACTGAACTGAACTCTGAACTGAACTCTGAACTGAACACTGAATTGAACTGAACTCTGAACTCTGAACTCTGTACTGAACTCTGAACTCTGAACTGAAGTCTGAACTGAATTCTGAACTGAACTCTGAACTGGACTCTGAACTCTGAACTGAACACTGAACTGCACTGAACTTAACAGAACTGAACTCTGAACTGAACTCTGAACTGAACTCTGAACTGAACACTGAACTGAACTCTGAACTGAACTGAACTGAACTCTGAACTGAACTCTGAACTGAACTCTGAACTGAACTCTGGACTGAACTCTGAACTGAACTCTGAACTGAACTGAACTCTGAACTCTGAACTGAACTCTGAACTGAACTATGAACTGAACTCTGAACTGAACTCTGAACTGAACTCCGAACTGAACTGAACTTAACTGAACTGAACTCTGAACTGAGCACTGAACTGAACTCTGAACTGAACTCTGAACTGAACTCTGAACTGAACACTGAACTGAACTCTGAACTGAACTGAACTGAACTCTGAACTGAACTCTGAACTGAACACTGAACTGAACTCTGAACTGAACTCTGAACTGAACTCTGGACTGAACACTGAACTGAACTCTGAACTGAACTGAAATGAACTCTGAACTGAACTGAACTCTGAACTGAACTCTGAACTGAACACTGAACTGACTTCTGAACTGAACCCTGAACTGAACTCTGAACTGAACTGAACTCTGAACTCTGAACTGAACTATGAACTGAACTCTGGACTGAACACTGAACTGAACTCTGAACTGAACTGAACTGAACTCTGAACTGAACTGAACTCTGAACTGAACTATGAACTGAACTATGAACTGAACTATGAACTGAACTATGAACTGAACACTGAACTGAACTATGAACTGAACTGAACTCTGAACTGAACTCTGAACTGAACACTGAACTGAACTCTGAACTGAACTCTGAACTGAACTCTGAACTGAACTCTGAACTGAACTCTGAACTGAACACTGAACTGAACTCTGATCTGAACTCTGAACTGAACTCTGAACTGAACTCTGAACTGAACTCTGGACTGAACACTGAACTGAACTCTGAACTGAACTGAACTGAACTCTGAACTGGACTCTGAACTCTGAACTGAACACTGAACTGCACTGAACTTAACAGAACTGAACTCTGAACTGAACTCTGAACTGAACACTGAACTGAACTCTGAACTGAACTCTGAACTGAACTCTGAACTGAACACTGAACTGAACTCTGAACTGAACTCTGAACTGAACTCTGAACTGAACTCTGAACTGAACTCTGAACTGAACTGAACTCTGAACTGAACTATGAACTGAACTATGAACTGAACTATGAACTGAACTCTGAACTGAACTCTGAACTGAACTCTGAACTGAACTCTGAACTGAACTCTGAACTGAACTCTGAACTGAACTATGAACTGAACTGAACTGAACTCTGAACTGAACTATGAACTGAACTGAACTCTGAACTGAACTCTGAACTGAACTCTGAACTGCACTGAACTTAACTGAACTGAACTCTTAACTGAACTCTGAACTGAACTTAACTGAACTCTGAACTGAACTATGAACTGAACTGAACTCTGAACTGAACTATGAACTGAACTGAACTGAACTCTGAACTGAACTCTGAACTGAACTCTGAACTGAACTCTGAACTGCACTGAACTTAACTGAACTGAACTCTTAACTGAACTCTGAACTGAACACTGAACTGAACTCTGAACTGAACTCCGAACTGAACTGAACTCTGAACTGAACTCTGAACTGAACTCTGAACTGAACTCTGAACTGAACTGAACTCTGAACTGAACTCTGAACTGAACTCTGAACTGAACTATGAACTGAACTCTGAACTGAACTCTGAACTGAACTCTGAACTGAACACTGAACTGAAATCTGACCTGAACTGAACTGAACTCTGACCTGAACTCTGAACTGAACTCTGAACTGTACTGAACTGAACTCTGAACTGAACTCTGAACTGAACTGAACTCTGAACTGAACTCTGAACTGAACTATGAACTGAACTCTGAACTGAACTCTGAACTGAACTCTGAACTGAACACTGAACTGAAATCTGACCTGAACTGAACTGAACTCTGACCTGAACTCTGAACTGAACTCTGAACTGTACTGAACTGAACTCTGAACTGAACTGAACTGAACTCTGAACTCTGAACTGAACTGAACTAAACTCTGAACTGAACTCTGAACTGAACTATGAACTGAACTGAACTGTGAACTGAACTATGAACTGAACTGAACTCTGAACTGAACTCAGAACTGAACTCACAACTGAACTATGAACTGAACACTGAACTGAACTATGAACTGAACTGAACTCTGAACTGAACTCTGAACTGAACTCTGAACTGAACTCTGAACTGAACACTGAACTGAACTGTGAACTGAACTCTGAACTGAACTCTGAACTGAACTCTGGACTGAACACTGAACTGAACTCTGAACTGAACTGAACTGAACTCTGAACTGAACTGAACTCTGAACTGAACTATGAACTGAACTATGAACTGAACTCTGAACTGAACTCTGAACTGAACTATGAACTGAACTATGAACTGAACTATGAACTGAACTCTGAACTGAACTGAACTTAACTGAACTGAATTCTGAACTGAGCACTGAACTGAACTCTGAACTGAGCACTGAACTGAACTCTGAACTGAACTGAACTGAACTCTGAACGGAAATCTGAACTGAGCTGAATTGAACTCTGAACTGAACTCTGAACTGAACTCTGAACTGAACTCTGAACTGAACTCTGAACTCTGAACTGAACACTGAACTGAATTCTGAACTGAACTCTGAACTGAACTCTGAACTGAAATCTGAACTGAAATCTGAACTGAACTCTGAACTGAACTGAACTGAATTCTGAACTGAACTGAACTGAACTCTGAACTCTGAACTGAACTGAACTCTGAACTGAACTCTGAACTGAACTCTGAACTGAACTCTGAACTGAACTCTGAACTGAACTCTGAACTGAACACTGAACTGAATTCTGAACTGAACTGAACTGAACTCTGAACTGAACTCTGAACTGAACTCTGAACTGAACTCTGGACTGAACACTGAACTGAACTCTGAACTGAACTGAAATGAACTCTGAACTGAACTGAACTCTGAACTGAACTCTGAACTGAACACTGAACTGAACTCTGAACTGAACTGAACTGAACTCTGAACTGAACTGAACTGAACTCTGAACTGGACTCTGAACTCTGAACTGAACACTGAACTGCACTGAACTTAACAGAACTGAACTCTGAACTGAACTCTGAACTGAACACTGAACTGAACTCTGAACTGAACTCTGAACTGAACTCTGAACTGAACACTGAACTGAACTCTGAACTGAACTCTGAACTGAACTCTGAACTGAACTCTGAACTGAACTCTGAACTGAACTGAACTCTGAACTGAACTATGAACTGAACTATGAACTGAACTATGAACTGAACTCTGAACTGAACTCTGAACTGAACTCTGAACTGAACTCTGAACTGAACTCTGAACTGAACTCTGAACTGAACTATGAACTGAACTGAACTGAACTCTGAACTGAACTATGAACTGAACTGAACTCTGAACTGAACTCTGAACTGAACTCTGAACTGCACTGAACTTAACTGAACTGAACTCTTAACTGAACTCTGAACTGAACTTAACTGAACTCTGAACTGAACTATGAACTGAACTGAACTCTGAACTGAACTATGAACTGAACTGAACTGAACTCTGAACTGAACTCTGAACTGAACTCTGAACTGAACTCTGAACTGCACTGAACTTAACTGAACTGAACTCTTAACTGAACTCTGAACTGAACACTGAACTGAACTCTGAACTGAACTCCGAACTGAACTGAACTCTGAACTGAACTCTGAACTGAACTCTGAACTGAACTCTGAACTGAACTGAACTCTGAACTGAACTCTGAACTGAACTATGAACTGAACTCTGAACTGAACTCTGAACTGAACTCTGAACTGAACACTGAACTGAAATCTGACCTGAACTGAACTGAACTCTGACCTGAACTCTGAACTGAACTCTGAACTGTACTGAACTGAACTCTGAACTGAACTCTGAACTGAACTGAACTCTGAACTGAACTCTGAACTGAACTATGAACTGAACTCTGAACTGAACTCTGAACTGAACTCTGAACTGAACACTGAACTGAAATCTGACCTGAACTGAACTGAACTCTGACCTGAACTCTGAACTGAACTCTGAACTGTACTGAACTGAACTCTGAACTGAACTGAACTGAACTCTGAACTCTGAACTGAACTGAACTAAACTCTGAACTGAACTCTGAACTGAACTATGAACTGAACTGAACTGTGAACTGAACTATGAACTGAACTGAACTCTGAACTGAACTCAGAACTGAACTCAGAACTGAACTATGAACTGAACACTGAACTGAACTATGAACTGAACTGAACTCTGGACTGAACACTGAACTGAACTCTGAACTGAACTGAAATGAACTCTGAACTGAACTGAACTCTGAACTGAACTCTGAACTGAACACTGAACTGACTTCTGAACTGAACACTGAACTGAACTCTGAACTGAACTGAACTCTGAACTCTGAACTGAACTATGAACTGAACTCTGAACTGAACTCTGAACTGAACTCTGAACTGAACTCTGAACTGAACTATGAACAGAACTATGAACTGAACTCTGAACTGAACTCTGATCTGAACTCCGAACTGAACTGAACTTAACTGAACTGAACTCTGAACTGAGCACTGAACTGAACTCTGAACTGAACTCTGAACTGAACTCTGAACTGAACACTGAACTGAACACTGAACTGAACTGAACTGAACTCTGAACTGAACTCTGAACTGAACACTGAACTGAACTCTGAACTGAACTCTGAACTGAACTCTGGACTGAACACTGAACTGAACTCTGAACTGAACTGAAATGAACTCTGAACTGAACTGAACTCTGAACTGAACTCTGAACTGAACACTGAACTGACTTCTGAACTGAACTCTGAACTGAACTCTGAACTGAACTGAACTCTGAACTCTGAACTGAACTATGAACTGAACTCTGGACTGAACACTGAACTGAACTCTGAACTGAACTGAACTGAACTCTGAACTGAACTGAACTCTGAACTGAACTATGAACTGAACTATGAACTGAACTATGAACTGAACTATGAACTGAACACTGAACTGAACTATGAACTGAACTGAACTCTGAACTGAACTCTGAACTGAACACTGAACTGAACTCTGAACTGAACTCTGAACTGAACTCTGAACTGAACTCTGAACTGAACTCTGAACTGAACACTGAACTGAACTCTGATCTGAACTCTGAACTGAACTCTGAACTGAACTCTGAACTGAACTCTGGACTGAACACTGAACTGAACTCTGAACTGAACTGAACTGAACTCTGAACTGGACTCTGAACTCTGAACTGAACACTGAACTGCACTGAACTTAACAGAACTGAACTCTGAACTGAACTCTGAACTGAACACTGAACTGAACTCTGAACTGAACTCTGAACTGAACTCTGAACTGAACACTGAACTGAACTCTGAACTGAACTCTGAACTGAACTCTGAACTGAACTCTGAACTGAACTCTGAACTGAACTGAACTCTGAACTGAACTATGAACTGAACTATGAACTGAACTATGAACTGAACTCTGAACTGAACTCTGAACTGAACTCTGAACTGAACTCTGAACTGAACTCTGAACTGAACTCTGAACTGAACTATGAACTGAACTGAACTGAACTCTGAACTGAACTATGAACTGAACTGAACTCTGAACTGAACTCTGAACTGAACTCTGAACTGCACTGAACTTAACTGAACTGAACTCTTAACTGAACTCTGAACTGAACTTAACTGAACTCTGAACTGAACTATGAACTGAACTGAACTCTGAACTGAACTATGAACTGAACTGAACTGAACTCTGAACTGAACTCTGAACTGAACTCTGAACTGAACTCTGAACTGAACTCTGAACTGCACTGAACTTAACTGAACTGAACTCTTAACTGAACTCTGAACTGAACACTGAACTGAACTCTGAACTGAACTCCGAACTGAACTGAACTCTGAACTGAACTCTGAACTGAACTCTGAACTGAACTCTGAACTGAACTGAACTCTGAACTGAACTCTGAACTGAACTATGAACTGAACTCTGAACTGAACTCTGAACTGAACTCTGAACTGAACACTGAACTGAAATCTGACCTGAACTGAACTGAACTCTGACCTGAACTCTGAACTGAACTCTGAACTGTACTGAACTGAACTCTGAACTGAACTCTGAACTGAACTGAACTCTGAACTGAACTCTGAACTGAACTATGAACTGAACTCTGAACTGAACTCTGAACTGAACTCTGAACTGAACACTGAACTGAAATCTGACCTGAACTGAACTGAACTCTGACCTGAACTCTGAACTGAACTCTGAACTGTACTGAACTGAACTCTGAACTGAACTGAACTGAACTCTGAACTCTGAACTGAACTGAACTAAACTCTGAACTGAACTCTGAACTGAACTATGAACTGAACTGAACTGTGAACTGAACTATGAACTGAACTGAACTCTGAACTGAACTCAGAACTGAACTCACAACTGAACTATGAACTGAACACTGAACTGAACTATGAACTGAACTGAACTCTGAACTGAACTCTGAACTGAACTCTGAACTGAACTCTGAACTGAACACTGAACTGAACTGTGAACTGAACTCTGAACTGAACTCTGAACTGAACTCTGGACTGAACACTGAACTGAACTCTGAACTGAACTGAACTGAACTCTGAACTGAACTGAACTCTGAACTGAACTATGAACTGAACTATGAACTGAACTCTGAACTGAACTCTGAACTGAACTATGAACTGAACTATGAACTGAACTATGAACTGAACTATGAACTGAACTCTGAACTGAACTGAACTTAACTGAACTGAATTCTGAACTGAGCACTGAACTGAACTCTGAACTGAGCACTGAACTGAACTCTGAACTGAACTGAACTGAACTCTGAACTGAAATCTGAACTGAGCTGAATTGAACTCTGAACTGAACTCTGAACTGAACTCTGAACTGAACTCTGAACTGAACTCTGAACTCTGAACTGAACACTGAACTGAATTCTGAACTGAACTCTGAACTGAACTCTGAACTGAAATCTGAACTGAAATCTGAACTGAACTCTGAACTGAACTGAACTGAATTCTGAACTGAACTGAACTGAACTCTGAACTCTGAACTGAACTGAACTCTGAACTGAACTCTGAACTGAACTCTGAACTGAACTCTGAACTGAACTCTGAACTGAACTCTGAACTGAACACTGAACTGAACTCTGAACTGAACTGAACTGAACTCTGAACTGAACACTGAACTGAACTCTGAACTGAACTCTGGACTGAACACTGAACTGAACTCTGAACTGAACTGAAATGAACTCTGAACTGAACTGAACTCTGAACTGAACTCTGAACTGAACACTGAACAGACTTCTGAACTGAACTCTGAACTGAACTCTGAACTGAACTGAACTCTGAACTCTGAACTGAACTATGAACTGAACTCTGAACTGAACTCTGAACTGAACTCTGAACTGAACTATGAACAGAACTATGAACTGAACTCTGAACTGAACTCTGAACTGAACTGAACTTAACTGAACTGAACTCTGAACTGAGCACTGAACTGAACTCTGAACTGAACTCTGAACTGAACTCTGAACTGAACACTGAACTGAACTCTGAACTGAACTGAACTGAACTCTGAACTGAACTCTGAACTGAACACTGAACTGAACTCTGAACTGAACTCTGAACTGAACTCTGAACTGAACTCTGGACTGAACACTGAACTGAACTCTGAACTGAACTGAACTGAACTCTGAACTGAACTATGAACTGAACACTGAACTGAACTCTGAACTGAACTCTGAACTGAACTCTGAACTGAACTCTGAACTGA
The DNA here is from genome assembly GCA_963556215.1 of Bombus vestalis. NCBI lineage: Eukaryota > Metazoa > Arthropoda > Insecta > Hymenoptera > Apidae > Bombus > Bombus vestalis. The sequence continues at coordinate 4,827,621 of OY744577.1, read as the reverse complement.
ACACTGAACTGAACTCTGAACTGAACTCTGAACTGAACTCTGGACTGAACACTGAACTGAACTCTGAACTGAACTCTGAACTGAACACTGAACTGAACTCTGAACTGAACTCTGAACTGAACTCTGAACTGAACACTGAACTGAACTCTGAACTGAACTCTGAACTGAACTCTGAACTGAACTCTGAACTGAACTCTGAACTGAACTGAACTCTGAACTGAACTATGAACTGAACTATGAACTGAACTATGAACTGAACTCTGAACTGAACTCTGAACTGAACTCTGAACTGAACTCTGAACTGAACTCTGAACTGAACTCTGAACTGAACTATGAACTGAACTGAACTGAACTCCGCACTGAACTGAACTCTGAACTGAACTCTGAACTGAACTCTGAACTGAACTCTGAACTGAACTGAACTCTGAACTGAACTCTGAACTGAACTATGAACTGAACTCTGAACTGAACTCTGAACTGAACTCTGAACTGAACACTGAACTGAAATCTGACCTGAACTGAACTGAACTCTGACCTGAACTCTGAACTGAACTCTGAACTGTACTGAACTGAACTCTGAACTGAACTCTGAACTGAACTGAACTCTGAACTGAACTCTGAACTGAACTATGAACTGAACTCTGAACTGAACTCTGAACTGAACTCTGAACTGAACACTGAACTGAAATCTGACCTGAACTGAACTGAACTCTGACCTGAACTCTGAACTGAACTCTGAACTGTACTGAACTGAACTCTGAACTGAACTGAACTGAACTCTGAACTCTGAACTGAACTGAACTAAACTCTGAACTGAACTCTGAACTGAACTATGAACTGAACTGAACTGTGAACTGAACTATGAACTGAACTGAACTCTGAACTGAACTCAGAACTGAACTCAGAACTGAACTATGAACTGAACACTGAACTGAACTATGAACTGAACTGAACTCTGGACTGAACACTGAACTGAACTCTGAACTGAACTGAAATGAACTCTGAACTGAACTGAACTCTGAACTGAACTCTGAACTGAACACTGAACTGACATCTGAACTGAACACTGAACTGAACTCTGAACTGAACTGAACTCTGAACTCTGAACTGAACTATGAACTGAACTCTGAACTGAACTCTGAACTGAACTCTGAACTGAACTCTGAACTGAACTATGAACAGAACTATGAACTGAACTCTGAACTGAACTCTGATCTGAACTCCGAACTGAACTGAACACTGAACTGAACACTGAACTGAACTGAACTGAACTCTGAACTGAACTCTGAACTGAACACTGAACTGAACTCTGAACTGAACTCTGAACTGAACTCTGGACTGAACACTGAACTGAACTCTGAACTGAACTGAAATGAACTCTGAACTGAACTGAACTCTGAACTGAACTCTGAACTGAACACTGAACTGACTTCTGAACTGAACTCTGAACTGAACTCTGAACTGAACTGAACTCTGAACTCTGAACTGAACTATGAACTGAACTCTGGACTGAACACTGAACTGAACTCTGAACTGAACTGAACTGAACTCTGAACTGAACTGAACTCTGAACTGAACTATGAACTGAACTATGAACTGAACTATGAACTGAACTATGAACTGAACACTGAACTGAACTATGAACTGAACTGAACTCTGAACTGAACTCTGAACTGAACACTGAACTGAACTCTGAACTGAACTCTGAACTGAACTCTGAACTGAACTCTGAACTGAACTCTGAACTGAACACTGAACTGAACTCTGATCTGAACTCTGAACTGAACTCTGAACTGAACTCTGAACTGAACTCTGGACTGAACACTGAACTGAACTCTGAACTGAACTGAACTGAACTCTGAACTGGACTCTGAACTCTGAACTGAACACTGAACTGCACTGAACTTAACAGAACTGAACTCTGAACTGAACTCTGAACTGAACACTGAACTGAACTCTGAACTGAACTCTGAACTGAACTCTGAACTGAACACTGAACTGAACTCTGAACTGAACTCTGAACTGAACTCTGAACTGAACTCTGAACTGAACTCTGAACTGAACTGAACTCTGAACTGAACTATGAACTGAACTATGAACTGAACTATGAACTGAACTCTGAACTGAACTCTGAACTGAACTCTGAACTGAACTCTGAACTGAACTCTGAACTGAACTCTGAACTGAACTATGAACTGAACTGAACTGAACTCTGAACTGAACTATGAACTGAACTGAACTCTGAACTGAACTCTGAACTGAACTCTGAACTGCACTGAACTTAACTGAACTGAACTCTTAACTGAACTCTGAACTGAACTTAACTGAACTCTGAACTGAACTATGAACTGAACTGAACTCTGAACTGAACTATGAACTGAACTGAACTGAACTCTGAACTGAACTCTGAACTGAACTCTGAACTGAACTCTGAACTGAACTCTGAACTGCACTGAACTTAACTGAACTGAACTCTTAACTGAACTCTGAACTGAACACTGAACTGAACTCTGAACTGAACTCCGAACTGAACTGAACTCTGAACTGAACTCTGAACTGAACTCTGAACTGAACTCTGAACTGAACTGAACTCTGAACTGAACTCTGAACTGAACTATGAACTGAACTCTGAACTGAACTCTGAACTGAACTCTGAACTGAACACTGAACTGAAATCTGACCTGAACTGAACTGAACTCTGACCTGAACTCTGAACTGAACTCTGAACTGTACTGAACTGAACTCTGAACTGAACTCTGAACTGAACTGAACTCTGAACTGAACTCTGAACTGAACTATGAACTGAACTCTGAACTGAACTCTGAACTGAACTCTGAACTGAACACTGAACTGAAATCTGACCTGAACTGAACTGAACTCTGACCTGAACTCTGAACTGAACTCTGAACTGTACTGAACTGAACTCTGAACTGAACTGAACTGAACTCTGAACTCTGAACTGAACTGAACTAAACTCTGAACTGAACTCTGAACTGAACTATGAACTGAACTGAACTGTGAACTGAACTATGAACTGAACTGAACTCTGAACTGAACTCAGAACTGAACTCACAACTGAACTATGAACTGAACACTGAACTGAACTATGAACTGAACTGAACTCTGAACTGAACTCTGAACTGAACTCTGAACTGAACTCTGAACTGAACACTGAACTGAACTGTGAACTGAACTCTGAACTGAACTCTGAACTGAACTCTGGACTGAACACTGAACTGAACTCTGAACTGAACTGAACTGAACTCTGAACTGAACTGAACTCTGAACTGAACTATGAACTGAACTATGAACTGAACTCTGAACTGAACTCTGAACTGAACTATGAACTGAACTATGAACTGAACTATGAACTGAACTCTGAACTGAACTGAACTTAACTGAACTGAATTCTGAACTGAGCACTGAACTGAACTCTGAACTGAGCACTGAACTGAACTCTGAACTGAACTGAACTGAACTCTGAACTGAAATCTGAACTGAGCTGAATTGAACTCTGAACTGAACTCTGAACTGAACTCTGAACTGAACTCTGAACTGAACTCTGAACTCTGAACTGAACACTGAACTGAATTCTGAACTGAACTCTGAACTGAACTCTGAACTGAAATCTGAACTGAAATCTGAACTGAACTCTGAACTGAACTGAACTGAATTCTGAACTGAACTGAACTGAACTCTGAACTCTGAACTGAACTGAACTCTGAACTGAACTCTGAACTGAACTCTGAACTGAACTCTGAACTGAACTCTGAACTGAACTCTGAACTGAACACTGAACTGAACTCTGAACTGAACTGAACTGAACTCTGAACTGAACTCTGAACTGAACTCTGAACTGAACTCTGGACTGAACACTGAACTGAACTCTGAACTGAACTGAAATGAACTCTGAACTGAACTGAACTCTGAACTGAACTCTGAACTGAACACTGAACAGACTTCTGAACTGAACTCTGAACTGAACTCTGAACTGAACTGAACTCTGAACTCTGAACTGAACTATGAACTGAACTCTGAACTGAACTCTGAACTGAACTCTGAACTGAACTCTGAACTGAACTATGAACAGAACTATGAACTGAACTCTGAACTGAACTCTGAACTGAACTGAACTTAACTGAACTGAACTCTGAACTGAGCACTGAACTGAACTCTGAACTGAACTCTGAACTGAACTCTGAACTGAACACTGAACTGAACTCTGAACTGAACTGAACTGAACTCTGAACTGAACTCTGAACTGAACACTGAACTGAACTCTGAACTGAACTCTGAACTGAACTCTGAACTGAACTCTGGACTGAACACTGAACTGAACTCTGAACTGAACTGAACTGAACTCTGAACTGAACTATGAACTGAACACTGAACTGAACTCTGAACTGAACTCTGAACTGAACTCTGAACTGAACTCTGAACTGAACACTGAACTGAACTCTGAACTGAACTCTGAACTGAACTCTGGACTGAACACTGAACTGAACTCTGAACTGAACTCTGAACTGAACACTGAACTGAACTCTGAACTGAACTCTGAACTGAACTCTGAACTGAACACTGAACTGAACTCTGAACTGAACTCTGAACTGAACTCTGAACTGAACTCTGAACTGAACTCTGAACTGAACTGAACTCTGAACTGAACTATGAACTGAACTATGAACTGAACTATGAACTGAACTCTGAACTGAACTCTGAACTGAACTCTGAACTGAACTCTGAACTGAACTCTGAACTGAACTCTGAACTGAACTATGAACTGAACTGAACTGAACTCTGAACTGAACTATGAACTGAACTGAACTCTGAACTGAACTCTGAACTGAACTCTGAACTGCACTGAACTTAACTGAACTGAACTCTTAACTGAACTCTGAACTGAACTTAACTGAACTCTGAACTGAACTATGAACTGAACTTAACTCTGAACTGAACTATGAACTGAACTGAACTGAACTCTGAACTGAACTCTGAACTGAACTCTGAACTGAACTCTGAACTGCACTGAACTTAACTGAACTGAACTCTTAACTGAACTCTGAACTGAACACTGAACTGAACTCTGAACTGAACTCCGAACTGAACTGAACTCTGAACTGAACTCTGAACTGAACTCTGAACTGAACTCTGAACTGAACTGAACTCTGAACTGAACTCTGAACTGAACTATGAACTGAACTCTGAACTGAACTCTGAACTGAACTCTGAACTGAACACTGAACTGAAATCTGACCTGAACTGAACTGAACTCTGAACTGAACTGAACTCTGACCTGAACTCTGAACTGAACTCTGAACTGTACTGAACTGAACTCTGAACTGAACTCTGAACTGAACTGAACTCTGAACTGAACTCTGAACTGAACTATGAACTGAACTCTGAACTGAACTCTGAACTGAACACTGAACTGAAATCTGACCTGAACTGAACTGAACTCTGACCTGAACTCTGAACTGAACTCTGAACTGTACTGAACTGAACTCTGAACTGAACTGAACTGAACTCTGAACTCTGAACTGAACTGAACTAAACTCTGAACTGAACTCTGAACTGAACTATGAACTGAACTGAACTGTGAACTGAACTATGAACTGAACTGAACTCTGAACTGAACTCAGAACTGAACTCAGAACTGAACTATGAACTGAACACTGAACTGAACTATGAACTGAACTGAACTCTGGACTGAACACTGAACTGAACTCTGAACTGAACTGAAATGAACTCTGAACTGAACTGAACTCTGAACTGAACTCTGAACTGAACACTGAACTGACTTCTGAACTGAACACTGAACTGAACTCTGAACTGAACTGAACTCTGAACTCTGAACTGAACTATGAACTGAACTCTGAACTGAACTCTGAACTGAACTCTGAACTGAACTCTGAACTGAACTATGAACAGAACTATGAACTGAACTCTGAACTGAACTCTGAACTGAACTCCGAACTGAACTGAACTTAACTGAACTGAACTCTGAACTGAGCACTGGACTGAACACTGAACTGAACTATGAACTGAACTCTGAACTGAACTCTGAACTGAACTCTGAACTGAACACTGAACTGAAATCTGACCTGAACTGAACTGAACTCTGACCTGAACTCTGAACTGAACTCTGAACTGTACTGAACTGAACTCTGAACTGAACTCCGAACTGAACTGAACTCTGAACTGAACTCTGAACTGAACTCTGAACTGAACTCTGAACTGAACTGAACTCTGAACTGAACTCTGAACTGAACTATGAACTGAACTCTGAACTGAACTCTGAACTGAACTCTGAACTGAACACTGAACTGAAATCTGACCTGAACTGAACTGAACTCTGACCTGAACTCTGAACTGAACTCTGAACTGTACTGAACTGAACTCTGAACTGAACTCTGAACTGAACTGAACTCTGAACTGAACTCTGAACTGAACTATGAACTGAACTCTGAACTGAACTCTGAACTGAACTCTGAACTGAACACTGAACTGAAATCTGACCTGAACTGAACTGAACTCTGACCTGAACTCTGAACTGAACTCTGAACTGTACTGAACTGAACTCTGAACTGAACTGAACTGAACTCTGAACTCTGAACTGAACTGAACTAAACTCTGAACTGAACTCTGAACTGAACTATGAACTGAACTGAACTGTGAACTGAACTATGAACTGAACTGAACTCTGAACTGAACTCAGAACTGAACTCAGAACTGAACTATGAACTGAACACTGAACTGAACTATGAACTGAACTGAACTCTGGACTGAACACTGAACTGAACTCTGAACTGAACTGAAATGAACTCTGAACTGAACTGAACTCTGAACTGAACTCTGAACTGAACACTGAACTGACTTCTGAACTGAACACTGAACTGAACTCTGAACTGAACTGAACTCTGAACTCTGAACTGAACTATGAACTGAACTCTGAACTGAACTCTGAACTGAACTCTGAACTGAACTCTGAACTGAACTATGAACAGAACTATGAACTGAACTCTGAACTGAACTCTGAACTGAACTCCGAACTGAACTGAACTTAACTGAACTGAACTCTGAACTGAGCACTGAACTGAACTCTGAACTGAACTCTGAACTGAACTCTGAACTGAACACTGAACTGAACTCTGAACTGAACTGAACTGAACTCTGAACTGAACTCTGAACTGAACACTGAACTGAACTCTGAACTGAACTCTGAACTGAACTCTGGACTGAACACTGAACTGAACTCTGAACTGAACTGAAATGAACTCTGAACTGAACTGAACTCTGAACTGAACTCTGAACTGAACACTGAACTGACTTCTGAACTGAACTCTGAACTGAACTCTGAACTGAACTGAACTCTGAACTCTGAACTGAACTGAACTCTGAACTCTGAACTGAACTATGAACTGAACACTGAACTGAACTATGAACTGAACTGAACTCTGAACTGAACTCTGAACTGAACACTGAACTGAACTCTGAACTGAACTCTGAACTGAACTCTGAACTGAACTCTGAACTGAACTCTGAACTGAACACTGAACTGAACTCTGATCTGAACTCTGAACTGAACTCTGAACTGAACTCTGAACTGAACTCTGGACTGAACACTGAACTGAACTCTGAACTGAACTGAACTGAACTCTGAACTGGACTCTGAACTCTGAACTGAACACTGAACTGCACTGAACTTAACAGAACTGAACTCTGAACTGAACTCTGAACTGAACACTGAACTGAACTCTGAACTGAACTCTGAACTGAACTCTGAACTGAACACTGAACTGAACTCTGAACTGAACTCTGAACTGAACTCTGAACTGAACTCTGAACTGAACTCTGAACTGAACTGAACTCTGAACTGAACTATGAACTGAACTATGAACTGAACTATGAACTGAACTCTGAACTGAACTCTGAACTGAACTCTGAACTGAACTCTGAACTGAACTCTGAACTGAACTCTGAACTGAACTATGAACTGAACTGAACTGAACTCTGAACTGAACTATGAACTGAACTGAACTCTGAACTGAACTCTGAACTGAACTCTGAACTGCACTGAACTTAACTGAACTGAACTCTTAACTGAACTCTGAACTGAACTTAACTGAACTCTGAACTGAACTATGAACTGAACTGAACTCTGAACTGAACTATGAACTGAACTGAACTGAACTCTGAACTGAACTCTGAACTGAACTCTGAACTGAACTCTGAACTGCACTGAACTTAACTGAACTGAACTCTTAACTGAACTCTGAACTGAACACTGAACTGAACTCTGAACTGAACTCCGAACTGAACTGAACTCTGAACTGAACTCTGAACTGAACTCTGAACTGAACTCTGAACTGAACTGAACTCTGAACTGAACTCTGAACTGAACTATGAACTGAACTCTGAACTGAACTCTGAACTGAACTCTGAACTGAACACTGAACTGAAATCTGACCTGAACTGAACTGAACTCTGACCTGAACTCTGACCTGAACTCTGAACTGTACTGAACTGAACTCTGAACTGAACTCTGAACTGAACTGAACTCTGAACTGAACTCTGAACTGAACTATGAACTGAACTCTGAACTGAACTCTGAACTGAACTCTGAACTGAACACTGAACTGAAATCTGACCTGAACTGAACTGAACTCTGACCTGAACTCTGAACTGAACTCTGAACTGTACTGAACTGAACTCTGAACTGAACTGAACTGAACTCTGAACTCTGAACTGAACTGAACTAAACTCTGAACTGAACTCTGAACTGAACTATGAACTGAACTGAACTGTGAACTGAACTATGAACTGAACTGAACTCTGAACTGAACTCAGAACTGAACTCAGAACTGAACTATGAACTGAACACTGAACTGAACTATGAACTGAACTGAACTCTGAACTGAACTCTGAACTGAACTCTGAACTGAACTCTGAACTGAACACTGAACTGAACTGTGAACTGAACTCTGAACTGAACTCTGAACTGAACTCTGGACTGAACACTGAACTGAACTCTGAACTGAACTGAACTGAACTCTGAACTGAACTGAACTCTGAACTGAACTATGAACTGAACTATGAACTGAACTCTGAACTGAACTCTGAACTGAACTATGAACTGAACTATGAACTGAACTATGAACTGAACTCTGAACTGAACTGAACTTAACTGAACTGAATTCTGAACTGAGCACTGAACTGAACTCTGAACTGAGCACTGAACTGAACTCTGAACTGAACTGAACTGAACTCTGAACTGAAATCTGAACTGAGCTGAATTGAACTCTGAACTGAACTCTGAACTGAACTCTGAACTGAACTCTGAACTGAACTCTGAACTCTGAACTGAACACTGAACTGAATTCTGAACTGAACTCTGAACTGAACTCTGAACTGAAATCTGAACTGAAATCTGAACTGAACTCTGAACTGAACTGAACTGAATTCTGAACTGAACTGAACTGAACTCTGAACTCTGAACTGAACTGAACTCTGAACTGAACTCTGAACTGAACTCTGAACTGAACTCTGAACTGAACTCTGAACTGAACTCTGAACTGAACACTGAACTGAACTCTGAACTGAACTGAACTGAACTCTGAACTGAACTCTGAACTGAACTCTGAACTGAACTCTGGACTGAACACTGAACTGAACTCTGAACTGAACTCTGAACTGAACACTGAACAGACTTCTGAACTGAACTCTGAACTGAACTCTGAACTGAACTGAACTCTGAACTCTGAACTGAACTATGAACTGAACTCTGAACTGAACTCTGAACTGAACTCTGAACTGAACTCTGAACTGAACTATGAACAGAACTATGAACTGAACTCTGAACTGAACTCTGAACTGAACTGAACTTAACTGAACTGAACTCTGAACTGAGCACTGAACTGAACTCTCAACTGAACTCTGAACTGAACTCTGAACTGAACACTGAACTGAACTCTGAACTGAACTGAACTGAACTCTGAACTGAACTCTGAACTGAACACTGAACTGAACTCTGAACTGAACTCTGAACTGAACTCTGAACTGAACTCTGGACTGAACACTGAACTGAACTCTGAACTGAACTGAACTGAACTCTGAACTGAACTATGAACTGAACACTGAACTGAACTCTGAACTGAACTCTGAACTGAACTCTGAACTGAACTCTGAACTGAACACTGAACTGAATTCTGAACTGAACTCTGAACTGAACTCTGAACTGAAATCTGAACTGAAATCTGAACTGAACTCTGAACTGAACTGAACTGAATTCTGAACTGAACTGAACTGAACTGAACTCTGAACTCTGAACTGAACTGAACTCTGAACTGAACTCTGAACTGAACTCTGAACTGAACTCTGAACTGAACTCTGAACTGAACACTGAACTGAACTCTGAACTGAACTGAACTGAACTCTGAACTGAACTCTGAACTGAACTCTGAACTGAACTCTGGACTGAACACTGAACTGAACTCTGAACTGAACTGAAATGAACTCTGAACTGAACTGAACTCTGAACTGAACTCTGAACTGAACACTGAACAGACTTCTGAACTGAACTCTGAACTGAACTCTGAACTGAACTGAACTCTGAACTCTGAACTGAACTATGAACTGAACTCTGAACTGAACTCTGAACTGAACTCTGAACTGAACTCTTAACTGAACTATGAACAGAACTATGAACTGAACTATGAACTGAACTCTGAACTGAACACTGAACTGAACTCTGAACTGAACTCTGAACTGAACTCTGAACTGAACTCTGGACTGAACACTGAACTGAACTCTGAACTGAACTGAACTGAACTCTGAACTGAACTGAACTCTGAACTGAACTATGAACTGAACACTGAACTGAACTATGAACTGAACTGAACTCTGAACTGAACTCTGAACTGAACACTGAACTGAACTCTGAACTGAACTCTGAACTGAACTCTGAACTGAACTCTGAACTGAACTCTGAACTGAACACTGAACTGAACTCTGATCTGAACTCTGAACTGAACTCTGAACTGAACTCTGAACTGAACTCTGGACTGAACACTGAACTGAACTCTGAACTGAACTGAACTGAACTCTGAACTGGACTCTGAACTCTGAACTGAACACTGAACTGCACTGAACTTAACAGAACTGAACTCTGAACTGAACTCTGAACTGAACACTGAACTGAACTCTGAACTGAACTCTGAACTGAACTCTGAACTGAACACTGAACTGAACTCTGAACTGAACTCTGAACTGAACTCTGAACTGAACTCTGAACTGAACTGAACTCTGAACTGAACTATGAAGTGAACTATGAACTGAACTATGAACTGAACTCTGAACTGAACTCTGAACTGAACTCTGAACTGAACTCTGAACTGAACTCTGAACTGAACTCTGAACTGAACTCTGAACTGAACTATGAACTGAACTGAACTGAACTCTGAACTGAACTGAACTCTGAACTGAACTATGAACTGAACTCTGAACTGAACTCTGAACTGAACTCTGAACTGAACTCTGAACTGAACTCTGAACTGAACTGAACTGAACTCTGAACTGAACTCTGAACTGAACTGAACTCTGAACTGAACTCTGAACTGAACTCTGAACTGAACTCTGAACTGAACACTGAACTGAATTCTGAACTGAACTATGAACTGAACTATGAACTGAACTCTGAACTGAACACTGAACTGAACTCTGAACTCTGAACTGAACTCTGAACTCTAAACTGAAGTCTGAACTGAACTCTGAACTGAACTCTGAACTGAACTCTGAACTGAACTCTGAACTCTGAACTGAACACTGAACTGAATTCTGAACTGAACTATGAACTGAACTATGAACTGAACTATGAACTGAACTCTGAACTGAACTGAACTCTGAACTCTGAACTGAACTATGAACTGAACTCTGAACTGAACTCTGAACTGAACTCTGAACTGAACTCTGAACTGAACTATGAACAGAACTATGAACTGAACTCTGAACTGAACTCTGAACTGAACTGAACTTAACTGAACTGAACTCTGAACTGAGCACTGAACTGAACTCTGAACTGAGCACTGAACTGAACTCTGAACTGAACTGAACTGAACTCTGAACTGAACTGAACTGAACTGAACTCTGAACTGAACTGAACTGAACTCTGAACTGAAATCTGAACAGAGCTGAATTGAACTCTGAACTGAACTCTGAACTGAACTCTGAACTGCACTGAACTTAACTGAACTGAACTCTGAACTGAACTCTGAACTGAACACTGAATTGAACTGAACTCTGAACTCTGAACTCTGTACTGAACTCTGAACTCTGAACTGAAGTCTGAACTGAATTCTGAACTGAACTCTGAACTGGACTCTGAACTCTGAACTGAACACTGAACTGCACTGAACTTAACAGAACTGAACTCTGAACTGAACTCTGAACTGAACTCTGAACTGAACTCTGAACTGAACTCTGAACTGAACTCTGAACTGAACTCTGAACTGAACACTGAACTGAACACTGAACTGAACTCTGAACTGAACTGAACTGAACTCTGAACTCTGAACTGAACTGAACTCTGAACTGAACTGAACTCTGAACTGAACTCTGAACTGAACTCTGAACTGAACTCTGAACTGAACTCTGAACTGAACTCTGAACTGAACTCTGAACTGAACACTGAACTGAACTCTGAACTGAACTCTGAACTGCACTGAACTTAACTGAACTGAACTCTTAACTGAACTCTGAACTGAACTTAACTGAACTCTGAACTGAACTATGAACTGAACTGAACTCTGAACTGAACTATGAACTGAACTGAACTGAACTCTGAACTGAACTCTGAACTGAACTCTGAACTGAACTCTGAACTGCACTGAACTTAACTGAACTGAACTCTTAACTGAACTCTGAACTGAACACTGAACTGAACTCTGAACTGAACTCCGAACTGAACTGAACTCTGAACTGAACTCTGAACTGAACTCTGAACTGAACTCTGAACTGAACTGAACTCTGAACTGAACTCTGAACTGAACTATGAACTGAACTCTGAACTGAACTCTGAACTGAACTCTGAACAGAACTCTGAACTGAACACTGAACTGAAATCTGACCTGAACTGAACTGAACTCTGACCTGAACTCTGAACTGAACTCTGAACTGTACTGAACTGAACTCTGAACTGAACTCTGAACTGAACTGAACTCTGAACTGAACTCTGAACTGAACTATGAACTGAACTCTGAACTGAACTCTGAACTGAACTCTGAACTGAACACTGAACTGAAATCTGACCTGAACTGAACTGACCTCTGACCTGAACTCTGAACTGAACTCTGAACTGTACTGAACTGAACTCTGAACTGAACTGAACTGAACTCTGAACTCTGAACTGAACTGAACTAAACTCTGAACTGAACTCTGAACTGAACTATGAACTGAACTGAACTGTGAACTGAACTATGAGCTGAACTGAACTCTGAACTGAACTCTGAAATGCACTGAACTTAACTGAACTGAACTCTGAACTGAACTCTGAACTGAACACTGAACTGAACTGAACTCTGAACTCTGTACTGAACTCTGAACTCTGAACTGAACTCTGAACTGAACTCTGAACTGAACACTGAACTGAACTCTTAACTGAACTATGAACAGAACTATGAACTGAACTATGAACTGAACTCTGAACTGAACTGAACTTAACTGAACTGAACTCTGAACTCTGAACTGAACTGAACTCTGAACTGAACTGAACTGAACTCTGAACTTTGAACTGAACTGAACTCTGAACTGAACTCTGAACTGAACTCTGAACTCTGAACTGAACACTGAACTGAATTCTGAACTGAACTCTGAACTGAACTCTGAACTGAAATCTGAACTGAAATCTGAACTGAACTCTGAACTGAACTGAACTGAACTCTGAACTGAACTGAACTGAACTCTGAACTGAACTGAACTCTGAACTCTGAACTGAACTATGAACTGAACTATGAACTGAACTCTGAACTGAACTCTGAACTGAACTCTGAACTGAACTCTGAACTGAACTCTGAACTGAACTGAACTGAACTCTGAACTGAACTCTGAACTGAACTGAACTCTGAACTGAACTCTGAACTGAACTCTGAACTGAACTCTGAACTGAACACTGAACTGAATTCTGAACTGAACTATGAACTGAACTATGAACTGAACTCTGAACTGAACACTGAACTGAACTCTGAACTCTGAACTGAACTCTGAACTCTAAACTGAAGTCTGAACTGAACTCTGAACTGAACTCTGAACTGAACTCTGAACTGAACTCTGAACTCTGAACTGAACACTGAACTGAATTCTGAACTGAACTATGAACTGAACTATGAACTGAACTATGAACTGAACTCTGAACTGAACTGAACTCTGAACTCTGAACTGAACTATGAACTGAACTCTGAACTGAACTCTGAACTGAACTCTGAACTGAACTCTGAACTGAACTATGAACAGAACTATGAACTGAACTCTGAACTGAACTCTGAACTGAACTGAACTTAACTGAACTGAACTCTGAACTGAGCACTGAACTGAACTCTGAACTGAGCACTGAACTGAACTCTGAACTGAACTGAACTGAACTCTGAACTGAACTGAACTGAACTGAACTCTGAACTGAACTGAACTGAACTCTGAACTGAAATCTGAACAGAGCTGAATTGAACTCTGAACTGAACTCTGAACTGAACTCTGAACTGCACTGAACTTAACTGAACTGAACTCTGAACTGAACTCTGAACTGAACACTGAATTGAACTGAACTCTGAACTCTGAACTCTGTACTGAACTCTGAACTCTGAACTGAAGTCTGAACTGAATTCTGAACTGAACTCTGAACTGGACTCTGAACTCTGAACTGAACACTGAACTGCACTGAACTTAACAGAACTGAACTCTGAACTGAACTCTGAACTGAACTCTGAACTGAACTCTGAACTGAACTCTGAACTGAACTCTGAACTGAACTCTGAACTGAACACTGAACTGAACACTGAACTGAACTCTGAACTGAACTGAACTGAACTCTGAACTCTGAACTGAACTGAACTCTGAACTGAACTGAACTCTGAACTGAACTCTGAACTGAACTCTGAACTGAACTCTGAACTGAACTCTGAACTGAACTCTGAACTGAACTCTGAACTGAACTCTGAACTGAACTCTGAACTGAACACTGAACTGAACTCTGAACTGAACTGAACTGAACTCTGAACTGAACTCTGAACTGAACACTGAACTGAACTGTGAACTGAACTCTGAACTGAACTCTGAACTGAACTCTGGACTGAACACTGAACTGAACTCTGAACTGAACTGAACTGAACTCTGAACTGAACTGAACTCTGAACTGAACTCTGAACTGAACTCTGAACTGAACTCTGAACTGAACACTGAACTGAACTCTGAACTGAACTGAACTGAACTCTGAACTGAACTCTGAACTGAACACTGAACTGAACTGTGAACTGAACTCTGAACTGAACTCTGAACTGAACTCTGGACTGAACACTGAACTGAACTCTGAACTGAACTGAACTGAACTCTGAACTGAACTGAACTCTGAACTGAACTATGAACTGAACTATGAACTGAACTATGAACTGAACTCTGAACTGAACTCTGAACTGAACTCTGAACTGAACTCTGAACTGAACTATGAACAGAACTATGAACTGAACTCTGAACTGAACTCTGAACTGAACTGAACTTAACTGAACTGAACACTGAACTGCACTGAACTTAACAGAACTGAACTCTGAACTGAACTCTGAACTGAACTCTGAACTGAACTCTGAACTGAACTCTGAACTGAACTCTGAACTGAACACTGAACTGAACTCTGAACTGAACTCTGAACTGAACTCTGAACTGAACTCTGAACTGAACTCTGAACTGAACACTGAACTGAACTCTGATCTGAACTCTGAACTGAACTCTGAACTGAACTCTGAACTGAACTCTGGACTGAACACTGAACTGAACTCTGAACTGAACTGAACTGAACTCTGAACTGGACTCTGAACTCTGAACTGAACACTGAACTGCACTGAACTTAACAGAACTGAACTCTGAACTGAACTCTGAACTGAACACTGAACTGAACTCTGAACTGAACTCTGAACTGAACTCTGAACTGAACACTGAACTGAACTCTGAACTGAACTCTGAACTGAACTCTGAACTGAACTCTGAACTGAACTCTGAACTGAACTGAACTCTGAACTGAACTGAACTCTGAACTGAACTGAACTCTGAACTGAACTCTGAACTGAACTCTGAACTGAACTCTGAACTGAACTCTGAACTGAACTCTGAACTGAACTCTGAACTCTGAACTGAACTCTGAACTCTAAACTGAAGTCTGAACTGAACTCTGAACTGAACTCTGAACTGAACTCTGAACTGAACTCTGAACTCTGAACTGAACACTGAACTGAATTCTGAACTGAACTATGAACTGAACTATGAACTGAACTATGAACTGAACTCTGAACTGAACTGAACTCTGAACTCTGAACTGAACTATGAACTGAACTCTGAACTGAACTCTGAACTGAACTCTGAACTGAACTCTGAACTGAACTATGAACAGAACTATGAACTGAACTCTGAACTGAACTCTGAACTGAACTGAACTTAACTGAACTGAACTCTGAACTGAGCACTGAACTGAACTCTGAACTGAGCACTGAACTGAACTCTGAACTGAACTGAACTGAACTCTGAACTGAACTGAACTGAACTGAACTCTGAACTGAACTGAACTGAACTCTGAACTGAAATCTGAACAGAGCTGAATTGAACTCTGAACTGAACTCTGAACTGAACTCTGAACTGCACTGAACTTAACTGAACTGAACTCTGAACTGAACTCTGAACTGAACACTGAATTGAACTGAACTCTGAACTCTGAACTCTGTACTGAACTCTGAACTCTGAACTGAAGTCTGAACTGAATTCTGAACTGAACTCTGAACTGGACTCTGAACTCTGAACTGAACACTGAACTGCACTGAACTTAACAGAACTGAACTCTGAACTGAACTCTGAACTGAACTCTGAACTGAACTCTGAACTGAACTCTGAACTGAACTCTGAACTGAACTCTGAACTGAACACTGAACTGAACACTGAACTGAACTCTGAACTGAACTGAACTGAACTCTGAACTCTGAACTGAACTGAACTCTGAACTGAACTGAACTCTGAACTGAACTCTGAACTGAACTCTGAACTGAACTCTGAACTGAACTCTGAACTGAACTCTGAACTGAACTCTGAACTGAACACTGAACTGAACTCTGAACTGAACTCTGAACTGCACTGAACTTAACTGAACTGAACTCTTAACTGAACTCTGAACTGAACTTAACTGAACTCTGAACTGAACTATGAACTGAACTGAACTCTGAACTGAACTATGAACTGAACTGAACTGAACTCTGAACTGAACTCTGAACTGAACTCTGAACTGAACTCTGAACTGCACTGAACTTAACTGAACTGAACTCTTAACTGAACTCTGAACTGAACACTGAACTGAACTCTGAACTGAACTCCGAACTGAACTGAACTCTGAACTGAACTCTGAACTGAACTCTGAACTGAACTCTGAACTGAACTGAACTCTCAACTGAACTCTGAACTGAACTATGAACTGAACTCTGAACTGAACTCTGAACTGAACTCTGAACAGAACTCTGAACTGAACACTGAACTGAAATCTGACCTGAACTGAACTGAACTCTGACCTGAACTCTGAACTGAACTCTGAACTGTACTGAACTGAACTCTGAACTGAACTCTGAACTGAACTGAACTCTGAACTGAACTCTGAACTGAACTATGAACTGAACTCTGAACTGAACTCTGAACTGAACTCTGAACTGAACACTGAACTGAAATCTGACCTGAACTGAACTGACCTCTGACCTGAACTCTGAACTGAACTCTGAACTGTACTGAACTGAACTCTGAACTGAACTGAACTGAACTCTGAACTCTGAACTGAACTGAACTAAACTCTGAACTGAACTCTGAACTGAACTATGAACTGAACTGAACTGTGAACTGAACTATGAGCTGAACTGAACTCTGAACTGAACTCTGAAATGCACTGAACTTAACTGAACTGAACTCTGAACTGAACTCTGAACTGAACACTGAACTGAACTGAACTCTGAACTCTGTACTGAACTCTGAACTCTGAACTGAACTCTGAACTGAACTCTGAACTGAACACTGAACTGAACTCTGAACTGAACTCTGAACTGGACTCTGAACTCTGAACTGAACACTGAACTGCACTGAACTTAACAGAACTGAACTCTGAACTGAACTCTGAACTGAACACTGAACTGAACTCTGAACTGAACTGAACTGAACTGAACTGAACTCTGAACTCTGAACTGAACTGAACTCTGAACTGAACTGAACTGAACTCTGAACTTTGAACTGAACTGAACTCTGAACTGAACTCTGAACTGAACTCTGAACTCTGAACTGAACACTGAACTGAATTCTGAACTGAACTCTGAACTGAACTCTGAACTGAAATCTGAACTGAAATCTGAACTGAACTCTGAACTGAACTGAACTGAACTCTGAACTGAACTGAACTGAACTCTGAACTGAACTGAACTCTGAACTCTGAACTGAACTATGAACTGAACTATGAACTGAACTCTGAACTGAACTCTGAACTGAACTCTGAACTGAACTCTGAACTGAACTCTGAACTGAACTGAACTGAACTCTGAACTGAACTCTGAACTGAACTGAACTCTGAACTGAACTCTGAACTGAACTCTGAACTGAACTCTGAACTGAACACTGAACTGAATTCTGAACTGAACTATGAACTGAACTATGAACTGAACTCTGAACT
This sequence comes from Bombus vestalis, assembly GCA_963556215.1. NCBI lineage: Eukaryota > Metazoa > Arthropoda > Insecta > Hymenoptera > Apidae > Bombus > Bombus vestalis. Next base: position 4,808,684 of record OY744577.1, on the reverse strand, counting down.
GAACACTGAACTGAACTCTGAACTCTGAACTGAACTCTGAACTCTAAACTGAAGTCTGAACTGAACTCTGAACTGAACTCTGAACTGAACTCTGAACTGAACTCTGAACTCTGAACTGAACACTGAACTGAATTCTGAACTGAACTATGAACTGAACTATGAACTGAACTATGAACTGAACTCTGAACTGAACTGAACTCTGAACTCTGAACTGAACTATGAACTGAACTCTGAACTGAACTCTGAACTGAACTCTGAACTGAACTCTGAACTGAACTATGAACAGAACTATGAACTGAACTCTGAACTGAACTCTGAACTGAACTGAACTTAACTGAACTGAACTCTGAACTGAGCACTGAACTGAACTCTGAACTGAGCACTGAACTGAACTCTGAACTGAACTGAACTGAACTCTGAACTGAACTGAACTGAACTGAACTCTGAACTGAACTGAACTGAACTCTGAACTGAAATCTGAACAGAGCTGAATTGAACTCTGAACTGAACTCTGAACTGAACTCTGAACTGCACTGAACTTAACTGAACTGAACTCTGAACTGAACTCTGAACTGAACACTGAATTGAACTGAACTCTGAACTCTGAACTCTGTACTGAACTCTGAACTCTGAACTGAAGTCTGAACTGAATTCTGAACTGAACTCTGAACTGGACTCTGAACTCTGAACTGAACACTGAACTGCACTGAACTTAACAGAACTGAACTCTGAACTGAACTCTGAACTGAACTCTGAACTGAACTCTGAACTGAACTCTGAACTGAACTCTGAACTGAACTCTGAACTGAACTCTGAACTGAACACTGAACTGAACACTGAACTGAACTCTGAACTGAACTGAACTGAACTCTGAACTCTGAACTGAACTGAACTCTGAACTGAACTGAACTCTGAACTGAACTCTGAACTGAACTCTGAACTGAACTCTGAACTGAACTCTGAACTGAACTCTGAACTGAACTCTGAACTGAACTCTGAACTGAACTCTGAACTGAACACTGAACTGAACTCTGAACTGAACTGAACTGAACTCTGAACTGAACTCTGAACTGAACACTGAACTGAACTGTGAACTGAACTCTGAACTGAACTCTGAACTGAACTCTGGACTGAACACTGAACTGAACTCTGAACTGAACTGAACTGAACTCTGAACTGAACTGAACTCTGAACTGAACTCTGAACTGAACTCTGAACTGAACTCTGAACTGAACTCTGAACTGAACTCTGAACTGAACACTGAACTGAACTCTGAACTGAACTGAACTGAACTCTGAACTGAACTCTGAACTGAACACTGAACTGAACTGTGAACTGAACTCTGAACTGAACTCTGAACTGAACTCTGGACTGAACACTGAACTGAACTCTGAACTGAACTGAACTGAACTCTGAACTGAACTGAACTCTGAACTGAACTATGAACTGAACTATGAACTGAACTATGAACTGAACTCTGAACTGAACTCTGAACTGAACTCTGAACTGAACTCTGAACTGAACTATGAACAGAACTATGAACTGAACTCTGAACTGAACTCTGAACTGAACTGAACTTAACTGAACTGAACACTGAACTGCACTGAACTTAACAGAACTGAACTCTGAACTGAACTCTGAACTGAACTCTGAACTGAACTCTGAACTGAACTCTGAACTGAACTCTGAACTGAACTCTGAACTGAACACTGAACTGAACACTGAACTGAACTCTGAACTGAACTGAACTGAACTGAACTCTGAACTCTGAACTGAACTGAACTCTGAACTGAACTGAACTCTGAACTGAACTCTGAACTGAACTCTGAACTGAACTCTGAACTGAACTCTGAACTGAACTCTGAACTGAACTCTGAACTGAACACTGAACTGAACTCTGAACTGAACTGAACTGAACTCTGAACTGAACTCTGAACTGAACTATGAACAGAACTATGAACAGAACTATGAACTGAACTCTGAACTGAACTCTGGACTGAACACTGAACTGAACTCTGAACTGAACTGAGCTGAACTCTGAACTGAACTGAACTCTGAACTGAACTATGAACTGAACTATGAACTGAACTATGAACTGAACTCTGAACTGAACTCTGAACTGAACTCTGAACTGAACTATGAACAGAACTATGAACTGAACTCTGAACTGAACTCTGAACTGAACTGAACTTAACTGAACTGAACTCTGAACTGAGCACTGAACTGAACTCTGAACTGAGCACTGAACTGAACTCTGAACTGAACTGAACTGAACTCTGAACTGAAATCTGAACTGAGCTGAATTGAACTCTGAACTGAACTCTGAACTGAACTCTGAACTGAACTCTGAACTGAACTCTGAACTGAACTCTGAACTCTGAACTGAACACTGAACTGAATTCTGAACTGAACTCTGAACTGAACTCTGAACTGAACTCTGAACTGAACTCTGAACTCTGAACTGAACACTGAACTGAATTCTGAACTGAACTATGAACTGAACTATGAACTGAACTATGAACTGAACTCTGAACTGAACTCTGAACTGAACTGAACTCTGAACTCTGAACTGAACTATGAACTGAACTCTGAACTGAACTCTGAACTGAACTCTGAACTGAACTCTGAACTGAACTATGAACAGAACTATGAACAGAACTATGAACTGAACTCTGAACTGAACTCTGAACTGAACTCTGAACTGAACTCTGAACTGAACACTGAACTGAACTCTGAACTGAACTGAACTGAACTCTGAACTGAACTCTGAACTGAACACTGAACTGAACTCTGAACTGAACTCTGAACTGAACTCTGAACTGAACTCTGGACTGAACACTGAACTGAACTCTGAACTGAACTGAACTGAACTCTGAACTGAACTATGAACTGAACACTGAACTGAACTCTGAACTGCACTCTGAACTGAACTCTGAACTGAACTCTGAACTGAACACTGAACTGAATTCTGAACTGAACCCTGAACTGAACTCTGAACTGAAATCTGAACTGAAATCTGAACTGAACTCTGAACTGAACTGAACTGAATTCTGAACTGAACTGAACTGAACTGAACTCTGAACTCTGAACTGAACTGAACTCTGAACTGAACTCTGAACTGAACTCTGAACTGAACTCTGAACTGAACTCTGAACTGAACTCTGAACTGAACACTGAACTGAACTCTGAACTGAACTGAACTGAACTCTGAACTGAACTCTGAACTGAACTCTGAACTGAACTCTGGACTGAACACTGAACTGAACTCTGAACTGAACTGAAATGAACTCTGAACTGAACTGAACTCTGAACTGAACTCTGAACTGAACACTGAACAGACTTCTGAACTGAACTCTGAACTGAACTCTGAACTGAACTGAACTCTGAACTCTGAACTGAACTATGAACTGAACTCTGAACTGAACTCTGAACTGAACTCTGAACTGAACTCTTAACTGAACTATGAACAGAACTATGAACTGAACTATGAACTGAACTCTGAACTGAACTGAACTTAACTGAACTGAACTCTGAACTGAGAACTGAACTGAACTCTGAACTGAACTCTGAACTGAACTCTGAACTGAACACTGAACTGAACTCTGAACTGAACTGAACTGAACTCTAAACTGAACTCTGAACTGAACACTGAACTGAACTCTGAACTGAACTCTGAACTGAACTCTGAACTGAACTCTGGACTGAACACTGAACTGAACTCTGAACTGAACTGAACTGAACTCTGAACTGAACTGAACTCTGAACTGAACTATGAACTGAACACTGAACTGAACTATGAACTGAACTGAACTCTGAACTGAACTCTGAACTGAACACTGAACTGAACTCTGAACTGAACTCTGAACTGAACTCTGAACTGAACTCTGAACTGAACTCTGAACTGAACACTGAACTGAACTCTGATCTGAACTCTGAACTGAACTCTGAACTGAACTCTGAACTGAACTCTGGACTGAACACTGAACTGAACTCTGAACTGAACTGAACTGAACTCTGAACTGGACTCTGAACTCTGAACTGAACACTGAACTGCACTGAACTTAACAGAACTGAACTCTGAACTGAACTCTGAACTGAACACTGAACTTAACTGAACTGAACTCTTAACTGAACTCTGAACTGAACACTGAACTGAACTCTGAACTGAACTCCGAACTGAACTGAACTCTGAACTGAACTCTGAACTGAACTCTGAACTGAACTCTGAACTGAACTGAACTCTGAACTGAACTCTGAACTGAACTATGAACTGAACTCTGAACTGAACTCTGAACTGAACTCTGAACTGAACTCTGAACTGAACACTGAACTGAAATCTGACCTGAACTGAACTGAACTCTGACCTGAACTCTGAACTGAACTCTGAACTGTACTGAACTGAACTCTGAACTGAACTCTGAACTGAACTGAACTCTGAACTGAACTCTGAACTGAACTATGAACTGAACTCTGAACTGAACTCTGAACTGAACTCTGAACTGAACACTGAACTGAAATCTGACCTGAACTGAACTGACCTCTGACCTGAACTCTGAACTGAACTCTGAACTGTACTGAACTGAACTCTGAACTGAACTGAACTCTGAACTGAACTGAACTGAACTCTGAACTCTGAACTGAACTGAACTAAACTCTGAACTGAACTCTGAACTGAACTATGAACTGAACTGAACTGTGAACTGAACTATGAGCTGAACTGAACTCTGAACTGAACTCTGAAATGCACTGAACTTAACTGAACTGAACTCTGAACTGAACTCTGAACTGAACACTGAACTGAACTGAACTCTGAACTCTGTACTGAACTCTGAACTCTGAACTGAACTCTGAACTGAACACTGAACTGAACTCTGAACTGAACTCTGAACTGGACTCTGAACTCTGAACTGAACACTGAACTGCACTGAACTTAACAGAACTGAACTCTGAACTGAACTCTGAACTGAACACTGAACTGAACTCTGAACTGAACTGAACTGAACTGAACTGAATTCTGAACTCTGAACTGAACTGAACTCTGAACTGAACTGAACTGAACTCTGAACTTTGAACTGAACTGAACTCTGAACTGAACTCTGAACTGAACTCTGAACTCTGAACTGAACACTGAACTGAATTCTGAACTGAACTCTGAACTGAACTCTGAACTGAAATCTGAACTGAAATCTGAACTGAACTCTGAACTGAACTGAACTGAACTCTGAACTGAACTGAACTGAACTCTGAACTGAACTGAACTCTGAACTCTGAACTGAACTATGAACTGAACTATGAACTGAACTCTGAACTGAACTCTGAACTGAACTCTGAACTGAACTCTGAACTGAACTCTGAACTGAACTGAACTGAACTCTGAACTGAACTCTGAACTGAACTGAACTCTGAACTGAACTCTGAACTGAACTCTGAACTGAACTCTGAACTGAACACTGAACTGAATTCTGAACTGAACTATGAACTGAACTATGAACTGAACTCTGAACTGAACACTGAACTGAACTCTGAACTCTGAACTGAACTCTGAACTCTAAACTGAAGTCTGAACTGAACTCTGAACTGAACTCTGAACTGAACTCTGAACTGAACTCTGAACTCTGAACTGAACACTGAACTGAATTCTGAACTGAACTATGAACTGAACTATGAACTGAACTATGAACTGAACTCTGAACTGAACTGAACTCTGAACTCTGAACTGAACTATGAACTGAACTCTGAACTGAACTCTGAACTGAACTCTGAACTGAACTCTGAACTGAACTATGAACAGAACTATGAACTGAACTCTGAACTGAACTCTGAACTGAACTGAACTTAACTGAACTGAACTCTGAACTGAGCACTGAACTGAACTCTGAACTGAGCACTGAACTGAACTCTGAACTGAACTGAACTGAACTCTGAACTGAACTGAACTGAACTGAACTCTGAACTGAACTGAACTGAACTCTGAACTGAAATCTGAACAGAGCTGAATTGAACTCTGAACTGAACTCTGAACTGAACTCTGAACTGCACTGAACTTAACTGAACTGAACTCTGAACTGAACTCTGAACTGAACACTGAATTGAACTGAACTCTGAACTCTGAACTCTGTACTGAACTCTGAACTCTGAACTGAAGTCTGAACTGAATTCTGAACTGAACTCTGAACTGGACTCTGAACTCTGAACTGAACACTGAACTGCACTGAACTTAACAGAACTGAACTCTGAACTGAACTCTGAACTGAACTCTGAACTGAACTCTGAACTGAACTCTGAACTGAACTCTGAACTGAACTCTGAACTGAACACTGAACTGAACACTGAACTGAACTCTGAACTGAACTGAACTGAACTCTGAACTCTGAACTGAACTGAACTCTGAACTGAACTGAACTCTGAACTGAACTCTGAACTGAACTCTGAACTGAACTCTGAACTGAACTCTGAACTGAACTCTGAACTGAACTCTGAACTGAACTCTGAACTGAACACTGAACTGAACTCTGAACTGAACTGAACTGAACTCTGAACTGAACTCTGAACTGAACACTGAACTGAACTGTGAACTGAACTCTGAACTGAACTCTGAACTGAACTCTGGACTGAACACTGAACTGAACTCTGAACTGAACTGAACTGAACTCTGAACTGAACTGAACTCTGAACTGAACTATGAACTGAACTATGAACTGAACTATGAACTGAACTCTGAACTGAACTCTGAACTGAACTCTGAACTGAACTCTGAACTGAACTATGAACAGAACTATGAACTGAACTCTGAACTGAACTCTGAACTGAACTGAACTTAACTGAACTGAACACTGAACTGCACTGAACTTAACAGAACTGAACTCTGAACTGAACTCTGAACTGAACTCTGAACTGAACTCTGAACTGAACTCTGAACTGAACTCTGAACTGAACTCTGAACTGAACACTGAACTGAACACTGAACTGAACTCTGAACTGAACTGAACTGAACTCTGAACTCTGAACTGAACTGAACTCTGAACTGAACTGAACTCTGAACTGAACTCTGAACTGAACTCTGAACTGAACTCTGAACTGAACTCTGAACTGAACTCTGAACTGAACTCTGAACTGAACACTGAACTGAACTCTGAACTGAACTGAACTGAACTCTGAACTGAACTCTGAACTGAACTATGAACAGAACTATGAACAGAACTATGAACTGAACTCTGAACTGAACTCTGAACTGAACTCTGGACTGAACACTGAACTGAACTCTGAACTGAACTGAACTGAACTCTGAACTGAACTGAACTCTGAACTGAACTATGAACTGAACTATGAACTGAACTATGAACTGAACTCTGAACTGAACTCTGAACTGAGCACTGAACTGAACTCTGAACTGAGCACTGAACTGAACTCTGAAATGAACTGAACTGAACTCTGAACTGAAATCTGAACTGAGCTGAATTGAACTCTGAACTGAACTCTGAACTGAACTCTGAACTGAACTCTGAACTGAACTCTGAACTGAACTCTGAACTCTGAACTGAACACTGAACTGAATTCTGAACTGAACTCTGAACTGAACTCTGAACTGAACTCTGAACTGAACTCTGAACTCTGAACTGAACACTGAACTGAATTCTGAACTGAACTATGAACTGAACTATGAACTGAACTATGAACTGAACTCTGAACTGAACTCTGAACTGAACTGAACTCTGAACTCTGAACTGAACTATGAACTGAACTCTGAACTGAACTCTGAACTGAACTCTGAACTGAACTCTGAACTGAACTATGAACAGAACTATGAACAGAACTATGAACTGAACTCTGAACTGAACTCTGAACTGAACTGAAATTAACTGAACTGAACTCTGAACTGAACTGAACTGAACTCTGAACTGAACTGAACTGAACTCTGAACTGAAATCTGAACAGAGCTGAATTGAACTCTGAACTGAACTCTGAACTGAACTCTGAACTGCACTGAACTTAACTGAACTGAACTCTGAACTGAACTCTGAACTGAACACTGAATTGAACTGAACTCTGAACTCTGAACTCTGTACTGAACTCTGAACTCTGAACTGAAGTCTGAACTGAATTCTGAACTGAACTCTGAACTGGACTCTGAACTCTGAACTGAACACTGAACTGCACTGAACTTAACAGAACTGAACTCTGAACTGAACTCTGAACTGAACTCTGAACTGAACTCTGAACTGAACTCTGAACTGAACTCTGAACTGAACACTGAACTGAACACTGAACTCTGAACTCTGAACTGAACTGAACTCTGAACTGAACTGAACTCTGAACTGAACTCTGAACTGAACTCTGAACTGAACTCTGAACTGAACTCTGACCTGAACTCTGAACTGAACTCTGAACTGAACTCTGAACTGAACTGAACTGAACTTAACTGAACTGAACTCTGAACTGAGCACTGAACTGAACTCTGAACTGAACTCTGAACTGAACTCTGAACTGAACTCTGAACTGAACTATGAACAGAACTATGAACTGAACACTGAACTGAACTCTGAACTGAACTGAACTGAACTCTGGACTGAACACTGAACTGAACTCTGAACTGAACTGAACTGAACTCTGAACTGAACTGAACTCTGAACTGAACTATGAACTGAACTATGAACTGAACTATGAACTGAACTCTGAACTGAACTCTGAACTGAACTCTGAACTGAACTATGAACAGAACTATGAACTGAACTCTGAACTGAACTCTGAACTGAACTGAACTGAACTTAACTGAACTGAACTCTGAACTGAGCACTGAACTGAACTCTGAACTGAACTCTGAACTGAACTCTGAACTGAACTATGAACAGAACTATGAACTGAACTCTGAACTGAACTCTGAACTGAACTCTGAACTGAACTGAACTTAACTGAACTGAACTCTGAACTGAGCACTGAACTGAACTCTGAACTGAACTCTGAACTGAACTCTGAACTGAACACTGAACTGAACTCTGAACTGAACTGAACTGAACTCTGAACTGAACTCTGAACTGAACACTGAACTGAACTCTGAACTGAACTCTGAACTGAACTCTGAACTGAACTCTGGACTGAACACTGAACTGAACTCTGAACTGAACTGAACTGAACTCTGAACTGAACTGAACTCTGAACTGAACTATGAACTGAACTATGAACTGAACTATGAACTGAACTATGAACTGAACACTGAACTGAACTATGAACTGAACTGAACTCTGAACTGAACTCTGAACTGAACACTGAACTGAACTCTGAACTGAACTCTGAACTGAACTCTGAATTGAACACTGAACTGAATTCTGAACTGAACTATGAACTGAACTATGAACTGAACTCTGAACTGAAAACTGATCTGAACTCTGAACTCTAAACTGAAGTCTGAACTCTGAACTGAACTCTGAACTGAACTGAACTCTGAACTGAACTCTGAACTGAACACTGAACTGAACTCTGAACTGAACTGAACTCTGAACTGAACTATGAACTGAACTATGAACTGAACTATGAACTGAACTCTGAACTGAACTCTGAACTGAACTCTGAACTGAACTATGAACAGAACTATGAACTGAACTCTGAACTGAACTCTGAACTGAACTGAACTGAACTTAACTGAACTGAACTCTGAACTGAGCACTGAACTGAACTCTGAACTGAACTCTGAACTGAACTCTGAACTGAACTCTGAACTGAACTATGAACAGAACTATGAACTGAACTCTGAACTGAACTCTGAACTGAACTCTGAACTGAACTGAACTTAACTGAACTGAACTCTGAACTGAGCACTGAACTGAACTCTGAACTGAACTCTGAACTGAACTCTGAACTGAACACTGAACTGAACTCTGAACTGAACTGAACTGAACTCTGAACTGAACTCTGAACTGAACACTGAACTGAACTCTGAACTGAACTCTGAACTGAACTCTGAACTGAACTCTGGACTGAACACTGAACTGAACTCTGAACTGAACTGAACTGAACTCTGAACTGAACTGAACTCTGAACTGAACTATGAACTGAACTATGAACTGAACTATGAACTGAACTATGAACTGAACACTGAACTGAACTATGAACTGAACTGAACTCTGAACTGAACTCTGAACTGAACACTGAACTGAACTCTGAACTGAACTCTGAACTGAACTCTGAATTGAACACTGAACTGAATTCTGAACTGAACTATGAACTGAACTATGAACTGAACTCTGAACTGAAAACTGATCTGAACTCTGAACTCTAAACTGAAGTCTGAACTCTGAACTGAACTCTGAACTGAACTGAACTCTGAACTGAACTCTGAACTGAACACTGAACTGAACTCTGAACTGAACTCTGAACTGAACTCTGAACTGAACACTGAACTGAACTCTGAACTGAACTCTGAACTGAACTCTGAACTGAACACTGAACTGAACTCTGAACTGAACTCTGAAATGAACTCTGAACTGAACACTTAACTGAACTCTGAACTGAACTCTGAACTGAACTCTGAACTGAACTCTGAACTGAACTCTGAACTGAACTGAACTCTGAACTGAACTATGAACTGAACTATGAACTGAACTATGAACTGAACTCTGAACTGAACTCTGAACTGAACTCTGAACTGAACTCTGAACTGAACTCTGAACTGAACTCTGAACTGAACTATGAACTGAACTGAACTGAACTCTGAACTGAACTATGAACTGAACTGAACTCTGAACTGAACTCTGAACTGAACTCTGAACTGCACTGAACTTAACTGAACTGAACTCTTAACTGAACTCTGAACTGAACTTAACTGAACTCTGAACTGAACTATGAACTGAACTGAACTCTGAACTGAACTATGAACTGAACTGAACTGAACTCTGAACTGAACTCTGAACTGAACTCTGAACTGAACTCTGAACTGCACTGAACTTAACTGAACTGAACTCTTAACTGAACTCTGAACTGAACACTGAACTGAACTCTGAACTGAACTCCGAACTGAACTGAACTCTGAACTGAACTCTGAACTGAACTCTGAACTGAACTGAACTCTGAACTGAACTCTGAACTGAACTATGAACTGAACTCTGAACTGAACTCTGAACTGAACTCTGAACTGAACTCTGAACTGAACACTGAACTGAAATCTGACCTGAACTGAACTGAACTCTGACCTGAACTCTGAACTGAACTCTGAACTGTACTGAACTGAACTCTGAACTGAACTCTGAACTGAACTGAACTCTGAACTGAACTCTGAACTGAACTATGAACTGAACTCTGAACTGAACTCTGAACTGAACTCTGAACTGAACACTGAACTGAAATCTGACCTGAACTGAACTGAACTCTGACCTGAACTCTGAACTGAACTCTGAACTGTACTGAACTGAACTCTGAACTGAACTGAACTGAACTCTGAACTCTGAACTGAACTGAACTAAACTCTGAACTGAACTCTGAACTGAACTATGAACTGAACTGAACTGTGAACTGAACTATGAACTGAACTGAACTCTGAACTGAACTCAGAACTGACCTCAGAACTGAACTATGAACTGAACACTGAACTGAACTATGAACTGAACTGAACTCTGAACTGAACTCTGAACTGAACTCTGAACTGAACACTGAACTGAACTCTGAACTGAACTCTGAACTGAACTCTGAACTGAACTCTGAACTGAACTCTGAACTGAAATGAACTCTGAACTGAACTATGAACTGAACTATGAACTGAACTATGAACTGAACTCTGAACTGAACTCTGAACTGAACTCTGAACTGAACTCTGAACTGAACTCTGAACTGAACTCTGAACTGAACTATGAACTGAACTGAACTGAACTCTGAACTGAACTGAACTCTGAACTGAACTATGAACTGAACTGAACTCTGAACTGAACTCTGAACTGAACTCTGAACTGCACTGAACTTAACTGAACTGAACTCTTAACTGAACTCTGAACTGAACTTAACTGAACTCTGAACTGAACTATGAACTGAACTGAACTCTGAACTGAACTATGAACTGAACTGAACTGAACTCTGAACTGAACTCTGAACTGAACTCTGAACTGAACTCTGAACTGCACTGAACTTAATTGAACTGAACTCTTAACTGAACTCTGAACTGAACGCTGAACTGAACTCTGAACTGAACTCTGAACTGAACACTGAACTGAAATCTGACCTGAACTGAACTGAACTCTGACCTGAACTCTGAACTGAACTCTGAACTGTACTGAACTGAACTCTGAACTGAACTGAACTGAACTCTGAACTCTGAACTGAACTGAAATCTGACCTGAACTGAACTGAACTCTGACCTGAACTCTGAACTGAACTCTGAACTGTACTGAACTGAACTCTGAACTGAACTGAACTGAACTCTGAACTCTGAACTGAACTGAACTAAACTCTGAACTGAACTCTGAACTGAACTATGAACTGAACTGAACTGTGAACTGAACTATGAACTGAACTGAACTCTGAACTGAACTCAGAACTGAACTCAGAACTGAACTATGAACTGAACTGAACTCTGAACTGAACTCTGAACTGCACTGAACTTAACTGAACTGAACTCTTAACTGAACTCTGAACTGAACACTGAACTGAACTGAACTCTGAACTGAACTCAGAACTGAAATATGAACTGAACTGAACTCTGAACTGAACTCTGAACTGAACACTGAACTGAACTCTGAACTGAACTCTGAACTGAACTGAACTGAACTCTGAACTGAAATCTGAACTGAGCTGAATTGAACTCTGAACTGTACTCTGAACTGAACTCTGAACTGAACTCTGAACTGAACTCTGAACTGAACTCTGAACTGAACACTGAACTGAACTCTGAACTGAACTATGAACTGAACTCTGAACTGAACACTGAACTGAACTCTGAACTCTGAACTGAACTCTGAACTCTGAAATCTGAACTCTGAACTGAACTCTGAACTGAACGCTGAACTCTAAACTGAAGTCTGAACTGAACTCTGAACTGAACTCTGAACTGAACTCTGAACTGAACTGAACTCTGAACTGAACTCTGAACTGAACTCTGAACTGAACTCTGAACTGAACTCTGAACTGAACTCTGAACTGAACACTGAACTGAACTCTGAACTGAACTGAACTGAACTCTGAACTGAACTCTGAACTGAACTCTGGACTGAACACTGAACTGAACTCTGAACTGAACTGAACTGAACTCTGAACTGAACTGAACTCTGAACTGAACTGAACTCTGAACTGAACTATGAACTGAACTCTGAACTGAACTCTGAATTGAACACTGAACTGAATTCTGAACTGAACTATGAACTGAACTATGAACTGAACTCTGAACTGAAAACTGTTCTGAACTCTGAACTCTAAACTGAAGTCTGAACTCTAAACTGAAGTCTGAACTGAACTTTGAACTGAACTCTGAACTGAACTCTGAACTGAACTCTGAACTCTGAACTGAACTCTGAACTCTGAACTGAACACTGAACTGAATTCTGAACTGAACTATGAACTGAACTATGAACTGAACTATGAACTGAACTCTGAACTGAACTCTGAACTGAACTCTGAACTGAACTATGAACTGAATTCTGAACCGAACTCTGAACTGAACACTGAACTGAACTCTGAACTGAACTGAACTGAACTCTGAACTGAACTCTGAACTGAACACTGAACTGAACTCTGAACTGAACTCTGAACTGAACTCTGAACTGAACTCTGAACTGAACTGAAATGAACTCTGAACTCAACTGAACTCTGAACTGAACTCTGAACTGAACACTGAACTGACTTCTGAACTGAACTCTGAACTGAACTCTGAACTGAACTGAACTCTGAACTCTGAACTGAACTATGAACTGAACTCTGAACTGAACTCTGAACTGAACTCTGAACTGAACTCTGAACTGAACTATGAACAGAACTATGAACTGAACTCTGAACTGAACTCTGGACTGAACACTGAACTGAACTCTGAACTGAACTGAAATGAACTCTGAACTGAACTGAACTCTGAACTGAACTCTGAACTGAACACTGAACTGACTTCTGAACTGAACTCTGAACTGAACTCTGAACTGAACTGAACTCTGAACTGAACTATGAACTGAACTCTGAACTGAACTCTGAACTGAACTCTGGACTGAACTCTGAACTGAACTATGAACTGCACTGAACTTAACTGAACTGAACTCTTAACTGAACTCTGAACTGAACTCTGAACTGAACTCTGAACTGAACTGAACTCTGAACTGAACTCTGAACTGAACTATGAACTGAACTCTGAACTGAACTCTGAACTGAACTCTGAACTGAACACTGAACTGAAATCTGACCTGAACTGAACTGAACTCTGACCTGAACTCTGAACTGAACTCTGAACTGCACTGAACTTAACTGAACTGAACTCTTAACTGAACTCTGAACTGAACTTAACTGAACTCTGAACTGAACTATGAACTGAACTGAACTCTGAACTGAACTATGAACTGAACTGAACTGAACTCTGAACTGAACTCTGAACTGAACTCTGAACTGAACTCTGAACTGCACTGAACTTAACTGAACTGAACTCTTAACTGAACTCTGAACTGAACACTGAACTGAACTCTGAACTGAACTCCGAACTGAACTGAACTCTGAACTGAACTCTGAACTGAACTCCGAACTGAACTCTGAACTGAACTCTGAACTGAACACTGAACTGAACTCTGAACTGAACTCTGAACTGAACTGAACTGAACTCTGAACTGAAATCTGAACTGAGCTGAATTGAACTCTGAACTGTACTCTGAACTGAACTCTGAACTGAACTCTGAACTGAACTCTGAACTGAACTCTGAACTGAACTCTGAACTGAACACTGAACTGAACTCTGAACTCTGAACTGAACTCTGAACTCTGAAATCTGAACTCTGAACTGAACTCTGAACTGAACTCTGAACTGAACTCTGAACTGAACTGAACTCTGAACTGAACTCTGAACTGAACTCTGAACTGAACTCTGAACTGAACTCTGAACTGAACTCTGAACTGAACTCTGAACTGAACTCTGAACTGAACTCTGAACTGAACACTGAACTGAACTCTGAACTGAACTCTGAACTGAACTCTGAACTGAACTCTGAACTGAACTCTGAACTGAAATGAACTCTGAACTGAACTATGAACTGAACTATGAACTGAACTATGAACTGAACTCTGAACTGAACTCTGAACTGAACTCTGAACTGAACTCTGAACTGAACTCTGAACTGAACTCTGAACTGAACTATGAACTGAACTGAACTGAACTCTGAACTGAACTGAACTCTGAACTGAACTATGAACTGAACTGAACTCTGAACTGAACTCTGAACTGAACTCTGAACTGCACTGAACTTAACTGAACTGAACTCTTAACTGAACTCTGAACTGAACTATGAACTGAACTGAACTCTGAACTGAACTATGAACTGAACTGAACTGAACTCTGAACTGAACTCTGAACTGAACTCTGAACTGAACTCTGAACTGCACTGAACTTAATTGAACTGAACTCTTAACTGAACTCTGAACTGAACTCTGAACTGAACTCTGAACTGAACTCTGAACTGAACACTGAACTGAAATCTGACCTGAACTGAACTGAACTCTGACCTGAACTCTGAACTGAACTCTGAACTGTACTGAACTGAACTCTGAACTGAACTGAACTGAACTCTGAACTCTGAACTGAACTGAAATCTGACCTGAACTGAACTGAACTCTGACCTGAACTCTGAACTGAACTCTGAACTGTACTGAACTGAACTCTGAACTGAACTGAACTGAACTCTGAACTCTGAACTGAACTGAACTAAACTCTGAACTGAACTCTGAACTGAACTATGAACTGAACTGAACTGTGAACTGAACTATGAACTGAACTGAACTCTGAACTGAACTCAGAACTGAACTCAGAACTGAACTATGAACTGAACTGAACTCTGAACTGAACTCTGAACTGCACTGAACTTAACTGAACTGAACTCTTAACTGAACTCTGAACTGAACACTGAACTGAACTGAACTCTGAACTGAACTCAGAACTGAAATATGAACTGAACTGAACTCTGAACTGAACTCTGAACTGAACACTGAACTGAACTCTGAACTGAACTCTGAACTGAACTGAACTGAACTCTGAACTGAAATCTGAACTGAGCTGAATTGAACTCTGAACTGTACTCTGAACTGAACTCTGAACTGAACTCTGAACTGAACTCTGAACTGAACTCTGAACTGAACACTGAACTGAACTCTGAACTGAACTATGAACTGAACTCTGAACTGAACACTGAACTGAACTCTGAACTCTGAACTGAACTCTGAACTCTGAAATCTGAACTCTGAACTGAACTCTGAACTGAACGCTGAACTCTAAACTGAAGTCTGAACTGAACTCTGAACTGAACTCTGAACTGAACTCTGAACTGAACTGAACTCTGAACTGAACTCTGAACTGAACTGAACTGAACTCTGACCTGAACTCTGAACTGAACTCTGAACTGTACTGAACTGAACTCTGAACTGAACTGAACTGAACTCTGAACTCTGAACTGAACTGAACTAAACTCTGAACTGAACTCTGAACTGAACTATGAACTGAACTGAACTGTGAACTGAACTATGAACTGAACTGAACTCTGAACTGAACTCAGAACTGAACTCAGAACTGAACTATGAACTGAACTGAACTCTGAACTGAACTCTGAACTGCACTGAACTTAACTGAACTGAACTCTTAACTGAACTCTGAACTGAACTGAACTGAACTCTGAACTGAAATCTGAACTGAGCTGAATTGAACTCTGAACTGTACTCTGAACTGAACTCTGAACTGAACTCTGAACTGAACTCTGAACTGAACTCTGAACTGAACACTGAACTGAACTCTGAACTGAACTATGAACTGAACTCTGAACTGAACACTGAACTGAACTCTGAACTCTGAACTGAACTCTGAACTCTGAAATCTGAACTCTGAACTGAACTCTGAACTGAACGCTGAACACTAAACTGAAGTCTGAACTGAACTCTGAACTGAACTCTGAACTGAACTCTGAACTGAACTGAACTCTGAACTGAACTCTGAACTGAACTCTGAACTGAACTCTGAACTGAACTCTGAACTGAACTCTGAACTGAACACTGAACTGAACTCTGAACTGAACTGAACTGAACTCTGAACTGAACTCTGAACTGAACTCTGGACTGAACACTGAACTGAACTCTGAACTGAACTGAACTGAACTCTGAACTGAACTGAACTCTGAACTGAACTGAACTCTGAACTGAACTATGAACTGAACTCTGAACTGAACTCTGAATTGAACACTGAACTGAATTCTGAACTGAACTATGAACTGAACTATGAACTGAACTCTGAACTGAAAACTGATCTGAACTCTGAACTCTAAACTGAAGTCTGAACTCTAAACTGAAGTGTGAACTGAACTTTGAACTGAACTCTGAACTGAACTCTGAACTGAACTCTGAACTCTGAACTGAACACTGAACTGAATTCTGAACTGAACTATGAACTGAACTATGAACTGAACTATGAACTGAACTCTGAACTGAACTCTGAACTGCACTGAACTTAACTGAACTGAACTCTTAACTGAACTCTGAACTGAACACTGAACTGAACTGAACTCTGAACTGAACTCAGAACTGAAATATGAACTGAACTGAACTCTGAACTGAACTCTGAACTGAACACTGAACTGAACTCTGAACTGAACTCTGAACTGAACTGAACTGAACTCTGAACTGAAATCTGAACTGAGCTGAATTGAACTCTGAACTGTACTCTGAACTGAACTCTGAACTGAACTCTGAACTGAACTCTGAACTGAACTCTGAACTGAACACTGAACTGAACTCTGAACTGAACTATGAACTGAACTCTGAACTGAACACTGAACTGAACTCTGAACTCTGAACTGAACTCTGAACTCTGAAATCTGAACTCTGAACTGAACTCTGAACTGAACGCTGAACTCTAAACTGAAGTCTGAACTGAACTCTGAACTGAACTCTGAACTGAACTCTGAACTGAACTGAACTCTGAACTGAACTCTGAACTGAACTGAACTGAACTCTGACCTGAACTCTGAACTGAACTCTGAACTGTACTGAACTGAACTCTGAACTGAACTGAACTGAACTCTGAACTCTGAACTGAACTGAACTAAACTCTGAACTGAACTCTGAACTGAACTATGAACTGAACTGAACTGTGAACTGAACTATGAACTGAACTGAACTCTGAACTGAACTCAGAACTGAACTCAGAACTGAACTATGAACTGAACTGAACTCTGAACTGAACTCTGAACTGCACTGAACTTAACTGAACTGAACTCTTAACTGAACTCTGAACTGAACACTGAACTGAACTGAACTCTGAACTGAACTCAGAACTGAAATATGAACTGAACTGAACTCTGAACTGAACTCTGAACTGAACACTGAACTGAACTCTGAACTGAACTCTGAACTGAACTGAACTGAACTCTGAACTGAAATCTGAACTGAGCTGAATTGAACTCTGAACTGTACTCTGAACTGAACTCTGAACTGAACTCTGAACTGAACTCTGAACTGAACTCTGAACTGAACACTGAACTGAACTCTGAACTGAACTATGAACTGAACTCTGAACTGAACACTGAACTGAACTCTGAACTCTGAACTGAACTCTGAACTCTGAAATCTGAACTCTGAACTGAACTCTGAACTGAACGCTGAACACTAAACTGAAGTCTGAACTGAACTCTGAACTGAACTCTGAACTGAACTCTGAACTGAACTGAACTCTGAACTGAACTCTGAACTGAACTCTGAACTGAACTCTGAACTGAACTCTGAACTGAACTCTGAACTGAACACTGAACTGAACTCTGAACTGAACTGAACTGAACTCTGAACTGAACTCTGAACTGAACTCTGGACTGAACACTGAACTGAACTCTGAACTGAACTGAACTGAACTCTGAACTGAACTGAACTCTGAACTGAACTGAACTCTGAACTGAACTGAACTCTGAACTGAACTATGAACTGAACTCTGAACTGAACTCTGAATTGAACACTGAACTGAATTCTGAACTGAACTATGAACTGAACTATGAACTGAACTCTGAACTGAAAACTGATCTGAACTCTGAACTCTAAACTGAAGTCTGAACTCTAAACTGAAGTCTGAACTGAACTTTGAACTGAACTCTGAACTGAACTCTGAACTGAACTCTGAACTCTGAACTGAACACTGAACTGAATTCTGAACTGAACTATGAACTGAACTATGAACTGAACTATGAACTGAACTCTGAACTGAACTCTGAACTGAACTCTGAACTGAACTCTGAACTGAACTATGAACTGAATTCTGAACCGAACTCTGAACTGAACACTGAACTGAACTCTGAACTGAACTGAACTGAACTCTGAACTGAACTCTGAACTGAACACTGAACTGAACTCTGAACTGAACTCTGAACTGAACTCTGAACTGAACTCTGAACTGAACTCTGAACTCTGAACTGAACACTGAACTGAATTCTGAACTGAACTATGAACTGAACTATGAACTGAACTATGAACTGAACTCTGAACTGAACTCTGAACTGAACTCTGAACTGAACTCTGAACTGAACTATGAACTGAATTCTGAACCGAACTCTGAACTGAACACTGAACTGAACTCTGAACTGAACTGAACTGAACTCTGAACTGAACTCTGAACTGAACACTGAACTGAACTCTGAACTGAACTCTGAACTGAACTCTGAACTGAACTCTGAACTGAACTGAAATGAACTATGAACTGAACTGAACTCTGAACTGAACTCAGAACTGAACTCAGAACTGAACTATGAACTGAACTGAACTCTGAACTGAACTCTGAACTGCACTGAACTTAACTGAACTGAACTCTTAACTGAACTCTGAACTGAACACTGAACTGAACTGAACTCTGAACTGAACTCAGAACTGAAATATGAACTGAACTGAACTCTGAACTGAACTCTGAACTGAACACTGAACTGAACTCTGAACTGAACTCTGAACTGAACTGAACTGAACTCTGAACTGAAATCTGAACTGAGCTGAATTGAACTCTGAACTGTACTCTGAACTGAACTCTGAACTGAACTCTGAACTGAACTCTGAACTGAACTCTGAACTGAACACTGAACTGAACTCTGAACTGAACTATGAACTGAACTCTGAACTGAACACTGAACTGAACTCTGAACTCTGAACTGAACTCTGAACTCTGAAATCTGAACTCTGAACTGAACTCTGAACTGAACGCTGAACTCTAAACTGAAGTCTGAACTGAACTCTGAACTGAACTCTGAACTGAACTCTGAACTGAACTGAACTCTGAACTGAACTCTGAACTGAACTGAACTGAACTCTGACCTGAACTCTGAACTGAACTCTGAACTGTACTGAACTGAACTCTGAACTGAACTGAACTGAACTCTGAACTCTGAACTGAACTGAACTAAACTCTGAACTGAACTCTGAACTGAACTATGAACTGAACTGAACTGTGAACTGAACTATGAACTGAACTGAACTCTGAACTGAACTCAGAACTGAACTCAGAACTGAACTATGAACTGAACTGAACTCTGAACTGAACTCTGAACTGCACTGAACTTAACTGAACTGAACTCTTAACTGAACTCTGAACTGAACTGAACTGAACTCTGAACTGAAATCTGAACTGAGCTGAATTGAACTCTGAACTGTACTCTGAACTGAACTCTGAACTGAACTCTGAACTGAACTCTGAACTGAACTCTGAACTGAACACTGAACTGAACTCTGAACTGAACTATGAACTGAACTCTGAACTGAACACTGAACTGAACTCTGAACTCTGAACTGAACTCTGAACTCTGAAATCTGAACTCTGAACTGAACTCTGAACTGAACGCTGAACACTAAACTGAAGTCTGAACTGAACTCTGAACTGAACTCTGAACTGAACTCTGAACTGAACTGAACTCTGAACTGAACTCTGAACTGAACTCTGAACTGAACTCTGAACTGAACTCTGAACTGAACTCTGAACTGAACACTGAACTGAACTCTGAACTGAACTGAACTGAACTCTGAACTGAACTCTGAACTGAACTCTGGACTGAACACTGAACTGAACTCTGAACTGAACTGAACTGAACTCTGAACTGAACTGAACTCTGAACTGAACTGAACTCTGAACTGAACTATGAACTGAACTCTGAACTGAACTCTGAATTGAACACTGAACTGAATTCTGAACTGAACTATGAACTGAACTATGAACTGAACTCTGAACTGAAAACTGATCTGAACTCTGAACTCTAAACTGAAGTCTGAACTCTAAACTGAAGTGTGAACTGAACTTTGAACTGAACTCTGAACTGAACTCTGAACTGAACTCTGAACTCTGAACTGAACACTGAACTGAATTCTGAACTGAACTATGAACTGAACTATGAACTGAACTATGAACTGAACTCTGAACTGAACTCTGAACTGCACTGAACTTAACTGAACTGAACTCTTAACTGAACTCTGAACTGAACACTGAACTGAACTGAACTCTGAACTGAACTCAGAACTGAAATATGAACTGAACTGAACTCTGAACTGAACTCTGAACTGAACACTGAACTGAACTCTGAACTGAACTCTGAACTGAACTGAACTGAACTCTGAACTGAAATCTGAACTGAGCTGAATTGAACTCTGAACTGTACTCTGAACTGAACTCTGAACTGAACTCTGAACTGAACTCTGAACTGAACTCTGAACTGAACACTGAACTGAACTCTGAACTGAACTATGAACTGAACTCTGAACTGAACACTGAACTGAACTCTGAACTCTGAACTGAACTCTGAACTCTGAAATCTGAACTCTGAACTGAACTCTGAACTGAACGCTGAACTCTAAACTGAAGTCTGAACTGAACTCTGAACTGAACTCTGAACTGAACTCTGAACTGAACTGAACTCTGAACTGAACTCTGAACTGAACTGAACTGAACTCTGACCTGAACTCTGAACTGAACTCTGAACTGTACTGAACTGAACTCTGAACTGAACTGAACTGAACTCTGAACTCTGAACTGAACTGAACTAAACTCTGAACTGAACTCTGAACTGAACTATGAACTGAACTGAACTGTGAACTGAACTATGAACTGAACTGAACTCTGAACTGAACTCAGAACTGAACTCAGAACTGAACTATGAACTGAACTGAACTCTGAACTGAACTCTGAACTGCACTGAACTTAACTGAACTGAACTCTTAACTGAACTCTGAACTGAACACTGAACTGAACTGAACTCTGAACTGAACTCAGAACTGAAATATGAACTGAACTGAACTCTGAACTGAACTCTGAACTGAACACTGAACTGAACTCTGAACTGAACTCTGAACTGAACTGAACTGAACTCTGAACTGAAATCTGAACTGAGCTGAATTGAACTCTGAACTGTACTCTGAACTGAACTCTGAACTGAACTCTGAACTGAACTCTGAACTGAACTCTGAACTGAACACTGAACTGAACTCTGAACTGAACTATGAACTGAACTCTGAACTGAACACTGAACTGAACTCTGAACTCTGAACTGAACTCTGAACTCTGAAATCTGAACTCTGAACTGAACTCTGAACTGAACGCTGAACACTAAACTGAAGTCTGAACTGAACTCTGAACTGAACTCTGAACTGAACTCTGAACTGAACTGAACTCTGAACTGAACTCTGAACTGAACTCTGAACTGAACTCTGAACTGAACTCTGAACTGAACTCTGAACTGAACACTGAACTGAACTCTGAACTGAACTGAACTGAACTCTGAACTGAACTCTGAACTGAACTCTGGACTGAACACTGAACTGAACTCTGAACTGAACTGAACTGAACTCTGAACTGAACTGAACTCTGAACTGAACTGAACTCTGAACTGAACTATGAACTGAACTCTGAACTGAACTCTGAATTGAACACTGAACTGAATTCTGAACTGAACTATGAACTGAACTATGAACTGAACTCTGAACTGAAAACTGATCTGAACTCTGAACTCTAAACTGAAGTCTGAACTCTAAACTGAAGTCTGAACTGAACTTTGAACTGAACTCTGAACTGAACTCTGAACTGAACTCTGAACTCTGAACTGAACACTGAACTGAATTCTGAACTGAACTATGAACTGAACTATGAACTGAACTATGAACTGAACTCTGAACTGAACTCTGAACTGAACTCTGAACTGAACTCTGAACTGAACTATGAACTGAATTCTGAACCGAACTCTGAACTGAACACTGAACTGAACTCTGAACTGAACTGAACTGAACTCTGAACTGAACTCTGAACTGAACACTGAACTGAACTCTGAACTGAACTCTGAACTGAACTCTGAACTGAACTCTGAACTGAACTCTGAACTCTGAACTGAACACTGAACTGAATTCTGAACTGAACTATGAACTGAACTATGAACTGAACTATGAACTGAACTCTGAACTGAACTCTGAACTGAACTCTGAACTGAACTCTGAACTGAACTATGAACTGAATTCTGAACCGAACTCTGAACTGAACACTGAACTGAACTCTGAACTGAACTGAACTGAACTCTGAACTGAACTCTGAACTGAACACTGAACTGAACTCTGAACTGAACTCTGAACTGAACTCTGAACTGAACTCTGAACTGAACTGAAATGAACTCTGAACTGAACTGAACTCTGAACTGAACTATGAACTGAACTCTGAACTGAACTCTGAACTGAACTCTGGACTGAACTCTGAACTGAACTATGAACTGCACTGAACTTAACTGAACTGAACTCATAACTGAACTCTGAACTGAACTCTGAACTGAACTCTGAACTGAACTGAACTCTGAACTGAACTCTGAACTGAACTATGAACTGAACTCTGAACTGAACTCTGAACTGAACTCTGAACTGAACACTGAACTGAAATCTGACCTGAACTGAACTGAACTCTGACCTGAACTCTGAACTGAACTCTGAACTGCACTGAACTTAACTGAACTGAACTCTTAACTGAACTCTGAACTGAACTTAACTGAACTCTGAACTGAACTATGAACTGAACTGAACTCTGAACTGAACTATGAACTGAACTGAACTGAACTCTGAACTGAACTCTGAACTGAACTCTGAACTGAACTCTGAACTGCACTGAACTTAACTGAACTGAACTCTTAACTGAACTCTGAACTGAACACTGAACTGAACTCTGAACTGAACTCCGAACTGAACTGAACTCTGAACTGAACTCTGAACTGAACTCTGAACTGAACTCTGAACTGAACTCTGAACTGAACACTGAACTGAACTCTGAACTGAACTCTGAACTGAACTGAACTGAACTCTGAACTGAAATCTGAACTGAGCTGAATTGAACTCTGAACTGTACTCTGAACTGAACTCTGAACTGAACTCTGAACTGAACTCTGAACTGAACTCTGAACTGAACTCTGAACTGAACACTGAACTGAACTCTGAACTCTGAACTGAACTCTGAACTCTGAAATCTGAACTCTGAACTGAACTCTGAAATGAACTCTGAACTGAACTGAACTCTGAACTGAACTCTGAACTGAACTCTGAACTGAACTCTGAACTGAACTCTGAACTGAACTCTGAACTGAACTCTGAACTGAACTCTGAACTGAACTGAACTCTGAACTGAACTGAACTCTGAACTGAACTATGAACTGAACTCTGAACTGAACTCTGAATTGAACACTGAACTGAATTCTGAACTGAACTATGAACTGAACTATGAACTGAACTCTGAACTGAAAACTGAACTGAACTCTGAACTCTAAACTGAAGTCTGAACTCTAAACTGAAGTCTGAACTGAACTCTGAACTGAACTCTGAACTAAACTCTGAACTGAACTCTGAACTCTGAACTGAACACTGAACTGAATTCTGAACTGAACTATGAACTGAACTATGAACTGAACTATGAACTGAACTCTGAACTGAACTCTGAACTGAACTCTGAACTGAACTATGAACTGAATTCTGAACTGAACTCTGAACTGAACTCTGAACTGAAATCTGAACTTAACTGAACTTAACTCTGAACTGAACTCTGAACTGAACTGAACTTAACTCTGAACTGAACTCTGAACTGAACACTGAACTGAACTCTGAACTGAGCACTGAACTGAACTCTGAACTCTGAACTGAACTCTGAACTCTGAACTGAACACTGAACTGAATTCTGAACTGAACTCTGAACTGAAAACTGAACTGAACTCTGAACTCCAACTGAAGTCTGAACTCTAAACTGAAGTCTGAACTGAACTCTGAACTGAACTCTGAACTGAACTCTGAACTGAACTCTGAACTGAACTCTGAACTGAACTGGACTGAACACTGAACTGAACTCTGAACTGAACTGAACTGAACTCTGAACTGAACTGAACTCTGAACTGAACTATGAACTGAACTATGAACTGAACTGGACTGAACACTGAACTGAACTCTGAACTGAACTCTGAACTGAACTGGACTGAACACTGAACTGAACTCTGAACTGAACTGAACTGAACTCTGAACTGAACTGAACTCTGAACTGAACTATGAACTGAACTATGAACTGAACTCTGAACTGAACTCTGAACTGAACTATGAACAGAACTATGAACTGAACTCTGAACTGAACTCTGAACTGAACTGAACTTAACTGAACTGAACTCTGAACTGAGCACTGAACTGAACTCTGAACTGAGCACTGAACTGAACTCTGAACTGAACTGAACTGAACTCTGAACTGAAATCTGAACTGAGCTGAATTGAACTCTGAACTGAACTCTGAACTGAACTCTGAACTGAACTCTGAACTGAACTCTGAACTGAACTCTGAACTCTGAACTGAACACTGAACTGAACTATGAACTGAACTCTGAACTGAACTCTGAACTGAACTCTGAACTGAACTATGAACAGAACTATGAACTGAACTCTGAACTGAACTCTGAACTGAACTGAACTTAACTGAACTGAACTCTGAACTGAGCACTGAACTGAAAACTGATCTGAACTCTGAACTCTAAACTGAAGTCTGAACTCTAAACTGAAGTCTGAACTGAACTTTGAACTGAACTCTGAACTGAACTCTGAACTGAACTATGAACTGAACTCTGAACTGAACTCTGAACTGAACTCTGAACTGAACACTGAACTGAACTCTGAACTGAACTCTGAACTGAACTGAACTTAACTGAACTGAACTCTGAACTGAGCACTGAACTGAACTCTGAACTGAGCACTGAACTGAACTCTGAACTGAACTGAACTAAACTCTGAACTGAACTCTGAACTGAACTCTGAACTGAACTGGACTGAACACTGAACTGAACTCTGAACTGAACTGAACTGAACTCTGAACTGAACTGAACTCTGAACTGAACTGAACTCTGAACTGAACACTGAACTGAACTATGAACTGAACTGGACTGAACACTGAACTGAACTCTGAACTGAACTCTGAACTGAACTGGACTGAACTCTGAACTGAACTCTGGACTGAACACTGAACTGAACTCTGAACTGAACTGAACTGAACTCTGAACTGAACTGAACTATGAACTGAACTATGAACTGAACTATGAACTGAACTATGAACTGAACTCTGAACTGAACTCTGAACTGAACTCTGAACTGAACTATGAACAGAACTATGAACTGAACTCTGAACTGAACTCTGAACTGAACTGAACTTAACTGAACTGAACTCTGAACTGAGCACTGAACTGAACTCTGAACTGAACTCTGAACTGAACTCTGAACTGAACTCTGAACTGAACTATGAACAGAACTATGAACTGAACTCTGAGCTGAACTCTGAACTGAACTCTGAACTGAACTGAACTTAACTGAACTGAACTCTGAACTGAGCACTGAACTGAACTCTGAACTGAACTCTGAACTGAACTCTGAACTGAACACTGAACTGAACTCTGAACTGAACTGAACTGAACTCTGAACTGAACTCTGAACTGAACACTGAACTGAACTCTGAACTGAACTGGACTGAACTCTGAACTGAACACTGAACTGAACTCTGAACTCTGAACTGAACTCTGTACTCTGAAATCTGAACTCTGAACTGAACTCTGAACTGAACGCTGAACTCTAAACTGAAGTCTGAACTGAACTGTGAACTGAACTCTGAACTGAACTCTGAACTGAACTGAACTCTGAACTGAACTCTGAACTGAACTCTGAACTGAACTCTGAACTGAACTCTGAACTGAACTCTGAACTGAACTCTGAACTGAACACTGAACTGAACTCTGAACTGAACTGAACTGAACTCTGAACTGAACTCTGAACTGAACTCTGGACTGAACACTGAACTGAACTCTGAACTGAACTGAACTGAACTCTGAACTGAACTGAACTCTGAACTGAACTGAACTCTGAACTGAACTATGAACTGAACTCTGAACTGAACTCTGAATTGAACACTGAACTGAATTCTGAACTGAACTATGAACTGAACTATGAACTGAACTCTGAACTGAAAACTGATCTGAACTCTGAACTCTAAACTGAAGTCTGAACTCTAAACTGAAGTCTGAACTGAACTTTGAACTGAACTCTGAACTGAACTCTGAACTGAACTCTGAACTCTGAACTGAACACTGAACTGAATTCTGAACTGAACTATGAACTGAACTATGAACTGAACTATGAACTGAACTCTGAACTGAACTCTGAACTGAACTCTGAACTGAACTATGAACTGAATTCTGAACTGAACTCTGAACTGAACACTGAACTGAACTCTGAACTGAACTGAACTGAACTCTGAACTGAACTCTGAACTGAACACTGAACTGAACTCTGAACTGAACTCTGAACTGAACTCTGAACTGAACTCTGAACTGAACTGAAATGAACTCTGAACTGAACTGAACTCTGAACTGAACTCTGAACTGAACACTGAACTGACTTCTGAACTGAACTCTGAACTGAACTCTGAACTGAACTGAACTCTGAACTCTGAACTGAACTATGAACTGAACTCTGAACTGAACTCTGAACTGAACTCTGAACTGAACTATGAACAGAACTATGAACTGAACTCTGAACTGAACTCTGGACTGAACACTGAACTGAACTCCGAACTGAACTGAAATGAACTCTGAACTGAACTGAACTCTGAACTGAACTCTGAACTGAACACTGAACTGACTTCTGAACTGAACTCTGAACTGAACTCTGAACTGAACTGAACTCTGAACTCTGAACTGAACTATGAACTGAACTCTGAACTGAACTCTGAACTGAACTCTGAACTGAACTCTGAACTGAACTATGAACTGCACTGAACTTAACTGAACTGAACTCTTAACTGAACTCTGAACTGAACTCTGAACTGAACTCTGAACTGAACTCTGAACTGAACTCTGAACTGAACTCTGAACTGAACTCTGAACTGAACTCTGAACTGAACTCTGAACTGAACTCTGAACTGAACACTGAACTGAACTCTGAACTGAACTGAACTGAACTCTGAACTGAACTCTGAACTGAACTCTGGACTGAACACTGAACTGAACTCTGAACTGAACTGAACTGAACTCTGAACTGAACTGAACTCTGAACTGAACTGAACTCTGAACTGAACTATGAACTGAACTCTGAACTGAACTCTGAATTGAACACTGAACTGAATTCTGAACTGAACTATGAACTGAACTATGAACTGAACTCTGAACTGAAAACTGAACTGAACTCTGAACTCTAAACTGAAGTCTGAACTCTAAACTGAAGTCTGAACTGAACTCTGAACTGAACTCTGAACTGAACTCTGAACTGAACTCTGAACTCTGAACTGAACACTGAACTGAATTCTGAACTGAACTATGAACTGAACTATGAACTGAACTATGAACTGAACTCTGAACTGAACTCTGAACTGAACTCTGAACTGAACTATGAACTGAATTCTGAACTGAACTCTGAACTGAACTCTGAACTGAAATCTGAACTTAACTGAACTTAACTCTGAACTGAACTCTGAACTGAACTGAACTTAACTCTGAACTGAACTCTGAACTGAACACTGAACTGAACTCTGAACTGAGCACTGAACTGAACTCTGAACTCTGAACTGAACTCTGAACTCTGAACTGAACACTGAACTGAATTCTGAACTGAACTCTGAACTGAAAACTGAACTGAACTCTGAACTCCAACTGAAGTCTGAACTCTAAACTGAAGTCTGAACTGAACTCTGAACTGAACTCTGAACTGAACTCTGAACTGAACTCTGAACTGAACTCTGAACTGAACTGGACTGAACACTGAACTGAACTCTGAACTGAACTGAACTGAACTCTGAACTGAACTGAACTCTGAACTGAACTATGAACTGAACTATGAACTGAACTGGACTGAACACTGAACTGAACTCTGAACTGAACTCTGAACTGAACTGGACTGAACACTGAACTGAACTCTGAACTGAACTGAACTGAACTCTGAACTGAACTGAACTCTGAACTGAACTATGAACTGAACTATGAACTGAACTATGAACTGAACTCTGAACTGAACTCTGAACTGAACTCTGAACTGAACTATGTACAGAACTATGAACTGAACTCTGAACTGAACTCTGAACTGAACTGAACTTAACTGAACTGAACTCTGAACTGAGCACTGAACTGAACTCTGAACTGAGCACTGAACTGAACTCTGAACTGAACTGAACTGAACTCTGAACTGAAATCTGAACTGAGCTGAATTGAACTCTGAACTGAACTCTGAACTGAACTCTGAACTGAACTCTGAACTGAACTCTGAACTGAACTCTGAACTCTGAACTGAACACTGAACTGAACTATGAACTGAACTCTGAACTGAACTCTGAACTGAACTCTGAACTGAACTATGAACAGAACTATGAACTGAACTCTGAACTGAACTCTGAACTGAACTGAACTTAACTGAACTGAACTCTGAACTGAGCACTGAACTGAACTCTGAACTGAGCACTGAACTGAACTCTGAACTGAACTGAACTGAACTCTGAACTGAAATCTGAACTGAGCTGAATTGAACTCTGAACTGAACTCTGAACTGAACTCTGAACTCTGAACTGAACACTGAACTGAATTCTGAACTGAACTCTGAACTGAACTCTGAACTGAACTCTGAACTGAACTCTGAACTCTGAACTGAACACTGAACTGAATTCTGAACTGAACTATGAACTGAACTATGAACTGAACTCTGAACTGAACTCTGAACTGAACTGAACTCTGAACTCTGAACTGAACTATGAACTGAACTCTGAACTGAACTCTGAACTGAACTCTGAACTGAACTCTGAACTGAACTATGAACAGAACTATGAACTGAACTCTGAACTGAACTCTGAACTGAACTGAAATTAACTGAACTGAACTCTGAACTGAGCACTGAACTGAACTCTGAACTGAGCACTGAACTGAACTCTGAACTGAACTGAACTGAACTCTGAACTGAACTGAACTGAACTCTGAACTGAAATCTGAACAGAGCTGAATTGAACTCTGAACTGAACTCTGAACTGAACTCTGAACTGCACTGAACTTAACTGAACTGAACTCTGAACTGAACTCTGAACTGAACACTGAATTGAACTGAACTCTGAACTCTGAACTCTGTACTGAACTCTGAACTCTGAACTGAAGTCTGAACTGAATTCTGAACTGAACTCTGAACTGGACTCTGAACTCTGAACTGAACACTGAACTGCACTGAACTTAACAGAACTGAACTCTGAACTGAACTCTGAACTGAACTCTGAACTGAACTCTGAACTGAACTCTGAACTGAACTCTGAACTGAACACTGAACTGAACACTGAACTGAACTCTGAACTGAACTGAACTGAACTCTGAACTCTGAACTGAACTGAACTCTGAACTGAACTGAACTCTGAACTGAACTCTGAACTGAACTCTGAACTGAACTCTGAACTGAACTCTGAACTGAACTCTGAACTGAACTCTGAACTGAACTCTGAACTGAACACTGAACTGAACTCTGAACTGAACTGAACTGAACTCTGAACTGAACTCTGAACTGAACACTGAACTGAACTGTGAACTGAACTCTGAACTGAACTCTGAACTGAACTCTGGACTGAACACTGAACTGAACTCTGAACTGAACTGAACTGAACTCTGAACTGAACTGAACTATGAACTGAACTATGAACTGAACTATGAACTGAACTATGAACTGAACTCTGAACTGAACTCTGAACTGAACTCTGAACTGAACTATGAACAGAACTATGAACTGAACTCTGAACTGAACTCTGAACTGAACTGAACTTAACTGAACTGAACTCTGAACTGAGCACTGAACTGAACTCTGAACTGAACTCTGAACTGAACTCTGAACTGAACTCTGAACTGAACTATGAACAGAACTATGAACTGAACTCTGAACTGAACTCTGAACTGAACTCTGAACTGAACTCTGAACTGAACTGAACTTAACTGAACTGAACTCTGAACTGAGCACTGAACTGAACTCTGAACTGAACTCTGAACTGAACTCTGAACTGAACACTGAACTGAACTCTGAACTGAACTGAACTGAAAACTGATCTGAACTCTGAACTCTAAACTGAAGTCTGAACTCTAAACTGAAGTCTGAACTGAACTTTGAACTGAACTCTGAACTGAACTCTGAACTGAACTCTGAACTCTGAACTGAACACTGAACTGAATTCTGAACTGAACTATGAACTGAACTATGAACTGAACTATGAACTGAACTCTGAACTGAACTCTGAACTGAACTCTGAACTGAACTATGAACTGAATTCTGAACTGAACTCTGAACTGAACACTGAACTGAACTCTGAACTGAACTGAACTGAACTCTGAACTGAACTCTGAACTGAACACTGAACTGAACTCTGAACTGAACTCTGAACTGAACTCTGAACTGAACTCTGAACTGAACTGAAATGAACTCTGAACTGAACTGAACTCTGAACTGAACTCTGAACTGAACACTGAACTGACTTCTGAACTGAACTCTGAACTGAACTCTGAACTGAACTGAACTCTGAACTCTGAACTGAACTATGAACTGAACTCTGAACTGAACTCTGAACTGAACTCTGAACTGAACTATGAACAGAACTATGAACTGAACTCTGAACTGAACTCTGGACTGAACACTGAACTGAACTCTGAACTGAACTGAAATGAACTCTGAACTGAACTGAACTCTGAACTGAACTCTGAACTGAACACTGAACTGACTTCTGAACTGAACTCTGAACTGAACTCTGAACTGAACTGAACTCTGAACTCTGAACTGAACTATGAACTGAACTCTGAACTGAACTCTGAACTGAACTCTGAACTGAACTCTGAACTGAACTATGAACTGCACTGAACTTAACTGAACTGAACTCTTAACTGAACTCTGAACTGAACTCTGAACTGAACTCTGAACTGAACTCCGAACTGAACTGAACTCTGAACTGAACTCTGAACTGAACTCTGAACTGAACTCTGAACTGAACTGAACTCTGAACTGAACTCTGAACTGAACTATGAACTGAACTCTGAACTGAACTCTGAACTGAACTCTGAACTGAACACTGAACTGAAATCTGACCTGAACTGAACTGAACTCTGACCTGAACTCTGAACTGAACTCTGAACTGCACTGAACTTAACTGAACTGAACTCTTAACTGAACTCTGAACTGAACTTAACTGAACTCTGAACTGAACTATGAACTGAACTGAACTCTGAACTGAACTATGAACTGAACTGAACTGAACTCTGAACTGAACTCTGAACTGAACTCTGAACTGAACTCTGAACTGCACTGAACTTAACTGAACTGAACTCTTAACTGAACTCTGAACTGAACACTGAACTGAACTCTGAACTGAACTCCGAACTGAACTGAACTCTGAACTGAACTCTGAACTGAACTCTGAACTGAACTCTGAACTGAACTCTGAACTGAACACTGAACTGAACTCTGAACTGAACTGAACTGAACTCTGAACTGAAATCTGAACTGAGCTGAATTGAACTCTGAACTGTACTCTGAACTGAACTCTGAACTGAACTCTGAACTGAACTCTGAACTGAACTCTGAACTGAACACTGAACTGAACTCTGAACTGAACTCTGAACTGAACTCTGAACTGAACACTGAACTGAACTCTGAACTCTGAACTGAACTCTGAACTCTGAAATCTGAACTCTGAACTGAACTCTGAACTGAACTCTGAACTGAACTCTGAACTGAACTGAACTCTGAACTGAACTCTGAACTGAACTCTGAACTGAACTCTGAACTGAACTCTGAACTGAACTCTGAACTGAACTCTGAACTGAACACTGAACTGAACTCTGAACTGAACTGAACTGAACTCTGAACTGAACTCTGAACTGAACTCTGGACTGAACACTGAACTGAACTCTGAACTGAACTGAACTGAACTCTGAACTGAACTGAACTCTGAACTGAACTGAACTCTGAACTGAACTGAACTCTGAACTGAACTATGAACTGAACTCTGAACTGAACTCTGAATTGAACACTGAACTGAATTCTGAACTGAACTATGAACTGAACTATGAACTGAACTCTGAACTGAAAACTGAACTGAACTCTGAACTCTAAACTGAAGTCTGAACTCTAAACTGAAGTCTGAACTGAACTCTGAACTGAACTCTGAACTGAACTCTGAACTGAACTCTGAACTCTGAACTGAACACTGAACTGAATTCTGAACTGAACTATGAACTGAACTATGAACTGAACTATGAACTGAACTCTGAACTGAACTCTGAACTGAACTCTGAACTGAACTATGAACTGAATTCTGAACTGAACTCTGAACTGAACTCTGAACTGAAATCTGAACTTAACTGAACTTAACTCTGAACTGAACTCTGAACTGAACTGAACTTAACTCTGAACTGAACTCTGAACTGAACACTGAACTGAACTCTGAACTGAGCACTGAACTGAACTCTGAACTCTGAACTGAACTCTGAACTCTGAACTGAACACTGAACTGAATTCTGAACTGAACTCTGAACTGAAAACTGAACTGAACTCTGAAATCCAACTGAAGTCTGAACTCTAAACTGAAGTCTGAACTGAACTCTGAACTGAACTCTGAACTGAACTCTGAACTGAACTCTGAACTGAACTCTGAACTGAACTGGACTGAACACTGAACTGAACTCTGAACTGAACTGAACTGAACTCTGAACTGAACTGAACTCTGAACTGAACTATGAACTGAACTATGAACTGAACTGGACTGAACACTGAACTGAACTCTGAACTGAACTCTGAACTGAACTGGACTGAACACTGAACTGAACTCTGAACTGAACTGAACTGAACTCTGAACTGAACTGAACTCTGAACTGAACTATGAACTGAACTATGAACTGAACTATGAACTGAACTCTGAACTGAACTCTGAACTGAACTCTGAACTGAACTATGTACAGAACTATGAACTGAACTCTGAACTGTACTCTGAACTGAACTGAACTTAACTGAACTGAACTCTGAACTGAGCACTGAACTGAACTCTGAACTGAGCACTGAACTGAACTCTGAACTGAACTGAACTGAACTCTGAACTGAACTCTGAACTGAACTCTGAACTGAACACTGAACTGAACTCTGAACTGAACTATGAACTGAACTCTGAACTGAACACTGAACTGAACTCTGAACTCTGAACTGAACTCTGAACTCTGAAATCTGAACTCTGAACTGAACTCTGAACTGAACTCTGAACTGAACACTGAACTGAACTCTGAACTGAACTATGAACTGAACTCTGAACTGAACACTGAACTGAACTCTGAACTCTGAACTGAACTCTGAACTCTGAAATCTGAACTCTGAACTGAACTCTGAACTGAACGCTGAACTCTAAACTGAAGTCTGAACTGAACTCTGAACTGAACTCTGAACTGAACACTGAACTGAACTGAACTCTGAACTGAACTCAGAACTGAAATATGAACTGAACTGAACTCTGAACTGAACTCTGAACTGAACACTGAACTGAACTCTGAACTGAACTCTGAACTGAACTGAACTGAACTCTGAACTGAAATCTGAACTGAGCTGAATTGAACTCTGA
This sequence comes from Bombus vestalis, assembly GCA_963556215.1. Taxonomy (NCBI): domain Eukaryota; kingdom Metazoa; phylum Arthropoda; class Insecta; order Hymenoptera; family Apidae; genus Bombus; species Bombus vestalis. Next base: position 4,773,397 of record OY744577.1, on the reverse strand, counting down.
ACTGTACTCTGAACTGAACTCTGAACTGAACTCTGAACTGAACTCTGAACTGAACTCTGAACTGAACACTGAACTGAACTCTGAACTGAACTATGAACTGAACTCTGAACTGAACACTGAACTGAACTCTGAACTCTGAACTGAACTCTGAACTCTGAAATCTGAACTCTGAACTGAACTCTGAACTGAACGCTGAACTCTAAACTGAAGTCTGAACTGAACTCTGAACTGAACTCTGAACTGAACTCTGAACTGAACTGAACTCTGAACTGAACTCTGAACTGAACTGAACTGAACTCTGACCTGAACTCTGAACTGAACTCTGAACTGTACTGAACTGAACTCTGAACTGAACTGAACTGAACTCTGAACTCTGAACTGAACTGAACTAAACTCTGAACTGAACTCTGAACTGAACTATGAACTGAACTGAACTGTGAACTGAACTATGAACTGAACTGAACTCTGAACTGAACTCAGAACTGAACTCAGAACTGAACTATGAACTGAACTGAACTCTGAACTGAACTCTGAACTGCACTGAACTTAACTGAACTGAACTCTTAACTGAACTCTGAACTGAACACTGAACTGAACTGAACTCTGAACTGAACTCAGAACTGAAATATGAACTGAACTGAACTCTGAACTGAACTCTGAACTGAACACTGAACTGAACTCTGAACTGAACTCTGAACTGAACTGAACTGAACTCTGAACTGAAATCTGAACTGAGCTGAATTGAACTCTGAACTGTACTCTGAACTGAACTCTGAACTGAACTCTGAACTGAACTCTGAACTGAACTCTGAACTGAACACTGAACTGAACTCTGAACTGAACTATGAACTGAACTCTGAACTGAACACTGAACTGAACTCTGAACTCTGAACTGAACTCTGAACTCTGAAATCTGAACTCTGAACTGAACTCTGAACTGAACGCTGAACACTAAACTGAAGTCTGAACTGAACTCTGAACTGAACTCTGAACTGAACTCTGAACTGAACTGAACTCTGAACTGAACTCTGAACTGAACTCTGAACTGAACTCTGAACTGAACTCTGAACTGAACTCTGAACTGAACACTGAACTGAACTCTGAACTGAACTGAACTGAACTCTGAACTGAACTCTGAACTGAACTCTGGACTGAACACTGAACTGAACTCTGAACTGAACTGAACTGAACTCTGAACTGAACTGAACTCTGAACTGAACTGAACTCTGAACTGAACTATGAACTGAACTCTGAACTGAACTCTGAATTGAACACTGAACTGAATTCTGAACTGAACTATGAACTGAACTATGAACTGAACTCTGAACTGAAAACTGATCTGAACTCTGAACTCTAAACTGAAGTCTGAACTCTAAACTGAAGTGTGAACTGAACTTTGAACTGAACTCTGAACTGAACTCTGAACTGAACTCTGAACTCTGAACTGAACACTGAACTGAATTCTGAACTGAACTATGAACTGAACTATGAACTGAACTCTGAACTGAAAACTGAACTGAACTCTGAACTCTAAACTGAAGTCTGAACTCTAAACTGAAGTCTGAACTCTAAACTGAAGTCTGAACTGAACTTTGAACTGAACTCTGAACTGAACTCTGAACTGAACTCTGAACTCTGAACTGAACACTGAACTGAACTCTGAACTGAACTCTGAATTGAACACTGAACTGAATTCTGAACTGAACTATGAACTGAACTATGAACTGAACTCTGAACTGAAAACTGAACTGAACTCTGAACTCTAAACTGAAGTCTGAACTCTAAACTGAAGTCTGAACTGAACTCTGAACTGAACTCTGAACTGAACTCTGAACTGAACTGAAATGAACTCTGAACTGAACTGAACTCTGAACTGAACTCTGAACTGAACACTGAACTGACTTCTGAACTGAACTCTGAACTGAACTCTGAACTGAACTGAACTCTGAACTCTGAACTGAACTATGAACTGAACTCTGAACTGAACTCTGAACTGAACTCTGAACTGAACTCTGAACTGAACTATGAACTGCACTGAACTTAACTGAACTGAACTCTTAACTGAACTCTGAACTGAACTCTGAACTGAACTCTGAACTGAACTCCGAACTGAACTGAACTCTGAACTGAACTCTGAACTGAACTCTGAACTGAACTCTGAACTGAACTGAACTCTGAACTGAACTCTGAACTGAACTATGAACTGAACTCTGAACTGAACTCTGAACTGAACTCTGAACTGAACACTGAACTGAAATCTGACCTGAACTGAACTGAACTCTGACCTGAACTCTGAACTGAACTCTGAACTGCACTGAACTTAACTGAACTGAACTCTTAACTGAACTCTGAACTGAACTTAACTGAACTCTGAACTGAACTATGAACTGAACTGAACTCTGAACTGAACTATGAACTGAACTGAACTGAACTCTGAACTGAACTCTGAACTGAACACTGAACTGAACTCTGAACTGAACTCTGAACTGAACTGAACTGAACTCTGAACTGAAATCTGAACTGAGCTGAATTGAACTCTGAACTGTACTCTGAACTGAACTCTGAACTGAACTCTGAACTGAACTCTGAACTGAACTCTGAACTGAACACTGAACTGAACTCTGAACTGAACTATGAACTGAACTCTGAACTGAACACTGAACTGAACTCTGAACTCTGAACTGAACTCTGAACTCTGAAATCTGAACTCTGAACTGAACTCTGAACTGAACGCTGAACTCTAAACTGAAGTCTGAACTGAACTCTGAACTGAACTCTGAACTGAACTCTGAACTGAACTGAACTCTGAACTGAACTCTGAACTGAACTGAACTGAACTCTGACCTGAACTCTGAACTGAACTCTGAACTGTACTGAACTGAACTCTGAACTGAACTGAACTGAACTCTGAACTCTGAACTGAACTGAACTAAACTCTGAACTGAACTCTGAACTGAACTATGAACTGAACTGAACTGTGAACTGAACTATGAACTGAACTGAACTCTGAACTGAACTCAGAACTGAACTCAGAACTGAACTATGAACTGAACTGAACTCTGAACTGAACTCTGAACTGCACTGAACTTAACTGAACTGAACTCTTAACTGAACTCTGAACTGAACACTGAACTGAACTGAACTCTGAACTGAACTCAGAACTGAAATATGAACTGAACTGAACTCTGAACTGAACTCTGAACTGAACACTGAACTGAACTCTGAACTGAACTCTGAACTGAACTGAACTGAACTCTGAACTGAAATCTGAACTGAGCTGAATTGAACTCTGAACTGTACTCTGAACTGAACTCTGAACTGAACTCTGAACTGAACTCTGAACTGAACTCTGAACTGAACACTGAACTGAACTCTGAACTGAACTATGAACTGAACTCTGAACTGAACACTGAACTGAACTCTGAACTCTGAACTGAACTCTGAACTCTGAAATCTGAACTCTGAACTGAACTCTGAACTGAACGCTGAACACTAAACTGAAGTCTGAACTGAACTCTGAACTGAACTCTGAACTGAACTCTGAACTGAACTGAACTCTGAACTGAACTCTGAACTGAACTCTGAACTGAACTCTGAACTGAACTCTGAACTGAACTCTGAACTGAACACTGAACTGAACTCTGAACTGAACTGAACTGAACTCTGAACTGAACTCTGAACTGAACTCTGGACTGAACACTGAACTGAACTCTGAACTGAACTGAACTGAACTCTGAACTGAACTGAACTCTGAACTGAACTGAACTCTGAACTGAACTATGAACTGAACTCTGAACTGAACTCTGAATTGAACACTGAACTGAATTCTGAACTGAACTATGAACTGAACTATGAACTGAACTCTGAACTGAAAACTGATCTGAACTCTGAACTCTAAACTGAAGTCTGAACTCTAAACTGAAGTCTGAACTGAACTTTGAACTGAACTCTGAACTGAACTCTGAACTGAACTCTGAACTCTGAACTGAACACTGAACTGAATTCTGAACTGAACTATGAACTGAACTATGAACTGAACTATGAACTGAACTCTGAACTGAACTCTGAACTGAACTCTGAACTGAACTCTGAACTGAACTATGAACTGAATTCTGAACCGAACTCTGAACTGAACACTGAACTGAACTCTGAACTGAACTGAACTGAACTCTGAACTGAACTCTGAACTGAACACTGAACTGAACTCTGAACTGAACTCTGAACTGAACTCTGAACTGAACTCTGAACTGAACTCTGAACTCTGAACTGAACACTGAACTGAATTCTGAACTGAACTATGAACTGAACTATGAACTGAACTATGAACTGAACTCTGAACTGAACTCTGAACTGAACTCTGAACTGAACTCTGAACTGAACTATGAACTGAATTCTGAACCGAACTCTGAACTGAACACTGAACTGAACTCTGAACTGAACTGAACTGAACTCTGAACTGAACTCTGAACTGAACACTGAACTGAACTCTGAACTGAACTCTGAACTGAACTCTGAACTGAACTCTGAACTGAACTGAAATGAACTCTGAACTGAACTGAACTCTGAACTGAACTATGAACTGAACTCTGAACTGAACTCTGAACTGAACTCTGGACTGAACTCTGAACTGAACTATGAACTGCACTGAACTTAACTGAACTGAACTCATAACTGAACTCTGAACTGAACTCTGAACTGAACTCTGAACTGAACTGAACTCTGAACTGAACTCTGAACTGAACTATGAACTGAACTCTGAACTGAACTCTGAACTGAACTCTGAACTGAACACTGAACTGAAATCTGACCTGAACTGAACTGAACTCTGACCTGAACTCTGAACTGAACTCTGAACTGCACTGAACTTAACTGAACTGAACTCTTAACTGAACTCTGAACTGAACTTAACTGAACTCTGAACTGAACTATGAACTGAACTGAACTCTGAACTGAACTATGAACTGAACTGAACTGAACTCTGAACTGAACTCTGAACTGAACTCTGAACTGAACTCTGAACTGCACTGAACTTAACTGAACTGAACTCTTAACTGAACTCTGAACTGAACACTGAACTGAACTCTGAACTGAACTCCGAACTGAACTGAACTCTGAACTGAACTCTGAACTGAACTCTGAACTGAACTCTGAACTGAACTCTGAACTGAACACTGAACTGAACTCTGAACTGAACTCTGAACTGAACTGAACTGAACTCTGAACTGAAATCTGAACTGAGCTGAATTGAACTCTGAACTGTACTCTGAACTGAACTCTGAACTGAACTCTGAACTGAACTCTGAACTGAACTCTGAACTGAACTCTGAACTGAACACTGAACTGAACTCTGAACTCTGAACTGAACTCTGAACTCTGAAATCTGAACTCTGAACTGAACTCTGAACTGAACTCTGAACTGAACTGAACTCTGAACTGAACTCTGAACTGAACTCTGAACTGAACTCTGAACTGAACTCTGAACTGAACTCTGAACTGAACTCTGAACTGAACTCTGAACTGAACTGAACTCTGAACTGAACTGAACTCTGAACTGAACTATGAACTGAACTCTGAACTGAACTCTGAATTGAACACTGAACTGAATTCTGAACTGAACTATGAACTGAACTATGAACTGAACTCTGAACTGAAAACTGAACTGAACTCTGAACTCTAAACTGAAGTCTGAACTCTAAACTGAAGTCTGAACTGAACTCTGAACTGAACTCTGAACTAAACTCTGAACTGAACTCTGAACTCTGAACTGAACACTGAACTGAATTCTGAACTGAACTATGAACTGAACTATGAACTGAACTATGAACTGAACTCTGAACTGAACTCTGAACTGAACTCTGAACTGAACTATGAACTGAATTCTGAACTGAACTCTGAACTGAACTCTGAACTGAAATCTGAACTTAACTGAACTTAACTCTGAACTGAACTCTGAACTGAACTGAACTTAACTCTGAACTGAACTCTGAACTGAACACTGAACTGAACTCTGAACTGAGCACTGAACTGAACTCTGAACTCTGAACTGAACTCTGAACTCTGAACTGAACACTGAACTGAATTCTGAACTGAACTCTGAACTGAAAACTGAACTGAACTCTGAACTCCAACTGAAGTCTGAACTCTAAACTGAAGTCTGAACTGAACTCTGAACTGAACTCTGAACTGAACTCTGAACTGAACTCTGAACTGAACTCTGAACTGAACTGGACTGAACACTGAACTGAACTCTGAACTGAACTGAACTGAACTCTGAACTGAACTGAACTCTGAACTGAACTATGAACTGAACTATGAACTGAACTGGACTGAACACTGAACTGAACTCTGAACTGAACTCTGAACTGAACTGGACTGAACACTGAACTGAACTCTGAACTGAACTGAACTGAACTCTGAACTGAACTGAACTCTGAACTGAACTATGAACTGAACTATGAACTGAACTCTGAACTGAACTCTGAACTGAACTATGAACAGAACTATGAACTGAACTCTGAACTGAACTCTGAACTGAACTGAACTTAACTGAACTGAACTCTGAACTGAGCACTGAACTGAACTCTGAACTGAGCACTGAACTGAACTCTGAACTGAACTGAACTGAACTCTGAACTGAAATCTGAACTGAGCTGAATTGAACTCTGAACTGAACTCTGAACTGAACTCTGAACTGAACTCTGAACTGAACTCTGAACTGAACTCTGAACTCTGAACTGAACACTGAACTGAACTATGAACTGAACTCTGAACTGAACTCTGAACTGAACTCTGAACTGAACTATGAACAGAACTATGAACTGAACTCTGAACTGAACTCTGAACTGAACTGAACTTAACTGAACTGAACTCTGAACTGAGCACTGAACTGAAAACTGATCTGAACTCTGAACTCTAAACTGAAGTCTGAACTCTAAACTGAAGTCTGAACTGAACTTTGAACTGAACTCTGAACTGAACTCTGAACTGAACTATGAACTGAACTCTGAACTGAACTCTGAACTGAACTCTGAACTGAACACTGAACTGAACTCTGAACTGAACTCTGAACTGAACTGAACTTAACTGAACTGAACTCTGAACTGAGCACTGAACTGAACTCTGAACTGAGCACTGAACTGAACTCTGAACTGAACTGAACTAAACTCTGAACTGAACTCTGAACTGAACTCTGAACTGAACTGGACTGAACACTGAACTGAACTCTGAACTGAACTGAACTGAACTCTGAACTGAACTGAACTCTGAACTGAACACTGAACTGAACTATGAACTGAACTGGACTGAACACTGAACTGAACTCTGAACTGAACTCTGAACTGAACTGGACTGAACTCTGAACTGAACTCTGGACTGAACACTGAACTGAACTCTGAACTGAACTGAACTGAACTCTGAACTGAACTGAACTATGAACTGAACTATGAACTGAACTATGAACTGAACTATGAACTGAACTCTGAACTGAACTCTGAACTGAACTCTGAACTGAACTATGAACAGAACTATGAACTGAACTCTGAACTGAACTCTGAACTGAACTGAACTTAACTGAACTGAACTCTGAACTGAGCACTGAACTGAACTCTGAACTGAACTCTGAACTGAACTCTGAACTGAACTCTGAACTGAACTATGAACAGAACTATGAACTGAACTCTGAACTGAACTCTGAACTGAACTCTGAACTGAACTGAACTTAACTGAACTGAACTCTGAACTGAGCACTGAACTGAACTCTGAACTGAACTCTGAACTGAACTCTGAACTGAACACTGAACTGAACTCTGAACTGAACTGAACTGAACTCTGAACTGAACTCTGAACTGAACACTGAACTGAACTCTGAACTGAACTGGACTGAACTCTGAACTGAACACTGAACTGAACTCTGAACTCTGAACTGAACTCTGTACTCTGAAATCTGAACTCTGAACTGAACTCTGAACTGAACGCTGAACTCTAAACTGAAGTCTGAACTGAACTGTGAACTGAACTCTGAACTGAACTCTGAACTGAACTGAACTCTGAACTGAACTCTGAACTGAACTCTGAACTGAACTCTGAACTGAACTCTGAACTGAACTCTGAACTGAACTCTGAACTGAACACTGAACTGAACTCTGAACTGAACTGAACTGAACTCTGAACTGAACTCTGAACTGAACTCTGGACTGAACACTGAACTGAACTCTGAACTGAACTGAACTGAACTCTGAACTGAACTGAACTCTGAACTGAACTGAACTCTGAACTGAACTATGAACTGAACTCTGAACTGAACTCTGAATTGAACACTGAACTGAATTCTGAACTGAACTATGAACTGAACTATGAACTGAACTCTGAACTGAAAACTGATCTGAACTCTGAACTCTAAACTGAAGTCTGAACTCTAAACTGAAGTCTGAACTGAACTTTGAACTGAACTCTGAACTGAACTCTGAACTGAACTCTGAACTCTGAACTGAACACTGAACTGAATTCTGAACTGAACTATGAACTGAACTATGAACTGAACTATGAACTGAACTCTGAACTGAACTCTGAACTGAACTCTGAACTGAACTATGAACTGAATTCTGAACTGAACTCTGAACTGAACACTGAACTGAACTCTGAACTGAACTGAACTGAACTCTGAACTGAACTCTGAACTGAACACTGAACTGAACTCTGAACTGAACTCTGAACTGAACTCTGAACTGAACTCTGAACTGAACTGAAATGAACTCTGAACTGAACTGAACTCTGAACTGAACTCTGAACTGAACACTGAACTGACTTCTGAACTGAACTCTGAACTGAACTCTGAACTGAACTGAACTCTGAACTCTGAACTGAACTATGAACTGAACTCTGAACTGAACTCTGAACTGAACTCTGAACTGAACTATGAACAGAACTATGAACTGAACTCTGAACTGAACTCTGGACTGAACACTGAACTGAACTCTGAACTGAACTGAAATGAACTCTGAACTGAACTGAACTCTGAACTGAACTCTGAACTGAACACTGAACTGACTTCTGAACTGAACTCTGAACTGAACTCTGAACTGAACTGAACTCTGAACTCTGAACTGAACTATGAACTGAACTCTGAACTGAACTCTGAACTGAACTCTGAACTGAACTCTGAACTGAACTCTGAACTGAACTATGAACTGCACTGAACTTAACTGAACTGAACTCTTAACTGAACTCTGAACTGAACTCTGAACTGAACTCTGAACTGAACTCTGAACTGAACTCTGAACTGAACTCTGAACTGAACTCTGAACTGAACTGAACTCTGAACTGAACTCTGAACTGAACTATGAACTGAACTCTGAACTGAACTCTGAACTGAACTCTGAACTGAACACTGAACTGAAATCTGACCTGAACTGAACTGAACTCTGACCTGAACTCTGAACTGAACTCTGAACTGCACTGAACTTAACTGAACTGAACTCTTAACTGAACTCTGAACTGAACTTAACTGAACTCTGAACTGAACTATGAACTGAACTGAACTCTGAACTGAACTATGAACTGAACTGAACTGAACTCTGAACTGAACTCTGAACTGAACTCTGAACTGAACTCTGAACTGCACTGAACTTAACTGAACTGAACTCTTAACTGAACTCTGAACTGAACACTGAACTGAACTCTGAACTGAACTCCGAACTGAACTGAACTCTGAACTGAACTCTGAACTGAACTCTGAACTGAACTCTGAACTGAACACTGAACTGAACTCTGAACTGAACTCTGAACTGAACTGAACTGAACTCTGAACTGAAATCTGAACTGAGCTGAATTGAACTCTGAACTGTACTCTGAACTGAACTCTGAACTGAACTCTGAACTGAACTCTGAACTGAACTCTGAACTGAACACTGAACTGAACTCTGAACTGAACTCTGAACTGAACTCTGAACTGAACACTGAACTGAACTCTGAACTCTGAACTGAACTCTGAACTCTGAAATCTGAACTCTGAACTGAACTCTGAACTGAACTCTGAACTGAACTCTGAACTGAACTGAACTCTGAACTGAACTCTGAACTGAACTCTGAACTGAACTCTGAACTGAACTCTGAACTGAACTCTGAACTGAACACTGAACTGAACTCTGAACTGAACTGAACTGAACTCTGAACTGAACTCTGAACTGAACTCTGGACTGAACACTGAACTGAACTCTGAACTGAACTGAACTGAACTCTGAACTGAACTGAACTCTGAACTGAACTGAACTCTGAACTGAACTATGAACTGAACTCTGAACTGAACTCTGAATTGAACACTGAACTGAATTCTGAACTGAACTATGAACTGAACTATGAACTGAACTCTGAACTGAAAACTGAACTGAACTCTGAACTCTAAACTGAAGTCTGAACTCTAAACTGAAGTCTGAACTGAACTCTGAACTGAACTCTGAACTGAACTCTGAACTGAACTCTGAACTCTGAACTGAACACTGAACTGAATTCTGAACTGAACTATGAACTGAACTATGAACTGAACTATGAACTGAACTCTGAACTGAACTCTGAACTGAACTCTGAACTGAACTATGAACTGAATTCTGAACTGAACTCTGAACTGAACTCTGAACTGAAATCTGAACTTAACTGAACTTAACTCTGAACTGAACTCTGAACTGAACTGAACTTAACTCTGAACTGAACTCTGAACTGAACACTGAACTGAACTCTGAACTGAGCACTGAACTGAACTCTGAACTCTGAACTGAACTCTGAACTCTGAACTGAACACTGAACTGAATTCTGAACTGAACTCTGAACTGAAAACTGAACTGAACTCTGAACTCCAACTGAAGTCTGAACTCTAAACTGAAGTCTGAACTGAACTCTGAACTGAACTCTGAACTGAACTCTGAACTGAACTCTGAACTGAACTCTGAACTGAACTGGACTGAACACTGAACTGAACTCTGAACTGAACTGAACTGAACTCTGAACTGAACTGAACTCTGAACTGAACTATGAACTGAACTATGAACTGAACTGGACTGAACACTGAACTGAACTCTGAACTGAACTCTGAACTGAACTGGACTGAACACTGAACTGAACTCTGAACTGAACTGAACTGAACTCTGAACTGAACTGAACTCTGAACTGAACTATGAACTGAACTATGAACTGAACTATGAACTGAACTCTGAACTGAACTCTGAACTGAACTCTGAACTGAACTATGTACAGAACTATGAACTGAACTCTGAACTGAACTCTGAACTGAACTGAACTTAACTGAACTGAACTCTGAACTGAGCACTGAACTGAACTCTGAACTGAGCACTGAACTGAACTCTGAACTGAACTGAACTGAACTCTGAACTGAAATCTGAACTGAGCTGAATTGAACTCTGAACTGAACTCTGAACTGAACTCTGAACTGAACTCTGAACTGAACTCTGAACTGAACTCTGAACTCTGAACTGAACACTGAACTGAACTATGAACTGAACTCTGAACTGAACTCTGAACTGAACTCTGAACTGAACTATGAACAGAACTATGAACTGAACTCTGAACTGAACTCTGAACTGAACTGAACTTAACTGAACTGAACTCTGAACTGAGCACTGAACTGAACTCTGAACTGAGCACTGAACTGAACTCTGAACTGAACTGAACTGAACTCTGAACTGAAATCTGAACTGAGCTGAATTGAACTCTGAACTGAACTCTGAACTGAACTCTGAACTCTGAACTGAACACTGAACTGAATTCTGAACTGAACTCTGAACTGAACTCTGAACTGAACTCTGAACTGAACTCTGAACTCTGAACTGAACACTGAACTGAATTCTGAACTGAACTATGAACTGAACTATGAACTGAACTCTGAACTGAACTCTGAACTGAACTGAACTCTGAACTCTGAACTGAACTATGAACTGAACTCTGAACTGAACTCTGAACTGAACTCTGAACTGAACTCTGAACTGAACTATGAACAGAACTATGAACTGAACTCTGAACTGAACTCTGAACTGAACTGAAATTAACTGAACTGAACTCTGAACTGAGCACTGAACTGAACTCTGAACTGAGCACTGAACTGAACTCTGAACTGAACTGAACTGAACTCTGAACTGAACTGAACTGAACTCTGAACTGAAATCTGAACAGAGCTGAATTGAACTCTGAACTGAACTCTGAACTGAACTCTGAACTGCACTGAACTTAACTGAACTGAACTCTGAACTGAACTCTGAACTGAACACTGAATTGAACTGAACTCTGAACTCTGAACTCTGTACTGAACTCTGAACTCTGAACTGAAGTCTGAACTGAATTCTGAACTGAACTCTGAACTGGACTCTGAACTCTGAACTGAACACTGAACTGCACTGAACTTAACAGAACTGAACTCTGAACTGAACTCTGAACTGAACTCTGAACTGAACTCTGAACTGAACTCTGAACTGAACTCTGAACTGAACACTGAACTGAACACTGAACTGAACTCTGAACTGAACTGAACTGAACTCTGAACTCTGAACTGAACTGAACTCTGAACTGAACTGAACTCTGAACTGAACTCTGAACTGAACTCTGAACTGAACTCTGAACTGAACTCTGAACTGAACTCTGAACTGAACTCTGAACTGAACTCTGAACTGAACACTGAACTGAACTCTGAACTGAACTGAACTGAACTCTGAACTGAACTCTGAACTGAACACTGAACTGAACTGTGAACTGAACTCTGAACTGAACTCTGAACTGAACTCTGGACTGAACACTGAACTGAACTCTGAACTGAACTGAACTGAACTCTGAACTGAACTGAACTATGAACTGAACTATGAACTGAACTATGAACTGAACTATGAACTGAACTCTGAACTGAACTCTGAACTGAACTCTGAACTGAACTATGAACAGAACTATGAACTGAACTCTGAACTGAACTCTGAACTGAACTGAACTTAACTGAACTGAACTCTGAACTGAGCACTGAACTGAACTCTGAACTGAACTCTGAACTGAACTCTGAACTGAACTCTGAACTGAACTATGAACAGAACTATGAACTGAACTCTGAACTGAACTCTGAACTGAACTCTGAACTGAACTCTGAACTGAACTGAACTTAACTGAACTGAACTCTGAACTGAGCACTGAACTGAACTCTGAACTGAACTCTGAACTGAACTCTGAACTGAACACTGAACTGAACTCTGAACTGAACTGAACTGAAAACTGATCTGAACTCTGAACTCTAAACTGAAGTCTGAACTCTAAACTGAAGTCTGAACTGAACTTTGAACTGAACTCTGAACTGAACTCTGAACTGAACTCTGAACTCTGAACTGAACACTGAACTGAATTCTGAACTGAACTATGAACTGAACTATGAACTGAACTATGAACTGAACTCTGAACTGAACTCTGAACTGAACTCTGAACTGAACTATGAACTGAATTCTGAACTGAACTCTGAACTGAACACTGAACTGAACTCTGAACTGAACTGAACTGAACTCTGAACTGAACTCTGAACTGAACACTGAACTGAACTCTGAACTGAACTCTGAACTGAACTCTGAACTGAACTCTGAACTGAACTGAAATGAACTCTGAACTGAACTGAACTCTGAACTGAACTCTGAACTGAACACTGAACTGACTTCTGAACTGAACTCTGAACTGAACTCTGAACTGAACTGAACTCTGAACTCTGAACTGAACTATGAACTGAACTCTGAACTGAACTCTGAACTGAACTCTGAACTGAACTATGAACAGAACTATGAACTGAACTCTGAACTGAACTCTGGACTGAACACTGAACTGAACTCTGAACTGAACTGAAATGAACTCTGAACTGAACTGAACTCTGAACTGAACTCTGAACTGAACACTGAACTGACTTCTGAACTGAACTCTGAACTGAACTCTGAACTGAACTGAACTCTGAACTCTGAACTGAACTATGAACTGAACTCTGAACTGAACTCTGAACTGAACTCTGAACTGAACTCTGAACTGAACTATGAACTGCACTGAACTTAACTGAACTGAACTCTTAACTGAACTCTGAACTGAACTCTGAACTGAACTCTGAACTGAACTCCGAACTGAACTGAACTCTGAACTGAACTCTGAACTGAACTCTGAACTGAACTCTGAACTGAACTGAACTCTGAACTGAACTCTGAACTGAACTATGAACTGAACTCTGAACTGAACTCTGAACTGAACTCTGAACTGAACACTGAACTGAAATCTGACCTGAACTGAACTGAACTCTGACCTGAACTCTGAACTGAACTCTGAACTGCACTGAACTTAACTGAACTGAACTCTTAACTGAACTCTGAACTGAACTTAACTGAACTCTGAACTGAACTATGAACTGAACTGAACTCTGAACTGAACTATGAACTGAACTGAACTGAACTCTGAACTGAACTCTGAACTGAACTCTGAACTGAACTCTGAACTGCACTGAACTTAACTGAACTGAACTCTTAACTGAACTCTGAACTGAACACTGAACTGAACTCTGAACTGAACTCCGAACTGAACTGAACTCTGAACTGAACTCTGAACTGAACTCTGAACTGAACTCTGAACTGAACTCTGAACTGAACACTGAACTGAACTCTGAACTGAACTGAACTGAACTCTGAACTGAAATCTGAACTGAGCTGAATTGAACTCTGAACTGTACTCTGAACTGAACTCTGAACTGAACTCTGAACTGAACTCTGAACTGAACTCTGAACTGAACACTGAACTGAACTCTGAACTGAACTCTGAACTGAACTCTGAACTGAACACTGAACTGAACTCTGAACTCTGAACTGAACTCTGAACTCTGAAATCTGAACTCTGAACTGAACTCTGAACTGAACTCTGAACTGAACTCTGAACTGAACTGAACTCTGAACTGAACTCTGAACTGAACTCTGAACTGAACTCTGAACTGAACTCTGAACTGAACTCTGAACTGAACTCTGAACTGAACACTGAACTGAACTCTGAACTGAACTGAACTGAACTCTGAACTGAACTCTGAACTGAACTCTGGACTGAACACTGAACTGAACTCTGAACTGAACTGAACTGAACTCTGAACTGAACTGAACTCTGAACTGAACTGAACTCTGAACTGAACTATGAACTGAACTCTGAACTGAACTCTGAATTGAACACTGAACTGAATTCTGAACTGAACTATGAACTGAACTATGAACTGAACTCTGAACTGAAAACTGAACTGAACTCTGAACTCTAAACTGAAGTCTGAACTCTAAACTGAAGTCTGAACTGAACTCTGAACTGAACTCTGAACTGAACTCTGAACTGAACTCTGAACTCTGAACTGAACACTGAACTGAATTCTGAACTGAACTATGAACTGAACTATGAACTGAACTATGAACTGAACTCTGAACTGAACTCTGAACTGAACTCTGAACTGAACTATGAACTGAATTCTGAACTGAACTCTGAACTGAACTCTGAACTGAAATCTGAACTTAACTGAACTTAACTCTGAACTGAACTCTGAACTGAACTGAACTTAACTCTGAACTGAACTCTGAACTGAACACTGAACTGAACTCTGAACTGAGCACTGAACTGAACTCTGAACTCTGAACTGAACTCTGAACTCTGAACTGAACACTGAACTGAATTCTGAACTGAACTCTGAACTGAAAACTGAACTGAACTCTGAAATCCAACTGAAGTCTGAACTCTAAACTGAAGTCTGAACTGAACTCTGAACTGAACTCTGAACTGAACTCTGAACTGAACTCTGAACTGAACTCTGAACTGAACTGGACTGAACACTGAACTGAACTCTGAACTGAACTGAACTGAACTCTGAACTGAACTGAACTCTGAACTGAACTATGAACTGAACTATGAACTGAACTGGACTGAACACTGAACTGAACTCTGAACTGAACTCTGAACTGAACTGGACTGAACACTGAACTGAACTCTGAACTGAACTGAACTGAACTCTGAACTGAACTGAACTCTGAACTGAACTATGAACTGAACTATGAACTGAACTATGAACTGAACTCTGAACTGAACTCTGAACTGAACTCTGAACTGAACTATGTACAGAACTATGAACTGAACTCTGAACTGAACTCTGAACTGAACTGAACTTAACTGAACTGAACTCTGAACTGAGCACTGAACTGAACTCTGAACTGAGCACTGAACTGAACTCTGAACTGAACTGAACTGAACTCTGAACTGAAATCTGAACTGAGCTGAATTGAACTCTGAACTGAACTCTGAACTGAACTCTGAACTGAACTCTGAACTGAACTCTGAACTGAACTCTGAACTCTGAACTGAACACTGAACTGAACTATGAACTGAACTCTGAACTGAACTCTGAACTGAACTCTGAACTGAACTATGAACAGAACTATGAACTGAACTCTGAACTGAACTCTGAACTGAACTGAACTTAACTGAACTGAACTCTGAACTGAGCACTGAACTGAACTCTGAACTGAGCACTGAACTGAACTCTGAACTGAACTGAACTGAACTCTGAACTGAAATCTGAACTGAGCTGAATTGAACTCTGAACTGAACTCTGAACTGAACTCTGAACTCTGAACTGAACACTGAACTGAATTCTGAACTGAACTCTGAACTGAACTCTGAACTGAACTCTGAACTGAACTCTGAACTCTGAACTGAACACTGAACTGAATTCTGAACTGAACTATGAACTGAACTATGAACTGAACTCTGAACTGAACTCTGAACTGAACTGAACTCTGAACTCTGAACTGAACTATGAACTGAACTCTGAACTGAACTCTGAACTGAACTCTGAACTGAACTCTGAACTGAACTATGAACAGAACTATGAACTGAACTCTGAACTGAACTCTGAACTGAACTGAAATTAACTGAACTGAACTCTGAACTGAGCACTGAACTGAACTCTGAACTGAGCACTGAACTGAACTCTGAACTGAACTGAACTGAACTCTGAACTGAACTGAACTGAACTCTGAACTGAAATCTGAACAGAGCTGAATTGAACTCTGAACTGAAATCTGAACTGAACTCTGAACTGCACTGAACTTAACTGAACTGAACTCTGAACTGAACTCTGAACTGAACACTGAATTGAACTGAACTCTGAACTCTGAACTCTGTACTGAACTCTGAACTCTGAACTGAAGTCTGAACTGAATTCTGAACTGAACTCTGAACTGGACTCTGAACTCTGAACTGAACACTGAACTGCACTGAACTTAACAGAACTGAACTCTGAACTGAACTCTGAACTGAACTCTGAACTGAACTCTGAACTGAACTCTGAACTGAACTCTGAACTGAACACTGAACTGAACACTGAACTGAACTCTGAACTGAACTGAACTGAACTCTGAACTCTGAACTGAACTGAACTCTGAACTGAACTGAACTCTGAACTGAACTCTGAACTGAACTCTGAACTGAACTCTGAACTGAACTCTGAACTGAACTCTGAACTGAACTCTGAACTGAACTCTGAACTGAACACTGAACTGAACTCTGAACTGAACTGAACTGAACTCTGAACTGAACTCTGAACTGAACACTGAACTGAACTGTGAACTGAACTCTGAACTGAACTCTGAACTGAACTCTGGACTGAACACTGAACTGAACTCTGAACTGAACTGAACTGAACTCTGAACTGAACTGAACTATGAACTGAACTATGAACTGAACTATGAACTGAACTATGAACTGAACTCTGAACTGAACTCTGAACTGAACTCTGAACTGAACTATGAACAGAACTATGAACTGAACTCTGAACTGAACTCTGAACTGAACTGAACTTAACTGAACTGAACTCTGAACTGAGCACTGAACTGAACTCTGAACTGAACTCTGAACTGAACTCTGAACTGAACTCTGAACTGAACTATGAACAGAACTATGAACTGAACTCTGAACTGAACTCTGAACTGAACTCTGAACTGAACTGAACTTAACTGAACTGAACTCTGAACTGAGCACTGAACTGAACTCTGAACTGAACTCTGAACTGAACTCTGAACTGAACACTGAACTGAACTCTGAACTGAACTGAACTGAACTCTGAACTGAACTCTGAACTGAACACTGAACTGAACTCTGAACTGAACTCTGAACTGAACTCTGAACTGAACTCTGGACTGAACACTGAACTGAACTCTGAACTGAACTGAACTGAACTCTGAACTGAACTGAACTCTGAACTGAACTATGAACTGAACTATGAACTGAACTATGAACTGAACTATGAACTGAACACTGAACTGAACTATGAACTGAACTGAACTCTGAACTGAACTCTGAACTGAACTCTGGACTGAACACTGAACTGAACTCTGAACTGAACTGAACTGAACTCTGAACTGAACTGAACTGAACTCTGAACTGGACTCTGAACTCTGAACTGAACACTGAACTGCACTGAACTTAACAGAACTGAACTCTGAACTGAACTCTGAACTGAACACTGAACTGAACTCTGAACTGAACTCTGAACTGAACTCTGTACTGAACACTGAACTGAACTCTGAACTGAACTCTGAACTGAACTCTGAACTGAACTCTGAACTGAACTCTGAACTGAACTGAACTCTGAACTGAACTATGAACTGAACTATGAACTGAACTATGAACTGAACTCTGAACCGAACTCTGAACTGAACTCTGAACTGAACTCTGAACTGAACTCTGAACTGAACTCTGAACTGAACTATGAACTGAACTGAACTGAACTCTGAACTGAACTATGAACTGAACTGAACTCTGAACTGAACTCTGAACTGAACTCTGAACTGCACTGAACTTAACTGAACTGAACTCTTAACTGAACTCTGAACTGAACTTAACTGAACTCTGAACTGAACTATGAACTGAACTGAACTCTGAACTGAACTATGAACTGAACTGAACTGAACTCTGAACTGAACTCTGAACTGAACTCTGAACTGAACTCTGAACTGCACTGAACTTAACTGAACTGAACTCTTAACTGAACTCTGAACTGAACACTGAACTGAACTCTGAACTGAACTCCGAACTGAACTGAACTCTGAACTGAACTCTGAACTGAACTCTGAACTGAACTCTGAACTGAACTGAACTCTGAACTGAACTGAACTCTGAACTGAACTCTGAACTGAACTATGAACTGAACTCTGAACTGAACTCTGAACTGAACTCTGAACTGAACACTGAACTGAAATCTGACCTGAACTGAACTGAACTCTGACCTGAACTCTGAACTGAACTCTGAACTGTACTGAACTGAACTCTGAACTGAACTCTGAACTGAACTGAACTCTGAACTGAACTCTGAACTGAACTATGAACTGAACTCTGAACTGAACTCTGAACTGAACTCTGAACTGAACACTGAACTGAAATCTGACCTGAACTGAACTGAACTCTGACCTGAACTCTGAACTGAACTCTGAACTGTACTGAACTGAACTCTGAACTGAACTGAACTGAACTCTGAACTCTGAACTGAACTGAACTAAACTCTGAACTGAACTCTGAACTGAACTATGAACTGAACTGAACTGTGAACTGAACTATGAACTGAACTGAACTCTGAACTGAACTCAGAACTGAACTCAGAGCTGAACTATGAACTGAACACTGAACTGAACTATGAACTGAACTGAACTCTGAACTGAACTCTGAACTGAACTCTGAACTGAACACTGAACTGAACTCTGAACTGAACTCTGAACTGAACTCTGAACTGAACTCTGAACTGAACTCTGAACTGAAATGAACTCTGAACTGAACTATGAACTGAACTATGAACTGAACTCTGAACTGAACTCTGAACTGAACTCTGAACTGAACTCTGAACTGAACTCTGAACTGAACTCTGAACTGAACTATGAACTGAACTGAACTGAACTCTGAACTGAACTATGAACTGAACTGAACTCTGAACTGAACTATGAACTGAACTGAACTGAACTCTGAACTGAACTATGAACTGAACTGAACTCTGAACTGAACTCTGAACTGAACTCTGAACTGCACTGAACTTAACTGAACTGAACTCTTAACTGAACTCTAAACTGAACTCTGAACTGAACTCTGAACTGAACACTGAACTGAACTCTGAACTGAACTCTGAACTGAACTCTGAACTGAACTCTGAACTGAACTCTGAACTGAAATGAACTCTGAACTGAACTATGAACTGAACTATGAACTGAACTCTGAACTGAACTCTGAACTGAAATGAACTCTGAACTGAACTATGAACTGAACTATGAACTGAACTCTGAACTGAACTCTGAACTGAACTCTGAACTGAACTCTGAACTGAACTCTGAACTGAACTCTGAACTGAACTATGAACTGAACTGAACTGAACTCTGAACTGAACTATGAACTGAACTGAACTCTGAACTGAACTCTGAACTGAACTCTGAACTGAACTCTGAACTGAACTCTGAACTGAAATGAACTCTGAACTGAACTATGAACTGAACTATGAACTGAACTCTGAACTGAACTCTGAACTGAACTATGAACTGAACTCTGAACTGAACTCTGAACTGAACTCTGAACTGAACACTGAACTGAAATCTGACCTGAACTGAACTGAACTCTGACCTGAACTCTGAACTGAACTCTGAACTGTACTGAACTGAACTCTGAACTGAACTGAACTGAACTCTGAACTCTGAACTGAACTGAACTAAACTCTGAACTGAACTCTGAACTGAACTATGAACTGAACTGAACTGTGAACTGAACTATGAACTGAACTGAACTCTGAACTGAACTCAGAACTGAACTCTGAACTGAACTCTGAACTGAACACTGAACTGAACTCTGAACTGAACTCTGAACTGAACTCTGTACTGAACACTGAACTGAACTCTGAACTGAACTCTGAACTGAACTCTGAACTGAACTCTGAACTGAACTCTGAACTGAACTCTGAACTGAACTGAACTCTGAACTGAACTATGAACTGAACTATGAACTGAACTCTGAACTGAACTCTGAACTGAACTCTGAACTGAACTCTGAACTGAACTCTGAACTGAACTCTGAACTGAACTATGAACTGAACTGAACTGAACTCTGAACTGAACTATGAACTGAACTGAACTCTGAACTGAACTCTGAACTGAACTCTGAACTGCACTGAACTTAACTGAACTGAACTCTTAACTGAACTCTGAACTGAACTTAACTGAACTCTGAACTGAACTATGAACTGAACTGAACTCTGAACTGAACTATGAACTGAACTGAACTGAACTCTGAACTGAACTCTGAACTGAACTCTGAACTGAACTCTGAACTGCACTGAACTTAACTGAACTGAACTCTTAACTGAACTCTGAACTGAACACTGAACTGAACTCTGAACTGAACTCCGAACTGAACTGAACTCTGAACTGAACTCTGAACTGAACTCTGAACTGAACTCTGAACTGAACTGAACTCTGAACTGAACTCTGAACTGAACTATGAACTGAACTCTGAACTGAACTCTGAACTGAACTCTGAACTGAACACTGAACTGAAATCTGACCTGAACTGAACTAAACTCTGACCTGAACTCTGAACTGAACTCTGAACTGTACTGAACTGAACTCTGAACTGAACTCTGAACTGAACTGAACTCTGAACTGAACTCTGAACTGAACTATGAACTGAACTCTGAACTGAACTCTGAACTGAACTCTGAACTGAACACTGAACTGAAATCTGACCTGAACTGAACTGAACTCTGACCTGAACTCTGAACTGAACTCTGAACTGTACTGAACTGAACTCTGAACTGAACTGAACTGAACTCTGAACTCTGAACTGAACTGAACTAAACTCTGAACTGAACTCTGAACTGAACTATGAACTGAACTGAACTGTGAACTGAACTATGAACTGAACTGAACTCTGAACTGAACTCAGAACTGAACTCAGAACTGAACTATGAACTGAACACTGAACTGAACTATGAACTGAACTGAACTCTGAACTGAACTCTGAACTGAACTCTGAACTGAACACTGAACTGAACTCTGAACTGAACTCTGAACTGAACTCTGAACTGAACTCTGAACTGAACTCTGAACTGAAATGAACTCTGAACTGAACTATGAACTGAACTATGAACTGAACTCTGAACTGAACTCTGAACTGAACTCTGAACTGAACTCTGAACTGAACTCTGAACTGAACTCTGAACTGAACTATGAACTGAACTGAACTGAACTCTGAACTGAACTGAACTCTGAACTGAACTATGAACTGAACTGAACTCTGAACTGAACTCTGAACTGAACTCTGAACTGCACTGAACTTAACTGAACTGAACTCTTAACTGAACTCTGAACTGAACTTAACTGAACTCTGAACTGAACTATGAACTGAACTGAACTCTGAACTGAACTATGAACTGAACTGAACTGAACTCTGAACTGAACTCTGAACTGAACTCTGAACTGAACTCTGAACTGCACTGAACTTAACTGAACTGAACTCTTAACTGAACTCTGAACTGAACTCTGAACTGAACTCTGAACTGAACTCCGAACTGAACTGAACTCTGAACTGAACTCTGAACTGAACTCTGAACTGAACTCTGAACTGAACTGAACTCTGAACTGAACTCTGAACTGAACTATGAACTGAACTCTGAACTGAACTCTGAACTGAACTCTGAACTGAACACTGAACTGAAATCTGACCTGAACTGAACTGAACTCTGAACTGAACTATGAACTGAACTGAACTGAACTCTGAACTGAACTCTGAACTGAACACTGAACTGAACTCTGAACTGAACTCTGAACTGAACTCTGAACTGAACTCTGAACTGAACTCTGAACTGAACACTGAACTGAACTCTGATCTGAACTCTGAACTGAACTCTGAACTGAACTCTGAACTGAACTCTGAACTGAACTCTGAACTGCACTGAACTTAACTGAACTGAACTCTTAACTGAACTCTGAACTGAACACTGAACTGAACTCTGAACTGAACTCCGAACTGAACTGAACTCTGAACTGAACTCTGAACTGAACTCTGAACTGAACTCTGAACTGAACTGAACTCTGAACTGAACTCTGAACTGAACTATGAACTGAACTCTGAACTGAACTCTGAACTGAACTCTGAACTGAACACTGAACTGAAATCTGACCTGAACTGAACTAAACTCTGACCTGAACTCTGAACTGAACTCTGAACTGTACTGAACTGAACTCTGAACTGAACTCTGAACTGAACTGAACTCTGAACTGAACTCTGAACTGAACTATGAACTGAACTCTGAACTGAACTCTGAACTGAACTCTGAACTGAACACTGAACTGAAATCTGACCTGAACTGAACTGAACTCTGACCTGAACTCTGAACTGAACTCTGAACTGTACTGAACTGAACTCTGAACTGAACTGAACTGAACTCTGAACTCTGAACTGAACTGAACTAAACTCTGAACTGAACTCTGAACTGAACTATGAACTGAACTGAACTGTGAACTGAACTATGAACTGAACTGAACTCTGAACTGAACTCAGAACTGAACTCAGAACTGAACTATGAACTGAACACTGAACTGAACTATGAACTGAACTGAACTCTGAACTGAACTCTGAACTGAACTCTGAACTGAACACTGAACTGAACTCTGAACTGAACTCTGAACTGAACTCTGAACTGAACTCTGAACTGAACTCTGAACTGAAATGAACTCTGAACTGAACTATGAACTGAACTATGAACTGAACTATGAACTGAACTCTGAACTGAACTCTGAACTGAACTCTGAACTGAACTCTGAACTGAACTCTGAACTGAACTCTGAACTGAACTATGAACTGAACTGAACTGAACTCTGAACTGAACTGAACTCTGAACTGAACTATGAACTGAACTGAACTCTGAACTGAACTCTGAACTGAACTCTGAACTGCACTGAACTTAACTGAACTGAACTCTTAACTGAACTCTGAACTGAACTTAACTGAACTCTGAACTGAACTATGAACTGAACTGAACTCTGAACTGAACTATGAACTGAACTGAACTGAACTCTGAACTGAACTCTGAACTGAACTCTGAACTGAACTCTGAACTGCACTGAACTTAACTGAACTGAACTCTTAACTGAACTCTGAACTGAACTCTGAACTGAACTCTGAACTGAACTCCGAACTGAACTGAACTCTGAACTGAACTCTGAACTGAACTCTGAACTGAACTCTGAACTGAACTGAACTCTGAACTGAACTCTGAACTGAACTATGAACTGAACTCTGAACTGAACTCTGAACTGAACTCTGAACTGAACACTGAACTGAAATCTGACCTGAACTGAACTGAACTCTGAACTGAACTATGAACTGAACTGAACTGAACTCTGAACTGAACTCTGAACTGAACACTGAACTGAACTCTGAACTGAACTCTGAACTGAACTCTGAACTGAACTCTGAACTGAACTCTGAACTGAACACTGAACTGAACTCTGATCTGAACTCTGAACTGAACTCTGAACTGAACTCTGAACTGAACTCTGGACTGAACACTGAACTGAACTCTGAACTGAACTGAACTGAACTCTGAACTGAACTGAACTGAACTCTGAACTGGACTCTGAACTCTGAACTGAACACTGAACTGCACTGAACTTAACAGAACTGAACTCTGAACTGAACTCTGAACTGAACACTGAACTGAACTCTGAACTGAACTCTGAACTGAACTCTGTACTGAACACTGAACTGAACTCTGAACTGAACTCTGAACTGAACTCTGAACTGAACTCTGAACTGAACTCTGAACTGAACTGAACTCTGAACTGAACTATGAACTGAACTATGAACTGAACTATGAACTGAACTCTGAACTGAACTCTGAACTGAACTATGAACAGAACTATGAACTGAACTCTGAACTGAACTGAACTGAACTCTGAACTCTGAACTGAACTGAACTCTGAACTGAACTGAACTCTGAACTGAACTCTGAACTGAACTCTGAACTGAACTCTGAACTGAACTCTGAACTGAACTCTGAACTGAACTCTGAACTGAACTCTGAACTGAACTCTGAACTGAACACTGAACTGAACTCTGAACTGAACTGAACTGAACTCTGAACTGAACTCTGAACTGAACACTGAACTGAACTGTGAACTGAACTCTGAACTGAACTCTGAACTGAACTCTGGACTGAACACTGAACTGAACTCTGAACTGAACTGAACTGAACTCTGAACTGAACTGAACTCTGAACTGAACTATGAACTGAACTATGAACTGAACTATGAACTGAACTCTGAACTGAACTCTGAACTGAACTCTGAACTGAACTATGAACAGAACTATGAACTGAACTCTGAACTGAACTCTGAACTGAACTGAACTTAACTGAACTGAACTCTGAACTGAGCACTGAACTGAACTCTGAACTGAACTCTGAACTGAACTCTGAACTGAACTCTGAACTGAACTATGAACAGAACTATGAACTGAACTCTGAACTGAACTCTGAACTGAACTCTGAACTGAACTGAACTTAACTGAACTGAACTCTGAACTGAGCACTGAACTGAACTCTGAACTGAACTCTGAACTGAACTCTGAACTGAACACTGAACTGAACTCTGAACTGAACTGAACTGAACTCTGAACTGAACTCTGAACTGAACACTGAACTGAACTCTGAACTGAACTCTGAACTGAACTCTGAACTGAACTCTGGACTGAACACTGAACTGAACTCTGAACTGAACTGAACTGAACTCTGAACTGAACTGAACTCTGAACTGAACTATGAACTGAACTATGAACTGAACTATGAACTGAACTATGAACTGAACACTGAACTGAACTATGAACTGAACTGAACTCTGAACTGAACTCTGAACTGAACTCTGGACTGAACACTGAACTGAACTCTGAACTGAACTGAACTGAACTCTGAACTGAACTGAACTGAACTCTGAACTGGACTCTGAACTCTGAACTGAACACTGAACTGCACTGAACTTAACAGAACTGAACTCTGAACTGAACTCTGAACTGAACACTGAACTGAACTCTGAACTGAACTCTGAACTGAACTCTGGACTGAACACTGAACTGAACTCTGAACTGAACTGAACTGAACTCTGAACTGAACTGAACTCTGAACTGAACTATGAACTGAACTATGAACTGAACTATGAACTGAACTATGAACTGAACACTGAACTGAACTATGAACTGAACTGAACTCTGAACTGAACTCTGAACTGAACTCTGAACTGAACTCTGAACTGAACTCTGAACTGCACTGAACTTAACTGAACTGAACTCTTAACTGAACTCTGAACTGAACACTGAACTGAACTCTGAACTGAACTCCGAACTGAACTGAACTCTGAACTGAACTCTGAACTGAACTCTGAACTGAACTCTGAACTGAACTGAACTCTGAACTGAACTCTGAACTGAACTATGAACTGAACTCTGAACTGAACTCTGAACTGAACTCTGAACTGAACACTGAACTGAAATCTGACCTGAACAGAACTGAACTCTGACCTGAACTCTGAACTGAACTCTGAACTGTACTGAACTGAACTCTGAACTGAACTCTGAACTGAACTGAACTCTGAACTGAACTCTGAACTGAACTATGAACTGAACTCTGAACTGAACTCTGAACTGAACTCTGAACTGAACACTGAACTGAAATCTGACCTGAACTGAACTGAACTCTGACCTGAACTCTGAACTGAACTCTGAACTGTACTGAACTGAACTCTGAACTGAACTGAACTGAACTCTGAACTCTGAACTGAACTGAACTAAACTCTGAACTGAACTCTGAACTGAACTATGAACTGAACTGAACTGTGAACTGAACTATGAACTGAACTGAACTCTGAACTGAACTCAGAACTGAACTCAGAACTGAACTATGAACTGAACACTGAACTGAACTATGAACTGAACTGAACTCTGAACTGAACTCTGAACTGAACTCTGAACTGAACACTGAACTGAACTCTGAACTGAACTCTGAACTGAACTCTGAACTGAACTCTGAACTGAACTCTGAACTGAAATGAACTCTGAACTGAACTATGAACTGAACTATGAACTGAACTATGAACTGAACTCTGAACTGAACTCTGAACTGAACTCTGAACTGAACTCTGAACTGAACTCTGAACTGAACTCTGAACTGAACTCTGAACTGAACTATGAACTGAACTGAACTGAACTCTGAACTGAACTGAACTCTGAACTGAACTATGAACTGAACTGAACTCTGAACTGAACTCTGAACTGAACTCTGAACTGCACTGAACTTAACTGAACTGAACTCTTAACTGAACTCTGAACTGAACACTGAACTGAACTCTGAACTGAACTCTGAACTGAACTCTGAACTGAACTCTGAACTGAACTCTGAACTGAACTCTGAACTGAACTGAACTCTGAACTGAACTCTGAACTGAACTATGAACTGAACTCTGAACTGAACTCTGAACTGAACTCTGAACTGAACACTGAACTGAAATCTGACCTGAACTGAACTGAACTCTGAACTGAACTATGAACTGAACTGAACTGAACTCTGAACTGAACTCTGAACTGAACACTGAACTGAACTCTGAACTGAACTCTGAACTGAACTCTGAACTGAACTCTGAACTGAACTCTGAACTGAACACTGAACTGAACTCTGATCTGAACTCTGAACTGAACTCTGAACTGAACTCTGAACTGAACTCTGGACTGAACACTGAACTGAACTCTGAACTGAACTGAACTGAACTCTGAACTGAACTGAACTGAACTCTGAACTGGACTCTGAACTCTGAACTGAACACTGAACTGCACTGAACTTAACAGAACTGAACTCTGAACTGAACTCTGAACTGAACACTGAACTGAACTCTGAACTGAACTCTGAACTGAACTCTGTACTGAACACTGAACTGAACTCTGAACTGAACTCTGAACTGAACTCTGAACTGAACTCTGAACTGAACTCTGAACTGAACTGAACTCTGAACTGAACTATGAACTGAACTATGAACAGAACTATGAACTGAACTCTGAACTGAACTGAACTGAACTCTGAACTGGACTCTGAACTCTGAACTGAACACTGAACTGCACTGAACTTAACAGAACTGAACTCTGAACTGAACTCTGAACTGAACACTGAACTGAACTCTGAACTGAACTCTGAACTGAACTCTGTACTGAACACTGAACTGAACTCTGAACTGAACTCTGAACTGAACTCTGAACTGAACTCTGAACTGAACTGAACTGAACTCTGAACTCTGAACTGAACTGAACTCTGAACTGAACTGAACTCTGAACTGAACTCTGAACTGAACTCTGAACTGAACTCTGAACTGAACTCTGAACTGAACTCTGAACTGAACTCTGAACTGAACTCTGAACTGAACACTGAACTGAACTCTGAACTGAACTGAACTGAACTCTGAACTGAACTCTGAACTGAACACTGAACTGAACTGTGAACTGAACTCTGAACTGAACTCTGAACTGAACTCTGGACTGAACACTGAACTGAACTCTGAACTGAACTGAACTGAACTCTGAACTGAACTGAACTCTGAACTGAACTATGAACTGAACTATGAACTGAACTATGAACTGAACTCTGAACTGAACTCTGAACTGAACTCTGAACTGAACTATGAACAGAACTATGAACTGAACTCTGAACTGAACTCTGAACTGAACTGAACTTAACTGAACTGAACTCTGAACTGAGCACTGAACTGAACTCTGAACTGAACTCTGAACTGAACTCTGAACTGAACTCTGAACTGAACTATGAACAGAACTATGAACTGAACTCTGAACTGAACTCTGAACTGAACTCTGAACTGAACTGAACTTAACTGAACTGAACTCTGAACTGAGCACTGAACTGAACTCTGAACTGAACTCTGAACTGAACTCTGAACTGAACACTGAACTGAACTCTGAACTGAACTGAACTGAACTCTGAACTGAACTCTGAACTGAACACTGAACTGAACTCTGAACTGAACTCTGAACTGAACTCTGAACTGAACTCTGGACTGAACACTGAACTGAACTCTGAACTGAACTGAACTGAACTCTGAACTGAACTGAACTCTGAACTGAACTATGAACTGAACTATGAACTGAACTATGAACTGAACTATGAACTGAACACTGAACTGAACTATGAACTGAACTGAACTCTGAACTGAACTCTGAACTGAACTCTGGACTGAACACTGAACTGAACTCTGAACTGAACTGAACTGAACTCTGAACTGAACTGAACTGAACTCTGAACTGGACTCTGAACTCTGAACTGAACACTGAACTGCACTGAACTTAACAGAACTGAACTCTGAACTGAACTCTGAACTGAACACTGAACTGAACTCTGAACTGAACTCTGAACTGAACTCTGTACTGAACACTGAACTGAACTCTGAACTGAACTCTGAACTGAACTCTGAACTGAACTCTGAACTGAACTCTGAACTGAACTGAACTCTGAACTGAACTATGAACTGAACTATGAACTGAACTATGAACTGAACTCTGAACTGAACTCTGAACTGAACTCTGAACTGAACTCTGAACTGAACTCTGAACTGAACTCTGAACTGAACTATGAACTGAACTGAACTGAACTCTGAACTGAACTATGAACTGAACTGAACTCTGAACTGAACTCTGAACTGAACTCTGAACTGCACTGAACTTAACTGAACTGAACTCTTAACTGAACTCTGAACTGAACTTAACTGAACTCTGAACTGAACTATGAACTGAACTGAACTCTGAACTGAACTATGAACTGAACTGAACTGAACTCTGAACTGAACTCTGAACTGAACTCTGAACTGAACTCTGAACTGCACTGAACTTAACTGAACTGAACTCTTAACTGAACTCTGAACTGAACACTGAACTGAACTCTGAACTGAACTCCGAACTGAACTGAACTCTGAACTGAACTCTGAACTGAACTCTGAACTGAACTCTGAACTGAACTGAACTCTGAACTGAACTCTGAACTGAACTATGAACTGAACTCTGAACTGAACTCTGAACTGAACTCTGAACTGAACACTGAACTGAAATCTGACCTGAACTGAACTGAACTCTGACCTGAACTCTGAACTGAACTCTGAACTGTACTGAACTGAACTCTGAACTGAACTCTGAACTGAACTGAACTCTGAACTGAACTCTGAACTGAACTATGAACTGAACTCTGAACTGAACTCTGAACTGAACTCTGAACTGAACACTGAACTGAAATCTGACCTGAACTGAACTGAACTCTGACCTGAACTCTGAACTGAACTCTGAACTGTACTGAACTGAACTCTGAACTGAACTGAACTGAACTCTGAACTCTGAACTGAACTGAACTAAACTCTGAACTGAACTCTGAACTGAACTATGAACTGAACTGAACTGTGAACTGAACTATGAACTGAACTGAACTCTGAACTGAACTCAGAACTGAACTCAGAACTGAACTATGAACTGAACACTGAACTGAACTATGAACTGAACTGAACTCTGAACTGAACTCTGAACTGAACTCTGAACTGAACACTGAACTGAACTCTGAACTGAACTCTGAACTGAACTCTGAACTGAACTCTGAACTGAACTCTGAACTGAAATGAACTCTGAACTGAACTATGAACTGAACTATGAACTGAACTATGAACTGAACTCTGAACTGAACTCTGAACTGAACTCTGAACTGAACTCTGAACTGAACTCTGAACTGAACTCTGAACTGAACTATGAACTGAACTGAACTGAACTCTGAACTGAACTGAACTCTGAACTGAACTATGAACTGAACTGAACTCTGAACTGAACTCTGAACTGAACTCTGAACTGCACTGAACTTAACTGAACTGAACTCTTAACTGAACTCTGAACTGAACTTAACTGAACTCTGAACTGAACTATGAACTGAACTGAACTCTGAACTGAACTATGAACTGAACTGAACTGAACTCTGAACTGAACTCTGAACTGAACTCTGAACTGAACTCTGAACTGCACTGAACTTAACTGAACTGAACTCTTAACTGAACTCTGAACTGAACTCTGAACTGAACTCTGAACTGAACTCCGAACTGAACTGAACTCTGAACTGAACTCTGAACTGAACTCTGAACTGAACTCTGAACTGAACTGAACTCTGAACTGAACTCTGAACTGAACTATGAACTGAACTCTGAACTGAACTCTGAACTGAACTCTGAACTGAACACTGAACTGAAATCTGACCTGAACTGAACTGAACTCTGAACTGAACTATGAACTGAACTGAACTGAACTCTGAACTGAACTCTGAACTGAACACTGAACTGAACTCTGAACTGAACTCTGAACTGAACTCTGAACTGAACTCTGAACTGAACTCTGAACTGAACACTGAACTGAACTCTGATCTGAACTCTGAACTGAACTCTGAACTGAACTCTGAACTGAACTCTGGACTGAACACTGAACTGAACTCTGAACTGAACTGAACTGAACTCTGAACTGAACTGAACTGAACTCTGAACTGGACTCTGAACTCTGAACTGAACACTGAACTGCACTGAACTTAACAGAACTGAACTCTGAACTGAACTCTGAACTGAACACTGAACTGAACTCTGAACTGAACTCTGAACTGAACTCTGTACTGAACACTGAACTGAACTCTGAACTGAACTCTGAACTGAACTCTGAACTGAACTCTGAACTGAACTCTGAACTGAACTGAACTCTGAACTGAACTATGAACTGAACTATGAACAGAACTATGAACTGAACTCTGAACTGAACTGAACTGAACTCTGAACTGGACTCTGAACTCTGAACTGAACACTGAACTGCACTGAACTTAACAGAACTGAACTCTGAACT
The DNA here is from genome assembly GCA_963556215.1 of Bombus vestalis. Taxonomy (NCBI): domain Eukaryota; kingdom Metazoa; phylum Arthropoda; class Insecta; order Hymenoptera; family Apidae; genus Bombus; species Bombus vestalis. The sequence continues at coordinate 4,741,396 of OY744577.1, read as the reverse complement.
GAACTCTGAACTGAACACTGAACTGAACTCTGAACTGAACTCTGAACTGAACTCTGTACTGAACACTGAACTGAACTCTGAACTGAACTCTGAACTGAACTCTGAACTGAACTCTGAACTGAACTGAACTGAACTCTGAACTCTGAACTGAACTGAACTCTGAACTGAACTGAACTCTGAACTGAACTCTGAACTGAACTCTGAACTGAACTCTGAACTGAACTCTGAACTGAACTCTGAACTGAACTCTGAACTGAACTCTGAACTGAACACTGAACTGAACTCTGAACTGAACTGAACTGAACTCTGAACTGAACTCTGAACTGAACACTGAACTGAACTGTGAACTGAACTCTGAACTGAACTCTGAACTGAACTCTGGACTGAACACTGAACTGAACTCTGAACTGAACTGAACTGAACTCTGAACTGAACTGAACTCTGAACTGAACTATGAACTGAACTATGAACTGAACTATGAACTGAACTCTGAACTGAACTCTGAACTGAACTCTGAACTGAACTATGAACAGAACTATGAACTGAACTCTGAACTGAACTCTGAACTGAACTGAACTTAACTGAACTGAACTCTGAACTGAGCACTGAACTGAACTCTGAACTGAACTCTGAACTGAACTCTGAACTGAACTCTGAACTGAACTATGAACAGAACTATGAACTGAACTCTGAACTGAACTCTGAACTGAACTCTGAACTGAACTGAACTTAACTGAACTGAACTCTGAACTGAGCACTGAACTGAACTCTGAACTGAACTCTGAACTGAACTCTGAACTGAACACTGAACTGAACTCTGAACTGAACTGAACTGAACTCTGAACTGAACTCTGAACTGAACACTGAACTGAACTCTGAACTGAACTCTGAACTGAACTCTGAACTGAACTCTGGACTGAACACTGAACTGAACTCTGAACTGAACTGAACTGAACTCTGAACTGAACTGAACTCTGAACTGAACTATGAACTGAACTATGAACTGAACTATGAACTGAACTATGAACTGAACACTGAACTGAACTATGAACTGAACTGAACTCTGAACTGAACTCTGAACTGAACTCTGGACTGAACACTGAACTGAACTCTGAACTGAACTGAACTGAACTCTGAACTGAACTGAACTGAACTCTGAACTGGACTCTGAACTCTGAACTGAACACTGAACTGCACTGAACTTAACAGAACTGAACTCTGAACTGAACTCTGAACTGAACACTGAACTGAACTCTGAACTGAACTCTGAACTGAACTCTGTACTGAACACTGAACTGAACTCTGAACTGAACTCTGAACTGAACTCTGAACTGAACTCTGAACTGAACTCTGAACTGAACTGAACTCTGAACTGAACTATGAACTGAACTATGAACTGAACTATGAACTGAACTCTGAACTGAACTCTGAACTGAACTCTGAACTGAACTCTGAACTGAACTCTGAACTGAACTCTGAACTGAACTATGATCTGAACTGAACTGAACTCTGAACTGAACTATGAACTGAACTGAACTCTGAACTGAACTCTGAACTGAACTCTGAACTGCACTGAACTTAACTGAACTGAACTCTTAACTGAACTCTGAACTGAACTTAACTGAACTCTGAACTGAACTATGAACTGAACTGAACTCTGAACTGAACTATGAACTGAACTGAACTGAACTCTGAACTGAACTCTGAACTGAACTCTGAACTGAACTCTGAACTGCACTGAACTTAACTGAACTGAACTCTTAACTGAACTCTGAACTGAACACTGAACTGAACTCTGAACTGAACTCCGAACTGAACTGAACTCTGAACTGAACTCTGAACTGAACTCTGAACTGAACTCTGAACTGAACTATGAACTGAACTCTGAACTGAACTATGAACTGAACTATGAACTGAACTATGAACTGAACTATGAACTGAACACTGAACTGAACTATGAACTGAACTGAACTCTGAACTGAACTCTGAACTGAACTCTGGACTGAACACTGAACTGAACTCTGAACTGAACTGAACTGAACTCTGAACTGAACTCTGAACTGAACACTGAACTGAACTCTGAACTGAACTCCGAACTGAACTGAACTCTGGACTGAACACTGAACTGAACTCTGAACTGAACTGAACTGAACTCTGAACTGAACTGAACTCTGAACTGAACTATGAACTGAACTATGAACTGAACTATGAACTGAACTATGAACTGAACACTGAACTGAACTATGAACTGAACTGAACTCTGAACTGAACTCTGAACTGAACTCTGAACTGAACTCTGAACTGAACTCTGAACTGAACTATGAACTGAACTGAACTGAACTCTGAACTGAACTCTGAACTGAACTCTGAACTGAACTCTGAACTGCACTGAACTTAACTGAACTGAACTCTTAACTGAACTCTGAACTGAACTTAACTGAACTCTGAACTGAACTATGAACTGAACTGAACTCTGAACTGAACTATGAACTGAACTGAACTGAACTCTGAACTGAACTCTGAACTGAACTCTGAACTGAACTATGAACTGAACTGAACTGAACTCTGAACTGAACTCTGAACTGAACTCTGAACTGAACTCTGAACTGCACTGAACTTAACTGAACTGAACTCTTAACTGAACTCTGAACTGAACACTGAACTGAACTCTGAACTGAACTCCGAACTGAACTGAACTCTGGACTGAACACTGAACTGAACTCTGAACTGAACTGAACTGAACTCTGAACTGAACTGAACTCTGAACTGAACTATGAACTGAACTATGAACTGAACTATGAACTGAACTATGAACTGAACACTGAACTGAACTATGAACTGAACTGAACTCTGAACTGAACTCTGAACTGAACTCTGGACTGAACACTGAACTGAACTCTGAACTGAACTGAACTGAACTCTGAACTGAACTGAACTGAACTCTGAACTGGACTCTGAACTCTGAACTGAACACTGAACTGCACTGAACTTAACAGAACTGAACTCTGAACTGAACTCTGAACTGAACTATGAACTGAACTATGAACTGAACTCTGAACTGAACTATGAACTGAACTCTGAACTGAACTCTGAACTGAACTCTGAACTGAACACTGAACTGAAATCTGACCTGAACTGAACTGAACTCTGACCTGAACTCTGAACTGAACTCTGAACTGTACTGAACTGAACTCTGAACTGAACTCTGAACTGAACTGAACTCTGAACTGAACTCTGAACTGAACTATGAACTGAACTCTGAACTGAACTCTGAACTGAACTCTGAACTGAACACTGAACTGAAATCTGACCTGAACTGAACTGAACTCTGACCTGTACTCTGAACTGAACTCTGAACTGTACTGAACTGAACTCTGAACTGAACTGAACTGAACTCTGAACTCTGAACTGAACTGAACTAAACTCTGAACTGAACTCTGAACTGAACTATGAACTGAACTGAACTGTGAACTGAACTATGAACTGAACTGAACTCTGAACTGAACTCAGAACTGAACTCAGAACTGAACTATGAACTGAACACTGAACTGAACTATGAACTGAACTGAACTCTGAACTGAACTCTGAACTGAACTCTGAACTGAACACTGAACTGAACTCTGAACTGAACTCTGAACTGAACTCTGAACTGAACTCTGAACTGAACTCTGAACTGAAATGAACTCTGAACTGAACTATGAACTGAACTATGAACTGAACTATGAACTGAACTCTGAACTGAACTCTGAACTGAACTCTGAACTGAACTCTGAACTGAACTCTGAACTGAACTCTGAACTGAACTATGAACTGAACTGAACTGAACTCTGAACTGAACTGAACTCTGAACTGAACTATGAACTGAACTGAACTCTGAACTGAACTCTGAACTGAACTCTGAACTGCACTGAACTTAACTGAACTGAACTCTTAACTGAACTCTGAACTGAACTTAACTGAACTCTGAACTGAACTATGAACTGAACTGAACTCTGAACTGAACTATGAACTGAACTGAACTGAACTCTGAACTGAACTCTGAACTGAACTCTGAACTGAACTCTGAACTGCACTGAACTTAACTGAACTGAACTCTTAACTGAACTCTGAACTGAACTCTGAACTGAACTCTGAACTGAACTCCGAACTGAACTGAACTCTGAACTGAACTCTGAACTGAACTCTGAACTGAACTCTGAACTGAACTGAACTCTGAACTGAACTCTGAACTGAACTATGAACTGAACTCTGAACTGAACTCTGAACTGAACTCTGAACTGAACACTGAACTGAAATCTGACCTGAACTGAACTGAACTCTGAACTGAACTATGAACTGAACTGAACTGAACTCTGAACTGAACTCTGAACTGAACACTGAACTGAACTCTGAACTGAACTCTGTACTGAACTCTGAACTGAACTCTGAACTGAACTCTGAACTGAACACTGAACTGAACTCTGATCTGAACTCTGAACTGAACTCTGAACTGAACTCTGAACTGAACTCTGGACTGAACACTGAACTGAACTCTGAACTGAACTGAACTGAACTCTGAACTGAACTGAACTGAACTCTGAACTGGACTCTGAACTCTGAACTGAACACTGAACTGCACTGAACTTAACAGAACTGAACTCTGAACTGAACTCTGAACTGAACACTGAACTGAACTCTGAACTGAACTCTGAACTGAACTCTGTACTGAACACTGAACTGAACTCTGAACTGAACTCTGAACTGAACTCTGAACTGAACTCTGAACTGAACTCTGAACTGAACTGAACTCTGAACTGAACTATGAACTGAACTATGAACTGAACTATGAACTGAACTCTGAACTGAACTCTGAACTGAACTCTGAACTGAACTCTGAACTGAACTCTGAACTGAACTCTGAACTGAACTATGAACTGAACTGAACTGAACTCTGAACTGAACTATGAACTGAACTGAACTCTGAACTGAACTCTGAACTGAACTCTGAACTGCACTGAACTTAACTGAACTGAACTCTTAACTGAACTCTGAACTGAACTTAACTGAACTCTGAACTGAACTATGAACTGAACTGAACTCTGAACTGAACTATGAACTGAACTGAACTGAACTCTGAACTGAACTCTGAACTGAACTCTGAACTGAACTCTGAACTGCACTGAACTTAACTGAACTGAACTCTTAACTGAACTCTGAACTGAACACTGAACTGAACTCTGAACTGAACTCCGAACTGAACTGAACTCTGAACTGAACTCTGAACTGAACTCTGAACTGAACTCTGAACTGAACTGAACTCTGAACTGAACTCTGAACTGAACTATGAACTGAACTCTGAACTGAACTCTGAACTGAACTCTGAACTGAACACTGAACTGAAATCTGACCTGAACTGAACTGAACTCTGACCTGAACTCTGAACTGAACTCTGAACTGTACTGAACTGAACTCTGAACTGAACTCTGAACTGAACTGAACTCTGAACTGAACTCTGAACTGAACTATGAACTGAACTCTGAACTGAACTCTGAACTGAACTCTGAACTGAACACTGAACTGAAATCTGACCTGAACTGAACTGAACTCTGACCTGAACTCTGAACTGAACTCTGAACTGTACTGAACTGAACTCTGAACTGAACTGAACTGAACTCTGAACTCTGAACTGAACTGAACTAAACTCTGAACTGAACTCTGAACTGAACTATGAACTGAACTGAACTGTGAACTGAACTATGAACTGAACTGAACTCTGAACTGAACTCAGAACTGAACTCAGAACTGAACTATGAACTGAACACTGAACTGAACTATGAACTGAACTGAACTCTGAACTGAACTCTGAACTGAACTCTGAACTGAACACTGAACTGAACTCTGAACTGAACTCTGAACTGAACTCTGAACTGAACTCTGAACTGAACTCTGAACTGAAATGAACTCTGAACTGAACTATGAACTGAACTATGAACTGAACTATGAACTGAACTCTGAACTGAACTCTGAACTGAACTCTGAACTGAACTCTGAACTGAACTCTGAACTGAACTCTGAACTGAACTATGAACTGAACTGAACTGAACTCTGAACTGAACTGAACTCTGAACTGAACTATGAACTGAACTGAACTCTGAACTGAACTCTGAACTGAACTCTGAACTGCACTGAACTTAACTGAACTGAACTCTTAACTGAACTCTGAACTGAACTTAACTGAACTCTGAACTGAACTATGAACTGAACTGAACTCTGAACTGAACTATGAACTGAACTGAACTGAACTCTGAACTGAACTCTGAACTGAACTCTGAACTGAACTCTGAACTGCACTGAACTTAACTGAACTGAACTCTTAACTGAACTCTGAACTGAACTCTGAACTGAACTCTGAACTGAACTCCGAACTGAACTGAACTCTGAACTGAACTCTGAACTGAACTCTGAACTGAACTCTGAACTGAACTGAACTCTGAACTGAACTCTGAACTGAACTATGAACTGAACTCTGAACTGAACTCTGAACTGAACTCTGAACTGAACACTGAACTGAAATCTGACCTGAACTGAACTGAACTCTGAACTGAACTATGAACTGAACTGAACTGAACTCTGAACTGAACTCTGAACTGAACTCTGAACTGAACTCTGAACTGCACTGAACTTAACTGAACTGAACTCTTAACTGAACTCTGAACTGAACTCTGAACTGAACTCTGAACTGAACTCTGAACTGAACTCTGAACTGTACTGAACTGAACTCTGAACTGAACTGAACTGAACTCTGAACTCTGAACTGAACTGAACTAAACTCTGAACTGAACTCTGAACTGAACTATGAACTGAACTGAACTGTGAACTGAACTATGAACTGAACTGAACTCTGAACTGAACTCAGAACTGAACTCAGAACTGAACTATGAACTGAACTGAACTCTGAACTGAACTCTGAACTGCACTGAACTTAACTGAACTGAACTCTTAACTGAACTCTGAACTGAACACTGAACTGAACTGAACTCTGAACTGAACTCAGAACTGAACTATGAACTGAACTGAACTCTGAACTGAACTCTGAACTGAACACTGAACTGAACTCTGAACTGAACTCTGAACTGAACTGAACTGAACTCTGAACTGAAATCTGAACTGAGCTGAATTGAACTCTGAACTGTACTCTGAACTGAACTCTGAACTGAACTCTGAACTGAACTCTGAACTGAACTCTGAACTGAACACTGAACTGAACTCTGAACTGAACTATGAACTGAACTCTGAACTGAACACTGAACTGAACTCTGAACTCTGAACTGAACTCTGAACTCTGAAATCTGAACTCTGAACTGAACTCTGAACTGAACGCTGAACTCTAAACTGAAGTCTGAACTGAACTCTGAACTGAACTCTGAACTGAACTCTGAACTGAACTGAACTCTGAACTGAACTCTGAACTGAACTCTGAACTGAACTCTGAACTGAACTCTGAACTGAACACTGAACTGAACTCTGAACTGAACTGAACTGAACTCTGAACTGAACTCTGAACTGAACTCTGGACTGAACACTGAACTGAACTCTGAACTGAACTGAACTGAACTCTGAACTGAACTGAACTCTGAACTGAACTGAACTCTGAACTGAACTATGAACTGAACTCTGAACTGAACTCTGAATTGAACACTGAACTGAATTCTGAACTGAACTATGAACTGAACTATGAACTGAACTCTGAACTGAAAACTGATCTGAACTCTGAACTCTAAACTGAAGTCTGAACTCTAAACTGAAGTCTGAACTGAACTTTGAACTGAACTCTGAACTGAACTCTGAACTGAACTCTGAACTCTGAACTGAACACTGAACTGAATTCTGAACTGAACTATGAACTGAACTATGAACTGAACTATGAACTGAACTCTGAACTGAACTCTGAACTGAACTCTGAACTGAACTATGAACTGAATTCTGAACTGAACTCTGAACTGAACACTGAACTGAACTCTGAACTGAACTGAACTGAACTCTGAACTGAACTCTGAACTGAACACTGAACTGAACTCTGAACTGAACTCTGAACTGAACTCTGAACTGAACTCTGAACTGAACTGAAATGAACTCTGAACTGAACTGAACTCTGAACTGAACTCTGAACTGAACACTGAACTGACTTCTGAACTGAACTCTGAACTGAACTCTGAACTGAACTGAACTCTGAACTCTGAACTGAACTATGAACTGAACTCTGAACTGAACTCTGAACTGAACTCTGAACTGAACTCTGAACTGAACTATGAACAGAACTATGAACTGAACTCTGAACTGAACTCTGGACTGAACACTGAACTGAACTCTGAACTGAACTGAAATGAACTCTGAACTGAACTGAACTCTGAACTGAACTCTGAACTGAACTCTGAACTGAACTCTGAACTGAACTCTGAACTGAACTCTGAACTGAACACTGAACTGAACACTGAACTGAACTCTGAACTGAACTGAACTGAACTCTGAACTCTGAACTGAACTGAACTCTGAACTGAACTGAACTCTGAACTGAACTCTGAACTGAACTCTGAACTGAACTCTGAACTGAACTCTGAACTGAACTCTGAACTGAACTCTGAACTGAACTCTGAACTGAACACTGAACTGAACTCTGAACTGAACTGAACTGAACTCTGAACTGAACTCTGAACTGAACACTGAACTGAACTGTGAACTGAACTCTGAACTGAACTCTGAACTGAACTCTGGAATGAACACTGAACTGAACTCTGAACTGAACTGAACTGAACTCTGAACTGAACTGAACTCTGAACTGAACTATGAACTGAACTATGAACTGAACTATGAACTGAACTCTGAACTGAACTCTGAACTGAACTCTGAACTGAACTATGAACAGAACTATGAACTGAACTCTGAACTGAACTCTGAACTGAACTGAACTTAACTGAACTGAACTCTGAACTGAGCACTGAACTGAACTCTGAACTGAGCACTGAACTGAACTCTGAACTGAACTGAACTGAACTCTGAACTGAAATCTGAACTGAGCTGAATTGAACTCTGAACTGAACTCTGAACTGAACTCTGAACTGAACTCTGAACTGAACTCTGAACTGAACTCTGAACTCTGAACTGAACACTGAACTGAATTCTGAACTGAACTCTGAACTGAACTCTGAACTGAACTCTGAACTGAACTCTGAACTCTGAACTGAACACTGAACTGAATTCTGAACTGAACTATGAACTGAACTATGAACTGAACTATGAACTGAACTCTGAACTGAACTCTGAACTGAACTGAACTCTGAACTCTGAACTGAACTATGAACTGAACTCTGAACTGAACTCTGAACTGAACTCTGAACTGAACTCTGAACTGAACTATGAACAGAACTATGAACTGAACTCTGAACTGAACTCTGAACTGAACTGAAATTAACTGAACTGAACTCTGAACTGAGCACTGAACTGAACTCTGAACTGAGCACTGAACTGAACTCTGAACTGAACTGAACTGAACTCTGAACTGAACTGAACTGAACTCTGAACTGAAATCTGAACAGAGCTGAATTGAACTCTGAACTGAACTCTGAACTGAACTCTGAATTGCACTGAACTTAACTGAACTGAACTCTGAACTGAACTCTGAACTGAACACTGAATTGAACTGAACTCTGAACTCTGAACTCTGTACTGAACTCTGAACTCTGAACTGAAGTCTGAACTGAATTCTGAACTGAACTCTGAACTGGACTCTGAACTCTGAACTGAACACTGAACTGCACTGAACTTAACAGAACTGAACTCTGAACTGAACTCTGAACTGAACTCTGAACTGAACTCTGAACTGAACTCTGAACTGAACTCTGAACTGAACACTGAACTGAACACTGAACTGAACTCTGAACTGAACTGAACTGAACTCTGAACTCTGAACTGAACTGAACTCTGAACTGAACTGAACTCTGAACTGAACTCTGAACTGAACTCTGAACTGAACTCTGAACTGAACTCTGAACTGAACTCTGAACTGAACTCTGAACTGAACTCTGAACTGAACACTGAACTGAACTCTGAACTGAACTGAACTGAACTCTGAACTGAACTCTGAACTGAACACTGAACTGAACTGTGAACTGAACTCTGAACTGAACACTGAACTGAACTGAACTCTGAACTGAACTCAGAACTGAAATATGAACTGAACTGAACTCTGAACTGAACTCTGAACTGAACTCTGAACTGTACTGAACTGAACTCTGAACTGAACTGAACTGAACTCTGAACTCTGAACTGAACTGAACTAAACTCTGAACTGAACTCTGAACTGAACTATGAACTGAACTGAACTGTGAACTGAACTATGAACTGAACTGAACTCTGAACTGAACTCAGAACTGAACTCAGAACTGAACTATGAACTGAACTGAACTCTGAACTGAACTCTGAACTGCACTGAACTTAACTGAACTGAACTCTTAACTGAACTCTGAACTGAACACTGAACTGAACTGAACTCTGAACTGAACTCAGAACTGAAATATGAACTGAACTGAACTCTGAACTGAACTCTGAACTGAACACTGAACTGAACTCTGAACTGAACTCTGAACTGAACTGAACTGAACTCTGAACTGAAATCTGAACTGAGCTGAATTGAACTCTGAACTGTACTCTGAACTGAACTCTGAACTGAACTCTGAACTGAACTCTGAACTGAACTCTGAACTGAACACTGAACTGAACTCTGAACTGAACTATGAACTGAACTCTGAACTGAACACTGAACTGAACTCTGAACTCTGAACTGAACTCTGAACTCTGAAATCTGAACTCTGAACTGAACTCTGAACTGAACGCTGAACTCTAAACTGAAGTCTGAACTGAACTCTGAACTGAACTCTGAACTGAACTCTGAACTGAACTGAACTCTGAACTAAACTCTGAACTGAACCCTGAACTGAACTCTGAACTGAACTCTGAACTGAACTCTGAACTGAACACTGAACTGAACTCTGAACTGAACTGAACTGAACTCTGAACTGAACTCTGAACTGAACTCTGGACTGAACACTGAACTGAACTCTGAACTGAACTGAACTGAACTCTGAACTGAACTGAACTCTGAACTGAACTGAACTCTGAACTGAACTATGAACTGAACTCTGAACTGAACTCTGAATTGAACACTGAACTGAATTCTGAACTGAACTATGAACTGAACTATGAACTGAACTCTGAACTGAAAACTGATCTGAACTCTGAACTCTAAACTGAAGTCTGAACTCTAAACTGAAGTCTGAACTGAACTTTGAACTGAACTCTGAACTGAACTCTGAACTGAACTCTGAACTCTGAACTGAACACTGAACTGAATTCTGAACTGAACTATGAACTGAACTATGAACTGAACTATGAACTGAACTCTGAACTGAACTCTGAACTGAACTCTGAACTGAACTATGAACTGAATTCTGAACTGAACTCTGAATTGAACACTGAACTGAACTCTGAACTGAACTGAACTGAACTCTGAACTGAACTCTGAACTGAACACTGAACTGAACTCTGAACTGAACTCTGAACTGAACTCTGAACTGAACTCTGAACTGAACTGAAATGAACTCTGAACTGAACTGAACTCTGAACTGAACTCTGAACTGAACACTGAACTGACTTCTGAACTGAACTCTGAACTGAACTCTGAACTGAACTGAACTCTGAACTCTGAACTGAACTATGAACTGAACTCTGAACTGAACTCTGAACTGAACTCTGAACTGAACTCTGAACTGAACTATGAACAGAACTATGAACTGAACTCTGAACTGAACTCTGGACTGAACACTGAACTGAACTCTGAACTGAACTGAAATGAACTCTGAACTGAACTGAACTCTGAACTGAACTCTGAACTGAACACTGAACTGACTTCTGAACTGAACTCTGAACTGAACTATGAACTGAACTGAACTCTGAACTCTGAACAGAACTATGAACTGAACTCTGAACTGAACTCTGAACTGAACTCTGAACTGAACTCTGAACTGAACTATGAACTGCACTGAGCTTAACTGAACTGAACTCTTAACTGAACTCTGAACTGAACTCTGAACTGAACTCTGAACTGAACTCTGAACTGAACTCTGAACTGAACACTGAACTGACTTCTGAACTGAACTCTGAACTGAACTATGAACTGAACTGAACTCTGAACTCTGAACTGAACTCTGAACTGAACTGAACTGAACTCTGAACTGAAATCTGAACTGAGCTGAATTGAACTCTGAACTGTACTCTGAACTGAACTCTGAACTGAACTCTGAACTGAACTCTGAACTGAACTCTGAACTGAACACTGAACTGAACTCTGAACTGAACTATGAACTGAACTCTGAACTGAACACTGAACTGAACTCTGAACTCTGAACTGAACTCTGAACTCTGAAATCTGAACTCTGAACTGAACTCTGAACTGAACGCTGAACTCTAAACTGAAGTCTGAACTGAACTCTGAACTGAACTCTGAACTGAACTCTGAACTGAACTGAACTCTGAACTAAACTCTGAACTGAACCCTGAACTGAACTCTGAACTGAACTCTGAACTGAACTCTGAACTGAACACTGAACTGAACTCTGAACTGAACTGAACTGAACTCTGAACTGAACTCTGAACTGAACTCTGGACTGAACACTGAACTGAACTCTGAACTGAACTGAACTGAACTCTGAACTGAACTGAACTCTGAACTGAACTGAACTCTGAACTGAACTATGAACTGAACTCTGAACTGAACTCTGAATTGAACACTGAACTGAATTCTGAACTGAACTATGAACTGAACTATGAACTGAACTCTGAACTGAAAACTGATCTGAACTCTGAACTCTAAACTGAAGTCTGAACTCTAAACTGAAGTCTGAACTGAACTTTGAACTGAACTCTGAACTGAACTCTGAACTGAACTCTGAACTCTGAACTGAACACTGAACTGAATTCTGAACTGAACTATGAACTGAACTATGAACTGAACTATGAACTGAACTCTGAACTGAACTCTGAACTGAACTCTGAACTGAACTATGAACTGAATTCTGAACTGAACTCTGAACTGAACACTGAACTGAACTCTGAACTGAACTGAACTGAACTCTGAACTGAACTCTGAACTGAACACTGAACTGAACTCTGAACTGAACTCTGAACTGAACTCTGAACTGAACTCTGAACTGAACTGAAATGAACTCTGAACTGAACTGAACTCTGAACTGAACTCTGAACTGAACACTGAACTGACTTCTGAACTGAACTCTGAACTGAACTCTGAACTGAACTGAACTCTGAACTCTGAACTGAACTATGAACTGAACTCTGAACTGAACTCTGAACTGAACTCTGAACTGAACTCTGAACTGAACTATGAACAGAACTATGAACTGAACTCTGAACTGAACTCTGGACTGAACGCTGAACTGAACTCTGAACTGAACTGAAATGAACTCTGAACTGAACTGAACTCTGAACTGAACTCTGAACTGAACACTGAACTGACTTCTGAACTGAACTCTGAACTGAACTATGAACTGAACTGAACTCTGAACTCTGAACAGAACTATGAACTGAACTCTGAACTGAACTCTGAACTGAACTCTGAACTGAACTCTGAACTGAACTATGAACTGCACTGAGCTTAACTGAACTGAACTCTTAACTGAACTCTGAACTGAACTCTGAACTGAACTCTGAACTGAACTCCGAACTGAACTGAACTCTGAACTGAACTCTGAACTGAACTCTGAACTGAACTCTGAACTGAACTGAACTCTGAACTGAACTCTGAACTGAACTATGAACTGAACTCTGAACTGAACTCTGAACTGAACTCTGAACTGAACTCTGAACTGAACACTGAACTGAACTCTGAACTGAACTCTGAACTGAACTCTGAACTGAACACTGAACTGAACTCTGAACTCTGAACTGAACTCTGAACTGAACTCTGAACTCTGAAATCTGAACTCTGAACTGAACTCTGAACTGAACTCTGAACTGAACTCTGAACTGAACTGAACTCTGAACTGAACTCTGAACTGAACTCTGAACTGAACTCTGAACTGAACTCTGAACTGAACTCTGAACTGAACTCTGAACTGAACACTGAACTGAACTCTGAACTGAACTGAACTGAACTCTGAACTGAACTCTGAACTGAACTCTGGACTGAACACTGAACTGAACTCTGAACTGAACTGAACTGAACTCTGAACTGAACTGAACTCTGAACTGAACTGAACTCTGAACTGAACTATGAACTGAACTCTGAACTGAACTCTGAATTGAACACTGAACTGAATTCTGAACTGAACTATGAACTGAACTATGAACTGAACTCTGAACTGAAAACTGAACTGAACTCTGAACTCTAAACTGAAGTCTGAACTCTAAACTGAAGTCTGAACTGAACTCTGAACTGAACTCTGAACTGAACTCTGAACTGAACTCTGAACTCTGAACTGAACACTGAACTGAATTCTGAACTGAACTATGAACTGAACTATGAACTGAACTATGAACTGAACTCTGAACTGAACTCTGAACTGAACTCTGAACTGAACTATGAACTGAATTCTGAACTGAACTCTGAACTGAACTCTGAACTGAAATCTGAACTTAACTGAACTTAACTCTGAACTGAACTCTGAACTGAACTGAACTTAACTCTGAACTGAACTCTGAACTGAACACTGAACTGAACTCTGAACTGAGCACTGAACTGAACTCTGAACTCTGAACTGAACTCTGAACTCTGAACTGAACACTGAACTGAATTCTGAACTGAACTCTGAACTGAAAACTGAACTGAACTCTGAACTCCAACTGAAGTCTGAACTCTAAACTGAAGTCTGAACTGAACTCTGAACTGAACTCTGAACTGAACTCTGAACTGAACTCTGAACTGAACTCTGAACTGAACTGGACTGAACACTGAACTGAACTCTGAACTGAACTGAACTGAACTGAACTCTGAACTGAACTGAACTCTGAACTGAACTATGAACTGAACTATGAACTGAACTGGACTGAACACTGAACTGAACTCTGAACTGAACTCTGAACTGAACTGGACTGAACACTGAACTGAACTCTGAACTGAACTGAACTGAACTCTGAACTGAACTGAACTCTGAACTGAACTATGAACTGAACTATGAACTGAACTATGAACTGAACTCTGAACTGAACTCTGAACTGAACTCTGAACTGAACTATGAACAGAACTATGAACTGAACTCTGAACTGAACTCTGAACTGAACTGAACTTAACTGAACTGAACTCTGAACTGAGCACTGAACTGAACTCTGAACTGAGCACTGAACTGAACTCTGAACTGAACTGAACTGAACTCTGAACTGAAATCTGAACTGAGCTGAATTGAACTCTGAACTGAACTCTGAACTGAACTCTGAACTGAACTCTGAACTGAACTCTGAACTGAACTCTGAACTCTGAACTGAACACTGAACTGAACTATGAACTGAACTCTGAACTGAACTCTGAACTGAACTCTGAACTGAACTATGAACAGAACTATGAACTGAACTCTGAACTGAACTCTGAACTGAACTGAACTTAACTGAACTGAACTCTGAACTGAGCACTGAACTGAAAACTGATCTGAACTCTGAACTCTAAACTGAAGTCTGAACTCTAAACTGAAGTCTGAACTGAACTTTGAACTGAACTCTGAACTGAACTCTGAACTGAACTACGAACTGAACTCTGAACTGAACTCTGAACTGAACTCTGAACTGAACACTGAACTGAACTCTGAACTGAACTCTGAACTGAACTCTGAACTGAACTGAACTTAACTGAACTGAACTCTGAACTGAGCACTGAACTGAACTCTGAACTGAGCACTGAACTGAACTCTGAACTGAACTGAACTGAACTCTGAACTGAACTCTGAACTGAACTCTGAACTGAACTGGACTGAACACTGAACTGAACTCTGAACTGAACTGAACTGAACTCTGAACTGAACTGAACTGAACTGAACTCTGAACTGAACTGAACTCTGAACTGAACTATGAACTGAACTATGAACTGAACTGGACTGAACACTGAACTGAACTCTGAACTGAACTCTGAACTGAACTGGACTGAACACTGAACTGAACTCTGAACTGAACTGAACTGAACTCTGAACTGAACTGAACTCTGAACTGAACTATGAACTGAACTATGAACTGAACTATGAACTGAACTCTGAACTGAACTCTGAACTGAACTCTGAACTGAACTATGAACAGAACTATGAACTGAACTCTGAACTGAACTCTGAACTGAACTGAACTTAACTGAACTGAACTCTGAACTGAGCACTGAACTGAACTCTGAACTGAGCACTGAACTGAACTCTGAACTGAACTGAACTGAACTCTGAACTGAAATCTGAACTGAGCTGAATTGAACTCTGAACTGAACTCTGAACTGAACTCTGAACTGAACTCTGAACTGAACTCTGAACTGAACTCTGAACTCTGAACTGAACACTGAACTGAACTATGAACTGAACTCTGAACTGAACTCTGAACTGAACTCTGAACTGAACTATGAACAGAACTATGAACTGAACTCTGAACTGAACTCTGAACTGAACTGAACTTAACTGAACTGAACTCTGAACTGAGCACTGAACTGAAAACTGATCTGAACTCTGAACTCTAAACTGAAATCTGAACTCTGAACTGAACTCTGAACTGAACGCTGAACTCTAAACTGAAGTCTGAACTGAACTCTGAACTGAACTCTGAACTGAACTCTGAACTGAACTGAACTCTGAACTGAACTCTGAACTGAACTCTGAACTGAACTCTGAACTGAACTCTGAACTGAACTCTGAACTGAACACTGAACTGAACTCTGAACTGAACTGAACTGAACTCTGAACTGAACTCTGAACTGAACTCTGGACTGAACACTGAACTGAACTCTGAACTGAACTGAACTGAACTCTGAACTGAACTGAACTCTGAACTGAACTGAACTCTGAACTGAACTATGAACTGAACTCTGAACTGAACTCTGAATTGAACACTGAACTGAATTCTGAACTGAACTATGAACTGAACTATGAACTGAACTCTGAACTGAAAACTGATCTGAACTCTGAACTCTAAACTGAAGTCTGAACTCTAAACTGAAGTCTGAACTGAACTTTGAACTGAACTCTGAACTGAACTCTGAACTGAACTCTGAACTCTGAACTGAACACTGAACTGAACTCTGAACTGAACTCTGAACTGAACTGAACTCTGAACTGAACTCTGAACTGAACTCTGAACTGAACTCTGAACTGAACTCTGAACTGAACTCTGAACTGAACACTGAACTGAACTCTGAACTGAACTATGAACTGAACTATGAACTGAACTGGACTGAACACTGAACTGAACTCTGAACTGAACTCTGAACTGAACTGGACTGAACACTGAACTGAACTCTGAACTGAACTGAACTGAACTCTGAACTGAACTGAACTCTGAACTGAACTATGAACTGAACTATGAACTGAACTATGAACTGAACTCTGAACTGAACTCTGAACTGAACTCTGAACTGAACTATGAACAGAACTATGAACTGAACTCTGAACTGAACTCTGAACTGAACTGAACTTAACTGAACTGAACTCTGAACTGAGCACTGAACTGAACTCTGAACTGAGCACTGAACTGAACTCTGAACTGAACTGAACTGAACTCTGAACTGAAATCTGAACTGAGCTGAATTGAACTCTGAACTGAACTCTGAACTGAACTCTGAACTGAACTCTGAACTGAACTCTGAACTGAACTCTGAACTCTGAACTGAACACTGAACTGAACTATGAACTGAACTCTGAACTGAACTCTGAACTGAACTCTGAACTGAACTATGAACAGAACTATGAACTGAACTCTGAACTGAACTCTGAACTGAACTGAACTTAACTGAACTGAACTCTGAACTGAGCACTGAACTGAAAACTGATCTGAACTCTGAACTCTAAACTGAAATCTGAACTCTGAACTGAACTCTGAACTGAACGCTGAACTCTAAACTGAAGTCTGAACTGAACTCTGAACTGAACTCTGAACTGAACTCTGAACTGAACTGAACTCTGAACTGAACTCTGAACTGAACTCTGAACTGAACTCTGAACTGAACTCTGAACTGAACTCTGAACTGAACACTGAACTGAACTCTGAACTGAACTGAACTGAACTCTGAACTGAACTCTGAACTGAACTCTGGACTGAACACTGAACTGAACTCTGAACTGAACTGAACTGAACTCTGAACTGAACTGAACTCTGAACTGAACTGAACTCTGAACTGAACTATGAACTGAACTCTGAACTGAACTCTGAATTGAACACTGAACTGAATTCTGAACTGAACTATGAACTGAACTATGAACTGAACTCTGAACTGAAAACTGATCTGAACTCTGAACTCTAAACTGAAGTCTGAACTCTAAACTGAAGTCTGAACTGAACTTTGAACTGAACTCTGAACTGAACTCTGAACTGAACTCTGAACTCTGAACTGAACACTGAACTGAATTCTGAACTGAACTATGAACTGAACTATGAACTGAACTATGAACTGAACTCTGAACTGAACTCTGAACTGAACTCTGAACTGAATTCTGAACTGAACTCTGAACTGAACTCTGAACTGAAATCTGAACTTAACTCTGAACTGAACTCTGAACTGAACTGAACTTAACTCTGAACTGAACTCTGAACTGAACACTGAACTGAACTCTGAACTGAGCACTGAACTGAACTCTGAACTCTGAACTGAACTCTGAACTCTGAACTGAACACTGAACTGAATTCTGAACTGAACTCTGAACTGAAAACTGAACTGAACTCTGAACTCCAACTGAAGTCTGAACTCTAAACTGAAGTCTGAACTGAACTCTGAACTGAACTCTGAACTGAACTCTGAACTGAACTCTGAACTGAACTCTGAACTGAACTGGACTGAACACTGAACTGAACTCTGAACTGAACTGAACTGAACTGAACTCTGAACTGAACTGAACTCTGAACTGAACTATGAACTGAACTATGAACTGAACTGGACTGAACACTGAACTGAACTCTGAACTGAACTCTGAACTGAACTGGACTGAACACTGAACTGAACTCTGAACTGAACTGAACTGAACTCTGAACTGAACTGAACTCTGAACTGAACTATGAACTGAACTATGAACTGAACTATGAACTGAACTCTGAACTGAACTCTGAACTGAACTCTGAACTGAACTATGAACAGAACTATGAACTGAACTCTGAACTGAACTCTGAACTGAACTGAACTTAACTGAACTGAACTCTGAACTGAGCACTGAACTGAACTCTGAACTGAGCACTGAACTGAACTCTGAACTGAACTGAACTGAACTCTGAACTGAAATCTGAACTGAGCTGAATTGAACTCTGAACTGAACTCTGAACTGAACTCTGAACTGAACTCTGAACTGAACTCTGAACTGAACTCTGAACTCTGAACTGAACACTGAACTGAACTATGAACTGAACTCTGAACTGAACTCTGAACTGAACTCTGAACTGAACTATGAACAGAACTATGAACTGAACTCTGAACTGAACTCTGAACTGAACTGAACTTAACTGAACTGAACTCTGAACTGAGCACTGAACTGAAAACTGATCTGAACTCTGAACTCTAAACTGAAGTCTGAACTCTAAACTGAAGTCTGAACTGAACTTTGAACTGAACTCTGAACTGAACTCTGAACTGAACTACGAACTGAACTCTGAACTGAACTCTGAACTGAACTCTGAACTGAACACTGAACTGAACTCTGAACTGAACTCTGAACTGAACTCTGAACTGAACTGAACTTAACTGAACTGAACTCTGAACTGAGCACTGAACTGAACTCTGAACTGAGCACTGAACTGAACTCTGAACTGAACTGAACTGAACTCTGAACTGAACTCTGAACTGAACTCTGAACTGAACTGGACTGAACACTGAACTGAACTCTGAACTGAACTGAACTGAACTCTGAACTGAACTGAACTGAACTGAACTCTGAACTGAACTGAACTCTGAACTGAACTATGAACTGAACTATGAACTGAACTGGACTGAACACTGAACTGAACTCTGAACTGAACTCTGAACTGAACTGGACTGAACACTGAACTGAACTCTGAACTGAACTGAACTGAACTCTGAACTGAACTGAACTCTGAACTGAACTATGAACTGAACTATGAACTGAACTATGAACTGAACTCTGAACTGAACTCTGAACTGAACTCTGAACTGAACTATGAACAGAACTATGAACTGAACTCTGAACTGAACTCTGAACTGAACTGAACTTAACTGAACTGAACTCTGAACTGAGCACTGAACTGAACTCTGAACTGAGCACTGAACTGAACTCTGAACTGAACTGAACTGAACTCTGAACTGAAATCTGAACTGAGCTGAATTGAACTCTGAACTGAACTCTGAACTGAACTCTGAACTGAACTCTGAACTGAACTCTGAACTGAACTCTGAACTCTGAACTGAACACTGAACTGAACTATGAACTGAACTCTGAACTGAACTCTGAACTGAACTCTGAACTGAACTATGAACAGAACTATGAACTGAACTCTGAACTGAACTCTGAACTGAACTGAACTTAACTGAACTGAACTCTGAACTGAGCACTGAACTGAAAACTGATCTGAACTCTGAACTCTAAACTGAAATCTGAACTCTGAACTGAACTCTGAACTGAACGCTGAACTCTAAACTGAAGTCTGAACTGAACTCTGAACTGAACTCTGAACTGAACTCTGAACTGAACTGAACTCTGAACTGAACTCTGAACTGAACTCTGAACTGAACTCTGAACTGAACTCTGAACTGAACTCTGAACTGAACACTGAACTGAACTCTGAACTGAACTGAACTGAACTCTGAACTGAACTCTGAACTGAACTCTGGACTGAACACTGAACTGAACTCTGAACTGAACTGAACTGAACTCTGAACTGAACTGAACTCTGAACTGAACTGAACTCTGAACTGAACTATGAACTGAACTCTGAACTGAACTCTGAATTGAACACTGAACTGAATTCTGAACTGAACTATGAACTGAACTATGAACTGAACTCTGAACTGAAAACTGATCTGAACTCTGAACTCTAAACTGAAGTCTGAACTCTAAACTGAAGTCTGAACTGAACTTTGAACTGAACTCTGAACTGAACTCTGAACTGAACTCTGAACTCTGAACTGAACACTGAACTGAATTCTGAACTGAACTATGAACTGAACTATGAACTGAACTATGAACTGAACTCTGAACTGAACTCTGAACTGAACTCTGAACTGAACTATGAACTGAATTCTGAACTGAACTCTGAACTGAACACTGAACTGAACTCTGAACTGAACTGAACTGAACTCTGAACTGAACTCTGAACTGAACACTGAACTGAACTCTGAACTGAACTCTGAACTGAACTCTGAACTGAACTCTGAACTGAACTGAAATGAACTCTGAACTGAAATGAACTCTGAACTGAACTGAACTCTGAACTGAACTCTGAACTGAACACTGAACTGACTTCTGAACTGAACTCTGAACTGAACTCTGAACTGAACTGAACTCTGAACTCTGAACTGAACTATGAACTGAACTATGAACTGAACTCTGAACTGAACTCTGAACTGAACTCTGAACTGAACTATGAACAGAACTATGAACTGAACTCTGAACTGAACTCTGGACTGAACACTGAACTGAACTCTGAACTGAACTGAAATGAACTCTGAACTGAACTGAACTCTGAACTGAACTCTGAACTGAACACTGAACTGACTTCTGAACTGAACTCTGAACTGAACTCTGGACTGAACACTGAACTGAACACTGAACTGAACTCTGAACTGAACTCTGAACTGAACTCTGAACTGAACTCTGAACTGAACTGAAATGAACTCTGAACTGAAATGAACTCTGAACTGAACTGAACTCTGAACTGAACTCTGAACTGAACACTGAACTGACTTCTGAACTGAACTCTGAACTGAACTCTGAACTGAACTGAACTCTGAACTCTGAACTGAACTATGAACTGAACTATGAACTGAACTCTGAACTGAACTCTGAACTGAACTCTGAACTGAACTATGAACAGAACTATGAACTGAACTCTGAACTGAACTCTGGACTGAACACTGAACTGAACTCTGAACTGAACTGAAATGAACTCTGAACTGAACTGAACTCTGAACTGAACTCTGAACTGAACACTGAACTGACTTCTGAACTGAACTCTGAACTGAACTCTGAACTGAACTGAACTCTGAACTCTGAACTGAACTATGAACTGAACTCTGAACTGAACTCTGAACTGAACTCTGAACTGAACTCTGAACTGAACTATGAACTGCACTGAACTTAACTGAACTGAACTCTTAACTGAACTCTGAACTGAACTCTGAACTGAACTCTGAACTGAACTCCGAACTGAACTGAACTCTGAACTGAACTCTGAACTGAACTCTGAACTGAACTCTGAACTGAACTGAACTCTGAACTGAACTCTGAACTGAACTATGAACTGAACTCTGAACTGAACTCTGAACTGAACTCTGAACTGAACACTGAACTGAAATCTGACCTGAACTGAACTGAACTCTGACCTGAACTCTGAACTGAACTCTGAACTGCACTGAACTTAACTGAACTGAACTCTTAACTGAACTCTGAACTGAACTTAACTGAACTCTGAACTGAACTATGAACTGAACTGAACTCTGAACTGAACTATGAACTGAACTGAACTGAACTCTGAACTGAACTCTGAACTGAACTCTGAACTGAACTCTGAACTGCACTGAACTTAACTGAACTGAACTCTTAACTGAACTCTGAACTGAACACTGAACTGAACTCTGAACTGAACTCCGAACTGAACTGAACTCTGAACTGAACTCTGAACTGAACTCTGAACTGAACTCTGAACTGAACTCTGAACTGAACACTGAACTGAACTCTGAACTGAACTCTGAACTGAACTGAACTGAACTCTGAACTGAAATCTGAACTGAGCTGAATTGAACTCTGAACTGTACTCTGAACTGAACTCTGAACTGAACTCTGAACTGAACTCTGAACTGAACTCTGAACTGAACACTGAACTGAACTCTGAACTGAACTCTGAACTGAACTCTGAACTGAACACTGAACTGAACTCTGAACTCTGAACTGAACTCTGAACTCTGAAATCTGAACTCTGAACTGAACTCTGAACTGAACTCTGAACTGAACTCTGAACTGAACTGAACTCTGAACTGAACTCTGAACTGAACTCTGAACTGAACTCTGAACTGAACTCTGAACTGAACACTGAACTGAACTCTGAACTCTAAACTGAAGTCTGAACTCTAAACTGAAGTCTGAACTGAACTCTGAACTGAACTCTGAACTGAACTCTGAACTGAACACTGAACTGAATTCTGAACTGAACTATGAACTGAACTATGAACTGAACTATGAACTGAACTCTGAACTGAACTCTGAACTGAACTCTGAACTGAACTATGAACTGAATTCTGAACTGAACTCTGAACTGAACTCTGAACTGAAATCTGAACTTAACTGAACTTAACTCTGAACTGAACTCTGAACTGAACTGAACTTAACTCTGAACTGAACTCTGAACTGAACACTGAACTGAACTCTGAACTGAGCACTGAACTGAACTCTGAACTCTGAACTGAACTCTGAACTCTGAACTGAACACTGAACTGAATTCTGAACTGAACTCTGAACTGAAAACTGAACTGAACTCTGAACTCCAACTGAAGTCTGAACTCTAAACTGAAGTCTGAACTGAACTCTGAACTGAACTCTGAACTGAACTCTGAACTGAACTCTGAACTGAACTCTGAACTGAACTGGACTGAACACTGAACTGAACTCTGAACTGAACTGAACTGAACTCTGAACTGAACTGAACTCTGAACTGAACTATGAACTGAACTATGAACTGAACTGGACTGAACACTGAACTGAACTCTGAACTGAACTCTGAACTGAACTGGACTGAACACTGAACTGAACTCTGAACTGAACTGAACTGAACTCTGAACTGAACTGAACTCTGAACTGAACTATGAACTGAACTATGAACTGAACTATGAACTGAACTCTGAACTGAACTCTGAACTGAACTCTGAACTGAACTATGAACAGAACTATGAACTGAACTCTGAACTGAACTCTGAACTGAACTGAACTTAACTGAACTGAACTCTGAACTGAGCACTGAACTGAACTCTGAACTGAGCACTGAACTGAACTCTGAACTGAACTGAACTGAACTCTGAACTGAAATCTGAACTGAGCTGAATTGAACTCTGAACTGAACTCTGAACTGAACTCTGAACTGAACTCTGAACTGAACTCTGAACTGAACTCTGAACTCTGAACTGAACACTGAACTGAACTATGAACTGAACTCTGAACTGAACTCTGAACTGAACTCTGAACTGAACTATGAACAGAACTATGAACTGAACTCTGAACTGAACTCTGAACTGAACTGAACTTAACTGAACTGAACTCTGAACTGAGCACTGAACTGAACTCTGAACTGAGCACTGAACTGAACTCTGAACTGAACTGAACTGAACTCTGAACTGAAATCTGAACTGAGCTGAATTGAACTCTGAACTGAACTCTGAACTGAACTCTGAACTGAACTCTGAACTGAACTCTGAACTGAACTCTGAACTGAACTGAACTCTGAACTGAACTATGAACTGAACTATGAACTGAACTCTGAACTGAACTCTGAACTGAACTCTGAACTGAACTCTGAACTGAACTCTGAACTGAACTATGAACTGAACTGAACTGAACTCTGAACTGAACTATGAACTGAACTGAACTCTGAACTGAACTCTGAACTGAACTCTGAACTGCACTGAACTTAACTGAACTGAACTCTTAACTGAACTCTGAACTGAACACTGAACTGAACTCTGAACTGAACTCCGAACTGAACTGAACTCTGAACTGAACTCTGAACTGAACTCTGAACTGAACTCTGAACTGAACTGAACTCTGAACTGAACTCTGAACTGAACTATGAACTGAACTCTGAACTGAACTCTGAACTGAACTCTGAACTGAACACTGAACTGAAATCTGACCTGAACTGAACTGAACTCTGACCTGAACTCTGAACTGAACTCTGAACTGTACTGAACTGAACTCTGAACTGAACTCTGAACTGAACTCTGAACTGAACTATGAACTGAACTCTGAACTGAACTCTGAACTGAACTCTGAACTGAACACTGAACTGAAATCTGACCTGAACTGAACTGAACTGAACTCTGACCTGAACTCTGAACTGAACTCTGAACTGTACTGAACTGAACTCTGAACTGAACTGAACTGAACTCTGAACTCTGAACTGAACTGAACTAAACTCTGAACTGAACTCTGAACTGAACTATGAACTGAACTGAACTGTGAACTGAACTATGAACTGAACTGAACTCTGAACTGAACTCAGAACTGAACTCAGAACTGAACTATGAACTGAACACTGAACTGAACTATGAACTGAACTGAACTCTGAACTGAACTCTGAACTGAACTCTGAACTGAACACTGAACTGAACTCTGAACTGAACTCTGAACTGAACTCTGAACTGAACTCTGAACTGAACTCTGAACTGAAATGAACTCTGAACTGAACTATGAACTGAACTATGAACTGAACTATGAACTGAACTCTGAACTGAACTCTGAACTGAACTCTGAACTGAACTCTGAACTGAACTGAACTGAACTCTGAACTGAACTGAACTCTGAACTGAACTGAACTCTGAACTGAACTATGAACTGAACTCTGAACTGAACTCTGAATTGAACACTGAACTGAATTCTGAACTGAACTATGAACTGAACTATGAACTGAACTCTGAACTGAAAACTGATCTGAACTCTGAACTCTAAACTGAAGTCTGAACTCTAAACTGAAGTCTGAACTGAACTTTGAACTGAACTCTGAACTGAACTCTGAACTGAACTCTGAACTCTGAACTGAACACTGAACTGAATTCTGAACTGAACTATGAACTGAACTATGAACTGAACTATGAACTGAACTCTGAACTGAACTCTGAACTGAACTCTGAACTGAACTATGAACTGAATTCTGAACTGAACTCTGAACTGAACACTGAACTGAACTCTGAACTGAACTGAACTGAACTCTGAACTGAACTCTGAACTGAACACTGAACTGAACTCTGAACTGAACTCTGAACTGAACTCTGAACTGAACTCTGAACTGAACTGAAATGAACTCTGAACTGAAATGAACTCTGAACTGAACTGAACTCTGAACTGAACTCTGAACTGAACACTGAACTGACTTCTGAACTGAACTCTGAACTGAACTCTGAACTGAACTGAACTCTGAACTCTGAACTGAACTATGAACTGAACTATGAACTGAACTCTGAACTGAACTCTGAACTGAACTCTGAACTGAACTATGAACAGAACTATGAACTGAACTCTGAACTGAACTCTGGACTGAACACTGAACTGAACTCTGAACTGAACTGAAATGAACTCTGAACTGAACTGAACTCTGAACTGAACTCTGAACTGAACACTGAACTGACTTCTGAACTGAACTCTGAACTGAACTCTGGACTGAACACTGAACTGAACACTGAACTGAACTCTGAACTGAACTCTGAACTGAACTCTGAACTGAACTCTGAACTGAACTGAAATGAACTCTGAACTGAAATGAACTCTGAACTGAACTGAACTCTGAACTGAACTCTGAACTGAACACTGAACTGACTTCTGAACTGAACTCTGAACTGAACTCTGAACTGAACTGAACTCTGAACTCTGAACTGAACTATGAACTGAACTATGAACTGAACTCTGAACTGAACTCTGAACTGAACTCTGAACTGAACTATGAACAGAACTATGAACTGAACTCTGAACTGAACTCTGGACTGAACACTGAACTGAACTCTGAACTGAACTGAAATGAACTCTGAACTGAACTGAACTCTGAACTGAACTCTGAACTGAACACTGAACTGACTTCTGAACTGAACTCTGAACTGAACTCTGAACTGAACTGAACTCTGAACTCTGAACTGAACTATGAACTGAACTCTGAACTGAACTCTGAACTGAACTCTGAACTGAACTCTGAACTGAACTATGAACTGCACTGAACTTAACTGAACTGAACTCTTAACTGAACTCTGAACTGAACTCTGAACTGAACTCTGAACTGAACTCCGAACTGAACTGAACTCTGAACTGAACTCTGAACTGAACTCTGAACTGAACTCTGAACTGAACTGAACTCTGAACTGAACTCTGAACTGAACTATGAACTGAACTCTGAACTGAACTCTGAACTGAACTCTGAACTGAACACTGAACTGAAATCTGACCTGAACTGAACTGAACTCTGACCTGAACTCTGAACTGAACTCTGAACTGCACTGAACTTAACTGAACTGAACTCTTAACTGAACTCTGAACTGAACTTAACTGAACTCTGAACTGAACTATGAACTGAACTGAACTCTGAACTGAACTATGAACTGAACTGAACTGAACTCTGAACTGAACTCTGAACTGAACTCTGAACTGAACTCTGAACTGCACTGAACTTAACTGAACTGAACTCTTAACTGAACTCTGAACTGAACACTGAACTGAACTCTGAACTGAACTCCGAACTGAACTGAACTCTGAACTGAACTCTGAACTGAACTCTGAACTGAACTCTGAACTGAACTCTGAACTGAACACTGAACTGAACTCTGAACTGAACTCTGAACTGAACTGAACTGAACTCTGAACTGAAATCTGAACTGAGCTGAATTGAACTCTGAACTGTACTCTGAACTGAACTCTGAACTGAACTCTGAACTGAACTCTGAACTGAACTCTGAACTGAACACTGAACTGAACTCTGAACTGAACTCTGAACTGAACTCTGAACTGAACACTGAACTGAACTCTGAACTCTGAACTGAACTCTGAACTCTGAAATCTGAACTCTGAACTGAACTCTGAACTGAACTCTGAACTGAACTGAACTCTGAACTGAACTCTGAACTGAACTCTGAACTGAACTCTGAACTGAACTCTGAACTGAACACTGAACTGAACTCTGAACTCTAAACTGAAGTCTGAACTCTAAACTGAAGTCTGAACTGAACTCTGAACTGAACTCTGAACTGAACTCTGAACTGAACACTGAACTGAATTCTGAACTGAACTATGAACTGAACTATGAACTGAACTATGAACTGAACTCTTAACTGAACTCTGAACTGAACTCTGAACTGAACTATGAACTGAATTCTGAACTGAACTCTGAACTGAACTCTGAACTGAAATCTGAACTTAACTGAACTTAACTCTGAACTGAACTCTGAACTGAACTGAACTTAACTCTGAACTGAACTCTGAACTGAACACTGAACTGAACTCTGAACTGAGCACTGAACTGAACTCTGAACTCTGAACTGAACTCTGAACTCTGAACTGAACACTGAACTGAATTCTGAACTGAACTCTGAACTGAAAACTGAACTGAACTCTGAACTCCAACTGAAGTCTGAACTCTAAACTGAAGTCTGAACTGAACTCTGAACTGAACTCTGAACTGAACTCTGAACTGAACTCTGAACTGAACTCTGAACTGAACTGGACTGAACACTGAACTGAACTCTGAACTGAACTGAACTGAACTCTGAACTGAACTGAACTCTGAACTGAACTATGAACTGAACTATGAACTGAACTGGACTGAACACTGAACTGAACTCTGAACTGAACTCTGAACTGAACTGGACTGAACACTGAACTGAACTCTGAACTGAACTGAACTGAACTCTGAACTGAACTGAACTCTGAACTGAACTATGAACTGAACTATGAACTGAACTATGAACTGAACTCTGAACTGAACTCTGAACTGAACTCTGAACTGAACTATGAACAGAACTATGAACTGAACTCTGAACTGAACTCTGAACTGAACTGAACTTAACTGAACTGAACTCTGAACTGAGCACTGAACTGAACTCTGAACTGAGCACTGAACTGAACTCTGAACTGAACTGAACTGAACTCTGAACTGAAATCTGAACTGAGCTGAATTGAACTCTGAACTGAACTCTGAACTGAACTCTGAACTGAACTCTGAACTGAACTCTGAACTGAACTCTGAACTCTGAACTGAACACTGAACTGAACTATGAACTGAACTCTGAACTGAACTCTGAACTGAACTCTGAACTGAACTATGAACAGAACTATGAACTGAACTCTGAACTGAACTCTGAACTGAACTGAACTTAACTGAACTGAACTCTGAACTGAGCACTGAACTGAACTCTGAACTGAGCACTGAACTGAACTCTGAACTGAACTGAACTGAACTCTGAACTGAAATCTGAACTGAGCTGAATTGAACTCTGAACTGAACTCTGAACTGAACTCTGAACTGAACTCTGAACTGAACTCTGAACTGAACTCTGAACTGAACTGAACTCTGAACTGAACTATGAACTGAACTATGAACTGAACTCTGAACTGAACTCTGAACTGAACTCTGAACTGAACTCTGAACTGAACTCTGAACTGAACTATGAACTGAACTGAACTGAACTCTGAACTGAACTATGAACTGAACTGAACTCTGAACTGAACTCTGAACTGAACTCTGAACTGCACTGAACTTAACTGAACTGAACTCTTAACTGAACTCTGAACTGAACACTGAACTGAACTCTGAACTGAACTCCGAACTGAACTGAACTCTGAACTGAACTCTGAACTGAACTCTGAACTGAACTCTGAACTGAACTGAACTCTGAACTGAACTCTGAACTGAACTATGAACTGAACTCTGAACTGAACTCTGAACTGAACTCTGAACTGAACACTGAACTGAAATCTGACCTGAACTGAACTGAACTCTGACCTGAACTCTGAACTGAACTCTGAACTGAACTCTGAACTGAACACTGAACTGAACTCTGAACTGAACTGAACTGAACTCTGAACTGAACTCTGAACTGAACTATGAACTGAACTCTGAACTGAACTCTGAACTGAACTCTGAACTGAACACTGAACTGAAATCTGACCTGAACTGAACTGAACTGAACTCTGACCTGAACTCTGAACTGAACTCTGAACTGTACTGAACTGAACTCTGAACTGAACTGAACTGAACTCTGAACTCTGAACTGAACTGAACTAAACTCTGAACTGAACTCTGAACTGAACTATGAACTGAACTGAACTGTGAACTGAACTATGAACTGAACTGAACTCTGAACTGAACTCAGAACTGAACTCAGAACTGAACTATGAACTGAACACTGAACTGAACTATGAACTGAACTGAACTCTGAACTGAACTCTGAACTGAACTCTGAACTGAACACTGAACTGAACTCTGAACTGAACTCTGAACTGAACTCTGAACTGAACTCTGAACTGAACTCTGAACTGAAATGAACTCTGAACTGAACTATGAACTGAACTATGAACTGAACTATGAACTGAACTCTGAACTGAACTCTGAACTGAACTCTGAACTGAACTCTGAACTGAACTCTGAACTGAACTCTGAACTGAACTATGAACTGAACTGAACTGAACTCTGAACTGAACTGAACTCTGAACTGAACTATGAACTGAACTGAACTCTGAACTGAACTCTGAACTGAACTCTGAACTGCACTGAACTTAACTGAACTGAACTCTTAACTGAACTCTGAACTGAACTTAACTGAACTCTGAACTGAACTATGAACTGAACTGAACTCTGAACTGAACTATGAACTGAACTGAACTGAACTCTGAACTGAACTCTGAACTGAACTCTGAACTGAACTCTGAACTGCACTGAACTTAACTGAACTGAACTCTTAACTGAACTCTGAACTGAACTCTGAACTGAACTCTGAACTGAACTCCGAACTGAACTGAACTCTGAACTGAACTCTGAACTGAACTGAACTCTGAACTCTGAACTGAACTATGAACTGAACTCTGAACTGAACTCTGAACTGAACTCTGAACTGAACTCTGAACTGAACTATGAACAGAACTATGAACTGAACTCTGAACTGAACTCTGGACTGAACACTGAACTGAACTCTGAACTGAACTGAAATGAACTCTGAACTGAACTGAACTCTGAACTGAACTCTGAACTGAACACTGAACTGAACTGAACTCTGAACTCTGAACTGAACTATGAACTGAACTCTGAACTGAACTCTGAACTGAACTCTGAACTGAACTCTGAACTGAACTATGAACTGCACTGAACTTAACTGAACTGAACTCTTAACTGAACTCTGAACTGAACTCTGAACTGAACTCTGAACTGAACTCCGAACTGAACTGAACTCTGAACTGAACTCTGAACTGAACTCTGAACTGAACTCTGAACTGAACTGAACTCTGAACTGAACTATGAACTGAACTCTGAACTGAACTCTGAACTGAACTCTGAACTGAACACTGAACTGAAATCTGACCTGAACTGAACTGAACTCTGACCTGAACTCTGAACTGAACTCTGAACTGCACTGAACTTAACTGAACTGAACTCTTAACTGAACTCTGAACTGAACTTAACTGAACTCTGAACTGAACTATGAACTGAACTGAACTCTGAACTGAACTATGAACTGAACTGAACTGAACTCTGAACTGAACTCTGAACTGAACTCTGAACTGAACTCTGAACTGCACTGAACTTAACTGAACTGAACTCTTAACTGAACTCTGAACTGAACACTGAACTGAACTCTGAACTGAACTCCGAACTGAACTGAACTCTGAACTGAACTCTGAACTGAACTCTGAACTGAACTCTGAACTGAACTCTGAACTGAACACTGAACTGAACTCTGAACTGAACTCTGAACTGAACTGAACTGAACTGAACTCTGAACTGAAATCTGAACTGAGCTGAATTGAACTCTGAACTGTACTCTGAACTGAACTCTGAACTGAACTCTGAACTGAACTCTGAACTGAACTCTGAACTGAACACTGAACTGAACTCTGAACTGAACTCTGAACTGAACTCTGAACTGAACACTGAACTGAACTCTGAACTCTGAACTGAACTCTGAACTCTGAAATCTGAACTCTGAACTGAACTCTGAACTGAACTCTGAACTGAACTGAACTCTGAACTGAACTCTGAACTGAACTCTGAACTGAACTCTGAACTGAACTCTGAACTGAACTCTGAACTGAACTCTGAACTGAACACTGAACTGAACACTGAACTGAACTCTGAACTGAACTGAACTGAACTCTGAACTGAACTGTGAACTGAACTCTGGACTGAACACTGAACTGAACTCTGAACTGAACTGAACTGAACTCTGAACTGAACTGAACTCTGAACTGAACTATGAACTGAACTCTGAACTGAACTCTGAATTGAACACTGAACTGAATTCTGAACTGAACTATGAACTGAACTATGAACTGAACTCTGAACTGAAAACTGAACTGAACTCTGAACTCTAAACTGAAGTCTGAACTCTAAACTGAAGTCTGAACTGAACTCTGAACTGAACTCTGAACTGAACTCTGAACTGAACTCTGAACTCTGAACTGAACACTGAACTGAATTCTGAACTGAACTATGAACTGAACTATGAACTGAACTATGAACTGAACTCTGAACTGAACTCTGAACTGAACTCTGAACTGAACTGGACTGAACACTGAACTGAACTCTGAACTGAACTGAACTGAACTCTAAACTGAAGTCTGAACTGAACTCTGAACTGAACTCTGAACTGAACTCTGAACTGAACTCTGAACTCTGAACTGAACACTGAACTGAATTCTGAACTGAACTATGAACTGAACTATGAACTGAACTATGAACTGAACTCTGAACTGAACTCTGAACTGAACTCTGAACTGAACTGGACTGAACACTGAACTGAACTCTGAACTGAACTGAACTGAACTCTAAACTGAAGTCTGAACTGAACTCTGAACTGAACTCTGAACTGAACTCTGAACTGAACTCTGAACTGAACTCTGAACTGAACTGGACTGAACACTGAACTGAACTCTGAACTGAACTGAACTGAACTCTGAACTGAACTGGACTGAACACTGAACTGAACTCTGAACTGAACTGAACTGAACTCTGAACTGAACTGAACTCTGAACTGAACTATGAACTGAACTATGAACTGAACTGGACTGAACACTGAACTGAACTCTGAACTGAACTCTGAACTGAACTGGACTGAACACTGAACTGAACTCTGAACTGAACTGAACTGAACTCTGAACTGAACTGAACTCTGAACTGAACTATGAACTGAACTATGAACTGAACTATGAACTGAACTCTGAACTGAACTCTGAACTGAACTCTGAACTGAACTATGAACAGAACTATGAACTGAACTCTGAACTGAACTCTGAACTGAACTGAACTTAACTGAACTGAACTCTGAACTGAGCACTGAACTGAACTCTGAACTGAGCACTGAACTGAACTCTGAACTGAACTGAACTGAACTCTGAACTGAAATCTGAACTGAGCTGAATTGAACTCTGAACTGAACTCTGAACTGAACTCTGAACTGAACTCTGAACTGAACTCTGAACTGAACTCTGAACTCTGAACTGAACACTGAACTGAACTATGAACTGAACTCTGAACTGAACTCTGAACTGAACTCTGAACTGAACTATGAACAGAACTATGAACTGAACTCTGAACTGAACTCTGAACTGAACTGAACTTAACTGAACTGAACTCTGAACTGAGCACTGAACTGAACTCTGAACTGAGCACTGAACTGAACTCTGAACTGAACTGAACTGAACTCTGAACTGAAATCTGAACTGAGCTGAATTGAACTCTGAACTGAACTCTGAACTGAACTCTGAACTGAACTCTGAACTGAACTCTGAACTGAACTCTGAACTCTGAACTGAACACTGAACTGAATTCTG